>CM042834.1:200551035-201751035 GCA_023653725.1 Bungarus multicinctus
GTTGATGTTTGCAGATTGGCTGGCTTTTTCTTAAGAATACCTCAGCCACACATGTTCTTAAGAAAAAGCCAACCAATCTGTAAACATCAACTCCATCAACCAATCAAGAAATGACAACACAGCCAACCTCCCCACCAGTATATATAGGGAGACAACAGCTCAGATCATGCTTTGCTCGCACAAACACAAAGCCTGAAGATGGCGAGTGGGATCTTGTCGAAATGTTGCCCAGATAGTCTCAATCTTACACGGGAAAAGACCCAAACACACCAAGACCTGCATATACATACATACATACATACATACATACATACATACATGCATGCATGCATGCATACATACATACATACATATATACACATTAGATGGATAATATGAGAAGTTATATAAACTATAAGTAAGGACTATGGAGATGATGCACAAAAGATTTGTAACCAACCGGCACACTGTACGTAACTGGAAGATGGTTTTATGTTTTGTCTGTGTAAGTTTGTTTAAAAAATAAAACATTCATAAATAAATAAATAAATATGTTTCCTGAAAGGACCTCAGAGGTCTTCTAACCCAACCCCCTGTTCAGGCAGGAACCCCTATACCATTTCAGACAAATGGCTGTCCAGACTCTTCTTAAAAACTTTCAACTGTAAATAGCAAAAGCTCAGTTGTAAGATTATTAACAGAGCTGCATGGCACCCATGCACAAATTAAGAATATGAAAGATGAATATAATTACAGCTGAAATCTTGATATGCTATTGTTTGCATAAAAAAAAGGCATGCAGACATTTTCAGAAGGCAGAAATGGAGGTTATTTATATTTAATATACGTTTTTGGAAAAGCTTTCAGCAGAGACCATGGGAAAGTTCAAATGACATTTCAACAGGGGGCAGCAAATTCCATTCATAACTGCTGCAACATTACTTACCGTGAATTATGATTTTACATCCATTCCTTAAAACTCGGGAGTGATAAATAGAAGGCTTTTTTAAACACAAGTCTTTTATTTATTTATTTATTTATTTATTTATTTATTTATTTATTTACAGAAATAGGTGTACTTTCTCTGTTGACTTGCTGGGATTTAGAGCAGTTCAGGGATGCCTCTGAAGAAGGAACTGAAATCCTAACAGTGAAAGCCAGCCATAATGAGATGACACTCTATATTTTTAACAGAATAACAGAATAATAGAATTGGAAGGGACCTTTGAGGTTTTCTAGTCCAACCCCTGCTCAAGCAGGAGACCCTATATATTCCAGACAAATGGTTCTCCTGTCTCTTTTTAAAAACCTCCATATCAGAGTTTACATCAGAACCCAGCAAATATTGAATAACTAATATAAACATCTAAATGAATCATCTACTATCCCCTGACTTTTAAAAATTATTAAACCAAAATTCTGACAGTAATGGGAAGATATTATGAGTAAAACTTCTGTCAAGGCCTTTATAATTCAGTTTGAGGGGGAAAATGGTTAGCTAAAATTAGTTTAAGAAGCTTAGTTAAGAAGCTTCTAAATAATAATAAAGTTTCCAAGAAAATCCAAAAGTGCTTTTTCAAGAGGCAGCTGGACTTTCTTGTTTTTCTTTGAAGAGGTTTCGCTTTTTATCCAAGAATCCTCTTCAACTCTCAGCACTTCAATCGTTGCTACTATCTTGACTGTTTTGACGGGACTTTGTGGATATTCCTTTCTGGTGAGAAAGTGGCATATGTCTTTAATTTCTAACTGGATTTAATCATCTTAAAGCTCACTTTACACTTCTTGGTATGTGCCTGAACAGAAAAAGGCAGAAAAATCAGGCTAACAATTTTTGTCAGTTGCACTACAATAAATAAATCATGAGGTTGGAGTCTGCATTAAGGTTCTACATATTTCTCAGCCCCTAAATCAGAAGCCATAATACCACGTAGAAACAGGAGTGGGATTCAAAATTCCCAGCAACCGGTTCACTGCCAGGTTGCTGGGTGGGTGGGGCCATGGTGGTGGGGCTTACTAGAACTTCCTGTTTCCGGCTTCTGGTGGGCCTCCAGAGCCTGGGGGAGGCCATTTTTACCCTCTCAAGGATCTAGATGCCTCTCCTGGGCCTCTGGGAGGGCAAAAACAGCCCCCTCCAGGCTCTGGAGAAGCTGGAAACAGGCTGGTTTCCTGACTTCTAGAAGGCCCGTTTTCCCCTCTCCCAGAGCCTCCACGCAGACCATGTGGAGACTCCTAGGAGGGGAAGGGTGGGGAGGGGTCAGCCGGTCGGGTGAAATACCGGGTCAGCGAACCAGTTGTAATGTTAGCATCCAGTTTACCTGAACCAGTCCAAATCGGTAGAATCTCATCCCTGCATAGAAAGCATATTAATATCCACTTGTTTATTAACATACACTGTAATTTATTTATTAAAAATGCCTTCTAATTCATCTTGTGTTGATAGCTCTCAGACAATTTATGCAATAGCATGTTTAATGTCCTGTACCATGATACTAGTGGAGAAGACTGGAGCCAGACATTTAGTTAAGAGAAATAATATTTCTTAGCATAATATAACATGCATTGACCGTACAGATAGTCCTCGACATACAACAGTTCATTTAGTGACAGTTCAAAGTTACAACCGCACTGAAAAAAGGTGACTTATGACCATTTTTTCACACTTACAACCGTTGCAGCATCTTCATGGTCACGTGATCAAAATTTGGACCCTTGGCAATTGACTCATATTTTTGATGGTTACAGGGTCACGAGATCCCCTTTTGTGACCTTCTGACGAGCAAAGTCAATGGGGGAGCCGGATTCACTTAACAACCCCGTTGCCAACTTAACAACTGCAGTGATTTGCTTAACAACAGTGGCACGAAAGGTCGTAAAATGGGGCAAAACTCACTTTACTGATGTTTCACTTAGCAACAGGAATTGTGGCCATAAGTCAAGGATGACTTGCATTGCAATGGGGTTCTCCTTTCTTGAATCCCCCACATTTAGGCCATGTGTGGAATAAAGCTTGCTGAGAGGAATTGTCGGTGGATAATAAGTTTTTAAACAATACATAACTGACACGTCCTTCTCTTTGTTTTTATAACTGTAAATAAATGAGCTTTGTCTTAGGTCCCAGTCTGAAAACGATCACCTTGTAGTATTTGACAAGTCATTTAAATGTATTGCTTTTCTGGAAAAGAACCTGTTATCCATGCCCTTGTGCTTTGAGAAACCTGTAACCCTAAACGTGCAGTCATCTGTTATAAGATTACAACACAGAGAAGAGAATGTAGTGGTAAGTCATGATTCCCTTAACCAGCTATAGCCACACCGCACAGGGCTGAAGAACTGTGGGGTAGGGGAAATCAAGAAAGGGATTGTTTGCTCAGTTAAACCAAATATTTAAAATGAGCTTTTTGTTTCGTGTCCCTATTTCCAGCGTTGGAAGAAATATCCATCTGGTTCAGAACTAAGCCGGGAGAAAGACACTGGAAACATGGAAACAGATTGGAAAGATGGTTTAATGGTGAAGCAGAAGCACCAAGCATGTGAGATTCTGGGTAGTTGACCACATGGAGTTGAGAGTGAGGGCTTTTATACCTTCTCTTGGGCTTTGCACTTGAGCTTCCTGTTCCTCTGCAAGAACATGTATTCTGTTGGCTGTTGTCAGGTTCCCATGGTGCCACGTACAAATCCTAGGACTTTGACTGAGTTCCTCTGATGTCCTTAGGAGATTGTGCAATGTAGTGAGCTCTGCTGCTAGTGGGTTAATCCTATTATGTCCCAGAAGGTCATGTCTTCATCCCTTCACCCTGGAGCTGAATTTGCTTTGCAGATAGGCTGGCCCAATCTTTCTCAATAGGCACAAAAAACTGCTGGGGGGGAGGTAGATTGAGTCTGCTTTCTGTCTTTTAAGAAAAAAATATGTTTCTCCACTTCTCATTTGGGGAAATACAATATTCTGCCTTTTTAAAAATATTCCTCCAAATATTTCATTTTTCTAGGAGAGGGGTAGGTGCTAACTTTCTACACCAGCAACCGTACTTCCTGCTTAATCGTAACCCAGAGTGAGCTAAAAAAAAAAAGAATTCAAGCAAGCGAGTAGCATTTTGAAAAACATGTTGTGTTGACAGTTCCCAGCGGAGCCCCATTTCTCAGCAGTGGCTCCATTCTCTTGAGCATTCTCCAATGCGCTGGCTAAAAGAGAAAACTTATTTCCCCTTCTGATAATGTGATCAGTGCACCCGAAGCTCCTTGCATTGCCCTTCTGTTTTAAAGGGCTAAAACGGCTATTAAAAATGATGAGGATGGGGAGAGCACAGAACAAAGCCATTAATGAAGCACAGGATTCGTAATGAAACATATCAGGGAAGATAAATTGGTAGGCCTTGGATGAAAAGTACTGAAATTAATGTGAACAGGGTTCTGTTAACAGTTGATCTTGAAGTAAGCCAGATCCTACAATCTAATCCCGGCATTCAGTAGGCTTTTAACAAGCATCCCTAGTGAAACTTTCATTTGGGTTTCTTTTCTTTTTGCTTTCTTTCTCATGTTTTTATTTGGGGGGGGAGGGGAAACCACCATTTTCTATATGCCATTAAGCGTATTGGGTCTCCTGAGATTTTTCAATATTAATGTCTCCCCTTTTAGACTTTCCAGGGTTTCTTTCTTTCTTGGCATTTCCTAGAACTGTCATGCAGCAGATCTGGGTCATGAGAAATGCCCAGGGCACTCTGGAGTGAGAAAAAGCCATTTAAGCATCCCCGGATTTTTTAATTAAAATATAAGAAAGAGTCTTTCCGCCACCTCATTTGTCTTTTTAGTGTACGTCAAAACACTCCTGCCTACGAGTCCTATGCAGTGATATTCTGACCCTCTATTAAAAAAATGAAATGAAATGAAGAAAAGAAAAAAGAAAGAAAAGGAAAGCCATCCCATAACACAAAATAAAATATGGGACAGAAACCTGCCAGATTTTTTGGATCTACTATTGACCTCACCCCTTTCCTAAGAGGTCTGTAGGGGGCGTGCATAAGCGCACCAACGTGCTACCGTCCCTGTCCTATTGTTTCTTTTATTTTTCTTATATGTATCCATTTCATGTATTCATAACTATGTCTATACATACCTATTATCTTGTAAGCGATTGACTAATCAAATTAAATAAAAAATAAAATAAAAAATACCGCAATACAAATAATTAAAAAGGAGCAGCTATATGGTGATCAAAGAAGCTAGTAGTACTTAAGTAATGAAATCAGAAAGAGCCCGGCATAGTTCACTGTATCTTGTAGTTCCACAGAACGTTTGCTTGGATTATTTGAATAAAGTTAGACATTTGTATTGACAACACAAATATATTGGGAATTGTAATAAAACAAGATGTTTTAATCAATTGTGTTCATCAGTTTAGTGTCAACTCTTAGTGACCAGATAGATTTTGACCAAAAAATAGCTAATCTCTCTATATTTTCTATCGTTATGATTATCTTGGTCACTGGAAATCATCTGCTTCCAGCACCTTGCAGTTTTGCTGATGCCCCAAAAAGCTGCCTGCTTGCTATTGCATTCATGCCTTGGGTGACCTTTTTAGAAATATATGCCCTTGGAATATACTCCCTTTGTTCTTTGCTAATCCCTCATTGGAGCACCTCCTGCTACAATGACCTAACACAGCAGAATTTGAGGGGTGAAGTGGAATATAATGTAATAAATATTAATTCAAGCAATAACAAAATACTGTTTAGTCCCACCACCAAAAAAAGAGAAAACGTTATGGATATTGGCCATGTTCATGGTCTAACAGGAGCAGCAGCAGGAACAGCAGGAGGACGAGGAAAGGAAGAAGAGAAAGAGGAAGAGAAGAAGAAGAAGAAGAAGAAGAAGAAGAAGAAGAAGAAGAAGAAGAAGAAGAAGAAGAAGAAGAAGAAGAAGAAGAAGAAGAAGAAGAAGAAGAAGAAGAAGAAAGAAGAGGAAGGAGGAGGAGGACAATCATAGAATTGAATGAGACATTGAAGGTCTTCTGATCCAACCCCATGCTCAAATTGTTGTCCAGTGATGGAATATCCACAATTCAATAGACAAGGTATTCCAATGAATACAAATTTCATCAGAAAATTACTCCTAAGCTGGATCTCCCTTTAACAGGCTTCCACTCATTACTTTTTATCCTGCCCTCTGGTGCCCCAACTGGCTGGGGAATTCTGGGAGTTGAAGTCCTCCAGGCTTAAAGTTACCAAGGTTGGAGACCACTGCCTTAGAGAACAAGTCAGTCCTTTCTTCTTTGTGACAGCCCATCGAGTACTGGAAGACAGTTATCATGTCCCCCCCAATTCTCTTTGTTGGGTTAGACATACCTCACTTTCTCAACCGTGATTTAGCCTCCATGCCCTTTATCTTCGGTGTTCTCTCTTCTCTGCATACTTTCCAGGGTCTCAACATCTTTTTTGTTTCATGGTGAAGTTCTGGTTCCAGCTTAGATAGAATTTCTTATAACAATCAGGTAATGAAAATCATGCTAAGAGACATTTGGGAACAGTCTAAAACAGCTGGTATCTCAACACAGGTGATTAAACTGCCTGACTTCATTTCCTTTCCATTGCTATGTAGCCAGGTGACACTTGCAGGTCAAAAATGTATCTATGCTGGTTTTCAAAATTTAAACTAGCTGTGAACGAAACATGTCAATGTTTTCCAAAGTGTCTCTCTACATATTTCAGACTTTATTTCTATAATTCATAAACACATTTGAGGAATCATTCTAAATTCTTCTAAGTGAAATTGTATTTAATAAATTTAGGGCAGATGCAAACAGTTGCAAAAATTGCAGTTCCCGAACAATGTATAATATTAAAGGACGAAGCCCCAAAATTGGGGAAATAACTCTGTTGAACTTGCAGTTCGGTGACACTCATACAGTAAATACTCATTCTGATGTATTTACTTTTCCTCCCTCTCTTCACTGTCGTATGTCCCCTTCTGATTTTCCACTGTCAAGGATTCATCAGAAAGAGTTTCAAGTTCCTTTGCTTTTATATCATTAGTATTTCCTCTCTTTGTGTGTATATATTTCCCAGTTGACTGGGAGATTTTTATGCTGATTAATGGATTTTTTTTTTTTTTTTTTTGCACTCAGATTTCTCTCCTTTTTTGGATCAATAGCTGGCCATGGTGCAACTCATATCCTGTTGAGCTAGATGGATAGGTACTGTTCTCCATTGTGGCTTAATTGTCTCGCATGACTCTGAAGCTGCAAAATGATCAAGTCGACACACCAGCAGCCTTGTCCCAAGAGGGGTATGGCATTTAGATGATAAACAGTTTCAACTGCATATTTATTGACTGTGTTGCCATTCTATAAGGAATCTCTGGCATTTTCTTCCTCTTCCAGGATGTTTCTCTATTTGCATACATCCAAATGCTTGTTCATTACTTGGAAATTGTGTTGAGAAGGTTAAAATGCCTTATTTTATCAGGTCAAATTAAAACAAGTGCACTGATAACAGAAATGTTCCCCATAACTGCTCCCTTCTGACCATTGATCAATAATCAGTGCTGCTATATCCCATTAAGTTCATTCCTGAACAGAGAGTTTCAATACCTGCTCAATTTTTAACCTAATTCATTAGGATTCTGAGAGCTGTGATAATCCTATCTGGCTCAGAATAGTGTCCTCGATGCAGCCAGATGTTTATTTATTTATTTGACTATTAATGATATGGTAAACCCTTACATCGGAGTAGAGTTGGGGCAACTGAATGGAGCTGAGTGTTTACTGGTCGGATGCCCTTCCTGTCACCAATGCAGAGTTCGCAGCAGATAATTATTCATTGTGCCCAGAGAGAGAAATATCTCCCGCTACCTAGGATCAAACTCATAGCCTCCTAATCATGAGGCGAGTGCTCCACCTCTTGGCCACCACACCATTCTGCAGCCTGATATTTATACTAAGACCAAAAGTGACACATGAGTACGATAGCCCTTTCTCATATATCTTCTCGAGTTCTTACTTTTTGATAATGGAAGGAAAAATACTGCAGAGCAGTGTTTCTCAACCCATGGCAACTTTAAGATATGTAGACTTCAATTCCCAGAATTCCTCCCCCAGTCAGCAGGAGTCAAAGTCTACACATTTTAAAGTTGACAAGATTGTAGAGGATACTGAACTGATAGCCATCTATAGTCTTGTCTTCAGCGAAAAGTGTGACTCATATCTGCCAATAGTCAAAGTCTGTCCCATTTTTACTTTCCCAATTAAGTTTTGATAATTCAATAAACTTTGGGAAGGGCTCACGTGAGTATGTTAAGATGCAAGGTGATGTGATGTGGATTGGAGAGGGTGCACAGGAGTTTGCAAGAATGTGAGGGAGACATGGTGATAATCAGGGTGGGTGCATGGGGCCATGTGAGTGACCGGCCCAGTGCAAATGCAGAGAGATTGAAGAAAGACAATCTCTGGGTGATGTAGACTTTCTCTCCAAGCTTATCCATTGGCTTTCTGGGGAAGCCTATAGGGAAGGTCACAAATGGCAATTAGATGATCGTGGGACACTGCAACCAATCATAAATTTGAGCCAGTTGATAAGTGCCCAGATTGCAATCTATATATAATCATGTGTGTGTGTGTTAGTTATATATGATGAAAACAGTACTGCATTTCTAAAACTACTAAGTTCAAACATACATCTAAGCAATAATGGTGTATAATTATATTCAGTTTCATGTATTCTGCAGATGACAGGGAATTTATAAATTTTTCTGGAAATCGAAATACATGTCCTTTTTAATTTGCTTCTTTAATTTCTCAATGTTCCACAGGAGGATTCATGAAGTCAAGGGGCATTTAGGTATTCCTGAGTGTGTGTGTGTGTGTGTGTGTGTGTGTGTGTGTGTGTGTGTGTGTGTGTACTTGGAGCCTAATCCACATAATCCAGTGATAGATATCATAGATGGTGGTAAACATTATAGAAACATAATTAACCATATACACTGAATGAGACTGTTAGTAAACTGGTAGGCAGTTAGCTCTTTCTCATAACTTGGACTTATTTGGGGGTTTTGACCTAAGGGAGACTCTGGCAAACACTACCAGAACTCACTTTATACAGATAGTCCTCGATTTACGCCCACAATTGAGCTGAAAATTTATGTTGCTAAGTGAAACATTTGTTAAGTGAGTTTTGCCCCATTTTACAACCTTTCTTGCCACAGTTGTTAAGTAAATCACTGCAGTTGTTAAGTTAGTAACGTGGCTTTTAAGTAAATCTGGCTTCCCCATGGTGATTGATTCAAATTTATGACAGTTGCAGCATCTTGGGATCATACCAGAGGTGGTATTCAGCAGGTTCTGATCAGTTCTGGAGAACCAGTAGTGGAAATTTTGAGTAGTTTGGAGAACCGGCAAATACCACCTCTGACCGGTCCCATCTATTCTCTGCCTCCCGAGTCGCAGCTGATTGGCTGGGTCTTCTTTTGTTGCCCTGAACAGGAGAACAGAGCTGGAAAGTAGGTTAGTGGGATGGGAAGGGAATGGGATTTTGCAATAACCTTCCTCCAGGAGTGAATGGAGATTTTACAGTATCCTTCCCCTGCTACACCCACCATGCCATACCCACCTCGCTCACCAAGCCACGCCCACAGAACCGGTAGTAAAAAACAATTGAATCCCACCACTGGATCATGCGATCCCCATTTGTGACCTTCTGACAAACAAGAATCAATGGGAAAGCCAGATTCACTCAACTCAGCCACCGTGTTATCAATTTAACAATTGCAGCAATCGCTTAACAGCTGGGACAAGAAATATTATAAAAGGGGGCAAATTCACCTAACAACTATCTCACTTAGCAAGAGAAAATTTGGCTTCAATTGTGGTCATAAGTTGAGGACTACCTGCACCCAAGAAGCAGGCTTCACACTAGTCAGATTTATAACAAAATATCCAGAGTTATATTTCAACATAGCTGAGAGATCAGAGTGGAATTTTACCTATTCTTGAAATTATATAAATGGGCAGTTTTTTCTTCCAATATATATTTTTTTCCAACCAAAACACTCAAAAGAAAGGGGAATTTCCTCAGAGGAAATTTGTTGCACTTTCTGGATTGACCATCTGAAATTTGAGGTTGGATTTGGTCTTGTTTTTCTCCCTGAGAAGACTGAATGCTACCCAGATTGCATTCTTCTTGGTGTCTATTCCCAAACCCACTCCTGGCAAGAGTCAATAACAGAATGATTTTACATCTGTTCTTGCTGGAGCAATTGTCTTTGTTTTTGGAGTAAATCACATTTAACTTAAATTCTGCACACTCCATCCAGATCTTAGCTGAACCTTCACTGCAGCTTTAATTAAGACATTCTCCTGAAAATATCTCGCACAGGAAAAAAAAAAAAACCAACCTGTGGTTGTTTGCCAAGCAGATACAAATGGCTGTTCCTTATTGGGAATATTAATTGCAATCTATTGTAATATCTTGTTTAATTATGAGTTTCTTTACCAAGGCTTATTAAGATTAGTTGTTTCCACTGCTGCTAAGCCGTAGCATTTATGGTGATATTCTAGCTGCTATCAGGATTGCTTGCTTGATTTTTGCCTTCCCTTGGCTGTCGATATGGAAATAATTGATGAAGATTTCAACTCTCTGGGGCCAATCTTAGATGAAGAATTAAGAATTGATGTACAAAACTCAGCTCAGAATATCTTTGCACCACGTTCTGCTTCCTTTCCTTCCCATAGATCTAGGCAAGAAGTATGGTGTGCAAGCAACAAAATAATAGCAAATTGTTAAGCTGACCAACAGTCTATTTAATAATGTGTGAATTGTTGGGGAGATTTTAATTAAAACTACCAGCCATTCAACTTTTTGGTCCAGTCACTCCAGATTCAGGCAAATCACTCCACTTTGGAGATTGTTAAAAAAAAGATGTTTATGGGGTCATGGACTTCTTCTTCCTCTTGTGATATTCAGGTAGTCCTTGACTCACAGCCATAATGGAGCCTGCTTATTACAGTCTTGTAAGTCATGATGGTCATAAAGCAGGTCACACATCCGATTGACCCAATCATATGAACTTTTTTTTTGCCATGGTTGTTAAGTAAACATTGCGGTCATAAAATGAATGGCACGGTCATAAAATGAAGCCACTGCTTGGTAGGAGGGAAAAAATGAGAAACCAGGAAAAAAACCCATCAATTTCAGCAAAAGTAGGAGCCAGAGGGAGGAGTCAAACGCATTATCAATCATGAGTCTGTGAGCACCTATGAGAGATCTAAGTTCAGCCCACCTTGAATTCCTTTCTAGTCTTAACTGCTGCAAATTTCCCTTGATCATTAGTAGCTCAAGAGCTTAAGCTTGTGATAAATCTCATTTGAACTGCCTGAATCTCCTGATTTCCCCAGCTCTTGACAAGTAACATACTATGGGATGCTGCAAAATGTGGGCCATGGAGTGGGGGGAGATGCTGGCCATCAGAATGTCAGAACTGGGTTGCAAGAAGGCCTGGGAGGTCTATTGTAACTTCGAACAATTGCTTAAGTTACTATATGTCAGCAATAGATGAGTGAAAACTTGACAAATGGTAAACTGTGTTTTCTGGTTTTTGATATATTACAAAACATGTTAGAAATAAGAAATCAGTATGTATATCGTTAAGTTTGTAATTGTCTTCTCATTGAGGGATTGTAATAAAATATAAATCAAACGCGGCATCAGAAATGATAACACAGATAAAAAGTTGAAATAGAGATGAAATACTGCCTAAAGGCAAAAATACGATTAAAGGCAGAAGCTGAGTTAATCAACTACAGATAAGAAGTCCTGTTTCTGGCTTCCGGAGGGCCTCCGGAGCCCAGAGGAGGCTGTTTTTGCCCCCCCAGAGGCCGAGGGAAGCCTGGGACTCTGAGGAAGGCAAAAAATGGCCCTCCTGGAAGTTTCGGTAGGCCATGCCCACCATGGCCACACCACCCAGCAACTGGGCAGAGAACTGGTTGTTGGATTTTTGAATCCCATTCCTGTCCAAGTCTCCTCCAATTGCTACAAAATGGTGTATGGGAGTGATACTGGCATGGTGATGTAACATGATTTTCAGGGCATTTGGGGGTGGAAATGTCACCCTCTGCTTCCAATGCTAATTATAAGTTGCTTGGAGCCTTTGTCTTCAAGCAACCAAGATTGAGAAACATTGATCTGGGGGATCAGCCTTTTCCAAGCTGGTTGCAGGATGGAGTGAAACGATTTTTCTACCAGGTTCACCCAGGATCCTAAGCCCTAATCTGGCTTTGTGTGTTTTAATTAATGAGCTGCATGCTATTTCTACCAGGTTTTTTTCAGTTCTGGGTGCAAATAAAGGTCTCTGGCCCTCTCCCCAAATCTTCCATTGCTTAAAAACTATTATTCAGTGCCACAAGATTTATGATGCTGGCAAGTCAAGGTGGGGAAAAAAATGCAGCTGTTTGAAGCGGGAGATCTTCAGGAAAAGATTGGACAGCTGATCTTTTGGTTGTCTTATATCATCTCAGGATTGGAATAATAAAGTCTCCTGCCTTGGACAGTGGGTTGGACTAGATGATCTCTAAGATCCCTTCCAACCCGATGATTGTATGTGTTTGTTTGTTTGTTTGTAAGTATGAACATGCATATACTCCAGACATCCAGAAATTGTATGCTACAACGTCCTACCTGTCAATGACTACTTCAGCTCCAACCACAATAACACCCGGGCAAACAATAGATACACACTCAAAGTAAACCGCTCCAAACTCAATTGCAGAGACTTCAGCAAGAGAGTGGTCAATGCCTGGAACTCACTACCTGACTCTGTTGTTACATCCTCGAACCCCCAAAACTTTAACCTTAAACTGTCTACCATGGACCACACGCCATTCCTAAGAGGTCTATAAGGGGGCGTGCATAAGTGCACCAGCATGCCTACCGTCCCCGTCCTACTGTTCCCATTTATTCATGCTCATTTATTATGTATATACTTATACCTGTTTATACTTGTATGTTATGTTCTTACTTATACTTGTTTTCTCATACATGCTTGACAAACTAAAGTAAAAATAAAATAAATCTCTTCCCCAAGCTCCCTCTTAATTATTCACTCATTAATTCCTCCCTTAATAGCTCTCTTATACAATTCCCAAAGTCAGCTCAACCATTCCTTTTGCATTATACCGGTATGAATAACAGGAGGGGGTGGGAGTAGATAACATTACATCATCAAAGAGTTTTCCAGTTTTGGCTGGTGGTTTCTTCCTTCTCAGTTCCAACATGAAGAAATATCTTATGGTATAAAATATTCATAGGGAATCTGGTATCGTATTTGCTGTACTATGCCAAAACTTATTTTAAAAAGTGAAAGACATTTGAATTGCCATGGTCTACTACATCAAGAGTAAGAAATCAAGATTATTGATTTTATTTGACAGGTTTCTTTGTCTTTTCTGCCAGATGCTTGAGAGATACAGAGCACCATCTCTTCTGATTTTTCTCTCTCTGATAACAACAGGGCCACCAAGAGGATCATTAAGTGCTGGAACAAGACTAATATGCCCCCCCCACCTACACATTAAGTTAACATAACCACGAGGGTCTCTCCTCCCCCTCCCTACCACCCTGTGAGAGGCTCATTTAAAAAAAGGGGAGGGATGCCAGGGAAAACAAAGCAGATTGGGAAGTGGGAGTGGGTGGGTGAGGATGAAGTATGGACAACCAGCGTTGGAGTCTGCCCAGCACACAAGTAGATTTTTTTCCCGAGTGGTAAAAGAATGATTCACTCTAGTCCAGCAGTTGTCAACCGGTGGGCCGTGAGAAAACTTTGTTGGGCCACAGAGAAATCTCAACCCCAGAGCACCCCCCACAAAGCAATTAATCTAGGCTGCGCAGAAACACAAGGCTGTGCCACCACATGGCCTGCGGCAACCCTCCCTACCCACTCACTCCTTACCCTGCAAACTTGTCTGCTCAGTTGCTATTTTTCCTTTTTCCGACCGTCAGCTGTTCTGCTGTGCCAGGAGATTTAGATTAGTTAGGAAGCAGGAAATGATTGGATTTCTTGCTTTCTAGCTAGTCTTTAGAACTTCGGCTCTGCTTTTAAGCACAGCCGAACCTCCCTTAGGACTGAAGGTTCTATTATTCAGTGCAGACTCATGGCAAGCAAATTTTATGTGTCAGACTCAGGTAGCCGATGGCAGATAGATAGATCACTGAATGATTCTGTGAGCAACTCAATCAGCCTGCCTACTTTGCCTTATTTTGGGTAAAAGTTGCTCTTTTTTAAAATAAAAAATTCAATATTTCCATACATGGTATGTTGTGAGTTAATTTGCTTGCTAGCAAATTTTATGTGACAGACTAAGCTAGCCAATGGCAGATAGATTGATCTCTGAATGAATCTGTGATTCTGTAAGCAATTCAATCTGCCTGCCTGTTTTGCCTGATTTTGGGTAAAAGTTGCTCTTTTTTATAAAAAATTCAATATTTACATAAATACTTATAATACTTACATACAAACCATGCCCAGCCAGTCACATGACCACTAAACCACACCCACAAATTAGGCCATGCCCACAGAACCGGTTAGTGGTCCCTGGGATTTAAAATTATGAGTTTGGTGGTCCCTGAGGTCCAAAAGGTTGGCGACCCCTGGTCTAGCTTATACAAATGAAAAGTGACACTTCCCTCACCTGTCCCCTCCTCTCCTCCCGTTTATCCTCCTGTGTTTTAAAGCTACTTCTTGCCAGTTACACACATTTGTCAACTAAGCCCGTGTTGGCAAACCTATGCCATGCGTGCCGGAAGTGGCACACAAAGCCATTTTCCCTGGCACACGGGAAGTCACCTGGAAGAGCCCCACTGTGCATGTGCGCATGCGCCACCACCTGACAGCTGATTGTTAGTATCTGGCATGCATGCACAGGGGGAAGGAGGGATGTGTGTGGGGGAGATGCATGTGCATGCGCAGGCATGTGCTGTGCATGAGGGGATCATGGGCGCATGTGCTGACGTATTGCACATGAGGGAGAAATGCGCATGCATGTGCAGATGCGTGGCATGCAAGGGGAAGTCGTGCATGCAGACATGCAGGGGGCGTGGAGCTGTTTTCTGGGTGCTGGCACACAAGTGTGTGCAAATGAGCCCATGCACAATTTCGGCACGGGAGCCAAAAAAGGTTAGCCACAACTGGATTAAACTGACAGTGGTGCCTCCTTCTGGCATGAAGGATTTTGACTGAGTGAGAAGTGGAAGTTCATTCAAGAACTGAGGAGAAGGGAAGAAAGAGAAGAGGAGGAGGAGGAGAAGGTGGGGGCAATCATTGCTGCCGCTGATGTGCTGGAAGGACACACTTTCCTTCCTTGCCATTTGCCCTCCAATGAGTTGATTCAATCCAGCTTTGGAGTGTTTTGCTTGCAACCTGTAAGCCACTCCCATCATCCCCCATCCCCACCCTTGCCCAGGCACATCCGGGTTGACACGCCATCCCACTGTTTTTCTTTTTAAACATTTGGTTTTGTATAAATTAAAAAAAAAACCCTCTTCAGCGCTCCCCTTTGAGCTCCACAGGCCCCACAATAATATACCGGCTAAACCTCTCCTCAGGCCTGGATAACAGCAACCGTCTCAGGTACAATATAGGTTTGACTCTTGGTCTTGCCAGTTGTCAACCTAGGTTTAACTGCTCTGGTTGTGCGTTAATTTGTTTGTTAATTAAATTTACGTGCCACCTATCTCACTATCCAAAGTGACTCTGTGGCTTACAATATGATAAAATCCTAAACATAAAAGTATCAAAATCAACAAATAAAGACTAAAAACCAAGAGTACGAACAGTACAGAAGTTGGATCGATCATTCCACCAACCACCTCCAGCATAGCAGGACTGCATTGGGGTCCCAAGCTACCTGACAGGGCCAGGTTTTAAGGTCCTTCCAAAAGGTTAAAAAAGATGGTGGGATATCTTGCCTTATGCAGTAATATATTCCAGAGGGGGGAGGGGGGCAGGGCACGGCAGAAAAGGCTCTTCTCCTAGATCTCTTCTTAAGACTGAGAGCAGGAAGGGAGACCAAACCCAATTGGAAGAGATGTAGTTGAATCTAAGTGAGTGCTGAATCTGTTGCTTAGCACACCCAATTCGCGTCTGAGCCTGGTTCCAAAGCCGATGAAGAACACCAGACATGAGGTGCATGTTTTGTTTCCTGTTATTGAAGCGCTCCAAGAAAAGAGATCCTGGCTAGAAAATGCCAAGGAACCCCGAACAACAGAATTAAGAAAGCTTTATACACTTTCACTAAAGTGGAAGGTGGGATAAGGAGGGATATACAAAACAAATAATCTAAGAAACGTTTTAGTGATGATCTAACAATTATCCTATTGGTCTCTAGCTATCCCTATTCCTAAGCCTGGTCTAGGAGTTATCCAATACACATTCTATTTGTTCCAGGCCATCCCTATTTCTAAGTTCTAGCTGACATATGCAGAATATCTAACTCTTGGTTATTGTTATCAGTCCTCTAACAATCTAGAATTGATATCAGTGTTGCATGTGCATATTCTCTGTGAATGAACTTTCTTTGTTCTTGCCAGACAGACTCCATAATTACAGGCATCCCAGTTTTCTTTCAAGTGCGTGCCCTAGCCTTGGTTCGTTTTAGAAGACAGGCCATCACATGTGCTAAAACTCAGTGCAAGCTTATGTTTATTTATTTTAGAAAAATTAATATGGCTGCCCAACTCACACTCAGTAACTCAGGATGGCTCACAAAAATAAAAACTCAACATAAAAGCAATAATTCCCTCACTCCCCTGGTGACAACAATCAGTTGAGCTACTTGATGGGCTCTACCCTGGGACCTTCAGGGCCTTGTGAAAGAGTACCAAAGTGGGGGGTTATCGTATCTCCATAGGAATGATGTTCCACAGGGAGGGAGCCATCATGGAGAAAGCCTTTCTTCTTAATCTTGCTAAGTGGATGTCCTTAGGAAAGAGAGCCCATAGTTTTCAGTAAATCCCACTATATGCATGTATTTGTCAATTATTGTGAAAGGCAAGTGTTATAAAAATGATATGGCTAAACAGTCCAATTACTTTTTAAAAGAATTACATAATGTTATCAGAATATGACCAATAACAAAAAATACTCCAGGATAACAATGAATAGCTTAGACAGATTTACATTTACTCTTAACTAAGAGATTAAGAAGTGAAGAAAAGGGTATGGAAGCCTTACCATTTTAGTTATTCCTTACCATAAGTTAAATTAAAATTAGGACGGGATAAGTCTGGAACTTCACTGCATGAAGCAGTGAAGCCCACAGCTATACTCTGAAGTAAAAAATAAAATGAGGAGGAGAAAAACTACTTTTATTGCTTGTAGTAAATCTGGTTGTTAAACACCTAGGAATAGATGGTGCTTCCAGAATTGTTTATTTTCCTCCTATTGTCCAGACTGGACATTTTGCTTGTCTTTTCATAAATGTTATTGCTGGCCACATGAAACAAAACTTGCCTAAGGGCAGCATTAACTACATGGACTAATTTAAAAAACACTATGTAAGATTTGCATCTTAATTTCATTTGCCCATTAACGCTTCTTTTATGACTTGAGAGAAAGATTGATATTTGGATAGCTTCTTAAAGCGAAATATAAACGAGTCTTGGAAAGAAGGCCATATTTTAAAAGATCAGCAAGCTGGACAGTGGATCTATTCAGTTAGGTTCCAGATCTCATGAAGACTTTCTATGAAGTTCATACCACACAGAAGCAGCATATGGCCAATTGCCCAGTCTTGAGGTAGAATTCTAAGCCAGGTAATTCAAAAGATCAGAATCTAAATGGATCATAAGATGACTTATGTATGGAGTGGAAAAGGTGGTTCATTTTTGCAGTGGTGGGATTCAATTTTTTTTACTACTGGTTCTGTGGATGTGGCTTGGTAGATGTGGCAGAAGAAGGCTACTGCAAAATCCCATTCCCTCCCCACCTCACAACCTGCTTTCCAGCTCTGTTCTCCTGGGCAGGGCAACAAAAGAAGATCCAGCCAATCAGCTGGGACTTGGGAGGCAGAGAATAGATGGGGCAGGGCCAGTCAGAGGTGGTATTTGCCGGTTCTCTGAACTACTCAAAATTTGCGCTACCGGTTCTCCAGAACTGGTCAGTACCTGCTGAATACCACCTCTGATTTTGAGCTTGGGACCAAATAACCTTGTTCTGCTGGAGCATCCCAACCAGGCCGTGTTCCAATTCCAGCTCAAATTTCAGTTCCAAAAGAACTCAATGTATCTCAACTTTTTTGTATTCCATGAGGTTGGTGTGGGCAATTCAAAATTCTATTGAACATTGGAGTCTGTACAGATTCTCAGTCACCCAAGTCATGGTTGTCCCAAAGGTGCTTTTTCAGGAGGCAACTGGACTTCCTTGTTTTTGTCTTTTGAAGACATATCACTTCTCATCCAAGAAGCTTCTTCAGCTCTGACAGGATAGCTGGGAATGGAATGATTTATATTCCTTGCAGACAGCTGGTCATTTGCATTCTTTAGAAGGTCGTTGAAGCACTTGGAGATTTATCAGTGTCCTCAGGATCAAATTGTTAAAAGTCTGTAGAATTATAGCTATACAATTTGGGATGAACACCCTTTGAATGGTGTGGGACTAGGAAGGGATTTCCAGAAGAAAACTGCAGACTACAGGAATCAGGAACACTACTCAGATGACCCTGAGGACACAAATAAGCCTCCAAGTGCTTCAGTGATCCTCTAAAAGGATGCAAATGACCAGCTGTCAGCAGTCCATGTTCACAAGTTTCAGAACATTGCCTAAAAAGTAATCTTGGGGGTTTTTTTTTCCTAAAAAAAGGATGGGGAGTTAAATCTCCTTCTTCCCTCCTTTTTTCTGTCTATGTATGCATGAAATTTCATCTGTTTTTTTAAAAAAATTGTACACAACCCAGAGTCCATTTCGGTGGGGATTTTGGTTTTTAAAATAAATTTTTAAATTCCATAATGCATTAACAGAAAATGAAACACAGTACTCTACTAATGTTCTTTCTATTAATATATCTGTTACAAATGGTACAAATATCCAGGTGGAGGGACAAAGGGCGAGGGAAGAACTATGAAATGCATGTGACAATATACACTCTTAAGGATGACAGCTGAGTGATGACATCATCATATTTTAATGGCTGAGGCCTAAATATCAATGCAGGAACAACCAATCTCATTCAATAAATAGCAATAAAAACCACCGCCTTCCCTAATTTTCCCTCTGTTTGGATGGCAGCTTGAAGCTAGCATGACCACTGCTCAACCTACTTAACAAGTTTAAGCAATACATTCTGGCAGTCAATTTCTCTCCCCTCTTCTCTTTCTTTCTCTCTGCAGCCAGGCATGCAATATTACAGCCAAACAACTCTGCCCCCAGACTCAACCTGTGTTTATACTCAGCAGGATTGAAAACAAAAAACAAAAAGCAATAAAGCATGCATACAACTTCACCTTAACAACAACTGCTTTTTAAAGCCCTGAATCTTCCAGACAGGAAAATAAAAAACCAGGTTGTGTTTTCAGGAAATGCACTAGTAGATGGACCAGCTTGTATAGTGCTGGCAATAGCAGGAAGAATTCTTAAAGGAAAAGGAATTTCTTAAGCAGCCCCAAGGTCAAATCACACGTACTGCCCTTCCCTTGCAGACTCAGTAGAATTCTTTCCCTTTTTCAGGAGGCAACTGGATTTTCTTGTTTTTTCTTTGAAGATGTTTCGCTTCTCATCCAAGAAGCTTCTTCATCTCTGACCGGATGGTGGAGAATGGAAGGATTTATATTTCTTGTAGACTGCAGGTCATTTGCATCATTTTAGAGAGTTGTTGAGGCCATTTGGAGATTTATCTGTGTCCTCAGGGTCACCTGAGTAGTGCAAATGGGTGTGGAGCCTTCTTGGCTGCAGGATGTCCCCTGCCCTGCATCCTCCTACCATCAAAAAGACAGGTTCAGGCGCCGAGGACAAGTCTGCCCCCCAAACTGAAGTGCAAACTGAAGTGCAAAGGGTCCCTGCAGTCTGTAACGCCCCCCAGAAATCCTTTCACACTCCATCACCATTCAAAGAGTGCCCATCCCAAAGTGCACAGCCAAATGTCCACAGAGATTCTCAGTCATCCAGGTCATGGTTCTCCCAAAGGTGCCTTTTCAGGAGTCAACATCCAACTGATTTGGATGACTGGGAATCTCCACAGACATCTAGCTATGCAACCTGGGATGAATACTCCCCGAATAGTGAGGGACACAAACGGACCTCCAGAAAACACCTCAGTGGTCTCCAAGGAATATAAATCCTTCCATTCCCCACCATCTAGTCAGAGCTGAAGGAGCTTCTTAGCTGAGAAGCAAAACTTCTTCAAAGAAAGGCCCATTGCCTCCTGAAAAAGCATCTTTGGGACAACCATGACCTGGATGGTTGAGAATCTTCATGGACAATTATTTCCCTTCTTTGACTAGCAGACCTAAAATTTCTTTTATAGTTTATTTTTTTTTATCAGCTCTGTTTTAAGGTAAACAGTTGGCAGAAGGGTTCTTTAAAAATCTGACATTTTCTTACTGCATTTCAGGGTCAGTTTTGAAACTCTCTTGAGGCATCATTGGCTTTAGTTTTGTATCTTTCTAAGCACCGAGCCATCATATTTGGTTTACTAGAGGGCCAGAGTTAATTCTGGTCATTAAGGATGAGCTTTCTGAAGCTACCACATCCTCTTGATGTAAAAGGTGCATGTAAAAAACACACACACACACACACACACAAACACACAAACACACAGAGAATTCCTGTAAAATCAGGAAGCTCCTGCTGGTGTCTAGCCTGAAACTCCATCCTAGTTATTAACCTCCTGGGTCTGTCCTTCCCTTTGGGTCAGAAGCAATAACTTCATTTCTTGTGACTTTGCATACTGCTCAGTAACTGAAGATTGGTCCAATTTATGAACACTGTAAAATTGATAAATGTATAAATATATCCCCTCCTCCATGTATCACTTTTTCTAATTGCTCCTTTATCTGTCCCACTAAGGGCATGTTTTGAAGAATAGAATTTTAGAGTGAATGGCCATTCTTTGTTGTGGGAGCAAACATGCCCTCAAAATAGAGGATTTTCTTAAAACCATATAGTGTGGCAGTATTAGGCACAAACAACCACATGTGAAGAATTCAATTTACTGCTTTATTACTTAAGCCTATCCACAGGAATCTTCCCCGGCTAATGGTTTGCACCTAAGTAAAACCAGAAAAGGTTCAAAGGCATTCAAAGGGGGTTGGGCTTTGTCCTCTTGTGACTATGTAGAGACTAATTCCCTGTTTGACTCCTCCCCTTTGCTCTACCAGTTTCTCTCTGACATCCAGCAAAGATCATTGGTAGGATATCTATGGCCTTCCAGATCTTGCTGAATTAAAAATTACAAAACTTTTTGTTGGAAGATTGGTGAGAGCTACAATTCAGCAATACCTGGAGTCACACGTTTTCCCTCCTTTCATAAAACATCTCATCCTTATAATAGAAAGGAAGAAGGGGTATATATTTTGGGGCATTTGTGAGGACCTTCATAATACATCATTTGAAAAAGGCCAACATTGGTAGTTCTTTCTCCTTCATTCTTGCTTTAGCAATCTGGCCTTCAAACAACACCAACTACTTGCCATGTTCACTTCTGCAACATTTTTTTAAAAAAGCAACAACCGTAATTTACTCTCTACACTGCAATCAATCTAAAGCTGTATTTGAGGTCACCATTGGGAGTCTGTGTATAATCAGAGTGATACTTGCAATCAAGGAATCCAATCATCTCACCCCATCAGATTATTGTACCCAAATAAGCTCTGTGAGTTCTTAATGTTTTTGTCCACTGATTTTACAACTTTGCCTTCTGCAGTGTGGTGAAGCAGCTTGTTACAAATAGATTTTCATGGACATCTTAAAATCAGCAAAAATAAAAGGTTCCTTCTATCTCTTTTACACCCACTGGGTGTATATTTACCCCCAACCTCTCTTAACTAGCATTGGATTTGTATCACCCTATCATGGAGCACAGTTCTAAAAAAAAAAAAACCTCAACCATCTCTCAGGCTCTCCCAGTCTCATATATCTGTATATAAATGAATGTGTTATGTAGAAATTCTTCAAAATTGTCTGAGTGTGTTTATTGTCCTTTCCTATGACCTTTGTGAGCCAGAAGGCTGCCAAGCTACGTTTATATTCTTGGGTCACAGGCTGTGTTGTCCTAATCAAAATAAGCAATCCTTTTGCTGGTTTAAATTGTTTCACAACAGGTTAATATTTTCCTTTGCTAAAGTTAACAGTGGTTTTTATTGGAACAGATTGCCAGATTTTGCCCTGGTCATATATTTAAACAGCCAATGCTGAGACATCCTTCTACTTTGACCTTTTGACAATTTCTTTCCTGGTGTGTTGTCTCTTTTATCCCTGTCTCTGTTTACTGCTCAATGAGTCAATGAGAAATGGAGTTTATATGTTTCTCAGTCAAACCATGAAATACAAAAAGGTCAAAGTAGTAAAACAACATATTAGGAGTAAAAAATTATTATACTTCTTTCTCAAGATAAAATAAACAATAAGGGAGAAAGTATTAGACGACAGTGCCCTTGATAAATATTAGAAGTGGTATTGGCTGAAAGTTATGTATTATATTCTAACAACACACCTAAAAGGTCAGCTCCATGGAAATGGGTTACTTCTATATTATTTTTAAAAATTTACATGTTGAATCAAATATATGTCGTGATAGCTTCAAGGAAGATTACATACAGAGTCTTTAGGCTGGCAAGGTCCACATGCTTTTGTGATTTTGTTTTTATTTGTGCCTTCTTTTAGACAGACATTGTTTTGAAATTAATTCTATTTCTATTTCTATTAAAGAATTGGACACCCAGGGTTTTGTTCTGAGTATCTGGTACTCAATATTTGTGCCCTGATTAGTGTCTTCAGATGTCTGGATTGGACAATGTAATGGTACTGTGAAATATGTAGACTTATTCCCCGTAGTAGATGTGGGATTGTAGAATTTCCAATGAGATCAGAAAAAGCAGAAAAATACCTGCTTTCACTTCCATTGTAGCTTGAGTTAGGCTCTTAAGAGATAGATATCCTAACACGAGGAAGAGTAGGTCAGCTCATCTCCTTAAGACTAAAAGGAACTTCAAGTCAAAGTTTCACTTGAACTTTAGACCATGGTCTGAAAAGAATATTGGGGAATTGAATTTGAGGTCAGTTCAGAGGAGGGCTATCAGGAAGATGAGGGTGCTGGAAACAATGGCATGTATTTACAATGGTTGCAACCACCTATTTGCAACCTTCTGCAACCTTCCTGGCCAACTTCTGACAAGCAAAATCAGTGGGGGAAGCTGGATTAACTTCACAACTGTGTGATTCACTTAATAATCTAGTGATTTGTTTAACAATCTTGGCAAAAAAAATTGTAAAATTTGTTGTGAATGGAAATTCTGGTCCCAGTTGTGGTTGTAAATTGAGGACTACTTGTGTCTTGGTGATTGGAATTAAGAAACCTGGGTACCTATGGTTTGCTAGTTGCTTTATGGCATTGGCACATGTTATAGCCTTTAAAGCAGGGATCTCCAACCTTGGCAACTTTAAGCCTGGAGGACTTCAATTCCCAGAATTCTGGGAGTTGAAGTCTATCAAGCTTAAAATTGTCAAGGTTGGAGACCCCTGCTTTAAAGGACTCTCTTAAAATGTGAAAACCAAGGACCTGCTTCTAAGCATAGAGATAACTAAACTGATTCATAGGTTCCAGGTAACTAGGACCTAATTAGGTTCCAGTTATAGCTAGTCCTTCTCTTTCAAAAGCAGTTGCCTTGATTTCAGACTTATTGAAGTTCATATAATCCCATATGAGAAAAGGCTCTGCTCTTGTAAAGATAGTATTAGCTCATTTAAACATGAACTCCTATCCCATGATATTGTAGCTTCTACTGAGATGTATGCAGTGGTGGGATTCAATTTTTTTTACTACCGGTTCTGTGGGCATGGCTTGGTGGGTGTGGTGTGGTTTGATGGGTGTGGCTTGGTGGACGTATCAGGGGAAGGATACTGTAAAATCTCAATTCCCTCCCCACTCCTGGGGAAAGGTTCCTGCAAAATCCCTTTTCCTCCCCACCCTACTAATCTGCTTTCCAGCTCAGTTATCTTGTGCAGGGCAACAAAAGAAGACCCAGCCAATCAGCTGGGACTCAGGGGGCAGAGAATAGATGGGGGCAGGGCAAGTCAGAGGTGGCATTTGCCAGTTCTCCGAACTACTCAAAATTTCCGCTACAGGTTCTCCAGAACTGGTCAGAACCTGCTGAATGCCACTTCTGGATGCATGTAAACTGCTAATGACTCTTCTAACCCTATTTCTTGGATAGACTAAAGTATTTTATGTAAATATTATGTCAAATGTTTACTAGAGAATAAGTACCCCAATATAACTCTCGCCATCGCAATTTGCTTTCACAGTTTCTACAACTGTGAATTTGCATATTGTTGATAGCAAAATAATGCAAACATAATTGTACATTTTTCACTTTATATTTCTTATTGTTGTACATTTTATTTTGTAGCCTGTTGTTTATGGGTTTAATTTAATAACGCTGATTTAATCTGAATAGCTGACCTATAATGAATGATTTGATTTGACCTGAAACTGATTTGAATGGCTGATGAAGTAAAAGTTGGCCAGACCATTTCTATTAAAAATGGGAAAGATAACACATTTATCTTTTTAAAATAAGAGCAAATTAATCAATGTATATAAAATAGTTGCAAAATTGTTTGCAATCATGTGAAATAGGATCACATTTTGGACCTTTTCCCTGGCTCTGATGGGTCACCAATTTAAGTACTGTACTCAATAAACTGTAACTGGAGGCCATCTAGAGATATGTAGGCAATATGTAATTAAATAGTGGTGATGGGTGGGTGGGAGACAAAAATCCTGTCCATCATTCAGATGTGAAAAATGGACTTTACATATTTCCACTGGGATGTGGAAGCTATACAATTTTGATTGTATCTTGCACAGTCTTCAACCTGCCCTCCAGAATGGCTGAATAATTAGATCTGGCTGTCTTTATAGACCTCCTACATCTGTTTTCTAATAAAAGTTCACTTTTAAACATGACAATAATTTTAATTTAATTACTTTCTAAGTTGCTTTGTCAAGTTACCACCTAATTTTTAATATCAATTTGAGGCCGTTAGGTGAAATTATGAATTGGGGGTCATTCTGAAACCAACATGTTGGCTGATCTGTCACTAAATATGAAGATTATATTCTACCGATAATCCCAAGAAAATGGTAGAAGATTCTAAATAGATATCTAGAGATGGTTTTGTAATAGAGGAAGGCAGAGAAGGAACTGAAACTTTATTGTAAATGGGGAAATCAAATGATCTGAATGGCAACATAGAACTAACTGTGAGATTGTGGTGTCCTAAGCAATGCCAGAAAATATTCTGATCAGAGTACCCTATTCTGTACCAATTACGAAAGCCACCTATTTATTTCTAAGTCAATTTAAGATGTTGGTGTTAACCTTTAAAGCTGTAAATGGTTTGGATCTGGACTGTCTGAAGGACTGTTTCACTGATATATATTGCCTGAGATGTAAAATCCAGATTTATGGGCCTCTAGATTCATTCTTTTGTTCTATCGGGGCACATATTTACTTTGGCGGAAAACAAATCTGGTCACGTTGCCAACTTAAACAGCCGATACAAAAATTTATGCCACCAGATAAAGATTGAATGCACCAATTATCACATTAAACAAGAGAAAAACCTTCTATGCACCAATTCTGCCTGCGCTTTCTACAATTTTGTAAACAACAAACTAAAAGACTCAAGGTCCACCCCACCCCTGAAAGACCTAATGGTAAAGACTGCAGCGAGGACACCATTAAAGCCAACCTCTTTAACACATTCTTTGGCTCAGTATTTATAAACAGCAATGGATCATGCCCAGTGTTTCCTAATCGAACCACAGACAACTACAATGATCTAATACATATAGATTTTACAGAAGACAATGTTGAAAAAGCACTACGCAATCTAAAACCATCTCTATCTATTGGATTGGATGGAATATATGCCTACTTCTTTAAAAAGCTATCCATTGTATAGCCGAACCTCTAAGCATAATCTTTGAAAAATCTTTCAGGACCAGTTCCTTGCCAAACCTATGGTCACAAGCCATGGTCATCCCCATCTTCAAAAAGGGAGACCCCAGCCTAGTTGAAAATTACAGACCAGTCTCTTTGTGCTGCATCACCTGTAAAGTCATGGAATCAATTATTAACCAATCCATTATCCTCCACTTACAGACAAACAACCTACACTCTAATAAACAGTTTGGTTTCAGAAAAAAACTATCATGTAATCTGCAACTCTTACCCTGCAAAAATATATTGACTACTCAACTCAATCAGGGCAAAGCAATAGACGCAATCTACATAGACTTCTGCAAAGCCTTTGATTCAGTGGTACATGAAAAACTACTACTAAAACTGAAATCTTATGGTATCTCTGGACATCTGCATAACTGGGTAGAAGTATTCCTGTCAAACAGACAACAAATGGTCAAAATTGGAAGCATCCTATTAAATTTTGTACCTGTCAACAGTGGTGTCCCCCAAGGCAGTGTTCTAGGACCAATACTCTTCATACTCTACATAAATGACCTCTGTGATCATATTAAGAGCAACTGCATTCTCTTCACTGATGATGTAAAACTACTCAACACTACAGAAAATACTGCTACCCTTCAAAAAGACCTCAACTATGTATCAGAATGGTCAAACATATGGCAACTTCAAATCTCAACACATAAATGCTCTGTCTTACATATTGGCAAAAAAAATATCAGAAAATAAAATACAAGCTGAATAGTCAAGACCTTGTTGATGATGCAAACTCTGTCAAGGACCTTGGAGTACTCATCTCTAATGATCTAAGTGCTAGAGCCCACTGTAACTACATAGCCAAAAAGGCATTAAGAGTTGTTAACCTAATCCTACACAGCTTTTTCTCTGGTAATATCACACTACTAAGTAGAGCATACAAAACATTTGCTAGACCAATACTTGAATACAACTCATCAGTCTGGAACCCACATTACATATCTGATATCACCACAGTTGAGAAAGTCCAAAAATATTTCACAAGAAGAGTTCTCCATTCCTCTACTCATTGCAGAATACCTTATGCCATCAGACTTGAAACTCTAGACCTAAAAAATCTAGAACTACACCGCCTTCGGTCCGATCTAAGTATAGCATATAAAATCATACATTGCAATGTCCTACCTGTCAATGAATACTTCAGCTTCAACCATAACAATACAAGAGCACACAATAGATACAAACTCAAGGTTAACTGCACCAAACTTGATTGCAGGAAATACGACTTCAGCAACAGAGTGGTCAATGTCTGGAATACTCTACCTGACTCTGGTTTCTTCCCCGAACCCCAAAAATTTTAACCTTAGACTGTCTACTATTGACCTCACCTCTTTCCTAAGAGGTGTGTAGGGGGCGTGCATAAGCACACCAACGTGCCTACCGTCCCTGTCCTATTGTTTCTTTTATTTTTCTTATATGTATCCATTTCATGTATTCATAACTATGTTTATACTTATACCTATTATCTTGTAAGCAATTGACAAATCAAATCAAATAAATAAATAAATATTTATTTATATGTGTGTATATATAGATTCTCTTGTTTGTTTGTTTGATTTTGGACTGCCACATCCTACAACTCTCAATGGTGACAACATAATAACATGAAGAATAAAATTAAAGCAAGATATAGTCAAAATCACAAAACAAAAACAAAGGAAGGAGAAGGGGAGGGTGAGAAAATAACATAAGAGATACTACAAATGCTCTTTCAAAAATATATATGACACATTTTTATAAGCATTTATCATTAAAACATGGATTTTATACCAATTTTCTGACTTTTTAAGAGAAAACAAGCATTGCAAAAACAAAAGCAAAAAACAAAGCCTGCAGAATTAGAAGATAGAAATATATTTTAAAAAATCTGTGACAGGTTTTGATGGGAGCAGATTGCCAAGAGCTGCTGATTCTGTTAGAATGGCAATAGCATTTCTGAGTAGAATCTACCAGTCCCCATCTTTCATTCATCAGACATACACACAAAGGAACCATTCATTTGTGAGAGATATGTCTAAAAGAGAACATTTATTTATTTATTTGTCAAATTTTAAAACAGCCCATCTCTCTGTACGAGAGCCATGTTCAAAAATATGCAAGTTGAAGAGGAGGAGGAGGAAGCAAAATTATATTTAAAAGCCTGCTTCTGGGAAATGTGGTAGGGAATGTTAGGGAAACTTATAGTGTTAAAAATAGAATCCTGAGCAATGCAATTGCATATGTTAGAGAAGTTTCATACAGAAGCTCTTTATGATAGAGACAATGAGGATAATTTAATTTTTTAAAAAAAAAATATCAAAAAGAAATGAACACATTTGAATACTGAGCTAATAACATAAGAAAACAAGCAAGATTTTGATGTATATTTAGGAAAAATAATTTCTGATATCATCTTAGCTTAGGTATTATAAATCATGTGAGCTAAATAAGTATCTTGCTTCCTTAGTTTACAAAATCCTTCTGAATATAGATCAACTGTCAGGGCGGGGGGGGGGGAGAGAGAGAGAGAGAGAGAGAGAGAGAATAAAATCACTAGCTGTTGTTCCTATAATGCTTTTTATATTCTTTAGTTATTGTTTGTAGTTTTAGGAACATATACTTGTAACAGCCTCCCTGCTTTCTCTTTTATTGTAATTAAGATGGGTAAATTGGGAAACTAGTATGAAGCTATCCAAACATATTTCTTTCTTTCATTCTGATACAGTTCCATAGAGATTTTGAACCCTGCATTCCATTTTATTACTAAGAGTGAAGAAATATAGAAATCCATATGGTGTATAGCTCCTAGGTACATATTTGAAAATGTAATTACTGGCTTCATCCATTTTATTTTACAATACTGAATTTAAAGGAGCCAGAAATATAAGATTAGATATTTACTCAGATATAGCCTGGGTAAGATGAAAAGCATGTAGGTCTAATTATATCCACTGTTGGCTTAAACTAGAAACCTTGACTTTTGCTGAGTTCTTGATCTTTTTACAAATCACATAATAAATCTTCTAGCTTGATATATCCAAACTGATCAGTTTGATTCAAGCCGTTAAAAAAATCAATGGTGTGTTTAAATTTCATAATGTCAGGTTATTTTACTCTGTAAACACCAGTTACATTGATCCTTTCCCAAACACCTTCATTTCCCAGAATGGCATGGGAATATTAGGTATTCTTAGTCCTCTTTTGCTCCCTGAAGGACTTCGTCAGATGTAAAGAGAATGCTGATTTCTTCTGACAGCCAAATTGATCAAGTGTTGCCATCTGCTGAGCCAGGTTTAGATCCTTTTTTCCAGGGATCACAAGGCAGAGGAAAAGTGTCATGCCCCTGTTGGAGCCTGACTCTGGGGAAGAAGATGAACAGGAACTGGAGCAGATGGAGATCGAGGGGGCAGCTTCATTGGCTTGGGAGGAAAATGGGGAGGAGCAGTCTCAGTCAGGGCCTTTCAGGATTGGGATGGTTTGTAGACAGGGAGGAAGACGAGCAGGATGACCAAGAAAGGCTAAGCAGTGAACATGAGACAGAGCTCAGGTGATGAGCAAGGACCACCCACTCCCGATCCACGAGCACGAAAAGTGGAAAGAAGGCAAGAACAACGCAGACTGGCCCAACTGCTTGGGAGGAGAGCACCCCGCCCCTGTTTACAAGGCACACCTGGGGACTGAGACTTAAGGAGATTCTGTGTGGAGGGGCATTTGTTGGGAACAAATGCTGAATTCCTGGAGTATTGAGTGCCGGCGTTTGGACTTTCCTGGATTCCTTGCATTCTTTCTGGATTTCTGGACAGTTGCCTTGCTTCTCTGCTTCCTGGACTCCTCAACTTGCCCTGCTGGATTTCTTGCTTTGCTGCCATGGTGCTCACAGCATTGGGCTGGACTATTAGCAGCCAGAGGTTGCTTGAGGTTTATGTGTGCCATCACTTTGCTCTGGGACTTGCTAGAAATGTGGGAGCATTTGGGGAAATTTGGAGGAATAAAGAGGTGGTTTAAGCTGCCAGCTGCCTGTGCTACCTCTGTGCCATGCCCTGGGTCATAACAAAAAAATAGTCACCGAACCAGTAGTATGTATGTATGTGTGTGTATATATATATCTTTGGTAATTCGGGTTTTCTCCTGTGTAAAATTGGAAGTATCTAGGCGACGTTTCGATGAAGTCTCATTCATCATCTTCAGGCTTGTGTCTCCAAGAAGCACAAGGCCGAAGACACAAGCCTGAAGATGATGAATGAGACTTCATCGAAACGTCGTCTAGATACTTCCAATTTTACGTGGGAGAAAACCCGAATTACCAAAGATCCTCATACAAATACCCATGAAAACCTCAGAAAACATATATGCAAGTCTTGGTGTGTTCGGATCTTTTTCCGTGTAAGATTGAGACTATCTGGGCAACGTTTCAACGAGATCCCACTCGCCATCTTCAGGCTGGTGCTTTCGGCTTTGTGCTCGCACCAGCCTGAAGATGGTGAGTGGGATCTCGTCGAAACGTTGCACAGATAGTCTCAATCTTATACGGGAAAAGACCCGAACACACCAAGTGTAAAGGAATATGAAAAAGATGTATTTTCTGCTTTTCAGCTTGTTTTTGCTGCTGCTGCTGCTTCTCTTTTTCCTGCTTTCCCTTCTCTACCTCCTCCTCTTACTACTACTGGGGCATCATTACAAGTTCTCATTGCAAGAAATTTAGGTCCATGAGGTTAATTGACGATAGATCAAGATATTTAAAAAACCCAACATTTCCTTATTGGTGTTGTTTTCTGGAGCCATTTTTCTCCTCCATCGATTTTTTGCCCTTTTAGAATTAATCATGCATATCACATACTTGTTCCTGAGTAGAATATCAAGCTAAGGTTTTGGTTGCTCTTTATAAATCACTTGTACTCTGCTCTTATGTCAGCAGAACGCGTCAGTTGAATTATGTTCTTCTACTCAATCAAGATACCTCTATATTATATTATACAGTCCCAGAGCTCATTTAGGGGTATATGCCTCTACTGATAGCTCAGTAATCAGAAGTCGGATCAGGTTTGCATTCAACAACATTGCCATTCTTAATAGTCAATGAACAAGCACACACATTGATCAACGTTTTTCTTAGCTGATACAATGCTGTGTTTGTTGGTATCTGTGGCTGTGTTTTTGGTGTTTTTGTACAGATAATCCTCAACTTATAACAATTTATTTACTGACTATTCAATGTTACAATGGCCCTGAAAAAAGTGACTTATGTCCATTTTTCACATTTATGGCCATTACAGCATCCCCATGGTCAAGGGATTTACATTCAGATGCTTGACAACTGATTCACATATTTAGGAGGGTTGCAACATCCTGTGGTCACATGATCACTTTTTTGCGACCTTTTGACAAGCAAAGCCAATGGGGAAGCCAGATTCACTTAATGTCCATGGAGATTCTCAGACATTTGGGACATGGTTGTCGCAAATGTGCTTTTTTTTTTGTTTATTGATTTACTTTACTTTATTAATTCTTTTACACTTTATTGATTCTTTTACATTTTCAAAAGAAAAAAATAACCATAACATTAACAGTACTGTAACATTCGTATTATACATCTCTATCTCTTGTGCATTATACATTTATATACATTGTTATGCGAATATATACATTTATCTGTCATTTACTTATTTTAACTTTCATTATTTTCTATTGCTTAATTTCCAGCCAATCATAACACATATCCAAATTTTATAATGTTCCAACTCTTCTTTGTCTTTTAGTTCTAAGGTCAATTTGTCCATTTTGGCACATTCCAAGATATTTTGAATTATCAATTTGTCAGGGGGGGTGTTCTTATGTTTCCAATATTGTGCATAAGATAATCTAGCTGCTGTTAATATGTGGAATGTAAAGGTGCTTTTTCAAGAGGCACCTGGATTTTCTGGTTTTTCTTTGAAGACATTTCGCTTTTCATCCCAGAACCTTTTTGAGCTCTGAAGCTGAAGAAGCTTCTTGGATGAGAAGTGAATCATCTTCAAAAAAAAAGAAATCCAGAAAGTCCAGTTGCCTCTTGAAAAAGCACCTTTGGGACAGATTCACTTAACAATTAGTATTACTAATTTAACAACTGTAGTGATTCACTTAACAAATGTGGCAAGAGAAGCAGTAAAAAATGGGGCAAAACTCACTGAACAAATTTCTCACTTAGCAACATAAGTTTTGGACTCAATTGTGGTCATAAGTGCAGGACTACCTGCAGGGGTGGGATTCAAAAATTCCAGGAACTGGTTTGCTGCCCGGTTGCTGGGTTGGTGCGGCCTACCAGAACCTCCTGTTTCCAGCTTCCGGTGGGCCTCAGAGCCAGAGCCCAGAGTAGGCTGCTTTCATCTTCCCAAGGGTTTTGAGGTCTCCCCTGGGCTTTGGGGAGGGCAAAAACAGCCTCCCCCGGGCTCTGGAGGCTCACTGGAAGATGGAAACAGGCCCATTTCCGGACTTCTGGAAGGCCCGTTTTTCCCCCTCCTCAGAGCCTCCACACAGACCCTGCATTTACCTGTATCATGTGAGGACTTTTGTGATGGGTAGGGCAGGATGGGCAGGGCCAGCCATTTGGCTGAAATACCCGTTTGGTGAATCAGATGTAACTTTAACACCCGGTTCACCCAAACCGGTCTGAACCAGTAGAATCCCATCCCTGCTACTTGTATAATGAATATGCTTGTGGATAGTCTTCCTCCCTTTCAAATGGATATAAACAGAGGAAAACAAGCAAGCACCATACATTTCAGTCATAAAGTCATGAGAAGATCTTTTTTTAACATGGCACTTCACTAGATGTTGTCTGGGGAAGACACTACCTTCTCCATCAGGATATATGATGGTTCTTTGAAAAGAAGAAAGAAAACTCTCATGACACAAATTACCTTCACATTCTTGTGTTACAATCATAGAAGCCCAAAGCAATTCACATGCCTCCTGTCTTCATTGCTACTGTCCCATTGAAGCCTAATGAAATAAAGGAAGTGAATAGAGCACTCTTATTATATAAAATTTCAAATCCACATGCAGGGATTGCTCTGGGACAGAGTTTGCGCAGGAAACATTCCCAGGAGGTTGTGGCCTTTCCGTTTCCCTGTTGATGGGGATTCTTTTCATTGTTCTAATGCTGTCTGTTTACATGCCACCGGGATTGTTATTTATTGATTATACTGACACGAGCAATAAAGAGAGAATCATTTTACATCTCAGATGAGGATCTGCTTCAGGATACATCATATGCGACCTGATTACAAATTTCTATCCCTTGTATTTGTATCGTAGGAAAGCAAATATGTAATGCAAAGAAATGAGGTAAAGTTGTCTGCATTTTGTTCATATGCAAACACATAAATATCGATTGATACCATTTTTATTTTGTAGGAACTAATTATTTTATTAGAAACTGTATACTTTTTTTAAAGTTCTGTATTTTTATTTTCTTCTACATACTCTGTTTTTTGAGGCAGGGCAATGTCTAAATAATAGTCCTTTAAGAAAATGAATAAAGACATTTTAAAGTACCCTCCCCCTTATCAATAAACTTGTTTCTCCTTACTATTTGCCACAATTTGCACAATTTGAGTTTACAATAATTTTCACAACAGTCAGGTGGGCAAAAAATCAAGTGCTACATGAGGAAACATGTCCTGGTTGGAAATTCTTTGGATCTTTATCATCAAGTCCCACCAAGGACCGTATGGTGCAATTTATTTTGGCAATAATTCTAATAGCAATTGCAATTGCAATAGCACTTAGACTTATATACCGCTTCACAGTGCTTTACAGCCCTCTCTAAGTGGTTTACAGAGTCAGAATCTTGCCCCCAACAATCTGGGTCCTCCTTTTACAGACCTCAGAAGAATGGAAGTCTGAGTCAACCTTGACCCTGTCAGGATTGAACTGCTGGCAGTTGGCAGAGTTAGCCTGCAATACTGTATCCTATTTTGGGCTGGTAATATACCAAGAAGAACTGATGGCAGGTGGACCAAGGCAGTCATAGAATGGATCCCACTTGATAAAAAGTATCTGTGAAAGAGACCTAAAACAAGATGGATCGGTGATATCAGCAAGTACTGTAGGTCCAATTGGCAAAAGAAAGCTCAGGTTCATATTGGTTGGAAACATGTGGAAGAGGCCTTTATCCTGCCTGTTTATCCACAACGACTAAAATGATGATGATGATGATGATGATGATGATGATGATGATGATGATGATGATGATGATGATGACTGCATTCTAACCATACTGTCACCACAGGTTTTTAGTCTGGTTAGTCTGAAAGAGTAGCTCTAGCATCAGAATTAATACTAATTTTCACTGTGCTGCTGATTGACGATCTTACCTCACAAAACATTCTATAAAGTCAAAGGCCGGTAGAAACAACCAATAAAGATAGATCATATCTGGAATTATATTGGCTTTTTAAAATATACATATGACAATTTAAGTAGCAGAAAGTAGTCTAGCTCTTTAGACTTCCTAATAGGTCAGTTGTCATCATAGATTACTTTAGATATTTATAGCCCATGATAATCAATATGTAATTATTTTGAAATGTGGGGAGATACAATTGACAAGCTCTTATTCCCAAAAATGAAATATATTAAATCAAATTGGGCAGATCTCTTTGACTCATGAGGTCCTCAATTAATTTCACACACAGATATCCCTGCAAATGATCAGCTCAAGTATCTAATTAGTAGATATCTGTTCTAGACATCTGTTCTAATCAGAGGAGGAGGAGGTGTGGGAGTCAGGGTCAGCATCAGGACAACCTGGAAGCTCCAAGGAGGAAGAGGGAAGGGAGCTGTCAGAGACAGAGAGACAGAGGTGGAGCCTCGGCCATCCATCAGTCTTCAGATTGAGAGCCAATAGCCCCAAGATCTGGAGATGGCTGATGAGAAGAGGAGGAACAGCTGGGTCTAGTGCCTGACATGCCGAAGTGCAGAAGGCAGAGAAGAGGAGAGCAGTGGAAATATGTGTGTGTTCTGACCCAACCCGGTTACCAGAATATCTCAAACAAACGCAGCAACTCAAACCTTCACAGCTTTAATCTACAAATAAACTTTTATTGTAAATAAAAGATGGCTTGCAGCCAGTTAGTCCAACCAGAAAAGCCTTGACAGAATTCTTCAGATAAGCCGGAGTCTATTCACACAATGCTGGATCCTTAGAACATTTTTGCTTTCCGCAAAAGCAAAAACCTTTTGAAACCAGGCTTATATTCCCTGGAGGGAGGGACCATCACATTGCATCCTTACTCCTGAGTCACCTGTGCTGCTCCAGCTGTTCCCTTCTACGAATCATCCTGTGCTCACACACACTTGGCACAGGCTCCTCGGGAACCTTCTCATCACTGCTGCCAACCCCCACAATCCCTGAAGGCAGCAGTCCACTCCCTGATGGTCCCAGCCCCTCATCCGAGTCCTCGCTCTCCTCCACCATCCACACCTGCTGCCAGCTAACCACAACAGTTGGCCGATCCTTGGGAAGGAAGAGCCACCGCTGCCAATAAAGCTCCACCCTAGCTCTGGGAATAAAAAGCAGGGGTTGGAGATGAATAGATGTGGCAGACAACTATTCATCTTCTGGACAGATGGACTTGTTAACATGTGTTGAGAAAGAAACTTTTTGCTGGGGCTGCCGGCACTCCTAATAAATGAATCTTTGAATTAACTTCAGAGGGTTTGTTGTGTTTGGGGATCTGGGTCAGAACAATATCTAGTACTCTGTTCCACTCTGAAAACAGGTTGCTTAGAGACATGGTTAGAATGTAGCCATGGTTAGAATGTAGTATTGTGCCAACTACCAGAAGCTTGATTCTCACCAGTTCAAAGTTGATTCAGCCTTCCACCCTTCCAAGGTCGCTAAAATGAGGACTCAGAGTTGTTGGGAGCAATATGCGACTCTGCAAATACTTAGAGAGGGCAGTAAAGCACTATGAAGCGGTATATAAGTCTAAGTGTTATTGCTATTGCTATTGGAAGAAGAAAAGAGCATGTCTGTAAATGGATGGCAAAAAAGAGAAAGGTTGCACTTCCTACTTTTGGTTCAAATCCCAGATGCTTTTTTCTTCCATCTCAATCTTCTACCTTTCACAGACAAGATTGATCATCCCTACACGAAATCCTGCATCTTAACCATGCTGAAAATGATATAAGTTGTCATGTGCTGCTTGACGGTATGACATTATAGTTGGAACTGAAAGATGGTAAATTGAAGTTGTTCTTAGATAAGATAATAAGACTTTCATTTTTATGTGACTTATTGTCAGTTCATTTTCATTGTGTGAAATTTTCAGGGTGTAACCGACAGGATTCTGGGACAAAATTCTTTTCTTTTTGTGCACTGCTTATCAATATAAGGTACCTATTACGGTATGAGGTACTTTGCTGGATCTTACGTTTTAAAATTTGACAATGCAAATGGAAGGAAATAGAAAAAGGCATCATTTCAAAAGGATTTTTATAAGGGGAGCATTCTGGCAATCAGGAGTTGTTTTTATGCACTTATGACCACAATTGAGCCCAAAATTGATGTTGTTCATTGAGAAATTTGGTGAGTTCTGCCCCATTTTACAACCTTTCTTGCCACCATTGTTAAGTGAATCACCACAGCTGTCGAATTAGTGACACTAATTGTTAAGTGAAACTGGTTTCCCCATTGACTTTGCCTGTCAGAAGGTTACAAAAGGGGATCATATGATCTCGGGAGACTGCAACTGTCATAAAAGTGAGTCTGTTGTCAAGCATCTGAATGTAAATCCACGTGACTATGGGGATGCTGCAAGGGTCATAAATGGGAAAAATGGTCATAAGTCACTATTTTTGGTGTCGTTGTAATGTCGGTCACTAAGTGAATTGTTTTAAGTCATACCTGTATGACCTAAACACAGGTTTATACCTTTATAAACCTATGTATGTGTGCCTGTGCGTGCATATGTAAGTGAAGTATACATCTATAAGTGAACAATGCTTCTGAGTTTAAAAAGTAAAAAGATTTTTTTTCTGTATTAACATTAGTTAACACTTTATACTTTGTTACTATGGAGAAGTTGAGAAACTATCTTGTTTAGCTCTCTTCTTGAAATATAAATCACTCAAGAACATAGTTTAATTGACATAAAACTCCATAATAGAGAAGAATAACATTAGCTTGTCAGAATCACTCACAGCAATTAAGCCCACCTAGGTGCATATAACAAGTAAATATTTAACTCTTCTTGAAGTGTGCGGAGTCTTTCTTAGACTTGTTCAGTAGCATTTTATCATCAATGTAGAAAAAGAACATTCAAAAATCATTTCATCTGTTTCCAAAACAGAGTGGGATCCTAACCACCAATGGCTCTGCTTGTATTTTGACTTGAATATCTGCAGATATTTGTTTTTAAATGCAGGCAGTTTTTGATTTATGACTGCAACTGAGCCTCACATTTCTGTTATTAAGCAGTTGTTAAGTAAGTTTTGCCTGATTTTACAACTTTTTGCAACAAATCTGGCATTGACTTTGTTTGTCAGGGGCCAGCTGGGAAGGTTACAAAGGGTGACAACATGGCCATGGGGATTCTGCAATGTTTATAAGTGTGAAAACTGGTCATAAGTCACCATTTTCAGTGCTGTTGTAACTTCAAATGGTCACTAATGAATGGTTGTAAGTCGAGTACTACCATGTTTCTCCGAAAATAAGACCCTATCATATTTATATATGAAAATAAGACCCTATCATATACCTGGCAAGGCAGGTAGAGGGGTGTGCAAAGCCTGCTACAACTGTCCAAAGATAAGTAGTAGGGCAGCTCCTCCCCTCCATCCCCACCCTAGCTTAATTTTTACTCGTGCACTCTAGAGTGTATGGGATCTTAATTAGGGCTTATTTTGGGAGTAGAGCTTATATTGGGCACACATGTAAAAATCAAGCTAGGACTTACTTTCAGGGTAGGTCATATTTTGGGAAAAATGGGCTATATATATTGCACATTTAACTCTTTTTTCTTTTTACTATAGAAAATATGAAATGATAAAATGTTGTGTAATGGAGAAGAGATGCTGATTGAAACTTGGAAGGGAATATGCTTAAAGGTTCCTTTATGCTAATGTTTAGGTTGTTGTTTTTCTGTGAAAAATTCCTGCCTAATTCAAATTGTGTTGAAATGTGGATGCTGTCCATCACAGACACAACTGAGCCTCTTTCAAAGTCCTAAATTTGAGGGCCAGAAAACTAAGCAAATAGATATGAGTTATTCCCTCTGCTTTCTTAGAAGATGAAAGCTGTCCTAGAAACAGTCCTGAATTAAGCAGGTTGCCACAGTGGGATTACAGCATCAGGAGTCTAAGCTCCATTCGCTTCAATAGTTACAGTTAAGATTAGGGGAACTAATGGAACATTTAAAGAAGAGCCAGCCAGCTGGAATTAGTATTATGTTGTAATAAAAAAAAACATTGAAGTCCTCTGGAGAAAAGGAAATGCTCAATAATATAGGCTAAATTGTTCAGATGGAGTATCAAGTTGTGATAGGACCGGCAGCCATTGATAAGTGGCATTTTATTTCCTTAAACACTGTGTCACAATTTACTGATAATGCTCCACATCTCAAAAAAAAAAAAACACCTTTTCTCCTCCAAATTAAATCAGAATGTGTGGTTTAATATTGTTAGATTTTTCTTTCCTTCCATACCATTTGTATATGTTACACGCTCAATTAAATTAGATGTGGAAAGACATTGCTAAAATATGTGCATATTTCAGGTGGAGTTTTTCACCACATTTTTTCAGTAGAACTTCATATATATAGCCATGCTTTTCAATATTGTATTTCAAAATTATAATGACTTATAAAAGAGAGACATACATCTAGTGGCATGCAGGTATTCACAAACAATGGATTGTCTACCCCTTGCAGAAATGGAAGGGCTAATAAAACATTTTCCACCCTACAATTTCAACATGTTTAGATTTCATATCATCAGAATTGAAGTGTATGCTCTCCATAGCGTTGTGGGTATAATGAAGATACTATCCTATACTTCCTTTCCATTTATGCATTCATAATATAGGTTACCCTTGTACAAGTAGTTCTCAACTTACAACAGTTCAATTGATGATCGTCAAAGATACAAAACCAGTAGTTTTGTATCTTTGCAAAATCTCCATTCCCTCCCTACCCCACTAACCTGCTTTCCAGCTCCGTTCTCCTGTGCAGGGCAACAAAAGAAGACCCAGTCAATCAGCTGGGACTCGGGAGGCAGAGAAGAGATGGGGCGGGTCCAGTCAGAGGTGGTATTTGCCGATTCTCCGAACTGCTCAAAATTTCCGTTACCTGTTCTCCAGAACTGGTCAGAACCTGCTGAATACTACCTCTGAACGACACTGAAAAAGTGACTTATGATCATTTTTCACACTTACAACCATTGCAGCTTCCCCATGGTCATGGGATAAAAATGCAAAGTTTTGGCAACTGACTTATATTTACGATGGTTGCAGTGTCCCAAGCTCATGTGATCACCTTTTGCGACCTTCTGACAAGCAAAGTCATTGGGGAAGCCTGTTGTGGCCCATATATGTAATGTATAATATATATATATATAATTCATAAACATTTTGAATACAGTGTATTGTCTAGGCACATCATTTACAGAAAAGCAAATAAAGAACAAGAAGGAATATTAACCCATATACTAATATCAATAATAATAATCAATAATAACAGAATAGTCTTAACTAGATTTCTCTTTATATTAGCTTATTTGTAGTTCTGTTGGTTATATTAGCATATTTATAATTATAAACCATCTTTATATTTAGTTCATACTATTTCTTCAGCAATTTCTACCTCTTATCTCTAATCACTCATAAAATCTATTCCATGTTAAGTAATATTCTGTGTTTTCTTTGTCCTTTATTTTTAATGTCAATCTATCCATCTCTGCACAGTCTAATATTTTCGAAATTACATCCTCATCTGATGGAGTGTTCTCCTTTTTCCAGTATTGTGCAAATACAATCCTTGCTGCTGTCAATACATGCAAAACTAGATACATTTAGTCCCTTTATCATAGTCCTTTGGCATTATACCCCCCCAAAATATTTCTTGTTTCTGATCTATATGTTGCTTGATCATCTTTTGTATGTACTTCCGTGCAATATTTGCTTGCTTTTATACAAGTCCACCACATAAGATAATAAGTAACTGGAGTTAGCATATCATTCCTAAATGAGATGAGAAATCAGGGTCTCCTCATAACTTTAGGGGGGGCATAAAAACTTGGTTTTCACCAAGATGTTGTAATCAATTGGGAACTGGAGATGTTACTGTCCAACGGTGGTATTCAGCAGGTTCTGACCAGTTCTGGAGAACTGGGAGAAGAAATTTTGAGTAGTTCGTAGAACAGGCAAATACCACCACTGACTGGAGATTTTACAGTATCCTTCCCCTGCTACGCCCAACAAGCCATGTGCACAGAACTGGTAGTAAAAAAATTTGAATCTCACCATTGTTGCTGTTTCTTTTTGGAACTGGTGCAACCTCAGGCCTCTCTTTTTCAGCTCATTTATCCCACTTGGGCTGGCTGTTGATCCAAAATATATTAACTTTCTTTAAATACATTCACACAGACTAGAAAATACCCAAGGATTATTTAAAAATCAGCCCCATTTACAGTCACTTGAAATTGGTGATAATTTACTATTATCTTTTACTCTCATAGCAATGTTTATAATTCTTTGCTTACTTGTCACATACAGAATAAAACCTATACATCTCGTCCCCTAAATATAAGCTTCTAAATACCTGAGTTATGAATATATAGGCTCCCACCCCCACATTTTATGAGAAAATAAAAACCCATCCGTTCTTGTCTTTTCACATCACAGTAAGTTAAGTTCAACAGGAAAAGGAAGCAATTTTTTTCCCTAAAATCAGATGCATATCACTCTTTACTTAATACGTTTATTTCTTTACTTTATATGAGGGGCCATGTGTTCTCCAGTACTCTGGAGTACCTTTTATGTGTCCCAGTATTAAGAACTCTGTAGCTAGGAGTTCCTTTCAAATGTCACATAAAAATAGTTTTTATAAAAAGTTTTTGGGTTTCATTTTTAAGACACTCTCTTGGTACAGCTGGTAAAATATAAACTTAGTTTCTGTATCTTTGTCATTCCCTGTAGCTTGGGTTATTAATATCTTTAGAAGAAAAACTGTTCCATATGTGCTTTCTTTAGCTTTAACTTAGCTTACAGAATATGACATATTCTGAATATAGGCCACAGAACACCAGAATGTTTTACTAAAAGATTAGCAGCATAATTCTATACATCTACTCAGTAGTATTTTTAATTTATATCTATATATCTACATTATACCTATCTATATCTATATCCATCATCTACATACCCACCCCAAACCCTCCCCCCGGCACATAGTTACACAGCATTTTTAAAGGATGATCCACTACGTTTCTGAATAAGTCAAACCTTGGTCAATCAAAAACACTTCAAAATGAGCCGTTTTCCTCATATTTTCTGTGATGTGGTTTTCCCAAACGGCCAACCCCTTCCCAGGCTTGGAAAATCCATTTGTGTTCTGTCTCCTTCACTATAGAGATGGATGACACTTGAGTTGTAACGAGTTCATCTATCTTGAATGTGTATCCTGGGACACTGGGACATTGTCAGACACACCTCTTACCTCCCACCTTTTAGCTGGCATTTCATTCAATCCTCTAATGGCATTCAGAATTTGCAGAAATGCCACTAAGAGTGATGCCTTTAGATGGCCATATAATATTGTTCAGAGGAAGACAATACTTTTGAGACTTTGTGGAACATTAGATAACCTGCATCCTATTGGATCATCAATTTAGAGATATGGGACCAATATACAACTTCCTGCCAGCTTCTCCATTGAGTTTCCTTGTGGCAATCTGGCATTTTCCCTTCTCTTCACTTCCCATCCCTGCCTTTCCCTGCCCTAGCAACATTCCAGCAGCAGCCAACAGCACTGAGGTCAGAGTGCAGTACTGCAGGCTACTTCTGCTGCCTGCCAGCTGTCTGCAATTTGGCAGTTCAAATCCTACTAGGTTCAAGGTTGCCATAGCCTTCCATCCTTCCGAGGTGGGTAAAATAAGGACCCGGATTGTCGGGGGCAATATGCTGACTCTATAAACTGCTTAGAGAGGGCTGTAAAGCACTATGAAGTGATATATAAGTCTAAATGCTATTGCTACTTTCAAAAACTGGCCTTCCCTTGGAATCACACAGAAATTCATTAGGACAAATGTACAGAGATATTTGCAGATTGATCAGATGTGCATTTTTATCTAAAAAAATATTAGGAATGTATCTTTTTCTTTTTCTGAAGAAAGAGGAAGAGTTCTTGTTAATTCACAGTCCTTGAAGTAATACATTCAGTGATTGGGAAAAGAAGGATGCCTGATTGGCTTGTGTTCTCAGCACTCAACTACTTTGAGCAAATGATTAGTTGAAAGTGCTCTCCTTGCTCCATACTTGTGACTATATTGGCAACATTATGATGAAAGCTTCCAAAATATGATGAAAAAATTTAGGGCAATTTCAAAGTGGTTTGGAATGATAAGCAAATGGAAAATCTGATGACAGGGCATACCTCATAGAGATTAGTTCTAAGTGATCATATGAAAGAGGAAAAGTGTTCTGTACCATATGGTTACCTGTCTGCTTCCTAGAAACAACTTCATTGAAATAATAGAAAATACTTGTAGCTTGGGTTTAAATTTTGGCAGTGGTTTGCTCTCCAAGCTTGTTTCAATTTAGTTTCTGAACATTTTGCTACCAGACCAGGTAACATCATCATCAGGATTTCTTTGTCCTATTCCTCTTTAGCTTATAAATGCCTTGTGTGCCAGTGTGGTCAGTTAGCCATGTGATTGGTTGTTTGTTTGGAGCTACATTTAAATTTTGAGAGCTGATTTGTTCTCTTATTAATTGGTCATTCAAATGGTGTGATGACCCAGGGTAGGATACAAAATAAACGCAGTCACAAAAAACAGGTAAAGCCCCTTTTATTCCTTCACTTTGCTTCCAAGCTCCAAATATCCTTGACTGGAGACAAAAAACTTCTACACGAGCAGTTACAAGAAGGAGGAAATGCCGTTTAAACTAAAAAATGCCTATAAATTATAGAGTAAAAAACAACACAAACCAGGCAAGATAAGGGCTTGAAGATGTCCACAGATATCAGAACACACACTGGGAGGGACGCCAAACTCAGAGAGGAACAATAAACTAGAGATATTTCCACACTTTGTTTCTACCACTTGCCTGTACGCATGTCCATCCTCTTATCCAGTTGTCACAGCTGCAGCCCATGAAGAGGATCAAGGCCCTCTCCTCCCCAGTAGACTACATCTCTCCCTTATCCTCTCCTCCCTGCATGCCCTAGGATGGAGAGGGGATGGGCCTGGGTCCTCCTCTGACTGCCCAGCCGGCCTCTGCTCTTCCCCAGCCTCCTCCACAACCTCCAGAACCACACTTCCACTCCTTGTCGGCTGTTCCTCCTCTCCCTCAGAGTCAGCCTCCATCAGGAGCACGACAAATGGTCTGGTTGTTGAATCAATTGTGTTAATGTCCGATATACAATGCAGGTTCCAGGTGGATGAGCTGCATTTGAGTACTCCTCTGGCAAAGGTTTTGTATATCCTAGTTAACAATTCAACATTGCCAAAGAAGAAGCTTCACAAAATAAGGTTAACAACTCTTAAAGCCTTTTTGGTAGTGCTGTTACAGTGAGCTCTGGGGCTTAGATCATTTGAGATAAGCATCCTAGGTTCTTGACGGAGTGAGAGTCATCTACGAGATCGTTTCCTCCTAGCTTATTTGGTGCATTGTTCCACATCAATCATTCTCACCACTTTCTTGATATTTGTCAAATCGGTTTTGAATTCTTATATGATTTTAGTGTCTAGTTTTCTGACAATTTTTATTTTTCTTAATGTAATATTTTTGACAATTTGTTCACAACATATTTAGAAAGGTGCAAGATTAGAATTGTGGGATGCAAAGCAAATAAATAAGAGAAAGGTGAAGCTTAATTTTCACTAATTATTGATAACAATTGTTCTACAGCCCATGAATATAAATACATTTGCACAGAAAATTAACATTATCAAGAAGAACAAGAATTTTTGCCCTCAAAGTAAGTATAACATATTGAAAACTTGGAATGATTCTGATTCCAGAAAATCTTTACTATCATTTGAAGAACCAGGAATGTTCATATTTTTGCCCCTTAGGATACTGTCAACCTTGGGCAATACAATCTTGCCCTGTAGTTGTGTACAAATGTACTTGCATTATAAGTAGCATTATATCATTCCAATTTGTGGGTAAAAGAACTTAACTAATGACAAACTAATAGATTACTCTCTCCCTTTTGGGATGGTTGGTAAAATTCCTCTGACAATCCATACCTTCAAATATCTTAGTTTTTCATTTTAATATGTTGCAGAACACAGATGGCATTGTAATCTGTAGTTGTGCAGATTTTTCCCCCTTCCTAGTGTGAAAAGAGGAACCCATTTTCTTGGTGACAGAGTGACAGGAACCTGCACTTGATAAACTTTTAAGTTACTGTATTTACTTCAAGACTGCAGGGCTCCTTCAGGCAATAGTGCTTAAGTAGTACAGAATATAATTCAGATGACATCAGCACAACTCCATATGCATCAGGCGGGAGGGTGAAAATGAGTACAGTGAGAATTCTGTGCTTTTCTCTGTCCTATTTCTGTCAAGTATGGAAATGCTAATGGGAGCTCAGTCGGCTGACCTATTTCTTTCTTTCTGCTGGTTAATTTACATCCCATAACTCCATAACATTCCATACCAGATTGATAAAATATTTATGTTTCTTTTCTGCTTGGGTGAGATGTGAAGGAACTTTGGGGAAGTGTGGGATCTCTGCTTAGACAGAAGGGATATGTCCAAATGAATGTCTCGCCTTGGAGACTGTATATGGATTTGGAGTGATATCAGTGCTCAGGTGGAAAATAAAACCATACCCAATCTTGTAACCATCTGAGGATTTTCCTTCGCTAGAATTTGAAACGATCCAATTCAAATCCCAATTTAGATCTGAATCACTGAGTCAGACTGAAGAGATTTCATAGCTGGCCTGGGACCAAACCATTTCCGAGGCTCCGAACTGGATTGGGTCAGCTGTGCACACACTCTACAAGATACCCTACCTCTATATTATTCTTCAGTCATATGTAAAAATTGTTTCCATTAATCAATCCCCCAATTGCCTTGGAGTTCTCTGAGAGAACATTATAGAAAAGGACGTTAGTACAGCTTGGTATGAAACTCCAAAAGCAATAGCAATAGCACCTAGACTTATATACCATTTCACAGTGCTTTACAGCCCTCTCGAGCAGTTTACACAGTCAGCATATTGCCCCCAACAATCTGGGTTCTCATTTTATTGACTTTGGAAAGATGAAAGGCTGAGTCAACCTTGAGCAGGTCTGGATCGAACTCCTGGAAGTCTGTAAAATTAGCCTGCAATACTGCATTCTAAACACTGCACCACCACAGCTTTAGCCAAAAGACTATTAGATATAAATAGTCTAAGCAGCCCAACATTGTCCCAATGTTTGCCGTCCAAACCTGGTAGCCCTCAACATTTTTCAACTGATGAAAACAGGTTAAACATAGAGCCAAAAGAAATATTTCACGATCACACTGTTATTTGAGACGGAGAATGAAATTTTGTTTTTAGGACCGTATGCCTACAATTTTTTTCCCTCCTCATAGACTTTTGGTTCAACAAAGGAAGCATGATTTGGAATGATTTACAGTCAGGGGCCTTGTTCTTCTGCTCCTTTTTCATCTAAGCATGCAATGTTTGAAACGGAGCGTGAAACATCAGGTACTGCCGACTTTGACCTGACTAAGCATTCTTGTGTAATGGCAGTTAATTAACATACTAAAATGATACTTCAGATTGTCTACTGTGCAGGATCATTTTGTCTATAAACTGCCAGTCTTAATAAGAGCTGCATTCAGCTGTCAGTGTGTTAACATTTAGCAGCCTTAATGCAAAATCAATACTTTAACATAAGCTAACTCAACTGAGCAGTAAGTTGCAAAAAAACACCTTATTGCTTCCTTAGGCTTGGATGACCAAGAAGAAGTCGTAGCTCTTGCTTGAAAGAATTATATTGGGCACAATCCAGGAAAAGTTAAACCCTTTCAAGTCTTTATCGATTTTCATGAGAGAGCTGTTTGGTGTGGATTTAAAGGATCTCAATGAAATCAATGGCACTCAAAGGGGATATTTTCTAGCTGAATTGGCCTCAGAGGTTTCAGCTGATTTTCCTCATCAATGGAAATTTAGCATTTTTTTTCCTAAGGCAGCATTTTTCAAAATGTGGGTCATAACCCAGGTTGGGTGTGTTTGTGTGTGTTTGTGTGTGTGTGTGTCCTTTCTTTCCAGTCTGAAACAAAACTACACTGAATGCAAACCAATGCAAGAGTGTACTTTTGTCTGCCTTTTAATTTGTTTGTAAACAGACTGCATTTGCTTTCTACAGGAGGTGTAAACATTTTACACAAAGCTTCAAACACCTGACCTGTTCTCATTCCATTGTAGAAATTACTATGGAGGGAAGAGGAGTGAAATTGCCTGGGTGGCTGAACTGGAGAGAAAGTGCCCCAAGGGAATTGAAAGCCAGCCACTATTTTGCAAGATGTTGCATTTTAAGAGCTGTTGAAGAGAAGAAGTTGATTTTAAAGCAAAGAAATACCTCTCTCTTTTCTCTTCAGTTTCCTTTTCTTTTCCTGACTGATAAATGAGAGTGATTATCCTCAAAATGAACTCCAGACTTCACAGTTCTAGAAATAGCAATATTAGACTTATATACTGCTTAATAATGCTCTTATTATCTACCCAGGGGTGCGATTCAAAATTTTTAACAACTGGTTCTGTGGACATGGCTTAGGTGGTGGGCATGGCTTGGTGGTCATGTGACTGGGTGAGCATGGCTTGGTGGTCATGTGACTGGCTGGATGTGGCCAACTCAATATCATTCACATCGAGGCACGCATCTCCTCGCCTGGCTTCTCATGACTGTGGGGATGCTGCAACAGTCATAAGTGTGAAAAATGGTCATAAGTCACTTTTTTCAGTTCCATTGTAACTTTGAATGGTCACTCCACACAAGCAAAGTACCAGCAAAGGAGGGGAAAAAAACTCCAGAGACGTTCCAGAGACAGGAAGTCTAGTCCTGCCAAGAATGTAATAAAGGTTAACGGAGAGGAAATTTCTGTAAGCAACACCAGAATGTTTCCTTCCTGCCTTCTTTATAGGATTAGGCCAGTAATTTATTCTAACAACTGGTTCTCCCAACTGCTTAGAATGTTAACAACCGGTTCAAGCAAATAAGTGTGAATTGGTAGAATCCCACCCCTGAGTCTACCACTTAGAGTTACATACCACTTAATAATGCTATACAGAGTCAGCATATTGCTCCTAGCAATATGGATCCTCATTTTACTAACCTTGGAAGGATAATAGATTGAGTCAACTTTGAGCTGGTCAGGATCAAACTCCTGGCAGTGAGCAGACATAGCCTGCAATACTGCATTCTAACTACCACACTATCAAAGTTCATCAGAAAAGTCAACAAACTTATCTGTCCCATTTTTTAAAAAATGGTTACAACAATGTTGTTTTGGTGATGTAGAGCAGTACATCACCAAACTGGTGATGGCCACGGCCCATTGGTGATCTGCAAGAAAATTTTGGTGGGCCGCAGAATGTCACACCCAAAGCAATTAATCCAGGCTGTACAGGAACACAAAACTGTGCAACCCACATGGCCTATGGGAACCCTCCCCTCCCACTCACTCTTTACCTGGCAAACTTGTCTACTACCCCCCCCCCCCAACCATCAGTTCTTCTGCTGTGCCAGGATATTTAGATTAGCTAGAAAGCAGGAAACCATTGGATTTCTTGCTTTCTAGCTAATCTTTTAAGCAGAGCCGAACCTTCCTTAGGACTGAAGCTTCTATTATTCAATGAAGATTCAGGTAGCCAATAGCAGAAAGATAGCTCTCTGAATGAATCTGTGATTCTGTGAGTAACTCAATCTGCCTGCCTGTTTTGCCTGATTTTGGGTAAAAGTTGCTCTTTTTTTATAAAAAATTCAATATTTACATAAATATTTATAATATACAAGCCATGCCCAGCCAGTCACATGACCACCAAGCCACATCCACAAACTAGGCCATGCCCACAGAACCAGTTGTTGAGAAATTTGAATCCCACCCCTGCCTCTATGTGTTTGTGTGTGTGTGTGTGTGTGTGTGAGACAGGGTGGTGGTGGAAGAGAGAGGTTTCTCTCTCTCTCACACCAACATCAGCAAGCCACATTCGGTCAAAATTCATATTAGTGGTCCACAGGATTTAAAATTATGAGTTTGGTTGGTGACCCCTGATGTAGGGCATTTTCAGCAAAGGGTATGTCTTCTGAAATTATTTCATTTTATAAGATGGTAGGTTCCATCACTGTATTATTTGAGGTGTACATAAAATTGAATTATTAAAAGCAATTGCATGTCCCCTTCTTGCCCAACCTGAGCCCTTATGATATCATTTATTTAAAATATGGGGGAAGGCCATATAAATTTCCTTTATCATTTTATGGGGTCTATACATTCTTCCCTGAGAAATAGGCAGCTGGATTCATTGATGGAGCCTAGAATTGTTGTATGGAATACAGCTGGGATATCGACACTTGGAGACAACAAAAAAAAAATTAGGCCTACCTGATTGGTCTGCCATACCTTAGGATGTTACAATAGAAAGTAGAAACGAAGTCAAACATTTGGCTTTGCTGTTGACTTATGCCCTTTCAGTGCCCTGACCAGGCAAATCCATTAGAGCTACTACCCTATGTTCCAAAGGTCTCCAAACTTGGCAACTTTAAGTCTTGTGGACTTCAACTCCCAGAATTCTGCAGCCAATTTTGCTGGCTGGAGAATTCTGGGAGTTGAAATCCACAAGTCTTAAAGTTACCAAGTTTGGGGACCCCTGCTCTGTTCATTGGCCACTTTTAGAGAAGAAGACAGCAGATGGTCATTTCCAAAATGCCTCTATGAGGAAGAACAAACTACAACTGAGGGCTGGCTCTGGAAGAATGGTGAAGAGCATGTCAGAAATTGTCAGTTTAGACCAGAAGAGGGGAAAGGTTGAGGAAATGAATGGAATGAAGACTGGAGGATACTATTGGACTTGTGGGAGGAAAAGAGAAATGTGCTCACTGATCTTCAAGTGAAGCAAAGAGTAGACTTTCTGATGTGTAGTCCTTATAATAATCCTTACCTGAACCAGGAGAAAGTAATTTCTAATGCTGAGGCCAGGAGACTGTGAAAGAATAGAGGATGGAGTAGAATGTAACAAAAGAAGGATTCATCAGGAATAAATTCTTGTGAACCACAAGAAAAATGAGAGTTTGGTTGACAGATATATGTATACAGAGCTGATTCTCTAGTTTCACTGAGGAATAGAACTATTGGATAGTAGAAATCTTATAAATGATTTAGTACTGGGTTATCAGTGCACAAAAATAATTTTATGCTACAAGAGCGAACATAGGATTTTAATATGATTCTTTGAAGTGTATGCTAAACATTCATATGAGAATTAGAATATGGGTGACTTTTATGGATAGTACTACTGTCAGGTTCCCATTATAGTTGTAATTTAGAGCTGGAATATATTACAGAATATTTTTAATGGACGTTAGGCCGAGGTACAAGTTATAGCCAATAATAATATATTGTTAATAAATTAAATAATGCCAATTTAAGGGCTAGTGTGATGTGACTAAATTTTAGATATATTTAGTGAGTAAATGTGACAAGGAATGTCACTTCATAAATTAAGCAGTGTCTCCATTTCTATATACATATGAACACCGTTCTCACAGGCATAAAGTACTCAGATACGCAGACACACAGAAAATGAGATTGGGTTGTCTAAAAGCATCTATTGCATTCAATGATTCTGATTTCTGCCTAAGTATGAACAGCATATTTCTTTGTTGAGATTGAATCTACCCTTGAAAAGTTCAGTGGAAAGCAGGACAAAGACATTTGGGATAGTGGGCTTTTTTTCCTTTCTTTTTTTCAGAAGGAAAATGGATAAAATAGAGGCCTTTTGTGCTGGTCTATAAGCTAGAGTACAAGCACAAGGAAACCTAGATATGCTTATTCTGTAGTAAATTCAGTTCAATGGCTGATATTACAGGGGTGGGATCCGACAGGATTAAGTACCAGTTCGATCATTTACGAGGTTCAGTGATTTACGATGTGCTTCCCTGCACGCTGCCGGCCCGCATTTGTAAATCGTCATCAGAATGCTGCATGCAGAGAAGCAGCCTTTCAAAAAGTCCTCTTTTCCTGCTTCTTTTAACTGCAGCTGTGCCTCGCACGGCAGCTGAAGTTGAAAAAATCAGGAAATAAAGGTCAGATAAGAGCCCGGGTGGGCGGGTGAGCAAAAACATCAGCAGACATAGAACCAGTTCTATGTCTGCTGCTCTTCAGAGCTATCGGTTCTACAGAGGTGGACAGAACCAGTAGAAATCCACCTCTGCTGATATATATTCCTGATATATTCAGACTTCTTGTCATATTCAGTAAGTTTTCTAGCCATGATCTTCATGTCTTTTGCAGGAGAAATCTTTCTGCCATGAAGCCTCTCATATATGCCAGCACAAGAGAATGAAAGAAAATGACATTTGTCCTAGAAGTGATGGTAATCTCTTTCTTTTCTCTATCTCTTGCCTCTTACTTCCATTTTTACTCCCTCCCAATTCACTGGCTTTCAGTGCTATTGCTTTCTTTTATCAATTTATGTTAGACAAAAAAATACAGAGGACCAGCAAGTTTTTTTTTTATCAGAATATAGCTGGAAATTGACGTTGGAGGTCTTCTAGTCCAGCCCTTTACGCAAGCAAGCGATCCTATACCATTTCAGGCAAGTGATTGTCATGTCTCTTCTTAAAATCCTCCAATGATGAAGCATCCACAACTTCTGAAGGCAAGTTGTTCCACTAGTTAATTGTTAGGAAGTTTCTCCTTAATTCCAGGTTGCTTCTTTCCTTGATTATTTCCCATCTGTTGTGTCTGGTGCATTTTAGGAGGGGTGTAGGAACCCTTGTTTTTCTTTTAGGTAAATATTGCGTATTAATTACAACCCGTGGTGGAAAAAGTAGACTATTGTGCTATTTGAAAGCCAAATGAACAATAGCAAGTACATGATTGACCTTCTTTGATATTGGTTGGGAATCTTTTTTTAATATTAGCAATAGTTTCATGAATGCAAATGAGAACTCATGTTTTGCTAAGTTCTCTTCTTTTCTTGATTATTTCCCATCTCACAACAGATTGGTCTAGTAAAAGATTTGTATGCCCTAGTTAGCAATTCAATATTTCTGGAGGAGAAGCTTCATAAGATTAGATTTACAACTCTTAATGCCTTTCTGGCAATGCTGTTACAGTGAGCTCTGGTGCTTAGGTCATTTGATATGAGTACTCCAAGGTCCTTGATTGAGAGTCATCAACGAGGTCATATCTGCTAAACTTGTATTTGGTGTACTGATTTCTTTTCCCAATGTATAGGCCAGAGCATTTGTTGGTCAAGATTTGGAGTTGCCAATTGTTTGACCATTCAGACACATAGTCAAGGTCACTTTCTAGGACAGTAGCATTGTTGGTGGTGTTGAATAGTTTTACGTCATGCATGAAGACGATGCAGTTGCTTATAAGGTGATTGTAAAGGTCATTTATATAGAGTATAAAGAGTGTGGGTCCTAGAACGCTCTTTGGGGAACACTTCTGTTATCTGGAGCACGGTTTGATATAGCACTCCCTATTTTTACTATATGTTGCCTGTTTGACAGGATGTCAGGCCCCTGGTGGTGACCAACTCTGAGGAAGAGGAGGAACAGCCAACAGGGAGTGGGAGTGTGGCTCCAGAGGTGATGGAGGAGTTTGGGGAAGGGCAGAAGCCGACTGAGCAATCAGAGGAGGATCCAGGCCCATCCCCTATCCATCCTAGGGCACACAGGGAGGAGAGGATCAGGGAAAAGCATGGTCTACTCGGGAGGAGAAGGCCATGATCCTCCTCATGGGTTGCAGCTGTGAGCTCGATATAAGAGTTTGTAACTGCGTGTTCACAGACGCTGAAATCAAATTAGTGTATTCATTGGATGAGCTTTATCTTTGTTGGTGTTCTTCCCATGGACTCTCCCCGGTTATCTTCCCGGAATATGTAATTAATTATCTTGGTTTGCTTTGGAACTCTCGTCAATACGGTTTGTTCTGGTTTCCTTTTGCTTCATTATTTACTTTTGGAATTTAAACTGTGACTAATAAAACAGCTAAGTTAAGTTGAAGGCATTGCAAGACCTTGATTCATGTTTTAGTTTTTGTGTTATTTTTGGGACACTAAAGGTCATCACACAGGAACACAGTAATCCACTTATGAAGGGATAATACTGTATAATATATGATATAACTTATGATATAACAGCCCTCCTTGTTTTATGAACAGGTAAATGATATAATTGAAGTGTTGGTAACTAATTTATTCCATACAAAGTTGTAGATACACAGAACTAGGATCAGGGAAGCTAGAATATTACAATGTGATTCTATTTTAGGAAATCAGCACTACCTCTTTCTGTGACATAAAGGTCTATGGATTTTAAATTGCTTATGTTAAGATCAAAACTTTTTAAGAGATACCAATAAAATGATTACCAATTAATAGAATTCTACTAACCAAGGCAGGATAAATATTGGATTTTTTAAAAAGCAGGAAAAATAAAAGATTTTGTAACTGGGGCAGGCATGAGATTGTTCCTCCTTTATATATATATTGTCGCTAAAGCTATAATTAGTCAAGATGGGAGAGGAAATATTACATGAAGCAAGAAATAGGTCAGCTCAGCAGAAGTTCCCTACAATAGTGACAGCTGGCAGAGCCTGTATTTCCTAGGAATCTATATTCCAGTGATTTATTGGTCTTCCTTTCCCCAAGGCTCATTGTAGCGAAAGGTGAAGAAAGAAATGCACATAATGACTACAGTTCCCATTTTTCTGAAAGGGGGGAAAATCCATTCGAATCAAAACTGTTAGTGGAAAGGATTGTCAAAACTGTATTAATCTAAGCATTATCATTAGCCGTACATTCTGCTAATTGTCAGGCACTTAGTGGAGAGGGGGGGGAAAACCCTATTTTTTATTATTATTTTTCCATTTTTGTTATGTCAGAAGCACATTGGTGAGTATTCTTCTGCTAAAGCACAAACATTTAATTTTGCCACTATGAGAAAAGATGAAGATGAGCCAGACAGTTATTATGAGAAAGGAAACAAAGTCAAGGCTACGAATTATTGGGCCTGACAAAAATCCTCAAATTGTATTGCATGAAACCTGGGTTATTGTGATGGAGTTCCAATTACTCTCTCACCTCTACACGGAGTGGGCTTCTGGGGGTTTGCAGGGGTTCAGGAGAACCTCTAGATAAGATTCTGAATAGTTCGGAGAACCCCCAAATCCCACTCCTGGCTGTTTATTATTGCTTATTAAGAAAATACATGAGAATAGAAAAGACTTGAATGAGGGGTTATGATGGCTCAACAGTTAAAGATACTGAGCTTGTCAGCTGGAAAGCTGATAGCCCAGGTTCAAGACCCAAGTGCCATGCAACAGTGTGAGCTCCGGTTACCTTCCCGAGCTCCTTGCCAAACTAGAATTTCAAAAGCATGCAAGTAGATAAATAGGTACCAGGGTGGCGCAGTGGTTAGAGTGCAGTACCGCAGATTACTTCTGCTGCCTGCCGGCTGCCTGCAGATTTGGCAGTTCAAATCTTACCAGGCTCAAGGTTGACTCAGCCTTCCATCCTTCTGAGGTCGGTAAAAATAAGGGCCCAGGTTGTTGTTGACTCTGTAAAACTGCTTAGAGAGGGCTGTAAAGCATTGTAAAGCGGTATATAAGTCTAAGCGCTACTGCTTTGGTGAGAAGGTAATCATGTTCCATGTGCTTTGGCCACATTAACATGGGAATGTCTTCAGACAACACTGACTCCTTAGCTAAGAAACAGAGATGAGCATCATCTCCTAGAGTCAGACATGATTGGACAGGAGCTACTTTTACTTTTACCTTTAGAAAAACCCTGCTTCTACCTAAACTACAGTACATCTTCAAGAGAAGTCCAGAAAGAAAAATCCAGAGAGAACAATTTCCCTTTGTTTCTTAAACATGGAGATTCCATTTTACTGACAACAGGCCTCATCAGTAAGAGAGGGAGGGTGGCAGGTTTTTCTCTCCCTATTTGCTGTAGTGAACCAAAAGGCTCTGTAGAAGAGAGATTGCAGTCTCTGATGTAAACCAGCCTTCTCCAAACCTGGAAACCCACACTCCAATCCATGTATCACACACACAGACACAGACCCACAAACTCACACACCGATCCATGTAACAAAAACAGAGACAGATCCACAAACTTACAGAAAAAGCATATATGCATAGTAATCTGTACCAGGGGTCTCCAACCTTGGCAACTTTAAGCCTGGTGGATTTCAACTCCCAGAATTCCCTAGCCAGCAAAGAATTCTGGGAATTGAAATCCGCCAGGCTTAAAGTTGCCAAGGTTGGAGACTCCTGATCTGTACCATATATGTACTTTTTCTGTAAGTGTGTGTCTATGTGTGTTTCTATGTGTGTTGCATGGATGATATGTTTTTCTCTCTAATTGTACATTTTTTTATTTCTATATTTTTTTAAACATAACTCCTGCCCTGGTCTTTGCTTTATTAGCACAAAGAGGATCTAATCACAGGATAATGTTTAAGCAAGCATTAGTCATTATAGAGAAACAATGGCTTTGGCTTTAATATTTAATATAATTATTTATCCACTATTTGCTTAAAGCAGTAGAAAATTTGTGAAAAATTTATGGTTCAGTTTTCAATCTCCATTAGAGAAATGATATAACTCTATCTATTTTATTGACTTGGAAGTTTTATATCTCAATGATTTCAGCTGGCATCTTTTAAATGTTTACGTAGATATGCAATTTTAAGCAGTTAACAAAGAGAATGAGTAAGAAAAGGACAGGGTAAACAATGTTAAATCCATTTATATTCACTACTCAGTAAAACAATCTCTGTTAATTGAAATCAATCCTCAGAAGAGCAAAGTTTGAGCACCAGCAGAAACCCTGGTACAACAAATATACAGTAATTCCTAATTCTTTCCTAAAAAAAATAAAAATAAACATTCATGCACACACCCACACATACATACAAAGCAGCCTTTTTATGAGTTAGAATAGCCAAGCTGATCATCATGCCTGCATGGTTTAAACCCCATCTGCTTGGATATGCATATGATGACATATATATGAAAAGTGTAGGTTTTTGATCATGCAGTTACAACCAACATCTTTCCCCCTGGAAATTGGTGTTTAATTCCAGTTTCTGGAAAAAAAAACACCCACAGCAAACAATGGATTTGCTTAACGGCTCCAGTATTTGCTATACAACTGATGCTTTCATTTAACAACTTCTGCAAAAAAAGATCGTAAAATTGGCTCCAGTCACATGATGGGCCATTTACAACCATCACAACTTATACCAGTAATTATCAGGCTCAGTTACATTTGTAAATTGAGGACTACCTGTGTTAAATAAGAAAGGATTATTGAAGAAGTCAGGACTACTGACTTCTTCAGTAGTCCTTTCAGGAACATTTTACTAACACTAGGATCCCCTGGACTAGAGCATGAAATCGAGAAAATCCCAGTCAATTAGAGTATAAGTAAGCCAACATCTCATGGCATTATAGAGAGATAATTGTAAATAAAGTTATGCATTTTCATCTGAAGATCTATGACCACCACTAAGCCCAAAATTTCCATTGCTAAGCAAGACAGTTGTTAAGTGAGTTTTGATCCATTTTACAAAATGTCTTGCACAGTAGTTAAGCAAATCAGTAAAGTTGTTAAAGTAGTACCCTATTTTCCTGAAAATAAGTACTTTCCTGAAAATAAGCCCTAGCATGTTTTATGCATGTGCCTAATATAAACCCTACATCCAAAATAAGCCCTAGTTATGAGCCTGCACAGCTGGCTGCCCGCCTATTCTATCTGATTGCTGACAGTGCCACAGCTGCGAAGTGAGATGGGGTGGTGATGGTTTGTAAATTGTAAAAGCAAACACTGCTTTATGAGAGTAAAAAAAAATCCACAGGTCTCTTTTAAAGTTTTACAACAGTGTTTCAAGTTTCCAATTATTCCAAAAGCTATTTATTGAGTAAGATGATTTAAGCTTTCAGGGAAAACAAACAAACACCCAAGAAAAATGGAAGCTAAAGATGTCTGAATTTAATATTTCAATCATTCAGCAAACACACAACCACAAACTACCCAACCCTGTTACAGATCAGTGCATGATACATGTACACCCTGTGTAATTAGTCAATGGTTCAGTGTGTTATGCGAAGACAAATATCTATATCTATATCTATATCTATATCTATATCTATATCTATCTATATACCTCTATCTATCTATCTATCTATCTATCTATCTATCTATCTATCTATCTATCATCTATATGCATGTTCAGGTCTTGGCGCGTTCGGGTCTTTTCCCGTGTAAGATTGAGAGTATCTTGGCGACGTTTCGATGAGGTCCCACTTGCCATCTTCAGGCTGGTGCTTTCGGCTTCGTGCTTGTGCGAGCAAACCGTGATCAGAGTTGCCGTCTCTCATATATATATAATTTTTGTACAAAGTGGTTGTTTTCTCAAGTGTCTCCTCGATCAGCATCAAGCTTGGAACAGACTGTTTCCTAGAGCCACTGAAAGAAATGAGTTTTCTTCATTCCCCAGAAAACAGAGATGAGAACCAATTTCCTCTTTCTGGCTCCCAAAAGGTTTCAGACCCCTCAAGCAATATTTACCCCCATCCCCACCCCCGTCTGTTATCAGCATTCCCCTCCTCGCTGGACCCAATGCGTAGATTTGTGTAAAAAAAGGGAGCAGCAGCTTTCTTTTTGTCATCTTCTTCATTCTCCTGGGTGGTTTTGCTTTTCAATCAGACTTTTACATTTGGTCTGTCTCAAGCAGAAGGCCCAGCAAAGTGGATAGAAGCTGTCTGGCCCTTGTTCTCCATGTTGGTTTATTTGTGTCAGAAGCATCCCAATTTAAATAAGGCATCCCATATGACATAAAATTTAAACTATAAAATACATGATTAAAATATGTTCAAATTAAACCAGCAATCCCCAACTTTTGTGGCTTGGTGGCCCAGCTGGAAAGTGAAGAGGGGAAACAGGCTGAAAATGTGACACACACTTCTACTGCAGGTTGAGCTGTGTGTGCATGCACATGCACATTGGTCCACCGCTCATGTGTTGAGCTGCACACATGTGCATACTAGCCCTCCACTCTCACTAGTTGAACTGTGTGCATGTGCCAGTTACCACTTCCACAGCCTTGTTCTGAGTAGGTGACAGCTGAGTAGTAGGCTGCAACCCAGGTGTGGTGAACCCCTGAATTAAACAAATTTTGCCCAGAAATTAGCAACATTAATTGCATTCCATTGTGCTGCTATGAGCTTTTCAAGTGTACCCTGGTCAGACACAATGGGAAGGCATATATGTGTGCTATTGTCTACATGTCACTACAATCACAAAGAGCAGAAGCAACTAGCCACATTTGTTCAGAAAGTATATGGATCTTGTTGTTCCTGTGTGCAATCTATTCAATGATTTCCATACTTCTCAGCTTTTGTCAGACCCAGGTGCAAGCTCCTCTGCTGGTTTATCCAGTGTTGGTTCTTTGTAGCTTTCCATAGGTCCATTCTGTTTTCAAATTCTTCAGTTTTCTGCAAGGGTGGGCTTCAAAAGTTTTAGCAACTGGTTCTCTGTCCAGTTGCTGGGTGGGCATGTCCATAGTCGATGTGACTTAGTTGGCCTTCTGCACCACAGGGAGGGAAATGTTTTTTCCTTCCCCAAGCTTTGGAGGCTTTCCTTGACCCTCCAGGAGGGCGAAAACAGCCTCCCCGGGCTCCAGAGGCTCTCTGAGGTCCATTTTTCATCCTCCCCAAGCCTTCATATGGGCCCTGCACTTACCTTGCATCCAAAATTGCCCATGTGGAGACTCCTGGGAGTGGAAGGGTGGAAAGGGAACAGAGAGATGGGTGGGAGGGGAGGGGAGGGGTGGGAGGGTGCAGGGGTGAGATTTGGTGGTTCTCCAAACCAGCCATAATATTAGCTATGGGTTCTCCTGAACCCGGGTGAACTCCTAGCAGCTCACCCCAGTCTTCTGTCATCTTAAGGAAGCTTTTCTTGGATTTTACTCTCTGCTGAATTGATTGTAGGCCATAGAGAGAATGTCTAGATATAGATGGTTTGAGTCTCTTTCTCTACATGCTTTTTCTTCTCTGGGAACAGCAAGTGGGGCAATGCTGGCTAGGTGGTAGATCTCCATGTCTTCCTCCTTCTCTGGCTCCATTTGGTGGTGGTGGGAAATGCAGCCTTTGAATTGCCTGGAGCAGATGCCTTCTGGGATCAAAATTTGCCCCCCAGAAAGGCAAGTGCCAAGTTTGCATCCTGCCTCTTGGAAGTACACCTCAAAAGGACAGTGCCAGATACCACTAAAGCAGTGAAAGAAGACCCCCTCCCCAGATAGAAAAAGAAACCATGGAAGTATTTCCAGGGGAGTATTTCCTCCCAACAGCAGTGTAAAAAGCTTAAAACAGCCCTTCCCTTTTAAGAAAGTGAAGCCCAGCAAAGTACCAGCAAAGAAAACAAAAATCTGGAGTTCAGGCGACAGGAAGTCTAGGCGTACTGCCAAGAATGTCATGAGGGTTAACAGAGAGGCAGTTTCTGTAAGCAGGGCAATAACGATTAGGTTAGAAACAACATTAGAATATTTCCTTCCTTACAGGATTAGTCCTGTAAAGTGGAAAAAAACAAGAGGAGATTTTTTTTAACAATCGGTTCTCCGAACTGCTTAGAAAGTTAACAACAGGTTCTAGCGAATAGGTAAGAACTGGGAGAAACCCACCCTTGCACATCAGGCAGTCTGAATTATACCATTATACTTTCCAGGACTTACTTGCTGCTTAGGATGTTTTATTTGGAATGCAAAACTGCAACAACCTTATCAAACTGGGATCTACAATAAGTCTAGTCTAATATTTTTTTAAAAAATGTTTTTTTAAATCAACATTTTATAAAAATATTTTAAATGTATAAAAATGTTTTTAAAATGTATAAAAAATTTTTTCCATTCAGTATTACTTCCTGGAATGCCCATTTAAGTTGCATGGTCCATACAGGGACTGCTAGAAAGAGGAAAAACTCAAAAGCATCTTTAGAATTCTTCTTTCAAATTCCTCACTGAATTTCCAGTAGTAGTAGAATTCCACATATTAACTGAAAAGCTGGTTATATATTTTCACAGTGATGTAAAAGTGAGGTAGATGTCTTAATAAATCAAATAAATAAATAAATCTATTTTGAACAATGGATTAATAGTAATCAATAAGTTAATAATAACATAAAGTTGAATATGGAGTATCCACCAAAAGTAAATTTGGAAGCTTATTCCCACCGGTCCCTTTTTTGCATTCTGAAGAGGTAGTGATATTTCTAGGAGGGTTTTCCCAGCTGTTATATTAAAACAATTTATAGAATGATAATAATGTAGAAAAATAAACTCAAGATAAAACATTAAGAATAGTGCTAATGGCTTCACGTGTATTAATTATAGAAGGACCTCCAAAACAATGAAATTATTACCAGCTTCCAAATAATCATAAGAATGTGTATCATCCTTGCTTGATATTTCAGGGTGAATATCCATTTTTTGTACACATTTGCCTTCAACTTTATATATAATTCTGTTTTCTAAAGACGCTGTATATTTTGTATTGTCCCATTTTGCTTCCTCAGAAAGACTTTTTTAAATAACACACACTGTCCTGAAATGCATAAACCCTTTCTTTGTCTACCTTTGTGTTTTTCATTATTAAATATCTCACCATGATCTCCTTTATTCTTCATCCATTGTAGATTTTCAGGCTAGTTACTTGAGATATTTGTGCTCCTGATTTTTTTTAATGAGAGAGAGGGAGGGAGGGGGGAGAGGGAGAGGTGAGAGGAGAGAGAGGAGAAGGGGAGGGAGAGAGAGGGAGGAGAGGGGGAGGGGAAGGGGAGAGAGAGGGAGGGATAGAAAATGAGTTATACTGATTTTTCTTTTCCTTTTTCAAAATATTCTATGCTTTATACTAGGCTGATTCTCTGCAGGTTCACAAGTTCTAAATATATGAGAGATATTTTATATCTTCATCCTTCATTGTTAATTTCAAACACACTTGACTTTTTTTTTTACATTTTCACTCTTTTAAAAGTCATTTTATTGACTGACATTCGGAAGCATATACTTTGCTTCTCTTAATATCCCTGGTTATAGGGCCATTATTCTTTATTTACTCTGATAGTGCAGGATGCTACAATAGGTTCCTAGTGAGAAAGCTCTGGTATGCAATGTCTTTTGTAGGTAATTGATTCAGGTGTCAACCACCTTTTTTTTATTGGCAATTATTGTAGTGGCAGCTATTATCGTTCTGGCTGCAATAACATGGTGTCCAATTTTGCAGACTATGTCACACTAGCCCTGCATAACTGCAATTGACAATGTGTCAAGTCTGGAGATAACAGTTTTCTCTAAAGATAAAAGTTAAAAAAAAAACAATATGCACCAAGTGAGGTACCATCATTTGATAAACTGGAACACATAAAATAGCTATTAGAAAAACAAATTTTAGAAATTTTGTAATCTGGTCTTGGGCTACTAGCCTAGTTTGGCATACAAAATATACTGTATATTGCTGCAGTCCAAGAAAACGTGGCATGCAAAATATGAGGGATAATTAAACAAATGTCTCGTATACATTAGATGAGTTAAAATTAAGCAACATTGTGCTTAACTTACTGTGTTGAAAAAAATACCACGAATGACACAGTGGAAAGAAAACCTTCAAGTCAAATAATAAACATTCTCAGCTGGTGATAGGGTACGCTTGCATATATATTATGCTCCACGTGGCACATTTTTCATTAAAGTAAATGTCACGTCTAGAAATTTAAAAAAAATGTGTGAGAAAGAGGGCACGAAGGGACCTCCTAGTGTGTGAATAAAATAATTGTTAATTAATACTACTGCAATAGCAGTAACGATGATGATCCTAACATATGAAATGGTCTCTTATGTCTATATGGCTATTTTTCTTTTATAGGACTAAGCAGCAAAGAAAGAGCCAACACCACTGTTTTCTCTGTGTACCAGAGTAAATGAGTTCCCAAAGGACTGACTGTGGAATAAGGGAATGCTGACACAGTTCTTTTCACATGGCTGGGAGTTTCTAAACTTATTATCCCACTGGCATGGGATGGAGCAGGAAAACTATAAAATCGAGCTGGTCATCTTCTGGTCCCCAAGTATCTCTCCCCACACAGTCTCTGAAGTTTTCAGAGCTTCTTCATAATTCAGCAGTAGGGATGCTAAAATCTGCACTGCAATGCCTTATCATTTTGAGGTGGGAAAAAGCCTCCGTGAAGAGTGAAAATAGGATTTATTTGTCTGTTAAAGCTCGGAAAAGCCCTATTCTATCATACATGCGATAAGTCCATACCTATTTTGCATGAGTGCTCCAGCTATACTATACCATCAGAGATGGGCTGCACATACTTTAACTGGTTCACTTAATGCAGAACCAAAAATGAGAGAGAGTGGCTGCAAAACCAAGGGGAATTCTTGCACATAGAAGCCAGGGTGTGTAGATTGGTGAGCGAGCAAAAACATGCAATATATAGGACTGGATAGCGTCCTGGGTGGGGCCACTCGGTGATCATAACTACCAGTACAGGTAAGCCGGTCTGAACCGGCAGCAGCCCACTACTGTTTATATATACATACCTTCTGGTAATCAAAAATATTGTCTAAGCTCCTTGGTGTAAAGTAGTGATGGCTGGCTGGGAAATTCTGGGAGTTAAAGCTTGGTCTTAAAGTTGCCAGGGTTGCTTTTGGTTTCTTCTTAACCCCAAACTGTCTTGTTACTTGTATAATTCAATTTCAACTAAATAAATAAAAGACAAAAAATAAAATAAAATCCTCCCCCCCTCCCAGTTAAGCCACACTTTCCCATTATTGTAGGTCAATTAGTGGTAGGCAGATTTGAAGAAGAAGCATGCAAGTAGATTCTTTCCTACTGGTAGTATTAGACTGAGAAACAGAGATAGATAATTTTGAATGGAGATTTTTGTTTCCTTAGAACAGGGATCTCCAAACCTGGCAACTTTGAGACTTGTGGACTTCAACTCGAGGAATTCCTCAGCCAGCATGGCTGGCTGAGAAATTCTGGGAGTTGAAGTCCACAAGTCTTAAAGTTGTCAAGTTTGAGAGACCTCTGCCTTAGATCTTTAAATGTTTGGTGCTCAGCTTGAAAAATGAAACCAAGCTAGACCATAGGTGCTTTGCTAATTTCCTAGTATGTAACAAGGTCAGTTCACAGTAGGAGTAACAAGGTCTTTGCTAAACTATATATTGCTTCTGAACATGAAATAATCCATCAACCAGTGTCAAGCACACTGTTAGCATTAAGAGAAATCTCAGTTGTCAAATTCACAAGAGAGCCTTCACTGATTTATCTAGCATACAAAGGGTTTTAAATGAAAATATAGAGAAACCTGACCACAAGTCGTCACTGGGATCAATGCTATGTGTCATTATATTGAAGGGATGCCAGTACAGAATTAACACATGGTTAGGTGCCATTAACAGAAATTATCTGCCTGTAAAGACTTTTGCATTTCTGCACATAATATGTGCCCATTGTTACCTTATTCCTATATATAAGCTATTAGGATTCTATTGAGCAAATTCTAGAAAAAGAGGTGGGGTATTGTTATAAGCAGCAAATTTGAGTTCAAACTGAATTTATAGGAATTTCTGATTGCCAATACTGAAATAGTGTCCAATAAGGCCTTTTGTTTGATTAGATTGGAAGGGTTTTGTTTTGTTTTGCAAAGGAAGATATTTTTTTGTATGAAGTTTACATCTAAATATGTTGTCACTTGCTCTTATATTTTTATTTAACACAATAAAATTCTTAGTACCTTAAAAATATAACATGGAATTACAGAAATTTCATTAGGATTAGAGAAATATATCTGACTCCCTTAAAAATATTTTATTTTAATATAAGCAGAAATGCTTCCATTTTCTTCAAAATGTTGGGTACTCAGGGTTGAGAAACAATGCATGAAGAAATATACTCCCTTTTGCTTTGCTTTACAAAATAGTAAGGCAGTGGCAATTTTTTTCTCAAATCCTGTTGTGTCCTCACTACTACAGGTAGTCCTTGACTTAGGACCATAATGGAGCTGACCAATTATAGTCATAAATTGTGATGGTCATAAAATGGGTCATCCATATGACCAACCCAACTTTAGACTCTTTTATAGAGCCATCATTAAGTAGCAACCATGGTAATTAAGCAAACCAATTTCTTGCAAAGGGCAAACCTTAATAAATATTTGTACCTGTTGTTTTTGTTCTATGGAGTGCTCTTTATGCTGAGATCCACAAAGGTGTTCTCAGGCCTTGGTTTTATATGTATTTCATATTCTCAGTAGGGCACATATAATAAATTGAGTTAAAAAAATCAGAAATGTAGTTAAATTTTAAAGAAAAAGGTTTGTAAAGCTTTAAACAAATTTACTTTTAACTTTATCATACCATAAGTTTCCATACCATTTGAATCTCAGACTGAGCTCTTCTAAATCTAAAGATTTCTTATTTCTCACCCATATGTTCATCCAGTACAATTGTGAATATGTAATTGCTAAAATGTACACACTTTTCTTGAAATTTGAAATAGAGGAAGAATAGGCTAAAGAAGGTGATTTGTGGTTTTGATGATTAAAAAAAGAAAAGAATCATGAAGTAAATTTAGCAAGAGCAAGGTTAACATATAATTGTACTTATAAGTGCTATGAAGAACATCAAAAGTTATTTCTTTATATCTTTATACTCTGGAATAACAGAGTTGGAGATCTGCTCAGGCTGGAAACCCTATACAATTTCAGACAAATGGCTGTCCAATCTCTTCATAAACACTTTCAGTGTTGGAGCATTCACAACTTCTGGAGGAAAATTGTTCCACTGATTAATTGTTCTAACTGTCAAGAAATTTCTCCTTAGTTCTAGGTTGCTTCTCTCTTTGATTAGTTTCATTTATACCTTTCTTTATAATTTCCTACTTTCTTTTGTTTTTTTCTTATTACACTTTAACCTTTCTCTTTTTCATTTTCTCTATTCTATTTTTGTTTCTATTAATTCTTGCTAATGCAGTATTATTTTATCAATATTTTGTCTCAGTTATCAACAATAAAAGTAAGCTAACTTTTAAAAATTATTTTATATCACTTTTTCATAGGTCATATTTTAAATATCATCATTACACCCAAAGACATACACCAGAGAGACATGAGATGTAGAAAGAATTGATTATTTCTAATTGTAGCACTTGAGAAAAAGGTAGGTATTTCTGATTGCTTGTGCATGAACTAGATTACCAAAATGGATAAATACATTAATACAGAAAAAATAAACAACCAAAAACCATGTTCCACTGTCAGTTCTTAATTTAATTTGTCTTAATTAAATGTTGCTCTCCATAGCTAAGTTATTTTTGGAGCAATCAGCCTTTCTCTTTCTTTGCAATCATTTATAATGTTTCAAAATAGAAATAGGCATGAAGGCATGAATTGCTCACTTTCAGAAAAGCAAGGTCAGGTCAGTCTGCTTTCAAAAGAGAAAGTGCCATTAAGAGCAACATATGTTCTTTCCAATTGTTCTCTGTGTTGGCTATGTTACAGTCCTTCATGAAACGCCACTTCAGATCTACAGAACAATTTGCTTTCAATGTTGGAAGCCTTGTGTCGTTAGCTGTTCTATACCTGAACAGTTTCTCTGAAGTCTATGGATAAGCAGTCACTAAAGTGGTGAATGTCTCAGTTGTGTGACATTAAATTGAAATTGGAGACTTCCGGTGGTGACGCAGGGATGGAGAGAGGTGTTGGAGACTGTTCTCAGCTCTTCACCCCCTTTGCTTATTGCTGGTGCGATCCTTTGGGGTGCACGAAGCCCATAGACAGATGTGTCAGAATGGGGATACTCAAGACATGATTTGGGGGGGAGGCAACCCTCACCACACTGAAGAGAGACCCAGAACAGCACAGAAATCAAGAGGCTGCCATAAGTGAATGGAGGCCCTGAAGTCCTGAGAGTCAGCTGTAAGAGGAAGCAAGTGAGTGGCAGATTGTGACAGAGTCCGGAGGAGAAACAGTGCGAGTGAGATCACAACTACTACAAAATGTGGAAGAAGACTCATAGATTGTAGCAGAGAGTTCGATCAGAGCCCCGAGAAGGTGGCAAGGAAGCGGAGGCGAGGTCGAATAGAAAGTGACTGTGGCATGAGAGACTTCTAGGAGAAGAAGGAGATCATAGCAAGTGAACTGGGAACATTTACAATGCTCAAGAGGATTATCTAGACTTCAATTTTTAAAAAAGATTTAAATATTTGGAGGTGAGAGTGCGTAATAGGTCACTTTAATAGACTGACTTTCTAAAGAGTGCTGGAGATGAGAGGAATAACAGAAGTAGTGGATTTGTTGAAGACAATGAGCAGCCAGAGTCATTATTCAGCAACTTCTGTGTGTTATTTTTTGAGAGCACTCGGTGAGAGAATGAATTAAGGATGGACTATTGAGTAACTGATTTGTGGAAATTTTAGTAGAATCTATTTAGTTTTAATAAGCCTATTTAGTAAGTTACAAATTTGGGACAAGAAATTTGATTACAATTACTGATAATTGATTTCTATAGATTGTAACTTGATTTAACTGTAGTACTTATATTAATATTAGATAAGGGCCTTGGTGGTGCAGGCTGTTAATCATCTAGCATTTAATGCAAGCTGCCTGCAATTAATGCAGGCTCGAATCCCACCAGGCTCAAGGTTGACTCAGCCTTCCATCCTCTCGGGGTAGGTAAATTGAGGACCCAAGATTGTTGGGGGCAATAAGCTGACTTTGTAAAAATGCCACTTGGGGGGGCCAAAAGCCCTAGTAATAAGCAGGCATATACAATGGAATGAAGGCTATTGCCGAGCACTTAGCATGTTGCTCAATAGACTGTAAGCCGCCCTGAGTCTCCAGAGAAGAGCGGCATATAAATGCAAATAAAATAAATAAAAATAAAATAAATAAATAAATATTTATATAAAAAAGAAAAATATATCAATAATAATAGCAATTAATATATATTAATATTTGAATATAATTCTACTGGGATATTTAAATTAATTGATTATTTTATATTGATTCTAAGTAACTTATTTATACTTATATTTACAAAGATTTATAATATTGTGTTACTGATATTAAGAATTGTAGTAAACCTCGAGAGTCCTCTTGACCTAAGGCCGTAAGAATGACCTTCTCAAGTTAAGAATTGCATGATAAACTCAGCTTGGCACGACACGTAGGCAAATAGTTACAGGAACTAGCTGACCACAAAATATCTTGTTAATAGATAATCACGCTATCTTAGCACACAACAGTGGTCGCATCCTGCCATGGCGCCATTAGAATTATACTTCCTTGCTCCTCTTCACATATGTCTCGCTCCCCCCGCCCTGATAAAACTGCAAAATAAAAGAGGGTGGTGCGTTGCAATCGGGGGACTTCTTCATCTACCCCGGGCACAACGTGCTCTCTCACCTTGAGAAACTATGGTGTCTGTGTCAATTATTGATTCTAGTACTTAAATACTCACCCTCGCGAGGGTCCCTCTAAATTTCACCCCTGCGGGGGCTCTATGGGCTGATCAGAGAACCTAAGGACAACGAGCAAACCGCGACAACGCAACAACTGGGGGCTCGTCCGGGATCTCTCACTTCTTCAGCTCCACGGCGTGACTTCTGTCTAGAGGTGCGCTGCCTTCACTCCCGTTGCTACGCACTTGGCAAAGGCTCTGTACAATCGTAAGTAATGGGCTCCTCACTCTCCAAAGTTTCGTCAGTTCATAGGGACGAACTTTACCAATTAGTGAAGAAGGCTAATTGTTTGCAGAAAATTAACGGCATATATACCTTGTCTAGAAAATCTATCACCTCCTTCTTGCTTTATGTGGAGCAGCACTGTCCTGCTTATCCGGCTGAGGGCACGCTGCATCACACTTCGTGGGAACGCTTGGGAAAATATCTGTATGATGTCCCCAGAGCTCCACCGGACATTCTTATGTCCTGGCGTGCGATAATGGCTGTGCTCAATACTATCTACCCCTCCACCACTCTCCCCGAGTCTTTATCTCTTGCCTCTAAAACTGCTAAGCCTCCTGCTGTTCACTTTGATTCTTCTCCCCCACCTTACCAATCTGTCACCTCTTCGGATGATATTCCTCAGCTTGCCTCTGCCCCTCCTTTTCACTCTGACACTCTGCACAATCGTCTGCAGCCCTCCTCTCCTTCTGTCTCTCCCATTCCTACTGATTCTCCGTCCCCCATCCCTCGGGGGGAAATATTACTGCTATCCTGGCTTCTCCTTCCTTCACCTTAGAATCTTGTGATATACCTTCTGCTTACCCTATGACTCTTGTTCCGGGAGCCCCTGGCGCTCCTGTTCATACCAACATAGAGTTAAGAGTGCTGAAAAATTTAAAAGAGGCTGTAAATATGTATGGACTGCAATCCACTTACACTCGTGGCATGCTTGATTCTCTCGTGTCTGCTAACACTGTAATGCTGTTATATGATTGGAAGATGTTGTTTTCTATGCTTATGACTCCTGCCCAGTATGTTGTTTGGCAGTCTGAATATGAAAAATTAGTAGATGCTGAAATAAGACGAGGCCTCCCTAATCTGGTCATTGCTGATCACTTAAAGGGAACCGGATTATACTCCACCCTGATTCAGCAACAAACTTGCCCTCGCCGTGCCTTTGCAATCATTCATCTTTGTGCGATGAATGCCCTGAAACGTGTGGATGACTCAGACTCTAAATCCACACACACCTTTTTGAAGGTAGTGCAGGAGGTTGGCGAGTCTTACTCTTCATTCGTTAACCGTTTGCAAACCGCTCTGGAACGCCTCGTGGCCAGTCTCGGGGTACTGCACCCTATGCTGCCAAGCCAAAAACTGTTTGCCCTCGTTGCAGAAAAGGTTTTCATTGGGCTTCCCAATGTCATTCTAACCCTCCTCCTGCTCAGCAATCAGAAAACTAGGCATGGGGTCTTCAGCTAACCCCGCTACAAAGGCTGAAACTTCTCTTTCCTCTTCTCTTTCCTTTTTACAACCTACTTCTTTCCCTGTACAGCTGACAGAGGACATCGTTTATGATGATCCTGGTTCGGTCTTCACTCTCCCTCTTTCTATCACTGTTCTGAAGCCACTTCCGCCTTCCTTGCCTGTTTTGCTCATACCTAACTCCTCCCTTACCATTGAAGGCGTAGTCGCTGCACCCTTTTTGTACGACTCCTCTTCTCTGAAAAATCTCTCTCTCGCTGCCATTGGCGACCGGTGCTTTTCCCTGAAAGCGGGAACGATTGTGGCTACTCTCATTCTTCTTCCCTCTCCTGAACCCCCTTCTTTGTTTGCTCTACAGCAATCTGTTCAAGCCTCCAAACCTATGTTAACCATATTGCTGAATGGCCAATCTTTTGCTGGCCTGATTGACACCGGAGCTGACGTCTCTGTCATTCGATCCTCTGAGTGGCCATCCTCTTGGCCCCTTGCTGAAACAACTTCAGTACAAGGCGTCGGTGGAGCACAGGCAGCAAAGGTTAGCTCACTTTGGCTTACTGCCTCTACGCCTCATTCCTCTGTAACTGCTTATCTTAAACCCTTTGTCCTTCCATTACATTGCAATTTGTGGGGCCGTGACCTGCTATCTCAACTCCACACTTCTCTCTACATACCTTGAATTATGGCTATTTCTCCTCTTTCTCTCACTCTTAAATCAAATATTCCTGTTTGGATTGATCAATGGCCTCTTACAAAAGAAAAATTAAACGCACTTCACACTCTCGTTCAACAACAATTGGCAGAAGGTCATATTGAACCATCTACCAGCCCATATAACACACCAGTGTTTGTAATTAAAAAGAAAAGTGGCAAATGGCGCCTCCTACAGGATCTCCGTGTTCTGAATGCTATATTGCAACCTATGAGCCCATTGCAATGCGGCCTTCCAAATCCAAATTTAATTCCTGTAACATTTGATCTCATAATCATTGACCTCAAAGATTATTTTTTCTCCATCCCGCTGATACCAGAGGACAGGATACTATTTGCCTTCACCGTTCCTGAGTTTAATAATTCTAAACCTACAGCTAGATATCAATGGAAAGTTCTTCCCCAAGGAATGCTCAATTCTCCTACGATGTGTCAATATTTTGTAAATAAAGCTTTACAACCCTATCGGGACAAATTTCCTGAATTTTTAGTGTATCATTACATGGATGACATCCTGATTGCAGCTGATGGTCCTAAAGGTACAGTATGTAAAACTTTTCCATGTCTTCTCTCTCTCCTTGCTCTTGCAGGACTGCATGTAGCACCAGAAAAGGTGCAGTCTCATTATCCGTTACAATATTTAGGACACAAGGTTTTAGCCTCCACAGCTTCACCTCACCTTCCTGTTCTCACACTCCCTCAACCTGCAACCTTGGTTCAGTTACAGCAATGCCTGGGCACGCTGAATTGGGCATGCCCATATCTTTCCATTTCAACTCATACTCTCTCGCCATTATTTCAAGCACTGGTCGGCCTTAAGCATCCAGCAGATCTCATTTGGCTGAATGAGCAACAGCTTAATGCTCTTAAAGAAATCAACAGCGCCTTGCATACCCATTGGGTGGACCGCTCATTACACAATCATGCACTCTCATTGGCGCTTCTTCCCACACCCACACTCCTTACAGCAATCATCGTTCAAATTTCGACTTCAAAGAGGCTACACATTTTAGAGTGGATTCACCTTCCTCATACCCCAAAAGCATCAATCACCACAAGAGCTGCACAAATGGCTCTTCTTATAGAACGGGGGAGGAAAAGAGCTAGAGCCTTGATGGGTGTGGACATCTGCACGCTTTACACTCCCTGCAGACTAACACAATGGGAACCACTCTTCCAAAATTCTGATGCGTTACAAGATGCGTTGGAAGGGTGGCAAGGGAATGTCTCCTGCCATCTACCACCAGACCCACGCATACAAGTGCTGAAAACAATTCCGCTCACTCTAGAGACTCCTTTAGTACAACAACCAGTGAAAGATTGTCTTACTGTATTCACTGATGGTTCTAAAACCATCGGGGCTTGTGTGTGGCAAACTGACAATCAATGGCATAAAAAACTTACCACACCACAACCTTCTGCTCAACAGGCTGAACTGTCTGCCTTCAATATGGCACTCACACTTTTTCCCAACCAGCCAATTAATGTAATATCTGATAGTCTGTATGTGGCACAATTGGCCTTGAATATATTTGATGCCTACATTTCTCCTGCAACCCCTTCTCCTTTAATGACGCTTTTTTTACAGTTACAAGACCTATTGAAGGAAAGGAAAGAATCTCTGTTTGTGGCCCACATCAGAAGCCATCAGCATCTGCCCGGATTTCTTTCAGAAGGCAATCACATGGCAGATGAGGCCTGCAAGTTGCATTTGTTACCAATCCTGCAGAATAACACCTTAACAGCAGGAGAAAGTCATGATTATTTTCATCAAAATAGAAAGGCTCTGGTGAGACAATTTGGAATTACTCATCAAGAAGCCGCGGCAATTGTTCAACAATGTCCTACATGTAGTCTGCAGGCACGAAGTGTCCCAGAAGGAGTAAATCCTAGAGGCAACGAGGCCTGTGACACATGGCAAATGGACGTTACTCAGTATCCATCCTTTGCGCCCTGGAAGTATATTCACGTGTCTGTAGACACTTACTCTGGGTTCATCATGGCCACACTGCAAAGGGGGGAAGTCTAAAAACACTAAAAACACTATCAATCATTGCATTCGGACCTTTGTAACACTGGGATGTCCAAAAATTTTAAAAACAGACAATGGTCCTGCATACACGAGCTCCTCCTTCTCGGAGTTCTGTCATCATTGGTCCATTGTACACAAATTTGGAATTCCATTTAATAGCCAAGGCCAAGCTATTGTGGAAAGAGCAAATTTAACACTCAAAACGGCCCTTGATCGATACATGGGGAAAAAAGGCGTACGCCCCCCGAACCTCCCAGCGTTACAGAATGTGTTAAATGTATGTTTATATACCTTGAACTTTCTGAATCTTACTGGCTCTCCTTCTTCTACGGCTGCTTCTCGTCACTTTACCACACCTCCTGTCCCTACCTCCAGACCTCTTGTTTATTTCAGGCAACTTCCAGATCCGAAGTGGAAGGGACCTGTGCAACTGATCACTTGGGGCAAAGGATACGCTGCTGTTCAACTTCCTGATCATGTTCTTTGGGTGCCTGCGCGCTGTGTTCGACCTTATCATGGGGAGGCTAAGGACAAGTGTTCCTCTCCTAGCCCTTCTGATTCTGATATCTCCTGTCTTTTCTCAGTTTCGGGCTGATCCTGCTGTTATCTTCACCCCTCCGTTCACATGCGTTACCTTTGCCTTTGAAGACATCTCTCTTTCTGCCTGTAATTATGCCTTTCAACATCAAGGCCGTGCATTGCGTCCCTCACCTCACGTCTCTCTTCTGTATGGCTACCAACCCTGTCGGGTCTACCTACATGTCTATATCACTGCGAATACGGTGGGACCTTATTCCTGCTTAGGCTTTCTTGCTTCCCGTCAATCCTTCAATCATACAGTTTATCTCTTTTCCATTTTCTCTGTAACTCGCCCCCCACTACCCTCTATGTTTCTTTCTTGGCTCCTTTTGTCTCAATCTTCTCCTCAATCTTTTTCCCATACCCTGGTGCACCACTTCTCCTGCTGCCAACCTCCCTGTGATACCACCAGCTGCCTATGGGATACACCTGGCTCCCATCTCCCTGACCGCTATCCTGGTTCCTGGTCACCGCTCCGCGGACAACGAATTCGTAGACAGCTTCTCGAGTCCTCTCCACATCCTAATTTCAACTCCTTGATTCACACGCACCGTTACAACAATGAGGGAGCACTGCATCTTCGCTCTCAGGCCCTCTCCTGTTACCAGAGGTCTCCAATCAAGAAAAAGGGAATCATCTGGCGCTGGTTTTTCAACAATACCATATATCTACAAGACTCACCCAAATATACCATCAATTATCATTTTAGAGCAACTCATCTTTCAGTAACTGATCTGACCCTCTCAGACTTTGGTCTATACCAATGTGAAATTACAAAAATGGTACGAGGCTTTGCCACTTCTTCTCGGCTGACATTATCCCTACAACAAAAGTTTATCCCCCCCCCAACGGAGGACACGAGGTGCACTCACCTCCCAAGATGCCAAACATTGCACCCCCTGCTTGCAAAAAACTCAACAGGGGCTGACCATCAGAACTACATTAATATATCACACTCATTTTATTTGCACCAAACCATCCACACACACCTGTGTGTGGAATAGCACGACGTATAGTATTTGTGAAGATAACAACAAACAAACCTGTTATGATCCCACAGGCCCCACTCATCGCTACAACATCCTCATCACTGTCGGAGCCGGTTCATCGAAAAAGACACTGGTCAATCATGACTTTTATAATCCGAAGGTATCCCAATCGGTCACTTTTGATGCCTGCGAAGCCATGGACTATGGCACAAACGAATGCGGCTCACTTGTCTGGCGACGGACATATTCCAGCAACAAAAAGTACATCTGTGCCAGAACTTCAAATCAACACGACCCCTGTGGCAAAGGCACCTACTGCAATGAATGGAAATGTGTGGACTTTCAATCCAGAGGGCTCACAGTGCGACCCGACACCATACCCAAGAGGGATAACCTTAAAAAACTCTATATCACCCGTCTTAGAGTTCCCGATCCCAACTGTATGCAACATCAGTGCAATCCCATCAATCTCACGTTTCCAGTACCGGAAAATTGGCTTTCCTTCCAAACATGGAAAGGTACTGACAATGACTATGGCTTGGGTATTGATGGGACAGGAACCAACCCTTCAGTAGCCATCAAAATAATAGTAAGCAAAATTTCCATCGACTCAACCAGACACTCCTTATTTCATTCTGTTTATTCGGAATTGGCAAAATTGACTCACCTGACCGTACCATATGAGGTGCGCAACACCTTTGTACACCTTGCAGAGACTATTGCTAAAGCATTGCAAGTTAAAAATTGCTTTGTGTGTGGGGGAACTACGATGGGGGAACAATGGCCGTGGCAGGCCCAGGAAATTAACATCACCCATGTCATAACTAATTGGTCCAACTTTGCTACCCTGTTTATTACCTATCTTTATTTCAATGATCAAATGTAGTTTAAATGCTATTGCCGAAGCTAAAGCTGCTGCGCAACTTAATCTCTTAATGCAAAATCATGTATATATGGCAATCCCAACTGAGGAGTGCAAGGCTCCGCTTTTGCACTTATGTTCCGATGACAACTCTGACACTGATAACCTGCCCTTGAACGAGGTTGTGCAATCGGATCGGGATGTCCCAGAGGGTATGTCCTTATCCAAGCACTATGATACTCCAAAGGAGAAAGGCTTATATTTTGAATCGGATATCGCGGCACCTTAAAAACAAAGAAAAGAGGACTTGTAGTAAACCTCGAGAGTCCTCTTGACCTAAGGCCGTAAGAATGACCTTCTCAAGTTAGGAATTGCATGATAAACTCAGCTTGGCACGACACGTAGGCAAATAGTTACAGGAACTAGCTGACCACAAAATATCTTGTTAATAGATAATCACGCTATCTTAGCACACAACAGTGGTCGCATCCTGCCATGGCGCCATTAGAATTATACTTCCTTGCTCCTCTTCACATATGTCTCGCTCCCCCCGCCCTGATAAAACTGCAAAATAAAAGAGGGTGGTGCGTTGCAATCGGGGGACTTCTTCATCTACCCCGGGCACAACGTGCTCTCTCACCTTGAGAAACTATGGTGTCTGTGTCAATTATTGATTCTAGTACTTAAGTACTCACCCTCGCGAGGGTCCCTCTAAATTTCACCCCTGCGGGGGCTCTACGGACTGATCAGAGAACCTAAGGACAACGAGCAAACCGCGACAACGCGACAAAGAATTATATATAGTCATCTGTATTTATGGTTACAGATAGAACTAAGTATATATATACATACATACATATATTGATATATATCTGTTAGAAATTAGAAGCTTAAACATTGGTATCTACATATCGGTATTTACATATTGATAATATTAATAATACCATTTAATTCAATAAAGATTCAAGAATTCCAGACCTATACTATTTAAGCAGCCAATCACTCTGTCTACCATCTATCATTGAATGCTGATTTAGGACAACATCTATAATATATTGCGGAAACAGGAAAATATATTAAAAGAAATGACTAGTTTAACCACTACAACAGTTAGGGCTATGAAGAAACCCACCTTGACTTTAATAACTTCAATAGCTACAACTTCACCTATGTCCCAAAAAATGATTGAAGAAACGCTACCATCTGAAAAGCAAACTACCACCACAAATGCTAATATACAGATGATCCTATTCATCCTGCAAGAGTCGATGTTGAAATTACAGGAAATAATGGTTAAAAATCATACTGAGATGAGAGCGGACATAAATGAGTTAAAAGAAGAAATGGGGAAATTAAAAACAGAAATGAAGCTAGATATTTCCAAGCTAGATGAGAAGGTGGGATCAATACAACAAGTCCTGGAGAAAAATGAATTTACAATTAAAGAGGTAGAAAAAAGAAGAGAACAAACAGAAAAGAAATTGAAGATGGTGGACCAACAAATAAAGACTGTTAGCAAAGAAATGGGAGACTCATTAGTCTATTTAGAGATGGATAAGGTCGCATCATATTTAAGGTTCCAGAACATAGTAATATCTAAAGAGGAAGATTTGGAACAAGTGATGGCTGAAGTACTAGTTGAAATTTTAGAGAGGAACAAAGATGAAGTTTTGAAAGAGTTAGATGATTTGTATAGTGTCAGCATGAGCAATGCAAGGCATCACAAGCTCCCAAAAGAGGTCCACATAAGATTCGCAAGAAGGAAGGTCCGCGACATCATCTATAAAAGAGACGAAGCAATCATATACAAAGGCAAAAAGGTTCGAGTTCTCAAGCAAATCCCAAGAAGGGTGAGAGAACAAAGACGTGATTATAAATTCCTGGCCATGCAACTGAACCAAAAAGATATCTTATTTAAATGGTTAATACCAGAAGGGATGTTAATTACATGGGAGGAGAGAAAAATTAAAATAAATAGTTTGGAGAAAGCACAAGAATTCTACGAATAACTGGTGAGATTGGAAGAACATAGTAGTAAAGAAGATCTAGAATCTAACTCTCAAGATGATCAAGGACAAAAAAAACAAAGATAGGATTCAAGGAAATGGCAAAATAACTCAACAACAAGAGGAAAAGGATCGGACGATAGTGTACCAAACACAAAGAGAAACCAGAGCAATTATGAGACAAAAGGCGAGAACAATCAAGGAAATGGAAGAGGAGGTGAAATTACTATCCATTAACATAAATGGCCTAACTGCAGCAACGAAAAGGAAAAGAACAATAGAGAAGTTAATAAAACAGAATGTGGATATTATATGTTTACAGGAGACCCATATTAGAAAAGCAGAGAAAAAACACATTGAATGTCCTAAATTAGGAAAATTATTCACTGCATCTGCAGATTCTGAGAAAAATAAAGGGATAGCCATATATGTTATAGATAATATTAAAGCAGACCTAATTTTGTCAAATCCTGATGGAAAAATTCTGGGTTTACAAATTTGGATTAATTTAAAGCCAACTTTATTAGTTGTAATTTAAGCCCCCAATAAAAAGCAAAAGGAATTTTTTTAAAACTCTTCATGAAAAAATAGCAAAGTTAGAAAAAAAGAAATATCTGTATCATAGGAGATTTTAATGCCATAGTAGACCATCTAAAAGACCATAGTAGTGGGTGGGGGGGAGAGAGAAAGGGAAGAAGAAGAGAGAACTTCCAAAAACATATTTAGATATGATGGCAGAATTCAACTTAATAGATGTCTGGAGGAAACTAAACCCAGATAAAAAACAATTCATGTTCTATTCAAACCCACATCAACTGTGGACATGGATTGATATGGCTTAGATAATTGGAGAATTAGTGAATGAAATAGATGAGATAGAAATGTTACCAAATGTGTGAGCAGACCATAATCCTCTTCAGATAACTTGGAAGGGAAGGAAAAAAGCAAGGAGAAGATGGACCTTAAATACTCAGTTAGTTAAAGATAAAGAATTTATTAAGAGACTTAAGGAAGAATTAAAGTATTTTTAATGAAAATAATGATGAAACCATCACACAGAACCTATGGGATACTATGAAAGCAGTTATAAGGGATATTACAATATCATACACTGCAAAAAGAAATAAAGAGAAATACGCCCAACAAACAAATTACAACAAAGGATTAAAGAATTAGAAACTCAATTACAAAATGCTCCAAAGACACCAGTTTAAAAAAATCAGATGATATTAACTAAACACAAATTAACCTAATAGAACAAGAAGAAATGATTAAAAATGTGAATGTGACCAGACAAATATATTTCGAACAGGCCAATAAACCAGGGAGATGGCTTTCTTATAGACTCCAAAAAGAAAAGGAGAAGAGAATAATTTATCAACTATTAGATGAAAATGGGGATAGTTACCACAAGATAGAACAGAAAATAGAAATTGTATATGAATATTTTGAGGATCTGTACAAAAAAGAGGAGGTGGATGAGGATCGATTAAGAGGCTATCTGGGAAATGGAGAGGATATGGTAATTAAGGAGGAAATGAAAGAATCTTTAATCAAAGATATAACGTGGACTGATTTGAAATTATCAATAGGAAATCAGAAAAATAATAAAACGCCAGGTCTAATGGTATCCCAGTGGAACTCTACATAGTAATGGAAGAATAAATAGGACCCTTAATGGTCCTTATTATAGAACGGTCCTTATTATACAATTATTATACAATATTATTATACAATTATTATACAATATTATTATACAATAATATACATTCTACCCAGTGGTGGTATTCAAAAACTTTTACTACCGGTTCTGTGGGCGTGGCTTGGTGGGCGTGGCCATGTGACTGGGTGGATGTGGCTTTTCTTTTTTGCGGTCCCCACCCATTTCTGGGAGCTTCTTAGCCACAGAGGAGCCTCTGGGGGGGCGTTTTTGCTTCCCTAAGGCTCCTCTGGGGCTCAGGAAGGAAAAAAACAGAGCATGGGAGGGTCATGCAGCACTCCTCCAAGCTCCATTTTGGGAGCTTCCTAGCCTCAGAGAAGCCCCTGGGGGGGTGTTTTTGCTCCCCTAAAGCTCTTCTAAGGCTCAGGAAGGAAAAAAACAGAGCATGGGAGGGTCATGCAGCACTCCTCCAAGCTCCATTTGGGTAGCTTCCTAGCCTCAGAGAAGCCTTTGGGGGGAGCTCCTCCCTTCATTTTTTGCCTTCCTGAGCCTCAGCAACGGGAATCCCGGCTCAGCTGATCTTAACTACAGCTGATTGTTGGGAGGGGAAAAAAAGAAAGAAATACCTTAGACGAATGTCAGGCAGGCGAGCGGGGAATGTTAGGCAGGTGGGTGGGGTGAGCGAGCATTGGGAGGGAGGGCGACCCGGTGGGGGGCGTGGCCAGCCAGAACTTACTACCAGTTCAGCAACCCACACCAAATTCTTGCTACCAGTTTGCCCAATCCATTGAAAACCGGCTGAATACCACCACTGATTCTACCACATGTGGTGGTCCTGCCCAGAATCCCAAAAATACTGGCTGAAAATAAAAAAAATGGTTGGAAGAAATCACAAAGGAACAAATTGAATTAAAACCAGAATTATTCTTATTAGGATTATTTAGGGAAAAATATGCTAGAAATGTAAAATACATAATAATACATATACTGACTGTGGCTAGACTAGCATATGCCCAGTGCTGGAAACAGCCCTATACCCCATCAAAAGAAATGATCCAAAAGATAACAAATTGTGCAGAAATGGGTAAATTAACTCTAGCTTTAAAGGACAAAGAATTACTGTATCAGAATATTATATGATTTGGGAATATTGGTATGAATGGATTGAGCGAAGACAGATCACATAGTAAATAGTAAAAGAAGATGAGCACTAGATCTAGTAAATATATATACGCATAATATAGTAGTTGTAAATAGAGCACAATAGAATGTTACAAATGAGAAATCACAATTTGTCATTGTTGAGACATTTTAATTTGTTTTATGTTGTTTGTTCTGCTTTAATTGATAAAATTAATAAAGTTTGTTAAAAAAAGAAAGAAATTGGAAGCACATGCTTACATTTCCTTTTGCTGCATAAGTATACTTACACATCCCTCCATTGATTGGTGGAGCCAATGTAAGAATTTACTAAGAGCAAGAGAACCTGGTTGTTCTATTCTCATCAGGTTTTTTTTTTTTGGTAGAAGCTAGTCTTTTCCCCCCCAATACATTTCTGTATCAGTCTACAAATCTTTAATTTAAAGTCTAATTTTTTTCCTAATATGCATTGTGCATGCAATTTCCCTAATACAGATAGTCATTGATATATGACTACAATTGGGACCAGATTTTTGGTCACCAAGTGATGCAATTGTAAAAAGTCAGCACCTCCCCACACCCAAAGAATGAAATATTTTAGGAAATATTAAAAAAGTAGAATATATTATATTTCCCTAAAGGAAAAATGGAGAAACATGCTCTTGGAGACAGAAAGCAGCCTCCAAGTCTTTCTTAATAGCCCCAGCAGATACTGAGGCCAGCTTTTAGAAATGCAGATTTGGTAATCCATTCAAGACAGGATATTTTGAAACAAAGGTAGAATGATAGGATTAGAAGCAGCCATCACCTAAAATCCAACACAGGAAAAAGCCCATTAAGCCACAATAGGAATTATCCAACATCCTTTCAGAACACAAGCCCCTTCATTGCATCACCCTCAGATACTTCAACCAAACTTAGACAAACACCTAGGATTTGTTTTTTGCCTATAGAGCCAGCTATGACCCCTACACAACCCCTACATGGCCCCATGGGAGTCTGACAACAGCTAATAGAATGCATGTTCTTGCACAGGAATAGGAAACTCAAGTGCAAAGCCCAAGAGAAGGTATAACCCCACCCCCAACTCTCAACTCCATGTGGTCAGCTGCACCAGAAGCACATTCATCATTAAACCATCTTTCCAATTAGCCTCCATGTTTCCAGTATCTTTCTCCCAGCTTGGATATTAAGATAGTCATTAAGAAAGTCATGATTTAATGATCATTTTCATTGTAGTCTTCAAGGGAATCATGTGGCTGTTAAGAGAAGCCTGAAGTTGTTAAGCAAATCTAGCTTACTCAATTGACTTTGCTTGTTGGAAGCCAGCTGAAAAGGTTGCAGAATGAAATCTTATGACCGTAAGACACTGCAACTATGGTATATGCAAGCCATGGATCTGACTTGCAATCATGGGACTGCAGGGATGGTGTGCCTGTTGTAACTTTGAGGATGGATGGTAAACCACTGTTTGAGAGGCTGTTGTAACTTTGAACCATTGTTAAATGAACGATTGTAAATCGAGGATTACCTGGATATCTGTGTTTTATTTAATGTTTTATTTAATGCAAATATTTGATAGTTTTCTTCTGAAAGTTAGTGCATTTCCCCAGGCATACATTTTACATACTTTTTTTGACTAGACAGCTATATCATGCAATGCAAACAAGTATGAAAGATAATTGCATTCCAGGTGCACTTTAATCCAAGAACTGCAAAAATAAGTTGGGTTGTATCAAAATATGGATGAAACAATTAATCTCTTCTCCCTAATATTTATTGCCTCAGTGGAAAGTAATCCAAAGATGTACAGCTCTAAAATGATGAATAGCAAAACTATTCACCAAAACAAGAACAAAAGTTATGGCTTCATCACTAGATACCAGAACACTTATTTTTATTTTGCAGTCCATGCAGATTTTTGCAAGTCACTTATTTCCAACTGAAGACTATAAGTTATTAGTCTTTATGTTTTTTTCCTCTGTGGGAAGCAAATATAATTCTGTACACGAGCCTATAAAGCATCAGTCTTATCTAGGCATAATTTTAATCACCTCAACATTCTTTTAAATAAAATTAGTGGTGCAGAACTGTATGCAGAAAGCTGAAAGAGAAACATTGATCTATTCAATGCTTGTTTCAATTTCACTTGTAGAATGCTGCCATTAGCTTCTGATTAATTTTTAGGCAATAGCTGTCTTGTACTTAGATGAGGCACCATGCATTGCTATGTTCTTTCATCATCGTGTAGCAGAATATAATTTAGGTTTGGGGGGGGATGGTCCCCCACCTTGTTGGTGTGCAGCAAGGATATTTTTATTTGTTTTTTTTTAGCCATGCAGATTCATTATTTCTTCATAACCGTGGCCCAAGGCAACCATGTGATCTAGGTGGGAATCCATATATTCTTGCTGTGTGTTTTTTTTTTTGAGCCAATGCATTACCCCTCTTCTCGTTTCTCTTTCACCAAAGGAGACAGAAATCTATTTTCAACCCAACTATACTTCCCAATGGTATCTCATTTTGGAAAAGTGCTCAGTTTAAGTTCAAATTAATTAGAGAAGCCAGAATCAATGTGTACAATGCTTTATTATCTAGATTGGTACAATAATTAGGAGTTAAGATTGGAGTAGATAACCAAAAAATCCCCAGATGTTGTTGGACCATAACTCCCATTAGCTCAATATATTGTCAATATTACCTAGAGCTGACCAGAGAAGAAATTGAAATAATATATGAAAAGCTTAAGAGGGAACTTTAGCCAATATAAAACAAAAATAGAAAACTTTCAGGATTTCCTCTTATGGCTACCATTTATATCTTTATCTTTGTGCATTTATCTGCTGAAGTTTACACAATACTTGTCACCGATGAGGAGGGAACGGGACGATTATTGCAGCAATTCTCCAAAGAATGAATAGTATCCACAAAGCTGATTGTGTGTGTCCTTCTGGTTTTGATGTAACAAGATTTTATTTCCACATAATCTTTTTAGGTCTGGTAGTTTTGAAACTGTTGTAAGTATGTTTCAGAATATTCTTATACAAAAACAATTTGAAAGAGTTGACAGAATATAAACAACACAATAACAAAATAACACAAACAGGAAAAAAAAGGATGGGGAATAAAAACAAAGAACCAATTCAGCCAATATTCAGAAGGATAGGTGGTCAAATGTGTACTAACAATAAACTGCTCATGATTTAAAGGGACAGCACATGCCAAAATTTAGATATGATCAGAGACAAAACCAACTTGCTACTGACTGCAAGATGAACAGATTGAAACACACACTCTGGTTCCAGGACCTTTCAAAGTAATCTCAAACATCCATTAGGATTTTGAAAGCATTCTAGCAAATATCCTGCCACAGGGTTTTTAGGGGCTTATATACTGTATTATATACAAGCTACCTCGAATCCAGTTTGATAGTAATTGGCAGCCAGTGCAGTTTTGAGGTCAAAACAAAACACACATATTCCAAAACATTTGTTCTCAAATGGAACAAAATACAATTTTGTTTCAATCTCTGAACAGAGTCTACTGGTGGTATTTTGAGCCTGCTGGTCAAACTTTTATTATCTGGACATTGTTGTTATCTGGAAACATCATGTACTAAGTATTCAGAACTTGAAGTAAAATGAGTTTTGTTTGGAGGTCAAAACCAAACACCTGGGTCTTTCTTTTAATGGCATACAATAAGAGGTGGTTTTCAGCAGGTTCTGACCAGAACCGGTAGTGGAAATTTTGAGTAATTTGGAATACCATCTCTGACTGGCTCCACCCCCATCTATTCTCTGCCTCCCAACTCCAAGTTGATTGGCTGGGTCTTCTTCTTGACCCTACACAGGAGAATGGAGCTGGAAAGCGCGTTAGTGGGGTGTGGAGGGAATGAGACTTTACAATAACCTTCCCCTGGAGTGGGTGGGAATGGAGATTTTACAGTATCCTTCCCCTGCCACGCCCACCAAGCCACGCCCACAAAACCAGTAGTAAAAAAAAATTGAATCCCACCACAGCATACAACCAACCTAACTGTTCCAATGGGCTCCTGTGTTCCAAACTCACTCCATTCCTAAGAGGTCTGTTAGGGGGTGTGCAAAAGCGCACCAGCATGCCTACCATCCCTGTCCTACTGTTCCCATTTATTCACATTAATTTATTATGTATATACTTATACCTGTTTATACTTATATGTTTATATGTTATGTTCATACTTACACTTGTTTTCTCACACATGCTTGACAAACTAAACTAAATTAAAAATTACAATTGAAATTAATTGGCTAAGAAATTTGATGGGTATGTTGCTAAATTTGAAAGCTAATTTATTTGCTTTATTTAATTTAAAACAAATATGAACTGTTATCCTACTCCTCTTGTACATCACAGTGATCTGGAAATTAAAGATTTTCATGTAGTATAGTACACGTCAACATGAAATTTGAACCTAGAATATATATCTTAGCGGTGGGATTCAATTTTTTTTACTACTGGTTTTGTGGGCATGGCTTGGTGGGTGTGGCAGGGGAAGGATATTGTAAAATCTCCAGTCAGAGGTGGCATTTGCCAGTTCTCTGAACTACTCAAAATTTCCGCTACCGGTTCTTCAGAACTGGTCAGAACCTGCTGAATACCACCTCTGGTATAACTGCAATTCTTAATGAGACCAATGGACTCTTCATTTAGTAAAACATATTTCCTGTTACAGCATGCATACCATTAGTTGCCACTACTATAATTTTAAAGATCAGCTCTCCAAGGTTTGTAAGAAAAAGAAGCTAAGGCATTTAATGAAAAAGAAACTGAAAGGGTTCTCAGTAGGATCATTTATGAACCGGTTGCCATATTTCTTCGTATCAATATAATGAATTTCCTATGTTGATTTGGAATGTTACCTTCTGTTGCATAAGTCTGAAAGCAACTTAGTATTCCCTCTATTGCTGCAGTTAGAAGGAGCTATAAAAGCATTTTCTAGTGTTGCTAAATCTTACCAACATAATCCAAATCGGAGAAAAGCAAATGGAGTTCTTTAGCTTAAAAAAAATGTGATATCTAAACACTGTACTTCCATAGACCAGGGTGGCTGGCTCAAGAATTCTGGGAGTTGAAGTCCACAAGTCATAAAAAGGTCATGATTCCCCACTTCTGACCTAGACAAACAAAATATTACCTATCCAAAAGCTATATTAATTTTACCAATTAATACCTCTTGCAATAATAGTCTAACCATTTTTCTTTGTGCGGGGGAGGGACACATGCAAGCAATATTGGCAAGGTAATTTCCTTTTACTAACCATTGACCTTCTACTTCAAGCATACTCAGCTGTAAAGAGACAGAAGGCTGCTTATTAAAATTGGTTGCTGTTGTTTTTTTGTTTTTTGTTTAAAGTTCATTGCATGAAAAGGAACAGTGATTTGCAAGGAAGGATGCTAAATTAATCCTGAATGTAATCAATCTCAAGCAAGTTAAGGACTCTAAAAGATAGAAGAGATAATAAATCGTGCCCAGCACAATTTTCTATCTTCTCTTGCTACAATAATTTAGAAGCATTTGCAGTTCATGCTCTGCTTATGATGAAACTGGAGCAATTATCATGACAAGAAAATAGATTCCATAAAAAACAATAGCAGATAAATGGGTAAATTCTTCCTGTAACCCATTAGGATTAACTGCTAGACAAACTATAGATTTAATATACAACCAACTTTAGGAGTTCATTTTCCTCTTAGATTCATGGTCCTTCATTTCTTAAGCACCACTAGCCATGCCTTTAAGTCTTATCCATGCTTGAGAAATACTTCTTTTACTGGGTGCATCGGAGTGGAACATGCAGCTTTTCCGGTTATGTCATGCATCAGATCAAATAATGACAAATTTGCAAAGTGGGTGTAGGACAGAGGTGTCAAAGTGGTGGCCCATGGGTCAGAGGCATCACGCACAGGCCATGCCCACTCCAGCCCTGCAAAGGAAAAAAAGTCATGAAACATCACGTGACAGCAATGTGACACCGCAAGTTTGACACCCATGGTATAGGAGATTAAATGATGGTTGTTCTCCTGCTATCTTGGGGCGCTTCCTGTTTTATTTTTTTATTTTTTTGCATTGTGATATGGTTTTAATTGTTACTCTACTTGTAACCCATCCTGAGTCATTTTTTGTGAGATGTGCAATTTAGTAAAAAAAAAATTGCTATATTGTATCTTCATCATAGCAAGTCTGGAGAACATCTCTACATCATCCATCTACCAAACAAAACCCATCCTACAGTGTACAATACTTCCACATTCCATCTGACATTGTTAGGTGACATGGCTGAAACTTTACTCATATTTATTCTTGTCCACTCTTTCCTTGTCTATGTTTTCCTTATAAAAGTATGTTAGGATATTGAATTTAGTAGCTGAAACAGTAAAGGGTACAAAGACCAGAACACACAGTTGTAGTCGATTAGTTACAAAGTGCTGACTCATGCATGATGCAAGCTACACTATGATTGATTGCTGTAAATATAAAAGGGAAGTTTCCCAATTTTCCCTCCTTTTTCTTCTCTGTGTTCTGCATACTGTTTAATTTACCTCATGAATATCAACAAATATTTATTCACTTCATTTCCAGGCAGTTCAAGTAAAAAATGCAGAATTAACAAATTATTACTGTACTACTCTGTGGGAAATATTATTATCTATTTCATCTTTAAGTTTGTCAATGTCTAGAATATTCTGGGTAATGTACAAATAAAAACATATACAACAAAATATAAACCATTCAATAAGGAATACATTAGAGATCAAATAAAAATGAGATAACATCAGAGGCAGCCCATACAATCAAAAATAAATCAAACATCAGAAGAAAAGCAGTGCAAAGACCTAAAATTGCTTTTTCAGGCTGGTCATCTTTTAGATTCTGAGGGCTTCAAGCATCCAGAATTCCCAGCAAGGACAACAAAATATTTTTATCACTGACACTGAAATCCCATCCTCTTCTCTTGGTTCTGAACTTCTCACTTTAAGTCAGGATTGTTGAAATACTTTTTCTTCTCTTTGCTCTGTCAGAATTTTTGATAGCCTGCTGTAAAATTCTACTTCCAATAATAGGCAATAAATGGATCTGGGGGTTGAACTATTGGGTTTTTATGATGTTTATGTAGTGATATACTGATACTCGACTGCTTCAAAACTCATCAAATTTGGTATTCAATGCATTTCAATGTGAAAATCTTGTCCCAGTACACAGCATTTGTTTAGTACTCAACACGCGGCAAAGGGAAGAAGAGGACAGTTGCAGAGAATGGAAAGGAAGTCAATCATGCTGAAAGGTCACTGATATCGACAGAAAGTTATCCCCAGAAACAAACATAAAGCATGATAAATTATGTGGTTTGTATGGGACTCATCCTTTTTAGTACTTATTCCTGGAATCAATTAACAACATATACTGAGGTACCACTATAGCAATTAAAATATGACTTAATAAAAAATGTAAGTCAGGAGATGAAGTAAGCAACCCAGGGCATCCTCCCCAGCAATCAACATTCAAATAAGCAAGAAGTATAATCAGATAAACCAATGGCTGTTTGGGGAAATCTGGGAGTTGAAGTCCATACATCTTAAAGTTGAGAAGGTGGAGAGATGATGAGAAAAAGAATCAAGGCAGAAACAATGACCTGATCACGGAACTGTCAATGAAGAAACTGCACTTCACAATGAAGAAACAAACACTGGCAGCGGTAGCTACTATATATAAACAAGCAGCCAACATCCCTCTTCTCTGCACTGGTGAGGTTATTTAGCCTGAAAAATCAAACTTCTGTAAGAAAATAGCCAAGATCTGAGAATAAGCAACTAGAAGCAAAATGGCTTTCAAAATTTAACTCTATACCAGTTGATATGGAATGAGAAAGTAAATTTGAGGGTTGCCGATGAGGGAGAAAGTACTTCCTTACATATTTCTTGTTTTTAACCTTTTGGTGTACTGAATATTGTAAAGTTTCTCATTGTTTATTACCTAGAGCAGCCATCTTGGAAAGGGTAATTTACATTAGAAAATATTAAAGTTCTTAAAATGATCAATATGGCTGTAATATGAGAACGTGCTTCATATCTTGATCAGAAGGTTGGCATCCATTTCTAAAACCACATCTGCAAAAGAAACCTGCCCCATTGCATTGGAAGAGACTGAGAAAGGAAACCAGAATTTAGACAATTTGTTTAGATATAATATGGTTCCCCATTTAGAAATAAAGTGCTCGTGGTAATTCTCATCTTGCTACTTGACCTGTTGCTCAGTAAACTTTCCTACTAAAGACTCAGAATTGTTCTCTGGATTAACTATTACCTCTGATGGTGATCTAGAGCAGGGGTCTCCAACCTTGGCAACTTTAAAACTGTGGACTTCAACTCCCAGAGTTCCTCAGCCAGCGGCTGAGGAACTCTGGGAGTTGAAATCCACAGTCTTAAAGTTGTCAAGGTTGGAGACCCCTGATCTAGAGGGAATCAGACATATAATATCATTTCAACTTTCACTGTATGTAATTTCTAGCTTTGAACTAAGGACTCTATAACCAAAATAACATAATCCCCAACTATGAATGAATACACTATATAATCAAAATAATATTCAGATAAAGAAGAAAAATGTTTCCTCTTGATGCAGATAGCCCAGGTATATATTTTTTTAACCCCCTACATCCTATTGTCTTTCTTTTAAAAATCCCAAATGGTGTACTTCAATAGTTATGCCACAAAATTATCACCTATTTGAAAGAAGCTATCCCATGGATATTTTGCATTTCTATAGAGTATGAAAACATATTAAGAGGTTATTGGGATAGCAAAGAAGTATCTCCAAGTGTGTCAAAAAGTCATGTATGTCATGTAAAGGAGGGAACAGGGCATTGATTGCTCACTATATGTGTTTCTGTGAGTTCAGCAAGCACACCTAAGGAATTAGTAGTACTGTATTTCCATAGCTGCTGCCTCAGGTGATCATTTCACTCTGCCTGAAAATTGGACTTATTTATTGCTTCACGTAATTGATACACTACTTTTTATTATAACTGAACCAACTGATTTCAAACATTTCTTAATTTTCTGCTCAAACATCAGATGAGAATATACCGTATGTGTCTACTAGCAGAAGCTCCTGTGATTGAGATCTCTTCTACATAAAACAAAGCTGGTCTGTTAGTATTATGAAAAAGGTTTAAAATCTGAGAGAAAGAGAGAGAGAGAGAGAGACAGACAGACAGACAGACAGACAGACAGATTGACAGACAGTCAGACAGACAGACATAGAGGCAGATAGGTAGATGATAGGCAAAGATATTACAAATATATGAACCTCTTCCTATGTTAAGGCTTCCTGACTATTTCCATGAAAGATTCTCAATCTAAACATTTATCAACATTTTTCCTTCATTAAACCTCTCAAACAGTTGGTTTGGATGATTCAGCCACTACATTTAGGCTAGATACTTTCTTGAATAACTATCCATCTTCTAATGGTTGTATCTTAAGATCTCTCAGATAGCAATAACAATAGCATTTAGACTTATATATCATACAGTGCTTTACAGCTCTCTCTAAGTGGTTTAAAGAGTCAATAAATTGCCCCCAGCAATCTGGGTCCTCATTTTACCCACCTCAGAAGGATGGAAGGTTGAGTCAACTTTGAGTATGGATTGCCAAATTTCAGGCAGCCGATAGTCAGCAGATGGCCTGCAGTACTGCACTCCAACCACTGTGCTACTGAGACTCAGTGCAGTAGCCTCCTGTCTCTAGCTTTTGATAAATAGATATGCACTGACCACAAAGGTTTGATCGTGGATTCTCATGGTTATATTTTCAAATGTGTCATTATTTCATTAGTTCCAGTTCTTAATATGCTTAGGTTAATATTTCCTACCATCTATTGTAACGTGTGTTTTCCTCCTCACCTTATTAATAGCAGGTGATAAACTTTTCATGCATTGAAGCATTTTTGTATAAATTTGTGTTTTGAATGACAAATTTGAGCTTTCTGCTTTAATGCATTAGCTTATTTAAAAGTTGTATTTTTGAGACCATAAAGCAGCTTAGTACTATTTTATTCCATTTTGCTCTATTTTATTGCTTTTCTTTTTCATTTTATGCAATTTATAAAACAATACATTTTGCCTCTTTTGTTCTAAAAGCATCTCAGAATTCCAACTGAGGACAACAGCACATGCATTTAATGAATAATCATGAATAATAGCATATTTTGAGAACATTAATTCTGTGTGTCAGTGAATTTCTTAAAAAAAAATTGCTTTATCATTTGCTAATCTTTATGCCAACCAATCAAGTGACCCTCTCTTTTTATTTTTTAAAGACATAAAGTATCAGCTCAGTTATAAAATTTTGTAATGAAAAGGAAAAATTTAAAATATGAATATTTGGATACCAAAATAACTGCTTCACAGCAGGAACAGATATTTTTTATGGATTTTAAATTCTCCCTAGGTTTTTTAGATTATGTAAACAAAGTTGAATATGCAGCAGTAGAATTATGTATAGTACAAAAATAAAAAAAAAAGTGGTGAAACTTTAGGGAGAGATATAATAGCATCTAACTTTGTGGTTGAACATCATCAACAACCCCTTAATGTATCTGTATGATTTTTCTGAACCATTAAATGTGTCCTAATTCCAAATAATATTTCATTAGTTGATGTTCAGGCTTTTTCTAAAGCAACCTGATACCCAGTTAAAAAGGAACATGCTTTAATTTTGTTTAAAGCCACAGAAAATTTCACTTTCATTAGACAGGATTCTTGAGGTTCAGTATACCCATAATTTTTACACAATGAAAATTTCAGAATTATCATACTGAAATCAACATGTGTTCTTTCAACTCCTGCTTGTTGCCTCTTTGTCGTAGTAGGGTATTGCTGGGATGAATGAATTAAGAATGCTAGGAATATATATCAACGTTATATGCTGCAAGTAGAGTCATCCAGATTGTAAAGGTCATCCCAGTTGTACAACTAAAACAAGGAGGGGTTTAAGGGCAGCAATAATATAGGAATGTGATGGAAATAGATTATGCACTTAATGTCAGGTGCGAACAACAGACCCACATGATAGAGTTCAAACTAGCTACTTTATCGTTATCTGCCTATAGTATAGAAATCTCCCCAGACTGGGAACTTTTTGACTAGAAAAGAACAGATATATTTTTAAGGCATTCATGTGGGACTGTGTCAAACCTAGACTCCCTGAGAGTCCAGGGTGATTTTTCATTTGAATCTTCCTCCCATCTAGGGCAGTTGCTCTGCAACATTTTATTATCAATGACAAAGTCATAATTTGTACAGTGCAAGCGAAGGCAATGGTAAACCACATAAATTCCATAGAATTTTACTAAGAGAACAAGAAGGATAATGAAGTGCTAGGTGACCTTATGGATCAGATGACATCAACTTGCTACTGATGAAGAGCTGAAAGTCTTTTAGAGTACTAATGGTGTTTATGATGTGGCTAGATTAAAGTCTTTGAGACATCTAGTTGTTGCCATGGAAAAGAAAATCTAAAGCTATGAAAAAAGCTTAACGGAGTGAAAGATAAAATGAATCAACCACACATTGACATTTTAGGTATTTGTGGACTGAAATGCACTGGAAGTGGAGAGTTTCATTCCAAAGATCACATTGTTAATTACTTGGGACACAAAAAGGAAGACTGAGAATTATTTTCACTATCAGAAAATATATGACAAGGATTATACTTGAGTATAACTGAACAATATGAAAAAGACTTTGTAGACAAGCTTTAGTGTGGCTATTGAAGTTTATATTCAAATCACTGATACAAATGATATGTACAAGGATGGGTTTATAATCAAATTAATAGAAAATGTGACCTTGTATTAGAATAACAAATTTAAAAATATAAGAGGAAAATGTAATTGGATTGAATGATCTAAGAAGCAGAAGGGAAGCAGGGCAATGATTTAACATTTTTTTGTCAATCAAATGTTTTCTTCATTGGCAACAAAGTTTTTCAACAACCAAAATGATCACACACAAAATGATACATTACCAGATGGAGTACAAAAAGTCACATTAACTACAGTATAACATTGGTACAATATGATTGAAGAATTAATTTATATGAGCAAAAAGATGGCTAGGGACTCATTTGTGGAACAGAACGTACACTGCTCATGCTGATGTTCTAAATCAAAGTAAAGCAAAAGAAAAAAGCTACTATTTTCCATGATATGGTCTTTAGCATATACAGTATCCACTATTTTCAAATAGGAATATCAAGTATTGCTTTGGATAAGGAACTGGAGGAACTGCAAAATAAAGGGATGGAGAAAGAAACTTGCTAAAGAGCAAGAAACAAAAAAAAAGCAAGTCAGATTCTTCCTTCTAAGTTCTAGACAATGAAGTTATCATTATCAAGTTGGAAAGCTATAGGAATTAAAGATCTATTTACCTAAATTAGGTAAGCAACTGAAGAAGAATCTGCATTCTTTCATTTCTTTCTCTTATTTCTAGGGTTCTTGCCTTCCAAATTTTTGTAAAGCTTTGATTTCAGATTCAAGGTCTGCCTTCAAGCACGGGAATTTATCAGCAGGATAGGTTGGAAAAATATAATTTGGCTTTACTTAATAGGCAGGCTTAATTACTTTATTGTGAAAATGAAATTCAAATGACCAATCTCCATGTAGATTAAATTACTGTTCACTTGTGGCCATTTGGCAAAATTGGAGAGGATCTTTTTAGTACAAACTAGTACTTTTAAAAATCCTATCAGATGAATAAACCAAATCAAATGTTTATTATAGTAAGAGACCAGCAGAAGAAGGATGGAATACAATGAATAATTTTAAAATCTAAAAAAATACACAGTTTTTTTAAAAAAAAAAAACGTTTAAAAACCAATATAGAGTACTTTATTACAATAGTTCTGTGTATTTGTGTGTGCTTGTGTGTATACGCACACAGAGAATCTAAAAAAAAAAACACTATAAAAAAGGGGTAAAGTATGAAATAAATATGAAAAAACAAGAGTTAATATATGGCTAACTGAATCTACCGTAATAAAAAAAATGCTCTCAACTAGCAAGGTATTTATTAAGATATATCAGATAAATGGAAGCATTGGAGCTTGCAAGCTGAGCGACAATTGTTCAGGTCAGGTCACCTTTTGGCCAAGAAGAATGTTTCAACTTTAATGTTTTCCTTTCCTTCTATAGATGGTTTGGACATTTGAAGATGCACAGCGTGCAAGAGTGGATACTTGCATGCCCCTCTTTGCCAATTGTTTGCTCAGATTTCAAAAGTGAACAGGAGAAAAAAAAGGGATACTGACTACAGCTGTTCTCCAGGCTGGACGTCCAATTATTTCTACAATTAGGCCTTTCATTATGCTAATTCTGTTTGGTCAAATGTATGCACTTTGGTAAGTTATGTCAATGGTTTCCCAAGCCCACTTGAGATCCATTTTTTTAACTCAATGGCTATGGAAAGTATGCCAAGTTCAATCTAAAAAAAATGGTCTGTTGTTTGAAAGATCTTCATGAAAACCAAGCTCATTAACTGCAAGGAAACTCAATCGACTCAGCCATGTTTTAGATGTTGCACCTGTCCATGTTGAATTTAATTTAATAGAAAAGATCCATCGATTTTGCCACTTTGTGTTCATATGGCTAGTTTCTGTGAAACCAAGAGGAGTTCTAAGCTTCACAGATGCTATTTACATGGGGTTGTTTTTAGTTAGTTGTTTTTAGTTCAAACATTTTTCAAAATTGCCATTTGGAAAACCAGTTTCTGCTTTGAGCTGAAATAAGTTTCAATATGGTTACCATGTTTGCTAAATTTAAAATATGGCTATAGAAGCTCATGTTTGCCATCTTTAAGTGGTTTATCCAGGAAAGTGAATAAAATCATATGCTTTTCACAATAATAACAATATGGCTAGGGCCACAAAGTTATTAATGGAAATGATTTTATATATTTATCAGATTTAGAGACTACCCATCACTCTCATAGAGAGCTTCTGGATGATGTACAAATAGACATAAAAAATAATACTAAATATTTTATTACTTTTTTAAAAAAAGGCAAATTAACATATGTGTGTGTGTGTGTGTATGGTATTCAGCTTTGTTTGAGTAATTTTCCCATGTCATTATGTGGCTTTTAAAGTTGTAGCGACATTTCGGCAGAATCTCATCTGCTATCATCAGGCTTGTGTATTATGTTCGTCTGTAAGTCAGGCTTTCACAGCCGTTTCTGTTTTAAATTTGGTGCTGGCCTACTTCTGTTTTAGAATGGTTTTTTCTTCATCCTGATTGGTTGGGAGTCTTGGTCTGTGTTTATTGGTCTTGGAATTTGCTGTGTTCTGCTTGATTGGTGTTTCTAATATCTTCTGTCTGTTTTGTAGCATTTTTTTGTCTTGATTGGCTGGCAACATTGTGTTTCCTGCATTGGAGGCTTTTTTGGCTTCGGGTAAACGGATGGCTATCATTTATTAGGAAGCTAGGTATATACACACAAACTAATACACAGAACTATTGTAATAAAGTACTATATATTGGTTTTTAAATGTTTTTTTAAAAAACTTTGCGTATTTTTTTAGATTTTAAATTATTCATTGTATTCCATCCTTCTTCTGCTGGTCTCTTACCATAATAAACATTTGATTTGGTTTATTCATCTGATAGGATTTTTAAAAGTACTAGTTTGTATTAAAAAGATCCTTCCCAATTTTGCCAAACAGCCACAAGTGAACAGTAATTTAATCTATGTGGAGATTGGTCATTTGAATTTCATTGGAAAGTGGGCTTGGGAAACCATTGACATAACTTACCATATATATATGCAGGTCTTGGCGTGTTCAGGTCTTTTCCTATGTAAGATTGAGAGTATCTTGGTGACATTTCGATGAGGTCCCACTTGCCATCTTTAGGCTGGTGCTTTCGGCTTTGTGCTTGTGCGAGCAAAGTGTGATCGGACCTGCTGTCTCTCTATAAATACTGGTGGGGAGGTTGGCTGTGTTGTCATTTCTTGATTGGTTGATGGAGTTGATGTTTGCAGATTGGCTGGCTTTTTTGTAAGAACATGTGTGGCTGAGGTAACCAACCAGCCAGAAAAACCAACACCAGATCCAAAACAATACATGACGCCACCACCAATCTCCCTCAACAGACTCAAACCCAAACCCACCTCATAGATGAAAGGCAACCACCGTTCAGAAACCAGACCATGGCTGCATCACCAGCTTCCGCACACCCCAACCCCCAAGCCAAGCAAATTGACACACGCCATGAACAGAGAGCCAGGCCTCAAACTCGGAGCCAAACCAAAACCCGGAATGTCACATCACAGCCATCCGCTAAGGATATCATATCACAGAACTCAGGAGGTTACACCACAAAACTTCAGGATGTTACAACACAGCCAACAACCTAGGAGATTACAGCACAAGACCCAGGATGTCAAAACAATAGAACTCAGAAGGTCATCACACAGCTCATTACCCAGGTCGTTACAACACAGGAGGCTGATAAACACACAGCCAATACCTCAGCCACACATGTTCTTACAAAAAAGCCAGCCAATCTGCAAACATCAACTCCATCAACCAATCAAGAAATGACAACACAGCCAACTTCTCCACCAGTACATATAGAGAGATAACAGCTCCGATCACGCTTTGCTCGCACAAGCACAAAGCTGAAAGCACCAGCCTGAAGATGGCGAGTGGGACCTTGTCGAAACGTCACCAAGATACTCTCAATCTTATACAGGAAAAGATCCGAACATGCCAAGACCTGCATACCTGTAGCCATGAAAATCTACGAAAACATATATATAGAGAGAGAGAGAAGAAAGAAAGAAAATGGAAGCTAGCTATAGACATGGCTAAATCTAGATTTCAAAACAGTTTTAGCTGAGATGCCCTCAATATTCACTACTACTGCAAAATCAGAAAACTGGTGACTTTTAAAGGCTTTAAGGAGCTATGTCCAAAATTTTTAGAGACTAGCCACTTTCCATCCCAGCATACTTGCACCTGTTTTCAAAATTTTTATTCATTCTTTAAACAGTGCCAGTACAGCAACTGAATATAATATGTATAAAGTATTTATATCTGGCAAACAGTGCTTATAAAATGATAGTAACAGCTACTATATTATGAGCCCCAGTGGCACAGTGGTTAGAGTGCAGTACTGCAGGCCACTTCTGCTATCAACTGCCTGCAATTTGGCAGTTGAAATCCTACCAGGCTCAAGGTTGACTCTGCCTTCCATCCTTCCGGCGTGGGTAAAATGAGAACTCAGATTGTTGGAGGCAATATGCTGACTCTGTAAACTGCTTAGCACTGTGAAGCAGTATATAAGTCTAAATGTTATTGCTATTGCTTTTGCTACTAACTCACATAAGTAGCCAATTTATGCATCTCTAAAATATACCATAGGTTGTTTTCTTGGCCTGCAATTCAGTTTTACAATTTAATGTTTCTACAAATGAAAGAAGGGGCTGACATTTGGTTCCCTGGGGTCAAAGAGGCTTTAGTTTGCTCTGTCAAAATGATATTGGTTATATCAATCACCAATGATTCAGGGAGAAATACTTTATAGCTATGGTCAGTGAATCAACCACTTCTCTTTAAAATCCATTTGCACCACAGTTTATGTGGATTAGTTGTTGTTTTTTTAATCTGCTACTCCAGAGCTCAATGAAACCTGCCTGCAGTACTCAGCGAAGAGCCAATCTGTACAGAAGTCAGGAAGTGCTGATAGTAATCAGTGTCATAGTGAAATTAAACCTGGTATGCATTGATATTTATATTTTAAGGCAGCAATCAGACCATGAAAAAGACATTATTTATTTTAGCTGTAGAAATGTTCAAGGAACAAACATAGCAGAGATAAGGAACATTGGTTTTGGGGTTGCTTTAGACCAGGGGTGTCAAACTCACATCATCACGGCGGCATCACATGACATATTGGGACATTTTCCCAAGTGCTGGGATTCAATTTTTTTTACTACCAATTCTGTGGGCATGGCTTGGTGGGCATGGCAGGGGAAGGATCCTATAAAATTTCCAGTCAGAGGTGGTATTTGCCGGTTCTCTGAACCATTCAAAATTTCTGCTACCAGTTCTCCAGAACTGGTCAGAACCTGCTGAATATCACCTCTGTTTTTTCCCCTTCCTAAACTGGGCGTGGGTGTGGCCAGTATGTGACACATCCAGCCCATAGGTCTGGAGTTTGCTTTAGACAAAGAGAACCTTCTGATGTTCATTCATTTTTAAAACAATTATTTGAAGTGCAAATTAGAGAATTATTATTAATTTTTTTTAAAAAATGCTGTACTTGATCTCTCAATAGATCATGAAAGGTAAGAATCAGATTCGCCACCCACTTTCAGTGACTTTAATTCTAATAAGTATTCCAGTTCATGATTTCTTACATTTGCCATCATATACAATTGTGTACTCAAAATGAATTCTCCCAGGAAACCTGCACAGATGAGGAGAGTCCTAATGAGGTTAAATTTCGTGCCAAGTCATCTCTAACTGATCTCTCTCATTAGGAGAAAGCCTTTCCTAATGATTCCTTCAAGCAGCTTCATAAATTTGGAAAAAATCCACCTCAGCTAGGCTTTCAGGTATGAATACACGAACCTGTTTTAATGAGCTCCCTTCAATGGCATTTCATGTCTGATTATATCACAGGCTTTACCCTCCTCCTAAAGTTAACAAGATGTCTGCCAATCTATCAGCAAAGGCTTTGTTTAGTTTCATTTAATTGGAATGCTTTCTGTATAATTGATCACCACACTCATTTATTCTTGTGTGGATTATCTAGTCTAAGATTTCCAACAGCCAGCTGTGGTCTGTATTCAGTTCTGTGACTAATAATATTTTAAGAAAGATACATGAATGTTGGTATTCATAATAATAATGAGAGTGATGCATTTAACTGGAAAAATTAAGAACTACTTAATAGATTATTTGAATGTAGTCATTTACCATTTGAAACGCAGAGTGACAGAACGTCAAACAGACCTGGGAACTTGAAGGAGGAGGCAGACCATTACAGAAACTAGCATGAGGAAGGGGAATGAAAAACATGAGGAAGGGACTCAGGATAACTCCATCTTAATTATGCTAGGTATAAGATGACCTGGAGAATTTCATTGGCAGACTTTAAAATTTCTCTTATTTCAAGATTCTTCCTTAATAGCAATGAAGATCATTTCCTGGGTTTGCAAGCCTTGAAGGATATGAGTATTTCTTTGCAGAATCTATTTGGACAAATATTTTTTAATTTTATTTATGCATTGTTTTTCTGTCTATCTACTTCTATATCTATCTATCTATCTATCTATCTATCTATCTATCTATCTATCTATCTATCTATCTATCTATCTATCTATCTATCTATCTATCTATCTATCTATCTATCCATCCATCCATCCATCCATCCATCCATGCATCCATCCATCCATCCATCCATCTATCTATCATCTTATATGCTTCCCATCACACCTAGAGGCAATTCTAGTGACTTATAATAAAAAAATCACTAATATAAAATAGTGAACAGTAGCAACAAATATTTATTTATTTATATAGCACAATCAGAAAGTACCTGTCTCCTTCACTGAGTGATTCTGGGTCGTGTACAAATAGATATAAAAATGGAGAAGCCATATACATAATATAAATAATAAAAACAGTTACAAACAAAATAATTTAAATTAAAAATGGCCACGTTCTCTACTGTGACCCCAAGCAAGTTGGCAGAACCAGATCTTCAAGCATTTATGGAAGGCCAGCAGAATGGGGATTTGTCTCTTCTCTAGGGAGATAATTTTTCAAAGACCGCAGAGAAGGCTGTCTTCCTGAACCCCACCAGTCAACTAATGGGGTCTTCAGTATACTTTCCCTGCCTGATTGGGTGGGAGGGTCTGATGCTTTGGGCCAAAGATGTTTCCATATATAGTCTGACTCCATGCCATGTAGGATACCTTCTACCCATGTTTGCTAATTATTATAATTAGGGAAAAAGCTTAACACAATACATATATATTGATGCAACTTTTTATAGGCTGCCCAATTTATACAAACTATATTGCATGTGGTTAATTAAGCTAAATTGTGTGCAACGAAGAAGAACCTTTCTTTCAGCATGAAAGTATTTGTTTTTCCAATCTGCGCATGTCTTAGACTAGGACAGAGGGCAAGCAGTTAGGTCTACAAATTTATCAGGAAGTCAGTAATATTGAACTTGCTTTTTTATCTGCAAAAAAGCTATCTTAATCTAAAGGAAATTGGGGAGGGAAGAGAAGAAAATTGGAATAGGTGGAGAGATTTCTGTCCTTAAATAAAAACTCAATTTCTTCCTCTTATTTGTCTTTAATTTTAACTCAGGCCTTTTCTTTTCTTTTTTTTTAAGAAAATGCAATTTTGATAGACATGTAGGTGCAGCAGAAAAGAATAACAGACCAAAGTGACTGGAAACATAGCTTTCACCTAAGGAAGACCATTCTCCAGGGAACAATTGTTAAAAACCAACTGCTTCATGATCCAGAATTTTTATTTGCTAACTGGTGGCTTAATGTGCTTTCCACCAATTTTGACCGCTACCCTGCTCTATTTTCTCACCTATACTGGTCCCACGCTTCTGCAGGGTCATTTGCAAAAATGAATTAAGCAAACATAAAATTCATTTATATTATAAATTCACTTGCCAAAAACAACACCAACCATAAAAACCTCTGATCTCGTCCTGGCTTAACTTTACAGCAACGTGCCTGCTCCCGTATACTACGCACAGAACTCAAAAATTGTCTAGACAATGGAGAGAAGGACCTGTACATTGATTACCATGCAGACTGTATCAAAAGAAAGTTACACAACCCACAACTCAGCATCCAACCCTACATCAACCAATCCACCATCACCCAAGACTAGGCACGCATGCTCCCCACTACCTCAATTTAAACTACAACTGGCCTTAAATGCAAGCTACTCAATGCAAGAAGCCTTATAAATAAAATACCTGAATTTCTCCTCTTACTAAATATGGCTAAATTCGACATTATATTTGTCTGTGAAACATGGCTCAACACATCTCTCCCTGACTTCATTACCTCAGTAAGAGACTATCATGTTTACCGATCTGATTGTGAAATCCGTAGAGGAGGTGGTGTTTATCAGAAAATAAAATACAAGCTAAATAGTCAAGATCTTGTTCAGGATCCAAACTCTGTCAAGGACCTTTGAATACTCATCTCTAATTATCTAAGTGCTAGACCCCACTGTAACTACATAGCCAAAAAGGCATTAAGAGTTGTTAATCTAATCCTACGTAGCTTCTTCTCTGGTAATATCACACTACTAACTAGAGCATACAAAATATTTGCTAAACCTGTACTTGAATACAGCTCATCACTCTGGAACCCATATCATGTATCTGATATTAACACAATTGAGAAAGTCCAGAAATATTTCACAAGGAGAATTTTCCGCTCCTCTACTTATTGCAGAATATCTTATGCCACCAGACTTGAAACTCTAGACCTAGAAAACCTAGAACTATGCCACCTTCGGTCCGATCTAAATATAGTATATAAAATCATACATTGCAATTCTCTTCCACAGGTTGTGATAATAAGAACCAGGTTAGATATCTTTAAAAAGGTTCAAAGAAACTTATAGGAGAGAGGGTAAACTATAACAAATGGATCATTTCCCCATCCATGGAATGATTTTCAGGTGTGTTGAACTATCGTTTCTGTCACTCCCATCTAGTATTGGTGTTGCTGACTACAGTTGTCCAACATACCTGGAAAATATGATATCCAAGAGAGAGATGTGAAAACCTTTTGCTTTTGTGTTTTTAATGTGTATTGAAAATAAGTTTTCATTTTGTTATTTTTGATGTTCATTTGTGTTTATTTTGGTGTTTGGATTTTTAAAAGAGATATGTACATTAAGATTACACTAAAATAATGTGTGACAGCAAAAGGCTTAGAAACCCCTGAAATAAAGTCTTTGTAGAAGAAAATATTTGTAGCTCTGGGTTGAAGAGTGTGGATTCCTGGATGCTCTCTGTGGAGCCCTGGTTTTGTTGCAGACTTTTCATTATCAAACTAGGCAACATCATCAGTACTAGACGGGTGTTCATTTTAAATATTTGGGACTGGTCTTGATGTTTCCTTGATTAGGCTGTTGCTTGCTGTCAACTTGTTTGTCCGAGTTGGTGTCAAACTCAAGATGTCACATTATTTTTTTAGCATGTCTTTTTTCCCTTTCGCTAAACTGAGGGTGGGCATGGCTAGCATGTGGCACATCCAGCCCATGGGCCATGAGTTTGATACCCCTGGACTCTAGTGGTAATCTTAGTGTTAATCTCTACTCATCTGGGTACTGATTGAGGTGAGAAAGTGTTTTGGCCTTGATCTAAAAAGGGTATATAAGTATACTAAAACATCTGTTAAGGTTAAAAAGGTCAGGGTTCAATCTCATACCCACTTTTGTGGGAGTTTTGTGTAATTTGAATAGAAGTGCCTAAAATAGTGCAGAAGATGGGTTTACCGTGACCCATACAGCAAGGTATTATGCTATTTGATCTCTGCTTCCATCTCATGTACTTTGGTCATAAAGGTAGAAGAGTCTACTAATTGTAGTTTCACATACTTTTCTATCATTTGGTTTGATCCTCTTTAAATGGGTTTGCATTTTTTTAAAAAAAGAAAAGTCCTTTCAACAATTTGCTCACATTTTGTATGCACTATTTTAAAAAAAGCACATTTTTTTTCCAAAGCAAATTTTTCCTTGTTCAAGGCATTTTATTTCTTTTTACCAATATACTTTTTCTGTGGATATATGCAAATATTAAGGAATAATTGCATTTGTGTGGGAAGCACAAATCAAATGACTTGTATTGAAATATGCCCTGATCTTATTATAGGGACATTAATGGATCACATCATTATCTATTCTTTCATTGGGTTAATATAAATGTTCTTCCAATGTCACTATTTTTCATTATTTGCTGCCCTGTATTTGCCTGATTTTTAATCTAATCTATCCTAAACTTAACAGCAATCAGGACAGGTATTCTTTTTGTAATCTTTACTCTAAAAATATATTAAAGTTTCAAATCCATCAAACAATTCAGATATTACCACAGTACCTAATATGAAATCTTGCTACCTCAACATACACATCTACATACATATGTTTCCTCTCATGCCTTTATTTCCAAAATCCAATACTCAAAGAAGTATGGTGGCAGGAGAAAGGAAACAAATAATATATGATAATGTACACAAAGAATTTTGGTTATAATATACAGATGAATCTATGGGAAAATATATGGTTATATAAGGTTTGAAATTTACATTATGTTATGATCTTCAAGAGAACTTTTATAAAATACTATTGGTACATGATGCCAGAGAAATTTAGTATTTAGTTGTGGTCAATTGTAAATCAAGGACTACCTATATGAGTGGATTGCTTTCAGTGGCAATTAATGCCAGTTTATATTGTCGGATAGGCTGTATTTTCAAACCATGCTTCTTTTTTCCCTTTAAATGCTGTCAGTTAAGTAGGATTCAAAAGAATATTATGCCATCACTATATTCTTGCTAAATGTTAATTATTGGCATTTACACTGGAAAAGCCTAATTTACAATAGTGATCAACATAAATAGCTATACCAACCCCAGTTAATTTAAGTAGCTATAGCTATATAAATGAAGACCTAGTGTGAAAAAAAGAAGGAAGCAGAAGCAGAACAAGGAGAAGGAGAAGAAGAAGAAGAAAAAAGAAATTTGTACATGGCCCAGATTCCAAAGAACTCTGAATTATTGGACTGAATCTGAACATATTGGATAACATTCTAGTCTACTCTCAATAGTGAAAGAACCCTGGGTGAATTTAAGCCAATCATTCTCTTTCAGTAAAATTTCATGTAACAAGGTTGTAATTTTCTATGTATGTGTGCGTGTATGTGTGTGTGTATGTGTGTATAGGGATTTATTTATAACACTTGCTTACTTACTAGAGCTTATATTATATTTTTTAAATCCAAAACAACTCTTGGTGACACCCATTCTCCCATTTAAATACAATATGATTAAGAACAAAATGTGCAAAACAAAATAATACAAGTTATGCCTCTTCACAATCAATTGGACAAAGTCACCATGGTCTTGATCATCCCTAAAGAGTCACTGCAAGAAACCTCTTTTAATTGTTCTCCAGAATGGAAGCAGGGATAATTCAGGGTTATGTTGGACCAGAAAAGAAAGGGCATGGCAAATAAGGTTCACTCTCACAAACTGTTATGAAGGCAATGTCTTAGGGTAGAGACCTAGAGCAACCCTTCCCTGTGGGATTTTACCAGATTGATGTTACAGGAGAGAGTGCTATGTATGCTGCCTTCAGCTCCTGAAGAAAATTGGTTGATTATGCACCATCAATTTTTCCTGAAGGAAAAGTAGAATATAAATTCAATCAATAGAGAAAGAACTCAACACATTCTCCATGAACAAACCTTCAGCATATTGACTTTTCCAGGGTAGCTGCTTCGGTCCTGTCACTTTATATTGCTTCATGTGGCTCAGTATGTCATATTCAGTTTGATTCAGCTATCGTTCCACCAAGGGTGTCATAAGGAAGCTAACCTAGCATATGCAGTTGAATGACCCACCAGCTAGTTAAGTCAGAGTACATGGATTTCACATCTCCCTAAATGAAAATCAGTGTATCTAAATCAGAATAAATCCATGGTTTGGCAGTTGGGTGGTAGGTGAACAAGACTGGTCATTACCCTGTCAGGCATTGTTCATGAACTTCATAGTGCTTAAATATATGTGTCCATAAAATAATGTAGGTTGGATTCATAGATATGAATAAATCACTTCTATGTATACACAAAAAATCTTAACCCTACTTCTGCATATAATATCTACCCAAGAATAATGACATGTTCACAAGCAATTTAAGAAAATCAAGTGCACTTATTTTAGAGCTATAATTCTTATTCATTTCATGAAAATGATCTGGAATTGAAATGTATTATGTTCAGTGGTAGAATTCAAAAACTTTTACTACCGGTTCTTTGGGCGTGGCTTATTTGGTGGGCGTAGCTTGGTGGTCATGTGACTGGATGGGTGTGGCTTAATAGTCATATGACTGGGGGCGTGCTTGGTGGTCATGTGACTGGGTGGGCATGGCCAACTCAAATGTCACTCACATCAAGGGGTGCCTCACCTGGCCCCTCCCTTCCCAGCCATTCCTTGTCACCCAACCTCAACTTATCTATAGTTCTGTAAAAAAGTTGTTCACCTTTTTTGACTTAAATATCTGCATACTATAGATATACTTTCATGGACCACTGAAAGGAGGAAATGACTCACATGCTTTACCCAAGAGTGTGATAGGCAACAGGCTTTTAAAGGGCTGCCACAAAGAAAGGGGGACAATGTATTTTCCAAAGAAGCAGAATGCAAACAAGAAGCAATGGATGGAAACTGAACAGAGAGAAGCAACCTAAAACCAAGGATAAACTTCCTGACAGTGAAAACAATTAACCAGTGTAACTGAATGTCTCCAGAAGTTCTGGGTGCTCAATCACTGGAAGTTTTTAAGAAAAGACTCGACAGCCATTTCTCAGAAATGGTATAAGGTTCACTCCAAGGTCCCTTCTAAGTATTATTCTGACACCTTTCCCAGGATTTCTACTCAAAGTTTGGTATCCTCAGTTTTCTTGCCTGAGCTGGGAGTTGGACTAGAAGACCTCCAAGGTCCCTTTTCAACTCTTATTAAACACATGTGTATTTTATGCTCTGGACTATTGACATTGAATGCACGTAAACCCTGAAAAATATGTGATAGCCCTGGGCAAAAGAAAGGCAGAAAAATCACTCTATGTGTAGGGACAGTGTAAAATATTAACACATGATAAATAATGGAACAATTAAAAATAATAGCACAGAATTTTATCTCTCTCTCTCTTCCTATTTTTTCTTTCTTTCTTTCCCTCCCTCCCTTCTTTCTTTCTTTCTTTCTTTCTTTCTTTCTTTCTTTCTTTCTTTCTTTCTTTCTTTCTTTCTTTCTTTCTTTCTTTCTTTCTTTCTTTCTTTCTTTCTTTCTTTCTTCTTTCTTTCTTCTTTCTTTCCCTCCTCTCTCTCTCTCTCATACACACCCCCCCCACACACACACACACTCAGAGCACTTAACAGACAAGCATTTTGGAAGCAGCTCCTTTAAATTTCTCCAAGGCTGGAGTGGATTCCCCCACCTCTTCTGTCAGACCGCACTCCTTCTCACTCCAGACATTTTAGCTCACAAGGGGAAAGCGATACTTGCAGGGTCCATGGGGAATCCTTGGAGAAGTTTTTAAAGGACCTGCTGCTTTCAAAATGCATTTCTTTTACATTGCAAAAGCGCTCCAAGGCTCGATTCACCCCCACCCCCTCTGTCAGACTGCACTCCTTCTCGCTCCAGACATTTTAACTCACACGGGAAAAGGGAAAGCGATACTTGCAGCGTCCATGGGGAATCCTTGGAGAAGTTTTTAAAAGACCTGCCTGCTGCTTCCAAAATGCATTTCTTTTATGTTGCAAAAGTGCTCCAAGGCTCGATTCACTCCCACCCCCTCTGTCAGACCACACTCCTTCTCACTCAAGCACTTTAACTCACACAGGGAAAGCGATACTTGCAGCATCCAAGTTTTTCTTCCTTTCCCCCAGGGAGAAAGAGGACGTGGAGAATGGAAAGCTAGGAGAGCAATCACAAGTGAGCAACCGGGCGACTGGTTGTGGGCATGGCCAGCCAGGGGTTGCCACTGGTTCGGCAACCCACGCAAAATAACTGCTACCGGTTCGCCCGAGTAGGTGAGAACCAGTTGAATAGCACCTCGATTATGTTGTCTTCAAATGTTGGAAATCGACATTTTTCTTTTTCCAGATCTCAGATAAGCATTACTATTCCCTCCATAATTCCTAGAGCAAAAGAAAAGCTGACCAGATTTAGATTCCTCCTGGGAGGAGAGTCCTAAAATCCTGAGATATCTTTCTTTATAGAAAAATAACTTCTTTTTACTAATAGGCAAACCAAGTTTAGTAAAGGCAAATGTGCTTGGATACATAGTTGGAAGATGCCTAGTGAATAAAGGATGCCACTAGAAAAGATTCAACTGAGGTTTCCATTTAAAACTTAATATGTTCAAAGGGCAAAGTTCTATTTTGGACAGATTTGCAAAGACCTTATTATCTGTTGATGGCTCTAATGCTTCTGGAAATATGAAAGGAAAAAGAAAAAGAGGTCAACCAGCAGCAGGGTGAATGAATTCAGTTACAGTAGCAGTAGAAAAGCTGAAGGATCTGGTTAAGACTAGATCATCATGAAAAAACATCATCTTTATTATTGCAGAGTCAAAAACAACTTGATGGTATATAATCGATTAAAATCTTGATGTACTTAGGTATTTACTACTTATGTACTTAAAAAAACAAGTGTAAAATAATCCTTCTTAAATGTTTTCCAGGCCTTCCTTTTCTTCTGTGGACTGAGATATGTTTTACACATTGGTTTTCCAGTCTTTGGTTCTTCCTTCTGTCTCCCAAGGTCATTCCCACATACCCTTACCGCATGCTAATTATCTTTTCAGATGCATCTCTGAAACCCTCTTCCTTGATGGGGATAGTGTTAGAAATTCTGTTGATATAAAGTTCCACAAACAAAGAGTACAGTCACCATGTGTTTTACTGCTCAGCTATATAACTGTAACAGTAACTATTCAGAACAAAAAAGCATAGAGTATATACCATAGGACCAAACTTTTAAATACTGTCATCTACTGGCTGGATACTACTGTAGTTGTTGCACAGAAATACATTCCTACAATGAATTCCAACAGATGGGACTTCAGATTTATATATCTCACTTTTAATCATTCCGCTGCTCATTTAGGAAGAACATGGGCTTCAAGCATAGCTGTGCAACACTTCGTATTTGAAAGGAAAGGGGCAAGAGAATGCAGTACCCCACATGTAGCACCTGGTCACCAACTCCTTAAGCTCCTTAAATATATCCTGCAGCTTTACCCTGGGAAAATACTCTAAAAGCCATTTTTGCTATATAATTAGGGATTCCTCAATTTCTTTTAGAATAACGTTTTGGAATAGGACTAAAAATATTGTTTCCACTCTCCGAATGGTGATTATATGCTTTAGTCCTACTTTAGTCACAATTTTGCCAAGTGACTTCTCAAAACAAGAGCCCTCTTCTTCAGCTGAGGCCAATAGGAGTCTGAATAAAGCCATAGGGTAGTACTTATCAAGCAACATTGAAATGGCACTTTGGGAACTTTATGATGACCCTCCAGATGATCTCTCAAAATTCCAAACATTCCAACAGAAAATACTTATTTGTTTATCCAATCTATCTAACCAACCAATCTATTTAGTCAACCAATCAATCGCTAGGTCACCCAACTCAGAATTTCACAAAGAATGAAAACATCAAAAGTAGAGCAATTCCATTTTTAAAAAATCCATGCATCACCAACTACCTAAAAAAACAAACTTAGTCTGAAGTCTGAAGCAAACTGAGAAGGCAGCTAAGTATTAAGAATAATATAAAAAGAAAATATGAAATGGCAACTTTTTTTTAGTTTCAGCTGATTTTCAGAGTTTCTTTTTAAAGACATATGTACTACCTTCATTAAGTTCTCAGTTATTTTATTCTCTTCTTCTTTACTCCCTCTTTTACCACTTTGGGAGATACAAAGTTCTGTTTCTTACTCTTCTGGCAGCCTCATTTATTGTTAATTAATGCTGTTGTGTTGTGTGTCTGTGATGTTGTCTCTCCATCTGGGTCTACCTTGTAATGTCTGGCCTTCTCCTCTTTTTGTATATGCCTTGTACAGTATGGATCCCTAGACATCCTCTCCAGATGAGGAGACCACTTTATTTGCTAAATGTCTATGGAGATTCTCAGTTATCTAGGTCATGATTATCCCAAAGATGCTTCCCCCCTCCCAAGTAGCAATGGACTTTCTGGTTTTTCTTTGAAGACATCCCCACCATCCAGTCAAATTGAAGAATGAGAAGCAAAACATCTTCAAAGAAAAAGATTTTAAACCTGAAATATTTTTACTAGGGATGGTACCTGAATGTTATAGCAAAGAAGAAACATACTTAACTATTCATGTATTAATAGCAGCTAGGATTGTATATGCTCAGAATTGGAAAAATGATAAGATACCAGCAGAGGGAAAAGTGATTGAGAAATTATTTGAATGTACAGAGATGAATAGATTAACACTGGTAATTAAAGAAAAAGAAGAAACTGTATATTACATGGTACGGGATCTATTTTATCAATGGTTGGAAAACAAAACAAGCTAAAATGGAGTAGCTGAATATATAGTGAAATAAGTTAAGATTGTTATAAAGATAATAGACATAAGAGATAATGGTTATAAAGAAAATGTGACTATTGTTATATTGGTAAGAAAAGTATTAATTATAATTGTTAGCACAAGACATACGTACCCAGTCAACACACTATTGAAATAAAAGATGGAATTATTATAAATATAAAATAAAAAATTTACAAAAAAGAAAAATAAATTCTCTGTTTTCAGACTACACTGGTTCCCACAAAACTTCCATTAGCAGAGTAGGTTCCTGTACTTCATTCCAATTTGAGATGAGCCACAGTCTTTCAACTTGAGTGAAGCATGGGGGAACCAGAAAGTTGACTTCTTGGTGCTATCCCCACTTTAACCAGCATCCTTCTGAACAAACAATTTCACTTGTCCCTTCCTCACATTTCCTTGAAATGCTGCTTCTTCGTCACATTTCATCTTAATGTTTGACAAATGGGTCTCTGAAACCCACCATAAACATTTAATGGAGTCACAATTCATTTACAGCACTATTAAAACAAATAATGAGACAGCTAATGGGATCATTTTTACATTAAGTTTAATGTGTCTTCCTTATGGGGTTATGATTCAAGAATGAGAATGCAGTAAGAAACAGATCATACTTATACAGTCTTTTGAAGTTACCCAACCATTGTTGGGTCAAATTATCAGTAATGGGAAGTGATGCTATAAAGACACTGTAAGTCAATAGCGAAGAAATAGCTTTAGTCTCACAATGTTCAGGAAAGGGAATCCAGCTCAGTAGGCCTGAATGTACTTTTAGCCGGTTCAAATAATTGTGAAAAAAGCCTGATACAGATTGACTTAATTATCATGTAGATGATTATGCCAATTACACAGGGATCTTGATTCCACACAGTCTCATTGTAACTACCATTAAAAAATTAGGACTAATGAGGCAAATTAATCAGTTTATTAATTTTGCTCTCTTGTATTTAAAAGCAGGAAACACTCACCCTCTTGTTGAAAATTATTACAGTGATAGGTTTTTTTTCCCCTTTCTGTGCTTGGATTTTCAACGTACCCTCTTGTTTGCATAAGTGCACTGCCTGAATATTTTGCATATAAAAATTTAACAATGTATGACTTAAAGACACAAACACTGTATAATGAAGGTAATATTTCAAATCCTTTTGACTTAATGTCATGTGTATGCATACATTAGAATGTAATAATTTCAAATTTGTTTAACCAAGCTGTAGTGATGCTAATAGAAACCACTATGACAGTGAAGGTTAAATAAAATGAGAAGGTTGGAAAGTTGAGATAGGCTATAGAGATGTTCTCTGTTAAATTCATCTGATTTAGTTTTAAAGAGAAATAATTATTTCCATTATTTTAACAAAAGCTAGGGAATACACACAAACAGATATGCACATAGAGATACCTGTGTTGTAGTGGTGGGGTTCAAATATTTTTACTACTGGTCCTGTGGGCGTGGCTTGGTGGGCATGGCAGGGAAGGATACTGTAAAATCTCCAGTCAGAGGTGGGATTTGCCGGTTCTCCGAACGACTCAAAATGTCCGCTACCAGTTCTCCAGAACTGATCAGAACCTCATGAATACCACCTCTACTGTGTTGTCTATTGTATATGCAAATAGTGAATTCATTCTCTGAATATAGATACCAAAATAGCTAAAATGACCTTACAGGTACTTATCTGGAAGTATCAGCGCTTCAGTGCCATGGTATGCAGGAATTTTAAAGAGCAAAGGAAAGATTCTAAGAGGGAGAGAAACCCATTAAAGATGCCTGTATGTTTATTTTATGAATGACTGAATTTCTATGGAGATTCTCAGAGCTGAAGAAGCTTCTTGAATGAGAAGCAAAACATCTTCAAAGAAAAACCAGAAATTCCAGTTACTTCTTGAAAAAGCACTTTTGGGAGAATGGCTGAATTCCTTCTTGGGACAGAAATTGGAGAGAATTATAATGAAGGAATGGCTCTGAAGTATGGAAATATTCCACACCACAATTTTTTTTTATTCCAGATTCCAGTTGTAAAAGGATTTTTTTTTAAAAAAAAAAAAATCATGCTACCTGGGGAATTCTGGGCTTATCTTAAAGTTACCAACTTTGAGAAACACTCATTTATGTCCTCTGAACAGAATACTCTAAACTGCTGTACATTGTATATTTTAATGACATGCTCGCATTATGATGTTCAGCCTGGTGCATAAAATGTACTCTCTACAAAATTTGTCAAAATAAGGATATTTAGAAATAAAACTTTAGAAATAAAATTACTCTCTTTTAAATTGAGTGTGACAAACATTCTGTAATGTGCAGTGCTGAAATTGCTCAGAAATAATGGCTCATTTAGTGATTAACAGATCAATAGAGGTATTTTCAAGGAAGACTTCATTTTGGAACTGGAGCTTAAGTTAATGAGCTGGAGACTTGCATGTCTGTTATCTGTTAAATTTTGCTCCTATTAACCCTATTAGTTTTTTATAGGGTTCATTAAGAAGAACAATTTTAATGAACAATAGGTGTGAAGAGCATTATTTTTCCAAGGATTGTGTAACCAACAAATGGGAACAATTATTTCCAAATGGAAAATGTACAAATAGTTCTGCTATTGGTTTACACATGTTCATTTCCATGAATAACCATGTAATTTATATTTCAAATGACAAAAGTCAGTAATGGTACATTATTCATTGCCTATTTGTTTTAGGCTGCACGATTCCATTTTTTTTTCAGTAATGTAATTATGGAACATACTTGTTCACCAAGAAGCCAATGTGTTTTGCAACATAATATAACAGGGAGAACTAATAATACACACATAAATAATTAACTTCAGCACTCAAAATGATCATGCCGGTAGCAGCCAAAATATTTTCTTCTGACAATATGCTAGAAAAATTTATCAAAGGACTTTTTGGGAAAAAAAAAATGATGGCCAGGGAGAGAACTCAGCTATTTCTACTGTTGATACAAGTGGCCAAATCACATTTGCTGTCAAGCACAAGAAATCAGGAGTCCAGGCAATTCAAACGAATATAGGTTTATTGTACACTAATGCTCTCTACAGGGGTTTGAACTACTAACAATCAAAGTAAAAGATGATAGATAAAAGTCAACACAATTCAAGGTGGGCTGAACTTAGTTATCTTGTGGGTACGAAGGGACTCAAGGCAGATGACACATTTGACCCCTCCTTTGGGTTCAGTCTGATCATCTACATTTTCTTTAGTAGAATAATCATGCCAGTGCTAATAGAAATCCTTCACCACATGATGACAAATTTTGCACCTGTTTAATACAGTCTAAATAGTTTCATTGCTGGAGAGCAGGATGTGGAAACTGAGCAATGCGAAAATTGGTTTGAGGTCTTAAGACAAGGGAATATCAGAGTCATAAAATCAGTGAGTACCTCCTCTTTGCTTTTTGTTTTTAAATATGAAAGCTGTAATGAGAAAGGTCAAATCTGGTTTAGACATACATTTTCAAGTTTTCAGTTTTTAGCTAGTATTTCCTATGTGGAAGTTGAGGTATAGATGCCCAGAAATTCACCTTCATGGCAAGCAAGTTTTGGTTAAGTCATTTTATCTCTGAATCACGAGAAATCAGAATCAATTCAACCCAAATTCAAGGGTTATGATGGAAGAACAGATTTCTTTTCATTGCAGATTATCTTTACAAGGAAGGTAGAGTCAAGCTTGGAGAGGTGTGAGAAAAGTGGAAAGTGGATAAAGTAAAAGGAGAGAAAGGAAAGAGAAAGAAGACATTCAATATATTTATTTTACTAATCTTAATTGGCATTCTTATTGCAAGTGACTTTGATTAGGCTGCAATTCTAATCATACTCCATACTTCCAAAAATATTAAAACAGCATAAAATAGCAAAACAATAAATCTATTACATAATAATTTATTTATTTATTTATTTATTTATTTAACTTTTATACCGCCCTTCTCCCTAGGGATTCAGGGCGGTGTACAGCCAATCTAAAACCCCAACAATACAAAAGTTAAGAAAAAGATTAAATTAGATTAGGCCGAATAAAAAGCCCACCCCACCCCCTTAAAACCCCCTAATTAAAATTAATGGAGACACATTAAAACCCTCTCTCAGCCCAGGCCGGCCTGCTCGAAAAGCCAGGTCTTCAGCGCGCGCCTGAAGGACCTCAGGTCCATGCTGGTACGCAGTTCCGGTGGCAGAGTATTCCAGAGGGCAGGGGCCGCCACAGAGAAGGCCCTACCCCTCGGGACCGCCAGGCGGCACATGGTAGCCGACGGAACCCGGAGAAGGCCTTCCCTGTGTGCTCGCACTGGTCTGCTGGAGATCACCGGTAGGATGCGGTCCTGTAATGTATTCCTGTGCTGGGCAATCATAAAACTGATTTAATGGCATACTCTCAAATCATCTCTTTCAAAAAGCTGTTGAATGAAACAGGTTTTGACTGCTTTCCTAAATTCCAAAAATGTTGGAGCAAGTTAAATATCTGGAAGGATGTGGTTCTGAGAAGGGGGGAGGGTGTTTCAAGGATATTCATCTTCATAAGCAGAAGTAGATTTGAATTGATCGATTTGATTTGATTTTAGCATTGCCCAACATTAAACTAAGTCTGGAATACAGCAATAGCAATAATACTTAGAGTTATGTACCACCTCAAAGTGCCTTACAGCCCACTCTAAGCAGTTTACAGAGTCAGCATATTATCCCCAGCAATCTGTGTCCTCATTTTACCAATCTCGGAAGGATAGAAAGCTGAGTCAACCTTGATTTGGTCAGGATCAAACTCCTAGTTGTAGATGAAGGATGATATGAAAGAGGAGCAAATTTTACTGAATAGGTCTGAGACTGATATGGAATTAGATTTAAAGTGACAGGCTACTGGAGTGAGTGGAAGAAGATGCTACATTGAATATGCAAATGAAACTGGCTGATTTTTTTTTTTAATAAGAAAATGACCTGGATAACTTTCTTAGATTGGATTTACAAAAGAGACTTACTAAACTTTGGAAGAATTTTATGAAAAGGTATAAAGAAAAAAATAGAAGAAATTAAGTTGTAGATTAGAACATTAATTGAGTGAATAAGAATCAAAATTGTTAAAAGAAAGGAATATAAATTGGTTCATTTTGTCAGTTAGATGTTTACACACATGTAAACAAAAGGCAACGAAACAAATAGCTTTCTGTCGGTATGGTCTCTGGTGATGAGCCGAAAGACAGAAAAGAAAGCAGTATGCTTTCTCCCTTAATTGGGGCTTAACAGGGTGTTGTAATACAAAGTATATACTTATTCCCCTGCCTGAGCTGATAAGGAGAGAGCCAGTGGTGTAGAGGCAATTACAACTGCCTCACATGTAATACTTCCCTGGTTCGAATCCCAGTAAGGGTATGGCTAGCTGAAGAGAGCTAACTAGCTCGAAATAGATCTATACTAGTCTCCCTTATTTATTATTTAAAAATTATCAGCTTAAAAACCTTACACACATGTAAACAAAAGGCAACGAAACAAATAGCTTTCTGTCGGTATGGTCTCTGGTGATGAGCCGAAAGACAGAAAAGAAAGCAGTATGCTTTCTCCCTTAATTGGGGCTTAACAGGGTGTTGTAATACAAAGTATATACTTATTCCCCTGCCTGAGCTGATAAGTATATACTTTGTATATACTTTGTATAAGTAATACAAAGTATATATATATATATATATATATATACAGTATGTGTACCAAGTTTAGTTTTCCTTCTTTTCTATTTTTATTCTTTTTTAATTTTTAATTAGTTTTATTGTTTTAATTGTAAGGTTGAATATTATTACTATAAACAAAGAGATACCGTTGTTATGTAAAGTACTGTGCATATTAATATCTTGGCCTAGACCCTATTTGGAAACTAATCCTTTTGAGAGCATTTTTACTTTTGTCAGCTGGAGTCAGCATCCTTCTTAAGCTTTTCTCCAAAGCTGACAAAGTGACAGAAATAATTAAGTGTGTGCCTCTGTGTGTGTGTGTGTGTGTGTGCACGCATGTATATGTGTGTGTGCTTGCATGTGTATTTTCTTTTATGACCCTTGAGTTGTGCATCCTTTTCTTGTCCAAGGGAAGCAAGTCAATGTCCTTGGTCATTCACTGCCTCTTATCCTTTCTATATCAGGTTGACTTGTTCCATTCTTACTGAGTTTTATTTAACAACTAGCCAATAACCTGACGTTGCCTGGGTATTTATTTATGGGCTGTTATCCCTCCTTCCATTAATGTCAGGTGTGGAATTCTACCAGTTTGGACCAATTCGGGTGAACGGGATATTAAATTTGCATCTGGTTCACCGAACTGGAATTTGAACTTACTGGCTGGCCCCACCCTGCCCACCCTGCCCCTCCCAGAAGTCTCCACGCAGCCCATTTTCGATGCAGGTATATGCAGGGTATGTGCAGAGGCTCTGGGAGGGGGAAAAACAGGCCTTCCAGAAGTACTGGAAGTCATGAAACGGGCCTGTTTCTGGCTTCCAGAAGGCCTCCAGAGCCCAGGGGAGACCATTTTTGCCCTCTCAGGGGCCCAAGGGAAGGCTCCAGACCCTTGGGAAGGCAAAAAGTGGCCTTACCAGAAGTTCCAGTAAGCCATGCCCACTATGCCTATCCCACCCAGCACCTGGGCAGCGAACCAGTTGCTGGGATTTTTGAATCCCACCCCTGATTAATGTCTCCACAATTCCTGAAGAGGCGATGGCAAGAGCAACTTCTCCGTGAGCCCTGATTTCAGAGGCAATTAAATTAGTTAAAAATGTTTTCCCTGGGCCCCCAGAAGCATCAAGAAATGTCATCTCGTATGTGATCAGTGTGATGTATATCGTGTCAATCTTGTAGTGGTGCAGGTAGGCCTTCTTACAAACACCCCCTTGTAGAGTACTGTAAAGCCATTACAATGGCAACTCCACTGTGCTGTAGGCTGTATCTTCACAGAACAAACATCCCGAGGAGTGTCTAACCTCTTACAGTATTTGTTTCCAGAGAGTAAGTCATCTGTGTACCAAGTTTAGTTAAAATTGTTCGAGGCGTTCCAGAGTTATACTGGAACACACACACGCAGACACACATTATAAATATAATGTAATATAATATGATAGATAGATGATAGATAGATAGATAGATAGATAGATAGATAGATAGATAGATAGATAGATAGATAGATAGATAGATACTATAGATAGATAGATGATAAATAGATGATAGATTATAGATAGATAGATAGATAGATAGATAGATAGATAGATAGATAGATAGATAGATAGATAGATAGATGTGGTACTTACTCTATGCCATACTTATTGAATGCAGGTTTCTCTTTGTTTATAAAATGTTAAATAAGGGCTAACCTGTGGTAATAAAAAACTGCTTGGGATATCAAAATGCAAGGGATGGCTGGCTTGGATGTGTAACTTGAAAAGAAATCTATATGCTGTTTAAGGTGAGATTTATCAACGGGGCTTAGCAGCTCATTCATGGGGTATTGTAGCGAATATGAAATCTCTTTTCTGCCCTACGTATGACTAGCATTTGGACAGGATCTTTGCCTCCGCAATTTGACTTTTGTCATCCCTGCTGACTGAATCTCTCTTGACCTCTTCTTCTTCAGCAAATCACCGAAGGGAAAACTTCTACACATTTAGTTGTGAACATGTGTCAGCTCCTGTTGCACACTTTTAAAGACAGGAAAAAAGAGTAGGAGGGAAATAGGGAAACAGGATAATGCTACTTCCTTCAGCCTACAAGAGCACTGTGGATGTATGATCATCTCAGAACAAAGCATTGTTCCACAATTCTGCCCGCCCATATCTGCTGAGGGCATGAGCAGATTCAGAAGGGGAAGAAGCGAACAGCTATTAGGGCAGAAAATGAAAGGAAAAAAGAAAACTCCATGCAAGTTACTTCTTGGTTGTTTCAAAACATGACTGCTAAATGTCTCTTAATAGAGGCTGTACGTCTCTAAATAGATGAAATGAGTTGGCTTGGCTCAGATACAAAAGGTTTAAGGTGTAGTCCCGATTAAGATCTGTGTGTGAGTTTTAAATTACAGTAAATCGTCATTTGAAATGACCTCATTCCCATTTAGAGCTATTGAGGATGAACGATGCTGAAATTTTTCCATTCTGCCATACCAAATCAATGAGGTAATCCATTTAGCTAAACTGCAAGGATTGAGACGGCTATCAATAAAAAAGTTATTTGTTTTGTTTTCTTTTATCTCCGATTGTAATTTGTCTTGTTTGAAGAACAATTAGATACACCTTGGTTACATCCACTTTATCTTTTGGAGTAAGTCGCATTATCTGTATTATTTTTATTTTGCTTTCTTCTGGTTCTCACATTACAGCTCCTTTACCTTTCTCAGATAGCTAATCCTCAGACCGGGTTTTGTTTTGTAAATCACACAGACTTCTTCTCTTTAGTGTGATTGAAAATCTATCATTACAGCTTATCTAACCTTAGAGAACATAGAAACAAGCAAAGGCAGCAAATTGTTAGCATTCAAACTTCAGCAGAGGGAATCGTAAGGAACAAGCATCAAAGGAAATGCTTATCAACCATCAGGTTAAGGAAAGGTGAAACAAAGAAATGAAGCTATATTATGTATAGTTGCTAAAAAAAAAAAATTCTTATCTTCCAGTAATGGCTCTCTTCATCTTTTAATCGGAAGTCTCTTGTGATGTTCACAAATCTCTACAAATCATTTTTGGAACTGATTATGAAGCATTCTTGAATATATGAATAAAAATGGATTGAAATAGGTTTGTAAGATTTGTCTTCAAGTTCTGTGTCATAGCTAGATTGACACTATATATCATTGTCAATTTACCCAAGATAACGGTGCCCTTTTTATCTCCATCCTGTTCATTTGGTTGTTGTTGTTTTTTCTCCAGCTGTCCTAACAGGTTGTACAATGTCCAATATAGACACATTCCCTGCCATCCCTCTGACAAAATTGCTTACACAGTCTCTTTAACCCAATCTCATCTTGCTGCTTAAGCATATTCTGAAAATAATCATGGATAGACATTAATTGGGGGGAAATTGGATATAGTCAGCTCATTTGTTTGCTTGCGTGGCATGCCCATTCAGTACAGGGTAGGATAGAAAGCCCATTAATTACAGAAAAATATATTTTTTTAAAAAAATGCTAAGCGTCTTATTGTTTGGCACTGACGTTAAAATAGTCCAGTATTGGCAAATAACTGCACATAAATGTGTGGTGCAAGATGGAAGTACCTTTTTATTTCTATGGGTTAGTCATACACAAGCTGAAAATTCATGAATAGTTTCTTCTGTATTAAACTACAAGCAGAACTCTATTCAGGGTTACATGACTCCCCAGGGATTCTTATAAGACAAAAGTACGTTTTTGCTTGATGACTTGAGGATGAAGTCTCACCATGCTGAAAACAAAACAAAATCCAGGAGAAAGGAGAACAGTTATTATTATTGTAAGTTGAATTGTTTGAATCCCACCACTGGATAGCAATGTTCCAATATCTGAGGGGCTGCCACAGAGAGGATGGGGTCAAGCTATTTCCTAAGACATCTGAAGGCCAGACGAGGAATAATGGATGGAAACTGATCAAGGAGAGATTCAATCTGGAAATAAGGAGAAATTTTCTAACAGTGAGAACAATCAACCAATGGACCAGCTTGCCTTCAGAAGTTGTGGGAGCTTCATCACTGGAGGCTTTCAAGAAGAGATTGGGCTGCATTTGTCAGAAATGGTGTAGAGTCTCCTGCTTGGGCAGGAGGTTGGACTAGATGACCTACAAGGTCCTTATAACTCTATTATTCTGTATCTTCACAAGTCATGCCCGACTCTTTGCAACCCCATGAATCTGACCTCCACTATCTCCCAGAGTCACCCCAAAAATCCATGTCCATGTCCACTACATCTATGGCACTACCTAATCATCTCATCCTCTGCCTTCCCCTTTCCCTTTTGCCTTCAATCTTTCCCAACATCAGGGCCTTTTCCAATGAGTCCTCTCTTCTCATTTGGTGGCCAATGCATTTGAGCTTAAGTTCAGTATGCATCCTCCCAAAGAACAATCAGGGTTGATTTCCTTTAGGATTGACTGATTTGTTCTCCTGCCAGGCCAAGGGACAGGGGACCAGCAAACAAAACAAATTAAGATCGGAGATAAAAGAAAACAAAACAAAAGTAAATTTAGTTTGCAGCTAGAGAAATTTTTCAACAGAGAGTTCTAGATATCAGTACTCAAATCTGGCATGGATCTTTAAGTTGGTTGGTTAAGAACAAAACTATTTTTCAATTTGAAGAATATCTAAGAAGTTTGGCACAGTTCTCAGGAAAGGCTTATTCTAGCACCAGATTTGAAATTTGAGATTCTTAATTTCCTATTTATACAGTGTTCTTAATTTACACCTGTTCACATTAGTGTCCACTTTCTCTAAATCTACAAATGCAAAATTATACTTTGTGTTACATTCATATATATTTCAACTAAAAGGTGGGGGGAGGAAAAACTCGGGCAATTCTACCCACTTCTGTGGCATTCAGTAACAAATCTTTGCACTCTGTTCTAAGCAGCTTCCATAGAATCTTTTTTTTTTCATGTTCATTCTCCATTCATTTTCTGGGGAGAGTAATCTATCAAATCCCTGAACCAGTCTTGCCCTGGATTAGGGATTAACCATCTCCCAAAGCAGATATCTATGTGCCTATGCTTATGTTTCGGTGTCCTTTTGCAGCTGAGATAGTCCAAGGTTTATTTAAAATGTTTCACTTTACAAGTAGTATTTGCCTTTGATGTAGTATTTACCATTTCAAGATGCTGTGTGTAGGCAATATAGGCATGTGTATTTATTTATCTTATTAAATCAATTTATATTGTTGCCTATCTCACAGTAAACAAGTCAGGGTGATGTTGTGTGTGGTTGATGTGTTGAGTTGTTATGTGACATTGTGTTGACGTGTTTCAGGAAGATATTTGAAATTACACGCTCTGTGACTGCAAGCTCCTGGCTCAAATTGTTTTTTACTAGTTTCCTTCAGCCTGACCTTGATTTGTGTGGGGGTCTTTGATGCTCTCTGAGCTTAGTTTTCTTGAAGACATTTCACTGCTGTCATGGCTTCTTGCTTCCTGTATTCAGCTTATTTAGTTAGTGGTGGATTAGTTTACAGCTCCCATGACAATCCATGCATATATGATGTATCCTCATTGGAGGAAGGTTTCCTGCCTGGTCTGGAGGCAGGGAAAGGACAACAACAAAGCAGCAACACAGATATGCTCCAATATTGCACATAGGACTTGTGCCTGTAGTATTTCTATTTTATTTCTACTTTCTTTAACACGTTTACTTTTTTTCCATGTTATTTTTTTTCCTGTTCTTTACTCTACAGGTAGTCCTTGACTTACAACCATTTAACAAAAAAAGTTACTATAGCATTGAAAAAGGTGATTTATGACTTATCATCCTACAACCATTACAGCCTTCCCAAAGTCAAATGATAAAAATCCAGTTATTTAGCAACCGGCATATTTTTACAATGGTTGCAACATTCTGAGGTCATAATATCAACATTTGCAATCTTCCCAGGGACTTCCAAGAAGTAAAGTCAATGGGGGAAGCTAGATTTGCTTAATGACTGTGGCAAAAATAATGTAAAATTGGGCACGACTCACTTAACAATTGATTGCTCATTCTTAGTGAGGGAAGCTCTGGGAAACGGAGTTGAATCCACATATCTTAAAATGGCTAAGGTTGGGAAACTTCACAGAAACAGAAGGTCAGAGCTTCATGTTAAAAGCTGTGGTGGCACAGTGGCTAGATTACAGTATTGCAAGTGTTGTGTATTGACTGTAATTTTCACTCAGGTCCGTGCTTTAAGTGGAAAGCACGAACCACTCCCATTGGTTGATGCCGTTTAACAGCCGGCTATAAAAGGAGATGTCAAACGGCATCAGCTGTTGCCGCTCCAGCTGGCTGCCATGTTAGCGCGGCAGTTGCGGTAACCCTTTATTTGGTAATAAAGTTAGAGCTGAAACTTTTGCCTTGGGTGTCTGCCTCAAGTAATTTCCGCTGCTCTGCAATACTGGTGATGAGGGCGGGATGCTTATAAGAGGCAAGCCAGGAAAAAAGGACAAAGAGCAAAGTCACCAACCAAGAGCTGAAATCGCTACAGAGTTGCTGTCACTGTTCGCGAAGCGTGATTTTTAAATTGCCTCAGGAGAAGCGGCACAGGTGAGAGGACGATGACTTCGAATCCTGCATTCCTGCCTTTCAGACCAATGGCAGAGACATGGGAATCATACAGGAACCGGTTTGACTGCTTTTTAGATGCTATAGACCTTACTGACATTTCTGATCATAGAAAAAAAAGTCTTATTTTCTAAGCTTTTGCGGAGCCACGGTATTTGACACCGCAACAGCATTATTGGCTCCACAGTCTATTAAGACTATTCCTTGGGAAGAATTACAAGAAATTATCTCCAACCATTACTCCCCTAAGCTTTCTAGAATTGCCAGACGCCATGCCTTTAGAAGGCGCACCCAAACTGAGGGAGAAACTATTAGTGACTACATGGCAGCACTACGAACAGCTGCCTTACATTGTGGATTCAGGAACTTTCCTCATTGCAAGGCTGTTTACTATGGGGAACCAGAGTAGTGATCCCCCCACAAGCTACAAACCTCAGTCTTAAAGGTACTTCATGAGGGTCATCCAGGTATAGTTAGGATGAAGGCCCTCGCTCGCAGCTACGTATGGTAGCCTGGTATGGATGCCCAAATCGCTAGCTGGGTCAATTCATGTCAGGCATGCCAAGCCACCAGACCGTCCCTCCAGCAGCCACCCCTGGGACCTGGGAAGAGGCAGGAAGCCCATGGTCCCGAATTCATATCGATTTGATTGATCCTTTCCACGGGCGTACGTTCCTAGTAGCGTTTGATTCATTTTCAAAATGGGTGGAACTGACCTTAATGCACACCACAACCACTGAAGCAGTTAATAAGACATTGACCAGGATGTTTGCCACACATGGCCTTCCTGATTCCATTGTGTCCGACAATGGCCCCCAATGTACCTCATGCGAATTTGAGATCTTCCTAGCCAACCTGGGCATTAGACACATATTAGTAGCCCCATTTCACCCTGCAAGTAATGGTCTGGCTGAAAGGGCAGTCAGATCTGCTAAGGAGGTACAAAGAGATTGGGACCCATTAACTGGCATTCTAGACTGGCTCAATACCTTCTGAGCCAACATACAACACCCTGTGCCTCCACAAATAGGTCACCAGCTGAAGTGTTAATGGGGCGCCGTTTGAGAACCACTCTTGACAGGATTCACTCAAATTATGCCCCAGTGCTTCCTCTTGGGTTTAACAGCCAAGACAGAGGGTTCCTAGTAAATGACAAAGTATATGTCAGGAACTTTGCTGGTTGCCTGGTCGTGTGGTGGCAGTAACTGGTCCTAAGTCTTATAGAGTCCAGCTACCTGATGGGTGTGTCTGGCACCGCCATGTGGACCACCTGAGGAGGCATTGGAGCACTACACTCAGAGGTCATCTAGATGGTCCCGATGCGGAAAAGCTACCCCTACCTGAAGAAGCCGGCCTCCAGCCCACCAGTGATGACAGCCTACCTGGAGAAGAAGCTGACCCTGGTCCTGACCCAGTTCCTGATGATCCTGCAACCTCACCACCGATAGAAGCCATGCAGCAAGCAGAAGGCAGCAGCCTGGCGCCATTTTCAGCCGAACTAAGAAGATCAGGACGACTGCACAGGCACCCAACATATTTACAGGACTACGCATGCTCCTCTCTGGGAGGGAGGAGTGTTGTGTATTGACTGTAGTCTTCACTCAGGTCCGTGCTTCAAGCAGGAAGCATGGACCTCTCCCATTGGTTGATGCCGTTTGACAGCCAGCTATAAAAGGAGCTGTCAAACGGTATTAGCTGTTGCCGCTCTAGCTGCTTGCCGTGTTAGCGCGGCAGTTGCGGTAACCCTTTATTTGTTAATAAAGTTAGAGCTGAACCTTTTGCCTTGGGTGTCTTCCTCAAGCAATTTCTGCTGCTCTACAACAGCAGGCTAACTCACTGCTCACTGCCAGGGATTCGATTCTGACTGGCTCAAGGTTGACTCAACTTTCCATATTATTGAGATTGGTAAATAAGGACCCAGATTGCTGAAAGCAATATGTTGACTCTGTAGACTGCTTCAAGTCAAACATTTATTGTCAATGCACAACATGGACATTGGTGGCAAAGTTGGAGATAATAAAGGGACTCTTATTGCTTATTTGACTGTGTTGCCTTTGTGCCACGCCCCAGGTCATCACAGCTTTAAAGCACTATGAAGCAGTATATAAGTGCTTTTGCTATTACTAAAGTGCTTATCAGCATACTTCTTGGATAGATGACTTCAGCCAATGCTGAAGGATTGCACACAAAAGCAGCCTGGATTCCCTTCCCATCTACAAGAAACTTCTGAGTTTGGGTGGATCTAATAAAAGCAATCCTAAAACAGCCTTCTCAAGCCAATGGACTGGCCAGAAGTGGACTGAAGCCATCTGAATTGCTGTATTGAGACTATCGAGGTCAGTAAAATGAAGACCCAGATTATTGGAGGCAATATGTTGACTGTGTGAACCAGTGGTGGGATTCAAATTTTTTGTACTACCGGTTCTGTGGGTGTGGCTTGGTGGGCGTGGCAGGGGAAGGATACTGTAAAATCTCCAGTCAGAGGTGGTAATTGCCAGTTCTCTGAACTATTCAAAATTTCTGCTACCAGTTCTCCAGAACTGGTCAGAACCTGCTGAATATCACCTCTGCTGTAAACCACTTAGAGAGGGCTGTAAAGCATATAAGTATATAAGTCTAATATTGCTATTGCTTTTAAGTTCTGTTATTGCTGTTGCTTTTAAGTTCCAAACTTCTGATCCTCTTGTTTCTCTCTGGGAAAATGAAAACCTATTCTGAATTACTCATTCCGCCTTGTGATTTAATACTTCTGTTAGCAATTTTATTGCAGAACTGCATCAGAAAGTATAGAAGCGCAAATATGAAAGGAGACCTATGTTTCAGTGTGCTTATTTGTGTAGGAAATGTTAGGCAGGGTGATGTTGAATTGTGAGCTCAGCAAATTTACTCCAAGTCCATTGTCATATTACATGTAGTGTTTCCTTCTTCACCAGTCAAATCTTTGTAGCATTTGTCAGTATCAACTCTAACAGTTTGGTGCTTTTTTACTCTGACATGACTTCTGCTTTACATTTTCACCGAAACAAGCACCAAGGATTTAATTGTGCATAGGAACATATCTTTAATTGTCATGTGAACTCTATGTCTGGGTGGGGGGGCGGATATGAAGACTTTGATCAATGGCCAAGATCTATGAATTACTAGGATTCAGACTAATATGTTTGCACAGATTTCAACAGAAGACTAAATCAAAATTGTTTTCATTGCGTGTAAGAAAAAAAATTGTGATCTATTAAAATCAAGAGAAAAGTTTTGTGTCATCATAACTAAGTATAACTAAATATAGTTATTGTATCTTAAACACCCTACACAAATTATAGGATTATTCAACTCTTTCTGATCTAATCTAGACTAAGCAGATTGAGATGTTCTTTTTGAGCAGATATGTTCAGTTTGATATGAAAATATTCTGAAATGTATTTAGTAGTAGTTCTACTAAGGGTAGGAACCCCAAGCATTATTATTTTTAAAAAATATGGGAAAATTTTAAAGTTGTATGAGTGAATTTCTGCTTGGATGACTGGATGGTCACTTGCACAATGGAATTTTTATGCACATAACAGGAATTTTGCCCTTTTGATACACCATATTTGCACCATATAGGACCCCAGAAAGAAAAGAAATGTTTTCCAACTTCTACTGTAAGTAATTCCATGGCAGTAATTCCATGGCAGAAATATAGCACAAGATTACATCCACTTTACTATTAATTTATTATTAATTTACTATTAATTTATTTTTTTCTTTCTGTCTGTTGAGTGAAGAAGTTGAATCCTGAATTTCAAACCATTACTTTTTAAAAATATTTTGGTCAGTTTTGCACAAGTGTTTATGATGCAGAAATGAATGTTAACACCTTTCATATGAGGACTGAATCAATATTAATGAAATATATTTATTTAAACCTATTAAATCTAGTTTCCAGATAGCTCATGATATGGGGATGCTTTTGGTCATTCTAAGAAGGAAAACAAGACAGAGATAAACTATCTCTGTTTATTGTCCTTGATAACTTTTTGGTAACTCAGAAACTTTTGACACTATTGGTATTTGATATCTCAGAAGATTTTAATACCATTCACCATAAAATACCATTGTGTCATCTTGGATTATCTTAGGGAATGTGGAACTGAGCTTGGAACTCATTAGACAACTCACTAAAGATCATTCTGTATTAGTGGTGTTGATGTTATTCATTCAGCCAAGTCCAACTCTTGGTGATTCTGTGATTTAAACAGTTTTTTAAAAGTATTAATATTGGGAGCCACATCTTTCAATCTTGCACTATTTCTTTGACTATTCCTATAGCCTGGCTGGTGTCAGCTTTAATGGTGTCCTACCACTGCATTGTTTGATGGCTTGGTTTCCTTTAACTCTTCCTAACATAATTGCTTTCATCCAGTGGTGGGATTCAAATTTTTTTACTACTGATTCTGTGGATGTGGCTTGGTAGGTGTGGCAGGGGAAAATCTCCAGTCAGAAGTGGTATTTGCCGGTTCTCTGAACTACTCAAAATTTCTGGTCAGAACCTGCTGAATACCACCTCTGCTTTCACCAGTGAATTCCTCCGCATGGCATGGCCAAAGTAAGTGAAACATAGTTTGTGATTTTGCCTTCTAGTGGCACGTCTGGTGTTATGCACTTGCTTGTTAGTCATCTTTGCTGCCCAAGATATATGCAGGAAGTTATTGATGCAGTTGCTTTCCTAATCTAAACTGGGTGCAAACTGAATAGTCGAGGACAATTCTTGAGCTATTTCAAGATCCTTTAATCTTACTAGAAAACATTGATTGCCAAGATGAGTCATATTATTTATAAGATCAGGATTAAACCAGTTTGGTCTTGTGGTTAAGGCATCAGGCTAGAAAGCAGGTGATTGTGAGTTCAAGTCCCATCTTAGCCATAAAAGCCACCTTGGTGATCTTGGATCAGTCACGCTCTCAATGTAACCCATCTCACAGGACAGGGTTCTTGGGGGAAACCTAGGAAGAGGAAGCTGTATGATATATTTGCCGCTTTGAATAATTTTTAACTGAAACACTGAAAAAGTCTAATTCATTGTGAGAACAGTTGAAGAAGCTCTCCTTTTAATGTCCTAGTCCAGAGGTCTCCAAACTTGGCAACTTTAAAACTTGTGGACTTCAACTCCCAGAATTCTCCAGCCAGAATTCTGAAAATTGAAGTCCACAAGTCTTAAAGTTGCCAAGTTTGGGGACTCTTATCCTAGTTGTTTTGAAACCCCCCCCCCCAGATACTTAACAATTTATTATATCAAGCTATATATTTTTATATGTATTACTCCTGGTCATTTTATTTATTTTTTTGCAATTTGATTCAAAGATTCTCCTAAAGCAGAGCCCCTTCCCCTTCCCTGTTTTGATGCCAATTGTTGGAGAAATCAAAGGTTGAGCCCTTTTTTTGCTTTCTTTCTGTTTCTGAAGACAAGCCAGGGAGTGGGGGAGAGCCAACAACCTATTAACATTGGGAGCCTTGGGGGTCAAATGTACCTGCTTGTCAGACTGCCCTTTGCCTCCAGTAATTATTTTTTTGTATGGTCCATTTTCTGACATTGATAGCCCATGAATAAAAGCTTACACTGTCAAAGCTGAGCTTCCCCATGCAGCTAGCAGACAGCCAGCAGTCGGATGCTCTGTAAACAGAAGGGCAATCTTTTCATTCTCACTGTGCCAAGACTGCTGGCAAAAAGAAAGGCAGGTCAGCGAAGAGAAGCACTACCCTTCAGCCTAGCAAGCCATAGCTAAGCAGTTCCTCTGAAAGCAGCCTTCTTGTGTTTTGCATTATCCTTCCCAGTAGGGGGTTTTCTTACTGAGAAAGATGGGGAAAAAATATCTTCAAGGGATTAGAAAAAGAGAAAGGGAGGTAAGGAGATACCCATTTTAACTACAAAGCAAACACTCTTTTGGAAAAGTGTAAGGTTTTTTATTCTCTCCATCAGCTCTTTTTGAGAGTCTGCGCTCTTCCTAAAAAAATCTCACCTCATTATTTTTAAAGGTGTTAATAGCATGTCTGCTTCCATCTTGTCTTTTGTTCTAACCCAATTCCATTCATTAGCTCATCTTTTGTGGCTCTTAGTAACCTTAGCAGGATACTTTCCAAAATTGTTTGGATCAGGGGTGGGCTTCAAAAAAGTCAGCAACCAGTTCTCTGCCTGGTTGCTGGGTGGGTGGGTTGCTGGGTGGGTGTGGCCATGGTGGCCATGGCCTAGTCAGCCTCCTGCACCATGGTGGGAGAGGGGTTTGTGTTCCCCAGGCTCTGGAGGCTTTCCTCAAGCTTCTGGGAGGGTGAAAAGCCCTCCCCTGGCCTCCGGAGACCAGAAATGGGACCGTTTCCAGCCAGGGATGGGATTTGCCAGTTTGCTAAACCGGCCATAATGTTAGCTACGGGTTCGCCCGAACCGGGTCAAACCAGTAGCAGTCAACCCTTGCTTTGGATATATTTTCACTTTCTTTTATTGGGCATAAATGCTCCTGCAGATAGACCATTAGAAATGCTCTCAGGCTCATGATCTGGATAATATAAATATTTTTAAGGTAATTCTTTGTTTTTAGCCACCTTTTCATATTAACTGAAGCTGCTTGTGCTCTGTGAGGAAGCAGTGTTACCCTAAGGAGAAAAAAACCCTGCTCACTCTGTTGGAAAAAATGTCTATCTGGGTTCAGTTCCAAGTAGGGAGAAAGACACTGGAAACACAGTGGCTATTTGGAAAGTTGGTTTAATGGAGGACAGGACCACATGGTTTGAGGTCCTAGGCAATCGAGCACATGAGTGAGAGAGAGGGGGAGATTTATACCCTCTCTTGGGTATCCTCCAGACAGCGGTGGAGACACTCAGACTGCTAGTTATGGGTGACTTCAACCTGCCTTCGCTTGGTGAATCCTCTGGGGTGGCCCGAGAGTTCTTGGCCTCCATGACGGCCTTGGACCTGACCCAATTAGTTTCTGGACCCACTCACATGGGAGGACACACGCTGGATCTGATTTTCGTCTCTGGACAGTGGTTGAATGATCGGTTAGGGGATATAGTCGTCAAACCTTTGTCATGGTCTGATCATTCTCTCCTTAGCTAGACTTCTGTACCGCCAATCTGCACCGCAGGGAGGTGGAGCCGAGGAGATGGTTCCGCCCCAGACGCCTGATGGATCCTGAACGGTTCCAGACGGAGCTTGGGCCATTACCTGAAACTCTGGCTCATAAATCGGCCACAGACTTGGTAGCCGCCTGGGATAGGTTGGCTGCCGAGGCTCTGGACCGAGTTGTGCCTTTGCGACCTCTGACCCGGCAGAGATCTCGCTCGGCTCCGTGGTTTACAGAGGAGCTGAGGGAGATGAAATGCTGGAAAAGACGTCTGGAGGGCGTCTGGAGGGCCGGTCGTGCCGAGTCTGACCGAACACAGGTTAGGTCCTATATTAGGACCTACCTAGTGGCGATAGAGGCGGCGAAGCATTCTCGCTTCTCCGCCCTTATTGCATCGGCAGAAAATTGACCCGCCACCCTGTTTAGAGTGACCCGCTCCCTGATTGGGCCGGGAGCGAGGGATGATCTCTTGCAGGGAAGAGCGGAGTTTTCATGATTTCTGCACGATAAAATTGCTCAGATTCGGGCCGGGTTGGAGTCTAGTTGGGAGATCCCGGAGGAGGTGACCGCGGCAAGTCTTGAGATGGTTATCTGGGATGAGTTTGACCCTGTGACCACCGAGGGTATAGACAGGTTGCTGGGGCGGCGGAATGCCACCACATGTTTATTGGACCCTTGCCCTTCCTGGTTGGTCTCTACCTCCAGAGAGGTGATGCGGAGTTGGCTCTGGGGAATTGTTAACGCTTCTTTGATGGAGGGCTCGCTGCCCACTGCCTTGAAAATGGCGATGGTGTGACCCCTCCTCAAGAAGCCCTCCCTGGACTCAACTCTCTTGAACAACTATCATCCTGTCTCCAACCTTCCCTTCGTGGTGAAGGTTGTTGAGAGTGTGGTGCAGGTCAGCTTCCCCAGTACCTGGATGAAGACACCTACCTGGATCCCTTCCAATCGGGCTTCAGGCCTGGACATAGTACCGAAACGGCATTGGTCGTGTTGGTTGATGATCTCTGGAGGGTCCGTGACAGGGGTTATTCCTCTGTCCTGGTCCTATTAGACCTATCAGCGGCTTTTGATACTATCAACCACAGTATCCTATTGCGGCGGTTGGGGGGTTGCACCGTGTTGCGGTGGTTCACCTCCTTCCTCTCCGACTGTCTGCAATTTGTGTTGGCGGGGGGAGAGATCCACCTCTAGGCCCCTCGATTGCGGGGTGCCTCAGGGGTCGGTCCTCTCTCCTCTCCTGTTCAACATTTATGTGAAGCCGCTGGGGGAGATCATCCGTGGCTTTGGGGTGAGATGTCATCTGTACGCTGATGATACCCAGCTGTACATCTCCACCCCAAGCCACCCCAACGATGCCGTGGAGGTCATGTCCCCGTGTCTGCAGGCCGTGCGGAACTGGATGGGTGGGAACAGGCTCCGACTCAACCCTTCCAAGACTGAGTGGCTGTGGTTTCCAGCGTCCCGATATAGCCAGATAGTTCCATCGCTGGCTATTGGGGGTGAGATTTTGCCCCCTGCAGAGAGGGCTCGTAATCTGGGTGTCGTCCTGGATGTACGGCTGTCTTTGGAAGACCATATTACGGCCGTCTCCAGGGGGGCGTTTCATCAGGTTCGCCTGATTCACCAGATGCGGCCCTTTCTGGATCGGGATGCCTTACGCACAGTCACCCATGCCCTGGTCACCTCCCGACTGGACTATTATAATGCCCTCTACATGGGGCTCCCAAATGGGAGCATCCGGAGGCTTCAACTGGTATAGAATGCAACCGCGCGGGTGGTTATGGGGGCGTCAAGGTTCGTGCATGTGACGCCCCTCCTGCGCAAGCTGCATTGGTTGCCAGTGGCCTCTCGGGTGCGCTTTAAAATTTTGGTGTTAACTTTTAAAGCGCTCCATGGCATCGGACCAGGATATTTACAAGACCGCATCCTGCCATTTTCCTCTCACCATCCGGTGCGCTCCCACAGGGAGGGTCTCCTGCGGGTCCCGTCGGCAGCTATGTGCCAGCTGGTGACCCCGAGGAATAGGGCCTTCTCCGTGGGGGTGTCTGCCCTCTGGAATGGGTTGTCCCCGGAGTTATGGACAGCCACGGACCTGGGGACCTTCAGGCGTGCCTTGAAAACCTGGCTCTTTGACCAGGCCGGCTTGGGCTGATTTTAGTTTTGGGGTGTTTTATTTTTTATTAAATTTTAGGGTTTTAGAGAAGGGTTTTAAATTGTTTACAGCCAAGGTTTTGGTTTAATTTAGTTTTATTTTCCCACATATTTATTGTTTTAACTGTATGGCTGTGCACCACTCCGAGTCCTTCAGGAGAGGAGCGGTATATAAATAAATATTTATTATTATTATTATTATTATTATTATTATTATTATTATTATTATTATTATTATTATTATTATTATTATTATTATTATTATTATTATTATTATCCTGATTGTTTGCCACACTCCCATGGGGCCATGCAGGGGTAACCTTTATAAGTTGTCTTGAGTCCCAGACTTGGTTGTATCTTGCTGAGTGATTTAATGAAATGGCTTTGGGCAATTCCTATTATGGCTTAATGGCTTTGTCCTGGTTTGGATTCGAGTGAGGGCTAATCCCATCACCCTGGAGCTGAAACTCTTTTGTCTTATAGATAAGATGGCCCAGTCTTTCTGGGGCTATTAACAAAGATGGGGACTGCTTTCCAAGACCATTATTTCTCCTTTTCTCATCCAGGGAGGTAAAATATTCTGCTTTTTTTATAGAATATTTCATTTTTCTAGGAGAAGGGTGGGTGCTAACTTTCTACAGCCCCACACCCTCTTTCAATCAAATTAATCTTGACTACAAATCAAATCAGTGCATGAACTGGTAACCCAGTTTGCTTTTCATCAAATTTCCTTCCCCCTCCCCAGCTCTTAAACTAAATGGGAAATGATTATATTTGACAAGTGAGCTTAGAATCTTTCTCTCTAATCTATGAATCGTGAGCAGCATTGTGTGAACCCAAGGAAAACAGTTCCCAACTACAGATGAATCAAAAGACAGGAGCCCATTTTATACTCCATTTGTGCTTGCTATGAAAGTGCAGATTTTTGAATCTGATACTAGCCCAACATGTAATTGCAGGCTAATAATTTGACATCTGTGCTGAATGATGGTAAATAGAACTGTTATAGCCACACTCTCAGGTATGAACTGAGTACAGAATATTTAAAGAGAGAAGAACACATAGAAAATTGGCCAGTTCATGGTTTCTGGTTAAGCTGTTAATACCTGACTCCTTAGAAGACTCATAAGAATTGCTTCTGGACGAGATGGGAGGCGCATAAATCCATTAATTAAATGAATGAATAAATAAAAGGTTTATTTAGAACATGCAATGTGCTTCCTTTAGAAAGGAAATCTAGAACACAATTCAAATTAGATCCTTGTACATATTTACATGAATGAAGTTTGGATTTGTTATATGTAGAAATGTCTACTTACATCATTATTTTAATAATGCATATAATTTTCTGATATAAAGATGTAACTAAGAATATCTTACTTATTATATGTCTGCTGGCATACACCATTATGATCCCAGAGCTTGAAAAGCTGGTTTTAGAGAATTACAGAATGTATTCAACTTTCTTGGTCCATTCTGGTTGTTAAGCAACTTGCTGCAGTTGTTAAGTAAAACATGCAGTCGTTACATACAGGTTGTCCTCAACTTACGCCCACAAAGGAGCCCAAAATTTATGTCAAGTGAGACATTCGTTAAGTGAGTTTTGATCCATTTTACGACATCCCAATTGCCATAAGCCCACATTTTGATCATGTGATGCAGAGGATGCTGTGACCATCGTAAGTACAAGGAATGTTCCTAGGTCAACTTTTTTCAATTTCATTGTAACTTCAAATGGTCACTAAATGAATCATTGTAAGTCGAGGACTACTTGTAGTCATAACATTTGGCAACAGTTAGTCCAAACTGACTATTGCTAGGTTTCGGATCACACTGTGGACTGTAGCTCTTTACACTGGAAATGTTTACATTTTTTCCCAAGTTTTTCTTTTTATACACCATGTAAATGCATACTTAGTCATTGGATTTTCCAGGCTTCAGAAAATCAGTACCAAAGTATCAATCAATTGTTTTTCGTAAGTTTTGCCGACATTGGCTTCTTACACCAAAGAAAGGATTGTTCTGTTTGTAGTCTGTGTTAAGATTTGAACTCAGAAGGATGAAGGGAGGTTTACTGGGAGACATCAATTAATTGATCACCTTGCATGGTGTTGCCTCTATTTTGATTGGTTCTTCTTGTCTGTTTGCTTGGTACAGTTTGGATAAGCCACCTGACTGTACGTCAACCCAAAAGCTGATCTGACTAAAGCCATTTTGGGGCTTCAGTGTTGTCACACTGGAGCTGAGGGATAGGGAGGGGGGAATAGAGATAGCTGGGGGTTTGTAGTCAAAACAAAATACTTTCTCCTGGGAATCAAGAACATTTTCACACTTGTGAGAGAGAGGAGGAGTGATGTTACCAAGCAACTGGAAGGCACCGTGATTGGACCATGCAACTGATTGTTTGGGGAAAGGGGGAAAAATTTAAATTTAATAAGGAGAAAACTGTAGGAACCTTTAGAGTCGGTTTTTACCAGAACTGTGCCAATGTGATATATCCAAGAAAACTATTCTTTGAGGAATCTACCAGCTTCGGAGTTTTGTTTGCTATGGGTGTATTACTTGGAATTCTGACATTAAACCAACTCTAAAGGTTCCAGCAGTTTTCATTTAATTAAAAGTTGACCCTGACCCTGTATATAGTAGATCATGAGTGTCAAACTCAAGACCCTTGAGCCAGATCTGGCCCATGGGGTGTTTAGATCTGGCCCACAGGATCGGCCTGGAAATAGCAAATGACTGGCCTGTGGTGCCTCTGCTACCAAAAATGGGATGTGGGGTGGTGGTGCTGCAGGAGGCCATCTGTCCTGTCTTCTCCATCCCCACTCCACCCGGCCGGCCCGTGCAGGCCAACTACAAGGCTGATCTGGCCCTCCAAGCAATCCAGTTTAACACCCTGCGGTAGATCATATCCAGCTCCTTGATCTGTTGATGGTCCATTTATCTCAGTGCTAGGCCTATAAGAATACATTTTCCTGACTGCTATGAGATTTAACATGAATTAATTTGGCCATATAGTGTTTTTCAGAAATAGTTATTATTTAGACTTTTTTTAAAAAAAAAAAGGAAAAAAAGAATCCCCTTAGGATAAAGCTGAGCATAAAGATAGCTTTTAAATAAATAACATCGTTTAAATCAATTCATTTTCAGATGATATTTGTAGAATTAAATTCAGGAGATAAAGGCCAATATTCTATCTCTTGGGATTATTCAATAATGATAGTACTGCACATGCCTTTGATAACACAGAAAACCATTTGAATGAGAATCTTAAACTAATTATTCCAAATGCCTTGGTAAGTAATTTTCATTTCTCTGAAGTGGGAAACATTTAGATGGAATAGCAATATTTCATTCCTTAAAAAGACTGTGGAAAAACAATTGATCAAAATGCCTTTCTCTAAAGATGGGAAAGAGGCGCAGTGATCATCAATATGCATGAAACATTCAAAAATTTAATTGTTTTGCAAGAAAGCATTTTTAAATAATTTATCATTCTGACATTCCATGGAATACATCTGTTTCAGTATGGCAAGAAGAAAAACATTTTAAGCAACCAAATGTGGAAAGAACCCAATCATTTTTCTATAATCCTAAATATATTTTGTTCTTTCATTCAGTATGGGTCATGGGTGTGTAGTAGAGGTTTCTGAGTCTGGGTTTTGGGATTTTACTCCATGTATAACTGTATTTACTCCAATGTATTACCTGCTACTTGAATTTCATTCATCCAGGGATAAAGGGTTGTGGGTTTTAGATGCATTCTGTAAGTTAGCCTATCTAAGGTACCTTTAGTTCAAAAATTGTTGCCCTGTACTGCACTATTTCATCCAATTAAAGCTTATAAACAGACACAAGAGGTTTAATAATATATAGATATGAATTATATGGATTATTATGTCATTATTATATTTTATGTACACAGACACATAAGTGGGAGAACATAACAATAGCAATGGCAATAAACTCTTAGACTTAGATACCGCTTCATGGTGCTTTACAGCCCTATTTAAGCAGTTTACGGAGTCAGCATATTACCAACCTCAGAAGGATGGAAGACTAAGTCAACCTTGAGCCACTCAGTATCAAACTCCAGACTGTGGAAGAGTTAGCTTGTCGTACTGCATTCTAACCACTGTGCCACCTCTCAGGAGGGTTGGGCTGGGAGAAGGAGATGGAGAGGGAGAGGGGGAGAGAGAGGCTGACCCAAAGTTATCCAACCAGCTACTTTCTAGTTCCGGTCAACTCCAGCACCTTCACCATTATACCAAACTGGCTTTGCGTTTACTGATTTTCCTTAGAGATAAGTTGATTGGAGCATAAATATGTATGTTTGGGACAGAGAATGCTGTGATATTGGCTAGATCATGAACTAGAGATTGCAGTACAATACTTCCTGCTTTTATCTTACTATCCCCCCCAAAAAAAACAGCTCAATAAGTTTGCACATATGTACATTGTTCTACAGCTTTTCTGCAGACTGCTGTTGAAATTCATATGATATTTTTAAAAATTAATAAATAAATGTACTTTGTATTGATTACATATCCAATTCAGGAACTGGAAGAGTTGGTAAGGTGACAGATGAGAAAATAGGACAGTTAACTAGACTTTGGCCATCAAAGTTGGACTGACTAATAACAACAACACTCTTCTATTGCTCTTTATGTGAACCTGTTAATTAATTTTGATTAATAAACCTGATACTTGAATTAGAACCAATGTATTTCTATCCAACATGCACTTTTCAAGAAATGAAACCTCTTTTCTCAGTCCAAATGAGCACAGTTCAGGCTGCAGTGACAGAGAATGAAGGAAGAGAATGGTTTTCTTACGTGGAAAAAGTGAAATTTTGTTTTGTTTAGTTTTAAATCTTCACAGAAATCTTGACTCAGCAGCAGCAGCAGAACAAAGAGCAGAGAAGCATTGGAGTGCTCAAACAACTCCTGACAAGACCTCAGAAGGGCTTGATGGTACGTAACACAGCAATCGCCTGTCCTGAGGCAATTTTCTTTTCTTATTTTAACTTGATATGGGCCCCAAAGCCCTTTCTGCCGCTAGCATTTTAACTGCATTTCCTGAAGTTGTTTTGCAGACTGTGTCTCTAGCCACATTAATACCTACTTGAAAAGAGGAAATGCAAACACCAATCCAAGTTCATTGTTTACAGCTTACTAAAAAAGCAGACAAAAGAAGACAACTGAAAGGTTTACCTCAGATGCTTAAAAATAATAATACCTCCCCACCCCCAGTCATATCATTCCCTTTGAGCTCACTTTCATGTTGTATCTTTTCCTGTCTTCATGCTGGTTTATCGTAATTATTGTTTGTTTAGCTAAGAATATTCTATTGTGGGATCATGGACCATCCAGGTAAGTGATGCCACCAGAATGTTTTGTGGGATTTAAATGATTTCCCTTTGAAGAAAGGAATCACCATCAGGTGAATTGCGTAGTCTTTTTGCTGCTGCTGTTCACACTGTAGTTTACATGCATGAGGGATTATTTTGGAGATAGGTTTCTGTTGTTCAGCATTTCATGAATCAGAATTGAAAAATTCTGCCTTCCACATAGTGGAAGGTCAAAAGGCTTAAAATATGTTCAGTCCACCTTGCATAAAAAGGAATATAAAATACTATGCTTGTCTGGTTTAGGTCTGTAAGAATGTGCAGTCTGCATGTGTATAAATACTAAGAATTTTTAACAGAAATAAGAATCAACTGCCCATAGAATGCAGTGAAGATACATCCTTCATTATAAAGGCATAAAGCTGTCCTTTAGATTTAATTTAATTACTTATTTTCTTGTTTTTGCTCTTGAGTTTTCCTTTGTAAATCAAAGTTATAGCCATATGTCTTTATCCTTAGGAATATTTTTCAGATATGCACGTTTTCAGATCTGACCTTTAAATTTTCCAATAAAATATGATTACTGTACCCATGGATCTGAATAATGAGTTGTTGCATGGATTATACTTCAGCGGGTGCTTACTTAACAGTAAGTGACAGCAATAGTAACAGAGTTGGAAGGGACCTTGGAGGTCATCTAGTTCAACCCCCTGCTCTTGCAGGAGATTTCTGATAGATGATTGTCTAGTATCTTCTTAAAAGCCTCCAGTGTTGGGGCACCCACATTTTTTTTTTTTTTTGCAAATTCTGTTCCTTTTATCCAGGTCCTTGATGACCTTTTACGTCACACTTTGTCCTATGTTACTCTCTTTCTTCCAGCCCGTATACTTCAGCAGGTGCTGCTGAAGTTTGCAGTAGCTTTGTGATTGCTCCCTTTTACGGAATTGTTTCTGTGGCTCTCAGTTCTTATCAGCTTATAGCAGGGAGAAAACAGTTGATTATCGGTGGCTATAAGAGCCATGGTGGTGCAGTGGTTAGAATACAGTACTGCAGGCTAACTCTGCCCTCAGTCTGGAATATGTTCATGGCCAGCTCAAGGCTGAGGTAAAATGTGAACCCAGATTGTTGTGGGCAATAAACTGACTCAGTAAACCACTTAGAGAGGGCTGTAAAGCACTGTGAAGCAATATATAAGTCTAAGTGCTATTGCTATAGCTGGCCTGCATCTTTGGAATCTTATGAAGCTGCAAGGGTCTGCTACTCCTTTTTCTGCTATAATAGGTCTTATTATTCACTTCACCAATTCCTTAGTTTCGCCTCCCACAACTGCCTGCTTTAGTTCTCCAATCCACTCTCCTTTTTCTCTCCCACCCCTGTGGCTTCACAATTGGTCTTTTATTCCCCCACAGTGAAGGTTATGATTCTTTGTTCTCATAAGTCCCAGGTCAACAGCCTTGAATCTTCCACATACAGTTTTATAGTTTTTGTCCAGGAATGCATGAACCGCTGTTCCTGGCCAACCATTGCATCATAATTTATTATCTCACTGAAGCCTTTCCTAGACTACTGTGTAAGTGTAGTCTCACTAATGCTGCAATCACACATCCTGTTTGTCAAGCGGCTATGCCCCTGTGACAGAGCTGAGGTTGAAACTGTGGAGCACGTCCTTTTATATTGCCCTATGTATAACACAGGCAGATCTAAGTTACTGTCTCTCCTTGGAACAGACCCTTCTAGACCCAATGTTAGTAATTTGTTCTTATATTGTCTAGGGGATGGCTCCTCATACATCACTTCTCAGGTTTCCAAATTCTTTTTAAGAGCTGTAACCATCAGAGAAGAACGCTGTAATTCCCCTTAGTCAAGTTTTTGGTGACCAATTGTTCATTATTAATTTTCCCATGTTCTTCTTTTGTTGTACTTGTGTTTTGGTCTGTGACCACAAATAAAATATTATTATCAACACTCTATTTGCTTGGAGATAAATGTAACTGATCTCAGTGCAAACTCAACTCGCGCGTGATGATGCAAACATGGCAAGGACTGTGATGTGATTTTAATTGCTATCAAACCTTCCCTTCTCAGATTCCACCGATTGTATTACATGGGAAACTACTGGGCCATTTTAGTGTATTCAGTTCTGGGTTCCTGAGTTTGCTTTAAACTCTCAAATCATGCTAAATAAATGCCAGGCTCACATTATGCTAAATAAATGCTAGGCATTTTTATGATCTGGAATACATATTATGCCTTGACAGTCTGATTCTCTAAAGCACCAAAGCTCTTTTTTAAAAATCCAAAATATAACCTCTGATAAGATGAGCCATAAAACCTATTTATTCAAGAGTATCTAATGTCCTGGAGAAAACTGTAACATTCAAACATATATTTCTTTATTTAAATATTCATACAATATAAACATTTGCCTGAAGCTGTCAGCCCCTGGTGAATTGCTTACTATCTTTCCCAAATGCTTATATTTTATTCAGTCTTTGCATTGTTACTTTAAAATAACATGGTGCTTTGAAACTAAACTTGGAACTGTTCCTTCCTATTGCAGATATGATTCATTTAATATTCCTTCCCACAACAAATGTTACAAGCAGCCTTTAACCTGTAGGTTAAAGCAAACTTCATCAGACAGGTGTCCACCAGATGACCTCCTGTGAATGGCTTTCCAAGCTTGGAAATTTGGGTGTCTAAAAACATCAGATGGGGAGGTGGCTATTTTCAATGGTCTCTGCCCACTGTTCCTGTAATGCCTTGACTCTCCAAACTTGGCAACTTCAGCTCCTAGAATTCCTTAGCCTGTCATGCTGGCTGGAGAATTCTGGGAGTTGAAGTCTACAAGTCTTAAAGTTACTAGGTTTGGAGCAGTGGTAGGATTCAAATTTTTTTACTACTGGTTCTGTGGGCATGGCTTGGTGGGCATGGCAGGGGAAGGTTATTGCAAAATCCCCATTCCCTTCCCCACTAACCTGCTTTCCAGCTCTGTTTTCCTGTGCAGGGCAATGAAAGAAGACCCAGCCAATCAGCTGGGACTCAGGAGGCAGATGGGGGTGGGGCCAGTCAGAGGTGGTATTTGCCGGTTCTCTGAACAACTCAAAATTTCCACTACTGGTTCTCCAGAACTGGTCAGAACCTGCTGAATACCATCTCTGGTTTGGAGGCTCCTACTCTAAGGAGAAGGGTATAGTTATTTACTTTGACACTGGTAGTGAAAGATCAGGGTTACAAGGTTTTGGTCTATTATCCACAAAGGCCAAGTTTACTCATTTATCACATCTAAAACAGCCAAGCCATAATATTAAGTATTGTTTTCCTTTGTTGAACGAATTTAATCTCACAAGCTGATTCAATCTTTTTTTTTTTTTTAATTACATTTTTATGCCGCCCTTCTCCAGAGATTCAGGGTGGCTTACAGTCTAAGGAGCATCATGCTAAGTGTTCGGCAATAGTCTTCATTCCATTGTATATGCCTGCTTATTACTAGAGCTTTTGGCCCCCCCAAGCAGCATTTTTACAAAGTCAGCTTATTGCCCCCAACAATCTTGGGTCCTCAATTTATCTACCCCGAGAGGATGGAAGGCTGAGTCAACCTTGAGCCTGGTGGGATTCGAACCTGCACTAATTGCAGGCAATTGAGCTAAGTGCTAGATGATTAACAGCCTGCACCACCAAGGCACCTTTTCTTCACCCCTTCAGAGAAATACTCCAATCAGAAATTAATCACGAACTTCTTGTGGCAGCATATTTTCAAATAAAAACTGAAAATGTATTTCAGAGCCTCTATTTGAAGAAAATATGTCTAAAATATGTCTTAAAAGGAAATGCATTTTGAATTCTATATTCAAGTATGTAAGATACACATTTTATCAAGATACAGCCTTGAAATATTCACTATAGAAATTAAATGAAGGAGTGAGTGAATGAATGAATGAGATACAAATGTTGATTGGTTGTTGTTGTTGTTGTTTTTAATTCAGATGGGTCCATGATATGGGGAGAAGATTTCCCATCCCCTCAAAAGCTAGATCTCCCTTCTGAGAAATTCAAGCAATCAATATGATTTATGTGAATTTCAAATACAGTACTTTTTCAAAGTTTTTTTTTTTAAAATTAAAAGTATTACACAGGAGGCACATAAAAGTAGCTTAGTTGGAGTTACTTTCTAAATAACCATGCTTTCTAATCTTTTACAACATTTTTTATATCATGATAGAGGGTTCTAGAAAGAGGATAACTTTGTTGTGCTACAGTGAGATGTATTTATGGAAAGTATACTACAATTAGAGAGTCAGTATGGTGTAGTGGACAAGGCACCAAACTAGAAAGTGGGAGACTGTGAACTTACCCGTCTTGCATTGTCTGGTCTGTGAGTTCTAAAACTATGAGTTCTAGTCTCTCCTTAGGCACAAAACCAGCTGAGTGATTTTGGACTAGTCATTCTCTCTCAGCTCTGAGAAGCAGGCAGTGGAAAATCCTATCAAAAACACTATAGGAACTAGTGCAGGCAGTCATTAGGAGTCAAATACTGACTCAAAACTGCACGCTCACAGTTAAAAACTGACCACCCCCCTCTCTGTACATTTAGGAAGTACTGTCTAAATAAGAAATGGCTTGGATCATAGTTCCTATTTAAAATTCTACAAGGTTGCACTGAAAAAAAAGAACTGACGATTCCCTGACTGTAACTCATTTTGCTTTAATAGTGAAAGTGTCAAAATCCATTGTTGTGTTTTTCTACAAAATGGGCTTTGATTTTTCCAATGCTGATGTAGCTGGAAGGTTTATTTTCTGGACCCTGAGCAGTAATTTGTTTGAATCACATCAAATGACATTGTCTAAGTACCTCATCAAATAAAATGTCTGTATAATTCCACCAAGTTAGTGGGTAAATCTTGTCTGAAGTGCTACATCGGTTATGATTATCTAATAGATTAAAAATAAATTTTCCAACTCAGTGATCTGTTATTCTGTTCTGTTTGGCTTCAAATCCTACACAGAGTTTGGCTACATAAATCCCATTGAAGAGCTTTCAAGACTGCAGCTTTTAGCTGGATCTTTTGTACAGTAAGCAAGCTGAAGAATGAGACTTCAGGTAGATTAGTGGAAATCAAAATATCTTTTTAAGGTTGCACAGATATTTAGATTTTCATCTATTTAATCCCACTCCCCTTCATACAGCTTTGGTCTTAGTCAGTCATACAAAATAAAAGCACATGGAAGGAGCATTAAAGTTTATAAATACAGTGGTACCTCAGTACTCAGCTGCTTCAAAACTCATTGAAAAAATTGGTACTCCACATATTTTGATGCGAAAATGTTTTTCCAGTACTCATTTGTTTGGTACTTGACATGCTGCAAAAGGAAGTGGGGGACAGCAGGGATGGGATTCTACCAGTTCGCATCTAATTGCTAGAACCGGTTGTTAAAATTCTAAGCAGTTCAGAGAACTGGTTGTTAGAAGAAATTACTGGCCTAATCCTGTAAGGAAGGCAGGAAGGAAACATTCTGGTGTTGCTTACAGAAACTGCCTCTCTGTTAACCTTTATTACATTCTTGGCAGGACTAGACTTCCTGTCTCAGGAACTTCTCTGGAGTTTTTTTCCCCTCCTTTGCTGGTACTTTTCTTGTGTGGAGTGACCATTCAAAGTTACAATGCCACTGAAAAAAGTGACTTATGACCATTTTTTACACTTACGACTGTTGCAGCATCCCCATAGTCTTGAGAGGCCTGGCGAGGAGATGCGTGCCTCGATGTGAGTGATATTGAGTTGGCCACACCCAGCCAATAACATGACTACCAAGCCATGTCCACCCAGTCACATGACCACCAAGCCATGCCCACCACCTAAGCCATTCCCCACAGAACTGGTTGTTAAAAATTTTGAATCCTACCCCTGGGGGACAGCCAGAGAGAGCAGACAAGAAGTCGACCATGCTGGGAAGGTTGATGCAAAAGGAAGTGGGGGACAGCCACTGAGAGTGGACAGAAAGTTGCCACCTGGGAAGGTTGCTGACATAGGAAAAGGGACACACAGAAAGTCCTTCCCAGCCAAAATAAAGGGTCATATGGTTCGTTAGATGCTCATCTTTTTTAGTAATTGTTGCGCTTCCTGGAACCAATTGAAGATGAGTACTGAGGTACCACTGTACTGTATGCAATTGATCATATATACTTAATAGTCCACTAGACCAGCAAGATGAGAGATTTCTGTGTACAACAAATTACATTGGAAGGTTGCTTAATGTTTAACAGTTGCTAAAACATAAAAAAATTCACCTCTAAATTAAATTGAAATTAGCTAGTAGAGGAGAGGGTGGACCAGGGGTTCAATTTTCCTGCTGCACCCAAATTCCAAGATTTCATGTGTATTCACAAGTGCGTTATCCCTCTTAGACATCAACAAAGCTAGTAGCAAAATGATGTGGCTCCTGTAAAAAAGATAGCATTCTATGCCTCACAATCAAAGCAGGCCAAGTAAAGGGACCTGTATTTAGGTGAGGATGGGAGGCAAATGCATAGTAAACACACACACAAACATTATGTGTTATGTGTCTTCTCTAACCTGGTGCCTGACAGAACTCCTGAACTGATCAAAAGATTTCAAAATTGTTCAAATGGTACATATATCAACAGATTATAATTCTATTGAAAATAATTCTAAAGTCAGTTTTTTTTTTAATCTTCAAAAATGTTATCTTGAGGAAATGATTCTTTTCTTATAGTGTCATTGCACCCATCAATTTTCAGAATATATTGGAGTTGAGTTTACCGTAGAGAAGTGATTAACGATATTGATGTTCTTTTGTTTCTGTTACACCTCTCTCCATCACTCTGTAACTCCCATAGCAGGCCACATTTTCTGATTTGAGAAAAGCCCCATGGGAAGATTTCCTTAGATGATTTCTTTTTTGAACTTCATTCAAGTGTGGGAAGTTTTGGACTCTACAGACCACTGGAGAGATGATTCCTTAGTGAAAAATGGATCTCACATACATCCTTCAATCGCATTGTGATTTAGGCAAGCAAGCATAGCTTTAGCATGAGAATTTTGCTGATATTTTGTTTACCTTTTGGCAGCACACCGGGGGGGGGGGGGGGGGGGGGGAAGAGAAGGAACAGTAATTTATTTTCCATCAAATTGAATGAGAATGACAAAAATGCAGATGACTGTTTAAATTCTATCTCTTCTGTCCCACTGGCAGGTCTGCAATTTTTCTCAAGGATATTGAAATTTGACTTCTTGGCATTCATCTTTCTAACTGCAGAGATTACAAGACAAGACCACAGGGAAATTACAACAGTGATGAAGTCAGGAGAATGGAAAACAAAGCCTATAACTTAGATGGACTCATAATCATGTTAACTCCTGACACTGCACATATAAACTTCAGACATCAAGATCAGATTATCTTAGAGCTAGCTAAGGAAGTGGGACTGCTATCATCAAAGCTAATAGTCATTGATCCCCATGATGTCCATTAATTGGTCCAACTTTTTCTTGAAAAAAATCAAGGTGGTAGTCAGCATTACATTTTGTTAATATGTTCTAATAAAAAATAATACAACGACATTTAGTAGTAATAAAACAAACAGGAATCAACGCATTCTGGTGACCATTGCTCTACTAATCAAATCCCAGAGGGCTTCTGGAAAATCCAGGTTTTGAAAGACACCAAAAGGCCGTTAGAATGGGAATCAGACTGTTCTAGAAGAGAGGAGCCCCCAGAGAAAATAGTAACTGTCCCACTGCTCGCTTTTGTCCTGATCCATGGTTGCAAATGGTCCCAGGCAAATAAAGCATCATTATTTATAGTAATAGCACTTAAATTTATATACATATACTTTGTAGTGCTTTACAGCCCTAAGAGTCAGCATATTGCCCCAACAATCTGGCTCTTCATTTTACCAACCTTGGAAGGATGGAAGGCTGAATCAACCTTGAGCCAGTCAGAATTGAACTCCTGGCAGTGAACAATGTGTTAGTTTGCAATACCACGTACTAACTATTGTGGCACCATGGCTGTTTGTGTGTTCACTTACTTTCTAAGTCCTTTTTCATGGACCCATTAATAATATATTCTTTTGCAGGAATATTGACTGTAAAAGGCAAATGCTGTGCTACTATGATAGCACATACTAGATAGATAAGATAGACGGATATATACATATGTCTTACGGAATTTGTCAATCAATTTTGAGGACTTTTCTAGTTGTGTACATTACATCCCTTTATGGTGACTACTGCTATCCCTTTTCTTCCTCCTCCATATATATTACTTTCCTCACCACTTTTATTTTATTTATTAAAGAATATATAGCCATGGACCAAAAATGGGAGAAAACAATGTTAAATATAAAATAATCCAGATAAAAAGTCTATTGAGCCACAATGGCACAGTGGTTAGAGTGCAGTACTGCAGGCTACTTCTGCTGACTCCCAGCTGACTGCAATTTGGCAGTTCGGATCTCACCGAACTGGAAGGTTGACTCAGCCTTCCATCTTTCCGAGGTTGGTAAAATGCGAAGTCAAATTGTTAGCGGCATTAGGCTGACTCTGTAAACTGCTTAGAGAGGTCTGAAAGGCACTGTGAAGTGGGATATGAGTCTAAGTGCTATTGCTATATTGCTATACCAATCTCAAGTTCATACCCAATAGTTTCTGGCTATTTGAACTGACAGCCCAGTTTTCCGATTCAGAGAGGATTCTAGCAGGAAATTTTAATACTAGATGTTAATGAAGATCTTCAGTCATGCAATTAGAGATGTCTGAAAGTTAAGTCATAGCAGCTGGGCTTCTTCCATTTTGTTTGAAATGTTTTGCTGCTTATCCAAGTAGCTTCTTCAGTATCCTTAATTCTAGGATGTGTCCTGTTTATGAATCTCTAGTCCTTTAACACCTCATATCTGCATATAGTTAAATCCGATCTGCTTGGTCTTCAAAAGTTTCATAGGCAATACAGAAGAATGCAGATCAACCCAACTGGCCATTAAAATTTACTTTCTTAATACAAAATGGCAAAATCTCCCAAGAGGCAAATCACTTTCTGGAAAGGGCAAGGAACTACATGCTTGATTACATGCTAATTGCCCACAGTTTGACTACCTGCTGTTCAGACTTTTGTGCTGCCTTCTTCCTGACAGTGACCATATCTTTGCTCTTCACTAAACCCTTTAAAAGTCGATTCCCTGACTCAGGGGGTCCAGAAAATGCTGTGTACAAGAAATATCTTCACATTAAGTGGTCAGATAACTTGGCAAACTTTTGCATTCAATTCTTAAATACTCCTAAAGCTCTTTTATTAAAAAGTCTATGGGAAATGCCAGAGAGATCCAATCTGCTTATTTTCCGGGATATCAGTAGATCAATGTACAAAGCCCACCTTGGTGTCAGCTCAGAATGTACAAAACAAGTTTCCTAAATATCAGTTTAATAACTGATATTATTAGGGTATGTATACCAATGTCCTAGTGATTGCTCATCTGTGGAACAGTTTGTATGAGAAAATGGGGTGGGATGGAGAAAAAGTACTAACTAATGAAATCTAAAATTGGAATTGTTTGGAAAAATGAACATTCTGATTCCTAATTTCCATCACTGACTGTTCTTTTCTTCTTTTGCATAAATAAGTTTGTTTCTCACATTGAGACCTTAGTATAATATCCAACAACGTTTTATGCTGTAGGGGCCAGTGACTGTTTCTTGAGAAGGGAGCATAATGGATTCCCCTTAAATGGTGTTGGGAACACCTCCTCCTTCAAGGATGAATTAAGCACCTCTAGGGCTTACCAACATGCCACTTTCTAGATGGCCTTCACCAGCCAGAAGGGACATGGATCTAATTTGGATGTGGCCACACTTAGAGTCCCAATAATCCTACTTCCTTGAATCCAATAGAATCAAACTTTTCTCCGATACTGGGTAAGTTAACCCTGCATCACACTTGGTCTCCAACAGAGAATACATCCAAGTAATTTCATTTGTTAGATGAACCCCACATTTCTCAGAATGATTCTGGAGGTAAATCTCTAAGCCCCCTTTCCCAGAAGGATTATCATAAACAAGGTTATGGGGCAATTCTCTGTGGAGGAATAAGAGCAAATAATATTGACATTTCTCCCCTCTTAGTGCCATGTGTTAGGACCTAATAGTGACTTTAACTTGTGATTGATTGGATTCATCCCTAGTTTTCCTCCAGCATTGCTCTAGACATTTTTGCACCCTTTTCAGATCTCTCAACTCTTAAACTTAAACCATGAGAAGTGCTGAGGGTGATGGACCAAGAGAAGTTGCATAGACATGATCAGCCAAGGCCTCAGCAGGACAATGCAGCAGAAGCTCAGATAACAACACCCCCCCTAGTTCTTTTGCCATCCCAATGGGTCAATCCATCACTAGAGGTGGTCTGAATGAATAAATCCTACTTTCTTGCAGATGAGGATAGCATAAGAGAATAAGAACATGATCTGACCATGACAGATAGCAACAGCAATAGCATTTAGACTTATTTACTGCTTCATAATACTTTACAGCCCACTCTAAGTGATTTTACATAGCAAGCATATTGCCCCCAACATTCTCAATCCTCATTTTACTAACCTCAGAACGATGGAAGGCTGAGACAACCTTGATCCAGTAGGACTTGAACTGCCAAATTTCTGGCAATCAGCAGAAGTAATCTGCAGTACTGCACTCTAACCACTGCACTACCATGATTCTTAGTCATGCTCCAACAATAAAACCATGTCTGAAGTGACCACTATTTTGAGTTAGGCCATGGATTATCTAGGGTAGACCATAGCCATCATGATGGTCCTGAACTCATGGATTGCTTCTCATGACCCCAAATTGAAGTGCCCCAAGATCATCAGTCTGGGGAACTCCACAGCCAACTCAGGCTGCAGCTCAGGCTGAGAGGCTGTTGCTACACAACAGGGAGGATGGTACAATAGCAATCTAATGAGCCTATCTTCATAAACAAGGTGTCACAATCAGCCATTTGTGCAATGGTGCCCCTAAAGATCAATAAGAGGCTCCCAGGAGACAAAAGCTACTCCCCCTGCCCTGCATTGGGGGTCTAGGCTAGTTCCATACCCCAGACCCATCCCAACACATTTCAGAGAGGGATATCAACCCCTCCAGGCCTAGTCAGATCTCAGTAATGCATAATTATCAATTCAGAATTGACAACTACCACACAGATTTGGTAATACAATAGAGATTTATCTTGAATTATACTAGGAATGTTTATTTCCAAAAATTAGAAGTTCCCAGTACCTTTAGCCACCTTGTGCAGCCTTTCTGGTTGCCCAGTGGAATATAAAGTAATGTAAGTGTAATAATAAAGGAATGGGAAAAATTCATGGTTAGCTGTCGCAGAGGATTTTCCACTATCAGCATTAACTGTATAATATAGTGGCAGCAGAAGGCAATGAATGTGGAAAGAAGTGTAGGCAATCAGCAGGCTTTCATTCAGCGAGATGGAGGAGCCTGTCAAAGACACAAACAACTAATCAGTTGCCGACGCTGATTGATGATCCTACCTGCATTCAAATCTATCAGAGTGACCAAGTAATATCTATCGTTTATGCAGTGGATGTATAAACTAGAGGTAATTCATGGCATTTAAGCATATAGATCATTAATTCTGCTTAATATGTGGGGGAGAATGTTTACCTCCTTTTCCAAAATAGCAATCTCTCCTTCAGGCGAAAATGGGAAGAGGGAGATTGAGGTTCACTGCAGTTGAGTAGACAATAATGATTTCTTTTAAACAACTTACAAATGTATTGTCTTTGATTTTATTTCCGCCTCCACCTTGCATTTGTTACTTGCCATGAAATCTATAGCAGAATATATTAACATGTTAATTAAAGGGACTGAAGATCAGAAGTCCAGGAGGGGGTTGGTTTTTAGCATCCCCTGATGCGTTTGTTCATTTGGACCTTCCCTGAGGACAAAGAAATATCCCTTCCAATATTAGCACACCCTTGAATTTTATTCCTTTATTCAGCCTCCTTGAGTTGAATGTTTTGAAGTCACCAGAGAGAATTACATTGGCTTTTCATTAACTGTGCCTCATCCCACAGAATGGCTTCAAGCCCCAATTTTTCTCTGCATATCAAATGCATTTGTCAAATGGTAATTTGGATTATAATTAAAAGAAAAATGGAAGTCTGCATTGGAAAAAATTAGAACTGACTTGGGATTTGGCAAGAGAAAGTTAGCAGTTGTCTCGCCTGTTGCAGCTGCATTTTTTTTTTATCCACCACCAGTTTTCTTTTACGAAAAGTTAATTTAGTTTAGTTAACAGGTTGGAGTGGGAAGGAGGGTTGAATCTAGAATTAAGATAGTGGTGAAACAATTGTTGAGAGGCAAGCCAAATAATAATAACTAAAAAGAAGAATTGACAGAAAGTTGCTAACTGAGCAGCTAGAACAGCACAAAAACAACAGAATAAGATTGCCTGCATTGGAAGTTGTTCCAATAAACACAAATATTAAAAGATGCCAATACTGTAATATCAAATATAAGTACGCACTTACTGCAAGAAACAAACCAAGTAATGTATAGCCCAGGTGCAGATACTTTGAATACTTTGAACATAAAGTCAAAACAAGAAGGAAAAAAAAAACCATTGCACCATGAAAATGGAACATAAATCTGGAAGATAAGATCAGCATACTAATATGGGAATGTAATCCACCTACAACAGATGAAAACAATAAGAAGTTGAAGGACAAGAAGACCAAAGAAATGTAAAACAGAAACAAAGAAGATTAAGGAAGCAGTGGAAGTAATAAAGCAGAAAATAACAGTTATAGTTAAGATCAGCAGATATGAAACCATAGGTAGAATCTCCCATTTCAATTGAGGCAGAAAGATTTTTACCAATCCAAAAATGGACAGATTTCACTGAACATCCGACAAAGAAATAATGCAGTTCCGAGCACAACTATGGAACAACCCAAAGTATAAAGCAAGAATGCAGCTTGGAGAAAGGAGAACCTAGTTAGCAAGAAATTCATTAACAACAAGTAGCAACCAAACTTGGTGCACTGGAAGATCTACAAGTAATACTTTTCTGGAAGCAGGGACTGGTGGGTCCACAAAATAGATAAAGTAATAGAAATTGATGAAGCTAAAGTGCTCTGGGACTTTAGATTTCAAACAGACAGACAACTGGCACATCACACTCCAGACTTAACAATTCTCAACAAGAAAGACAAAAAGGCCTGGATGATGGCAATGGCAGTATGTGCAGACAGCAGAATAGATAAAAATAATTGGAGAAGATAGAAAAATATAAAGACATGCAAATAGAAAATGACTATGACAAAAGAAAGCAAAGATCATACCAGTAGTAACAGGTATTTTGGATACAATCCCAAAACATCTGGAACACCACTTGAACACCATCAGCATTGATAAAATCACCATCAGTCAATTGCAAAAGGTAACTTTACTTGGAACAGCTTACATCTTGCAACAATATCTTTAAGACCATCAACAGCTACATCTTCCTACCCCTGGTTCTTGGAAAGGACTCCAAGAATACCAAATCCAATCTAAACATCTGACTCACTGCACAATGAACCATAATAATAATAATAATAATAATTCCGCTTTTCAATGTTTTTTCATGCAATACCATTTGCTTCTGGCCTTACTTTTGATCTGTCAGCAGTTCTGATATAATTAGTGCAAATTTTATAGTACAGGTTAGTCCATCATTTGAAATAACCATTGCATTAGTTATGAATCTGAAGAATATCTAAAAGATCAAAAGTCACAGTAAAATATGCCATTTGAAGGATAGCCTTCTAACAGCTAGCACATCCAATTAATTCAAGAGTCTAATTATATTTGATTTAGTTTACACCTTGCATTCAGAAAGATAATTCTTTGGATTTAATGAAAAACCAGAAAAAATTGCGTATAGACTCCCACAATTCCACAAGGTTTCTTACTTACAGAAGTGTTTTGAGCCGGAGGCAAAGATAAAAGTAATTTTTCACAATGAAAGTACTTTTCCATTCATCTAACATAACTAAGTATGACTATCTGTAGAGGAATATACCCTACTTATATATGGATTTTCCTCTGTTCCTGCAATCCACCCCTTCATCTTCCAAATGTAGAATGCTTAGAACTCTTTTCAAATTGATCGAGAAACCTTGAGTCCCCAAATAAAACTTATTACGTTATCTAAATAAATGTTTATTAAATATAATTACAGGTAGTCTTCAACTTACACCAGTTTGTTTAGTGACTGTTCAAAAGACTGCACTGAAAAAAGTGACTCATGACCATTTTCCACACTTGCAGCATTCCCATGGTCACCTGGTTTACATTTAGATGCTTGATAGTCATGTTGTCCTGAGATTATATAATCCTTTTTCGTAACCTTCTGACAAGCAAAATCAATGGGAAAGCCAGATTCATTTAACAACTGTGTTACTAACTTAACAACCCACAATGATTCACTTAACAACTGTGGTGAGAAAAGTTGTAAAATGAGATAAAACTCATTTAACAAATTTCTCACTTAGCAACCTAAATTCTGGGCTCACTTGTGACCGTAAGGCGAGAGCTACCTGTACATGTAACCCAATGGAAGATTTGTTCTTTGAATCAACAACAGGTTACCGGAAATTTCATTGGGTACAAAATATTGAATAATTAATTTAATACCTTTTTTCTTCATCTCAGCCCTCTTGTCCTAATGCTGGTGCTGTTAAATGATCGGTCATGCTAACTGTGCATTTAATACCATTCCAGTTTAGCCTTTCAGTTGCCTATTTCATATTCTGTATTTTAGAGCTACCCTTTTATCCTGTGATTGATTCACATTTTAAAAAAAATTAATACCAGGAAGAGAAGCTGCTTAGACATGGTAACTCTTCCTGTTTACTTTCCCGAGCAGTGTATCTTGCTAAGTGACAATACGAGATAACAAACTCCCTGCCCTAAATCCAGTTAGATAATTATTTCCTTCTTTGCTTTAACTAGATGCCTGATACCAGTGGTGGTATTCTACTGGTTCGGCCCGAAAAATGCTACCTTTCAGCTGAACCAGTAATAAAAAAATAGCTACCGGTTCGACCAAACCAGTATTTTTTTTCCTCCCGATGATCAGCTGTTCCAACAATCAGCTGTGCTAGGATCCCCCTCGCTGCCTTATTGCTTCACCCGGGAGACTTTCCTGAAGTCCAGGAGGCAAAAAGGGGCACATGGGGGGGGGGGGTGCGCGTTCCTTCATGCTCTGTTGTTTGCCTCCTGGACTTCAGGGAAGCCTCCTGCTCCCAGGAGGCTTCCCTGAGGCCCAGGAGGCAAAAAAACAGAGCACGGGGGTGGGGGGGTGCTGCAAAAAAAGAAGCCACACCCACCCAGTCACACGTCCATACCCACCTAGCCACTCCCACCTAGCCATACCCACAGTAGTAGGTATAATATTTTATAGTAAAAATATTTTCATCCCACCCCTGCCTGATGCCTGCTAGATATTTAATAATATAGCTAATCCCCATTAATATATAATTTTGCTTTTGTTTTGCTTGGCTTGGCCTTTTAGTCAGTCAAAGTCCCTGCAGGTTTCTTGACAAGATTTTTTGGAAGCGGTTTCCCTCCTTCCTAGGGTTGAGAGAAAGTGTCTGCTCAAAGGTCATGCAATCCTACCTAAATTGAAATTACAACCCATAGCCTTCCAGTTTCTAGCCCGGTTGCCTTAACCACTATATTCCACTGGCTTTCCTTGCTGAGTTCTAAGCAATTCTCCAGGCAGGGTTGGTGTGGAAGAGAGAGGTTGAAGGATAATAAAACTTGTCTAATACAAGCAATCTCTTTTTATGAACAGATGCCATAGCGTTTCCTCCTTGCTGCTATTTCAGCTCACTGTGGCAGGCCAAGGGGAAATATCTCCAATGCTTTGTCTGTGGAGATTCTCAGTCATCCTGGCCATGGTTGTCCCAAAGGTGCCTTTTCAAGAGCCATCTAGACTTTCTGTTTTTTCTTTGAAGATGTTTCGCTTCTCATCCAGAGCTGAAGAAGCTTCTTAGATGAGTAGTGAAACGTCTTCAAAGAAAAACCAGAAAGTCCAGTTGCCTCTTGAAAAAGCACCTTTGGGATCCCCAATGCTTTAAATATTTGGATTTTATTAATAAACTTCTATTAACTGTGATCATCCCAGCATCTTCCCCTATGTACAATCTCTTTTGTTTCCAACCTGAAGATGTGAAAACTGGCAATATCTTCATTTGTGTGGAAAGTGTAGGCTTATTTAGTTGAAATTTACCTGATTTTACAGGGAATCTAATTTGAACAGCACTCAATCATCAGACATATAGAATAAAGGAAAAAGGAAAATATGTTATGGTGATATGGGAATGCATTTTAATGAAATTAAAAGAAAATGTTAAGGGTTTTCCGGGAAAGAAGGATTGGTTAAACGACTTAAGAATGGTGTAGATGCTTTAAAGATATTCACTCTAAGTAAGAATTTTTAATAACTTTTTCCATCTCACAACTTTCCTTGTGATGCCTAAATTAAAGAAGCTTGATTAAACCCAAGTTTTTAGGTTTAGATCAAAGGCTGATATTAAAATCTGAATACATTTGCATTCTATTCATTCATTTGTGGTATAAGGACCCTTATAATATATAGATATTACTGCCTTAGGATGTTTCCAGTTATCAAATGGTGTCTTATTCACAATATATGAAAATACAGAATTACTTATCAAGGTCACCTGGAAGCCCATTTGGCTTAATAATTACTCCTTTTGTAGTTTGAACAAGTTGAGCAGATGGGGGAAAATATCTCCTAAAGAAAGTGATCAAAAATATTCAGTATTTAAGACTCTTTCCACCCCAGTATCTTACAGAGGCATCAAAATGCTTCATTTACTTCAAATTTGCATGTTATCTGCATGAGGAACACCCTAAATCATACTTAGCTTGTAATTACAACTTCTCTCATCTAGTTTTCTTTATTTTTTCCCAATAAAGGAGAATATTTGTAGCTCAGGGTTGAAATGAGAGGTCCTTGGTACTTTCTGAAGTTGTTTTCTTGCAGATATTTCATTACCCTAACTAGGTAACATCATCAGTGTTAGTAACATCTTAGCACCAAGGACCCCTCATTCTTCAGTTAGAAAAGACCATATTGATGTACAGGCCAGTCTGGTGACATCAGTGAAACTAAGGAAGACTACATAAGCCTAGCCAGTGCACCTTTGGTCCTCCTTGGGTTAGGATCATTTGCAACTTAAAACAAACATGCTTTTCGGTGCCCTCCGATTTTGTTTGCTATTTTTTTAGACTGTTTCAGTTTCACCTTGCAAGGAATCAATTCTTCATGCTGGCTAGCCAGAAAGAATTATTCTGGAAGGGCACTAAATCAATATTATTCTTCCACTGTCCCCTTTTTACAGATCAATTATAAAGCACCAGTCTTGCACAGGCTGTTCATTCTCTTCTCCCTTGCAATCCAACAAGCTTGCTTTGATAACAAAGCCCCTGTGTTATGTTCAGACAGACAAATCATACTTTAAAAAAAAACCTGAACAGGAGATGATTCAGAATTAATATGCCCTCCTAAGAAAGGGAGGACAAACAGAGGGAAAATGACAAAATTCTATCCAATGTCTTGTTTCTCCTTCTTGACAACTATAACTGCAGCTAAACTGGAAATTCTCCTGTCCCAGTGTTGTGACACACATTGAAACACACTGAAGCATACACGCTCCCCTCCCTCCTTCTAGCTGAAATAGGGGTTGGTTGGAATAAGCTGAAGATGCAGTAAGAATAGATGTAGCTATTGGAGATGCATATGGAAGAGAAAGAAAAATAAGACATTGGGTCATGGTAAATGCACAAGGGAAAATGAAAAGATGTGTTTAAAAAGAGTTACAAGCAGGGGTGGGATTCTACCAGTTCGCACCTATTCGCTAGAGTTGCTTGTTAACATTCTAAGCAGTTCGGAGAACTGGTTGTTAGAAGAAATTACTGGCCTAAACCTGTAAGGAAGGCAGGAAGTGGTAACTTCAGCAGTTTCAAGTGGTCAATTGGAGCAAAGCTGGCCCAAATCCTAAGCTTGTCTCAGTTTAATGTGTTTCCAATGAACCTACAGCAGGACTTGTGCCAGATGAAGTTGGAAAACAGCTGAGGGAAAAAAAGAAACAGGAAAATTGACTTGGTTAGGTATGCCGGGGGAAGTTGATGTGTTTATAACCTCGACAGAACAGTGTCTTTAGGTTGCAGCAAGCAAATCATAAGAATAAATAGTGGCACCCTTTAAGCAGCTACCTCATTTCCTGGTCTGTGCCTTGCAATGATGAGTATTTTTATTAACCATTTTCAAAAGAAAAGGAAAAAAAAGAGACCAAGCAAAATGAAGTTAAAAAAGGAAAATAAAGCAGAGTGGATAAAACAGGGAATTTACAAGCATTTTGAAATTAGGCTTAGACTTTGAATATTTTGATAATTAGTTTTGAATAATTAAACATAGCTTTTAAAACAAAACCTACATATAATTGTTAAAAGCAATATATCTATGTCAACATAACAGTATCAAAATTAAAATCACTAAATAAATCTCTTTAAAAAGTATAGAAGTAGAAGCCAGGAGAAGAATTTAGTCGACCGCAGATGTCAAACTTGCTGTGTCATGTTGCCATCACATGACGTATCATGATGTTTTTCTCCTTCACGGAACTGGGTGGGCGTGGCCTGCACATGACACATCTGGCCTGCGGGCCAACAGTTTGACACCCCTGAAGTAGACTTTCAATAGGAAGCCAAAATTTTTAAACATGACAGTATTCCAAAAATACAGAACTTAAATCAGAACTTTTATGAATGTTTCAGGCATGGCAGCTGCTTAAGAACATTATTTTGGTAACAAAATAACCTGACCTGTGAATCTAATTGCCTTTCTTCTTTAAGCAGAAATTTCTCACGCTCATTCCTCTGCAAGCCTAACAAGCATTGTTTTTTCTAGCTTCATGAGTTCTTGGTCTCTCCTCAAATTACAATTGCTAAATATTTTGCCACCTGCTTTAAAAAGAAGAGAAAATATGGTATACCTATCACCTTCCAGTTCATCTCCTTTCATAATCTACTGTATTGTGTACATCTTCCTTTAATGCCAATCAGTCTTCAAAGTGTCTTGACTTTGTTCTATAATCTATAATGTTCATAGAACAATTACCATAATTAAGGATATTTAGATTTCAAACCATTCACCTGGTTACTCTAAGAAAATTTGGCACAACGTTATTGTAGTCTCAATTCAGAGGCTTTTAACTTAATTACTTGCCAGTTGACAGGGTTTAGAACAGAAACATTTTGAGCAATTACTTAATAGTTCCTTTGTTATTTAAATTTCCTATTGACTGATCTAAGCAGCTCTGAGATGCTACAAAAAAAGCTGGAATCCAATAGAATCTGGAAATTAAGTCTGATTAAATTGCACAATCTTAATTTTGTCTCTTCTTAAAACCTCCAGATATGGAGAATCCATGGTCTCTATCGGTAGATTGTTCTAGTATTCTATAAATCTTACTAGCAGGAGGCATTCCTTATATTTGAATAAAATTTAGCAAGTGGTAAATTGGTAGCAAGATGTAATCATTATTTCTGGTCTGTGTAAAATCATTCTGTTGAAAATAGAATATCTTCTGTATGGCACCATTGATACATTTGAATACTAATATACACCTTCACTCTTCATTTTTTTCATACTAAATATCTCCAGTTCCATCAAATTATTCTCACAAGGTAAGTTCTCAAGTCCCTGTATCATCTTTTTTGCTCTCATCTGGTTCTGTTTTAACTTGTTAATATTCTTCTAGAAAAATAGTGCTAACAATAATGCAATACTCCACATGTGGTCTCATCAGTACAAGGATTTAACCTATCCTTGTTGCGGTACTTTTTCTAAGGCAGCTCAGGAAGTTAGCCTTCTACCAGCTATATCACACTGCTGGCTGATGTTCAGATTGTTGTCAATGACCAACTCCAAGTCCTCTGATATAAAGTTTTGAAGCCATCATGTACATGTGTCCTGATTTTTTTTGTCCTCAAAAGATTACATTTTTTCTGCTTGAAGGACATCATGTTTCTCACAGATCAGTATTCCAATTTGCCTAGATTTGATTGCAATCTTTTGTGTGTTTGTGTGTGTGTGTGTGTTAAATAATAGTGGCCATAAAAATAGATTCATGCAGAACTCATTTCAGTGGTGGGATTCAAATTTTTTTTACTAGCAGGTCTGTGGGCATGGCTTGGTGAGTGTGGCTTGGTGGGCATGGCAGGGGAAGGATACTGTAAAATCTCCATTCCCTCCCCACTCCAGGGGAAGGTTACCGCTGATTCTCCAAGGTATGCAAAATTTCCTCTACTGGTTCTCCAGAACAGGTCAAAACCTACTGAATACCACCTCTAATTCATTGGTTACAGTTCTCTAAATTGATCCAGTGTTGACTCTCTTGTTATGGATAATCAGACAGTTGTGGACTCACTTTTGAACAGCTCAACAATGAAAATATTTCATGAAAACCTGTAAGAAGCTTTGCTGATGTCAGATAGTTTATATCTCAACATTTGTCTTGCCCAGTAAAGTAGCTAACTTGACAAAAAATGAGACAAGCTTTACCTCACATGACCTATTTTTGACAAAGTCATACTAACTTTTAGCAATCCTATTGTAGTCTTCAAGGTGCTTATGATTTATTATGTACTCCAACATCTTTCTAGATATTCATGTGAAGCTCAGTAAATTGATAATTTCTGAGATTTTATTACCTTAGAGCGGGAATAATATTTGTTCTTCTCAACTCTTTGTCAACTCCTTTGTTCTCTAGGGCTTCTCAAAGATAATTGACAGAAGTCTCAACAGTTATTTTGCTAGTATTTTAAGGTACATTGAAATTTATTAAAAAATCAGAAAATCTCTGAGAAATTATCTGAGAATATTTTCCATTCTTTCTTCCTACTTTTCCTTTTCCTTTCCTCCAACAAATAGATAATTAGGCTACTTCTAGAGTCCAGAGAATATTCAATCATAGAATTTTCAGCTTCACGAAAGAATTTTTGATATTAAAAATAGATCCAACACACCACTGCAGTGTTTTAATATTGTTAAGAGAAGCAACGACTGCCATTTTTCAAACCCTTCTTTCTTAGTTCAAAATTGTCAGATATTGTGGAGCTGTTCTGACAAACTTGGTGTGTTAATTACACATTGCCTTGCTTGCCAAATAGATCAAAAGTAGATCAAACTCTCAAGAGCATATATCAAACAGAACTCCTTTTGTGCTCCATGGCAGTTAAAAATATTTATTATTTAACAAAAGTACATCTCAGAAAATAATTCCCTAACACTTATCAATCTTTCCAGATGAACAATTGACAGGAAGAGTGAGAACACACAGGAATTTTAGCTGACCTCAAAAAAAAAAAAAAAAAAAAAAGCTACCAAGATCACACCTGACTAGAATCTGAATGGAAGAGTATCATGATATCAAAGTGTGTAGATAAGACTGGTAAGAAAAAAAAATAAAAAAAAAAGCCAAAGACAAGCCACTTCTGCACTGCCACTATGGATGTGTAGATTCCCTCTTGAATTGAGGAGAACTTTAATTTATTGAGAGAATTTATGCATCAATTTTACCCAAATGTAGGCCTTGAATATAATTTATTGAATTTTGTTGAAAGCTGACATTATGGCTTGTACAAAGTTTGATTCAGCTCATAAAACAGTTTACCATTATCAGCATATTCATCTGTTCACTAATTTCCTTATCCATGACTTACTCCTATCTCAAAATGATTTACAAATACAATATTAAAAGTTCTATGAAACAGATATTAATAGTATTATTAGTGGAAGTTAGTAGCTGGTGAAAAACGATGTAAAAAGAGAGAAATTTAGACAATGCCCAAAAGAGAACTTCATTGGAGAAGAAAATAGAATTATTTATGTATTTACTCTGAGAAAACTAACATTGATAAAGATCCCCCCCCCTTTTTTTAAATGTTGCTGCCTTTGCTGATGCTTCTAACAGAATCAGAAGTCTGGGGGGGTCTAAAAGGCTGACAGTGCCATGGTTTGGAAACTGTCTTATGTCTACTGATTCTTATGTCTACAGAATAAAGAGCTTGTATCTCCTATCCCAGGAAGACACCAAGTCTTTAATAGATGATACTAAGGCCTACTTATCATCTGATTGTTCACAATTTCAAAGAGCAGCTAATGAATATTTTAAAAGGTATGCAAATTTGATTCAGATAAGAATAAGCATGGGCATCACATCCTTAACCAGTAACCATGTACTATTGACCTCACCCCTTTCCTAAGAGGTCTGTAGGGGGCGTGCATAAGCGCACCAACATGCCTACCGTGCTTGTCCTATTGTTTCTTTTTATTCGTATCCATTTCATGTATTCATAACCATGTTTATACTTATACCTGTTATCTAATACTTGCTTGACAAATAAATAAATAAATAAATAAAATCTTCTCTGGAGATGTCCTGTTCATTCTAGGCATGAGCTATAAACAATGGCCTTCCTATCCCTTGCCATTTGACCTTTTGTCAACTCATAGCTTCATAAATTATATTGTAGTTTCCCAGATAAATCTGGCTTGGTGAAATGCCTGTTAGAAAGGAAAGTCTTTTCAGCAGTGTGATCCTCATGAAATGAGCTTCCACAATATTGTGGCAGCATTAGGCAATCTAATGGTTTATAATAGATGTAACTTGTCTTGTAAAGCCTTTTTCTTTTAGCCCTTAGAAGTCATTTTAACACACCCCGAGAGAAAGGCAGCCAAAGAGAGTGGATCAAAAACAGAAGCTGGCCTCTGATCCCTTTGAGACCCTTCTAATTATTCCATAAGCCCTTCAGTTGCCGTAAGCATCCCCTCTCTTGAAGGATTTGACAAAGATGGTTAACCTTTTCTTCCTGCTCATTAAACTCTTCTACAGCTGACCAGTTTCCGAGCTGGTAGCACAATGCATTTGGAAGTAAGTAAGAGATTTGGCTTTCCCTTCTGGCCCGTTGATCCAGTTACATAAATGACTATTGCATAGCGGCTTTGATAGCTGTATTATGGCTCAGATCAGATCAAATTGCTTGGGTAAAGGAGAAATTGATTGCTGCTCTCAACCCAAACTCTGCCTGGGTATTCAGCCACAAGCACTCTCTCTCGCTCCCTCTCATTGTCTCTGTGTCTCTCGCTCATTTGCCCAGCGCCTGTAATCTTATCAGCATCTCAAAAGTTCTGACAAATGAAGTTTATTGGCTGTAGTTAAGAGGTGATAACACTTATGAGGCCTTTTGTCTATCTCATTTCTCTTGAACCTTCTGTACCTGAGTAGGAAGATGTTGGCACTCTGCACTGCTTTTATTTGGAGATTCTTGATTGTCTTGAAAATGAAAACATGTATGTCTTATTTATTTTGTTCTCTTGACAAATGCGGCCTCTTCCAGTGGGTGGAAAACTCAATTTACTGCCGACTTGATGATTAAGGCTAATTTAGCATGGCTTCATTATGCATATGGGTGTGCATGTGTGCGGAGAAAGAAAGGCAAATGGCATGTGTGATGCAGTCATTTGAAGTATTTTTAGAGAACCGATTCTCTACTTTAAAAGGAGATCATTAATTTATTAATCCTTTGGTCATAAAACATTGCCAGAATGACAAAAGTGGGAATCAATGGGATGGTATTAATAGCTATAAAATGTGGGCACATGTTCCTAAAGAAATAAACATGTGCATCATATAGTTGGGAACAGGACAGAATGAACAAGGTGAAGAAAAAGAAAAAGATACACAAAGCCTGAAAGAAAGTTGGAATGAAGTTCAATGCAGACAATCACGGGTTTCATGTCTCCACGCAGCAAGAGCATGCACAGAACGGTTGTCAAAATCTGGAAGATGATAGGCAGAGCATCATTAATGAAGTCCTGTCCCCTTTTGCAGATGTGAGCAACCATGTCAACGCATATAAAAGGAGCAGAATTTGAATTGCACTGATACCTCCATCATCTTGCAAATTTTGACTCACACCCTTCAGCCTACGGTTAGGTTATGAGAATTACTGTAATAATTATGAGAAACATTGTGTTGCATTGGGTTGGATGTGTAGGTCAATGTTTTTGTTTATTGCACTAGACACATTGGAAGCCGGGATTGTACTTCATGGCCCTTAATAGGTCTGTTGGAACCTGCATTATCGGGGCTTACACTCATTATAACCATTCATACTCATGGCAGCTCACAGAAGTACATAATTACAGGTGAGGAATGTTGTTTAGAGATCTGTCAGCCATGCAGCAGATTTATGCATTACTCTTCAACAAACAGAGGATAGCCAGAAGCAAGTTCTATTTATACTACATATACTGTAGGCTCTTGGTCATATTCATGGATACATATATGCTACAAAATTGGATAGTGGTGGGGGGAGTCTTAATACTAAAATCTCTACTTTTGGATTAAAATACTGATTCTCCTCCTCCTAATGTATAGAAGGAGAAAGACGATGCCTAGATGCATCAATAGAAACTGATAGCAAAGGCCATAAAAATGGCAAAGCCTGAGCTGGTGTTTATTAGGAGAGTCTACGGAGATTCTCTGTCATCCAGGTCATGGTTGTCCTGAAAGTACTTTTTCAAGAGGCAACTGGACTTTCTGGTTTTTCTTTGAAGACATTTTGCTTCTCATCCAAGAAGCTTCTTCAGCTCTGAGAATCTCCATAGAAATTCAGTCATTCATAAAATAAACATACAGGCATCCTTAATGGGTTTCTCTCCCCCTTAGAATCTTTCCTTTGCTCTTTAAAATTCCTGCATACCATAGAATCTCATCCAAGATTCTGAGGAGAGAACTTGAAGACTAATGCTAATGATGAGATTGAACAGGAATGAGTTGAGTATGTGTTTTTTGTGCGTGTAATTAAGATGTTGGACTGGGACTGAAGGTTCATCTCTGTTATCAGATGACTGATGAGTTTGGATTAGTCTCTTTTTCTCAGAACCCTTGACTTCACAGAGTAGTTGTTATATGGGGGGGGGGGGGACTGGAGGAGGTGCTGTGTGTGTGCCACTATAAGCTGTGGAAAGAAAAGCAGGATGTAACTGTGACCAAGTATTTAATTGAAATGTTGGACTAAGTCTGAGAAGGTTCAAATTCAAGATGCTCATCAGCTGGGGAAAGTTATTGAATGCCTCTGGGCCAGTTATTATTTTCCAGCACATCTTACACTATAGAGTAAAATTGCAAGAGACATCTATGGAATATAAAAAAATGGAGGCAGAAAGGTGGAATATAAGTCTAACAAACATAAAAGGGAAAATAGAGTGCCAGTGATCATAAATATCGGTTCTACCAAAAGGAGAACTCCAAAGACTTTATTTCAGGATTGATCACCAATAATTGAAACATACTGTGGGCACAGGTTATCCACTAGTCTCTCTATTGTTTAGTTGTGAATTTAAAATGAGGCAGAGCCTGGAGCTCTTCAGGCATACTTGAGAATGGTATTGTACACAAGAGGCCCTGGATGATATATCCAGGTGCAACTTTGATAGTTTCTTGCAGCAATGAGCACAAAACCAAACAGAAGTTGAGCCACAACCGCTGGGTATAAAAATAGATTTAAAGGGGGGATAAATTGTTGTGATGAACTTTGGATAAGTTGCAGTTCCCTTGGATGACTGGATGAATATGAGAACTGCTGTTCTTGGAACACACACAGAAAATGGCTCTCAGTAGACCCCAGAAAGGTTAGTTGAGAGCTATGCAGTAAAAACTCCTAAGAAGAAAGCTTAAGATTAAATGGATGTTTTACTATAGATAAACTCTGCAAGACCAAGGAGCTGGCTGAAAAAAAAAGGTGTGGCTTTAGGGACTGAGGGCTCTGGACTTTCAATAGGTTAGATCCAGGATTAGATAAGGGATAAAGCAAGGAATGGGTTTTGACAGAGCATGCTCCAAGTCAGTCTTGAATGAAAAATCTACAAATCTTCCTGGTGTTGGAACAATGGAACTCATAAACAGCACAGAGAAGTTCTATTGGACCTCAAGTGTAGCAGATCCAATTCAGAACCAAGGGTGCTTAAGACACAGAGATTCAGAGACTGGGGACTGGATGGGACAGACAGAATGAAGCATGTTTTATTCTAAACTAGCTGATAACCGGTGTTGCCCAGGTATTTATTTACCCCATTCCTGTATTAGACAGGAAAATCATGTAGTCGGGCCTCATACTTGTTGATAACTTATAATGAATCTTAGCCAAAATTAACTTCCAAACTATTTGCAGTCAGAATCATTCTTTTATTGTAGAAAAATCAAACCAATTCACGTCCATACTCTCCTCCAGATACCACTCCTCCAGGAGGTAAATCAGAGTCTGTTCAAAACCATAACTGAGCATGCTTGATAACTGGTGGGAGGGGAATAAGCAGTGATGCATTATGGGACTTGTATGCTTAACTAGTTCGACATTTTACCTTAACAATACTGTTTCTGAAGTTCGCAGCATTGCAAGTTTTCTATTCCTCTTCTCGGGAGTTTCTTGTCTACGCTGGTGTTTCATTTTTGTAGTGTTTGATTGCACTTGGCCAATCGCCTGAAGTTTCCTTGGAGGGCTGAGGGCCCCTTACCAGAGGGAGCCCCCTTGTGGAGTACTGTGAAGCCATTACTATGGCAACTCCACTGTGCTGTACAATAGAAGCCATTTTAACACACACACACACACACACACACACACATACACACACACACACGAGGGATATTAGGAGTGTCTTACCCCCACAGTATTTTTTTCTAGAGATTAAATCATCTGTCTACCATGTTTGGTTGAAATTGCTCGAGGCGTTCCAGAGTTATGCTGGAACATACACACACATAGAGCCATTATAGATATAGATATAGATAGATAAAGCTATATTGTAATGGTGATAGACATTATTTTCTCTTCCTTCTAACAATTCTTTGTTAAGGATGGGGCTCTTCTTAAATTTGGGACTATTTTTACTCTTGCTTAATACAATAACACAGGAAACGAGCGTATACCTTTCAGCATTTTTTAAAATATATTGATACTTTGTAGTCTGAGTCTCTTTGCACAGAGCTGTTATTCTTCCGTCTAATTCAATGTAACTTACTTATATACATCTATAGCCATCATGCCATTCCCTTTTGGCTTAAGCAATTTTATGTAAAGTGCCAAAATTTAACTTAACCTACTCTGACGTTCAGGAATACATGTCAACCTTTCATAAATTGCATTATGTTCCCTAATGCAATGGTAGAACATTTGTTTATCATGCCACCATACACTTAGGGATGACAAAAATGTCTTTACATTTTTCAAAATCATACGTTCTACTTATGAAAAAAAAGAGCATGTTTTTTTAAAAATACACCAAATAAAATGTTTATCTATTTGTTGCAGCCTGCAGCTTAGTTCCATCTTTTCTTCTGCCCCTACTTGTTATATAGTAGGTAGGTAGGGATTCCTCAGTGGTCGCATGCTAGCCTTATAGAAGATTTCACCTCTGCAAAACCCACTAAAAACTCAGGTGCATTTTAGTTCCAAGAGGGCTACCAGATTTCTCTTGACTATATTTATACCTTTGTTCTTGCTCAGTTCTATATCTAAATCAAAAGGAAGTATTTAGAAGTGAAAGAGCCTTAGAAAAAAATGCTGAATAATTTAAATGCAATGCATCCATCTGGATACAATGAACTACAAATTCTATGGTCCCCAGACTTCATAGCCTAGATTGACTGGAAATGATGGAATGCTATTACTTAAAGAAAGAGTATGTATGGTATATTGATCCAGGAAGAACCTGGAGTTATTTTAAATATATACTATTCCTACCACCCTAGAATATCAATTTGGTACATAGCTCACTTGGTTTTCTCATTTTGGGACCATTCTTTCCATTACATTGGTTGGTTATTACAGTTTTTATGGCTTCCAAAAATGTGCTTGAGTGTTTTCTGGATAAAGACATAGATAATGAATCAAATAGATCTTTGTATGTATTTGCATTTGTTGCATTTCTTTTGAGGTATTTGCATAACTCTTTTGGATGTTTAAAGTGTTGTTATACTTTTATATTTGAATTTTCTGCCACATATGCCAAAATAATCAGGCACATTTTGGTACACACTGTACATTCATTTAAGTGGGTTTCCCGGGAGCAGAGATTGTAGGCTGGCCTTGTGTAGTATTTTAGTACACAAGAGCTTACGTAGCTCATAGCTGTTGAATATAATGTCCCAAAGAATAACTTTGAGGAATAGAAAGAAAAGCTGAAATCAAGTCAATGGTCAGATAAAAAAAAATTGAATCTGGGACAGATCTATAACTCCAGTAAATATCTCAATCAAGAACATTTCTAGTTCTCATGAAAATAAAGGGAGGAAGCCATTCAGACTTGCAAGATTGTTGTCAGCCCATCCTACCCTGGTAAATTAGACTGTAAAACTAAAGTTATACATGCTAACACTATTTTTATTATAAGCTTGAAAGTCATGCAAATTATTTGTTAGTTCTTTGCTTGCAACTTTACAAGTTGCATATTTAGGGATCCAAGTTTACTACTACAATATGGGGAATCAAATTGGTACAATATAACAATATATGCCAATTTCTAAAAAACAAAGTAGCTAATTTTATGAATAAATTATTCTTTTTTAGGACTGTTCTCTTGCTCTGATTACAATCAGATTCACAAAAAGAATGATTGCTCCATCCTAATGATCAATAAAAGGTGTTATAAAAACTGATTTCAAGTCAAACAAATATGTTCAACTGATCATTTTATAAATAAGCTTATTCATATTTTGTTTAGTGCTGCATTATGTCCTAATTGTTGCATGATGACATAAATATCACTGTTTGATACTAGGCTTAGTTATTATGAGTGATGCCACTAATTAAACCAATACAATAAACAATACAAACAGGAATATTGAAGCCCTCATCTGTCACTGTTGATAGTTGACTAAATAAATAACAGCATAAATAACAGCACAGTAACAAAAAGTCTGTGAAAAAGGAATAGTGCTTTATTCATTCAGAAGGGAAGACAGACCATTCAAAAACAATTACAGTAGCTGACAATTCTCTCTCCTCCTCACCTGCCCTCATCTTCTGATTTTAAACATCAGACCTTCAAACTGATGCAGTGTAGAGAAGACCTTCCTTCCCCTCTCTTTTATATTAAGCCACCCTTTCAGGGGTGGGATTCAAATTTCTTAACAACCAGTTCTATGGGCATGGCCTAATTCTAGGCGTGGTTTGGTGGTCATGTGACTGGCTGGGTGTGGCTTGTATGTAAATATTATAAATATATATGTAAAGATTGATTTTTTTTATTTTTTAAAAAAGAGCAACTTGAGAAAGTCCAGAAATATTTTACAAGAAGAGTTCTTCACTCCTCTACTCATTGCAGAATACCTTATGCCACCAGACTCGAAATTCTAGACCTTGAAAACCTAGAACTACGCCGCCTTCGGTCTGATCTAAGTATAGTATATAAAATCATACATTGCAATGTCCTACCTGTCAATGAATACTTCTGCTTCAACCATAACAACACAAGAGCAAATAATAGATACAAACTCAAGATTAATCGCACCAAACTTGATTGCAAGAAATACGATTTCAGCAACAGAGTGGTCAATGTCTGGAATACTCTACCTGACTCTGTGGCTTCTTCCCCAAACCCAAAAAACTTTAAACTTAGACTGTCTACTATTGACTTCACCCCTTTGCTAAGAGATCTGTAGGGGGCGTGCATAAGTGCACCAACATGCCTACCGTCCCTGTCCTATTGTTTCTTTTATATTTTATTTTTCTTATATGTATCCATGTATTCATAACTATGTTTTACTTATACCTATTATCTTGTAAGCAATTGACAAATAAATAAATAAATAAATAAATAAATAAATAAATAAATAAATAAAAACTTTTACCCAAAAGCAGGCAGGAAGATTGAGCTGCTTGCAGAACCACAGCTTCTTTACTTTACTTTACTTTACTTTACTTTACTTTACTTTACTTTACTTTACTTTACTTTACTTTACTTTACTTTACTTTACTTTACTTTACTTTACTTTACTTTACTTTACTTTACTTTACTTTACTTTATTTAAATTTGTATACCACCCCCTCTCCCAAAGGGACTCGGGGCAGTGTACAGCCAGATAAAATATACATATAAATACACATACAATAATTAAAATAAGTTTAAAAAATTAAATAGATTGGCCATTATCAAAAGATTAAAAAATTAGGAGATTAAGAAGCTAAAACCATTTAAAATCAAATTTAAAACCCTACACTTAACTTTAGGCCAGACTGGCTTGATGGAATAAGTGGGTTTTTAGTGCGCGTCGGAAGGTCAATAGGTAGGGGATGGTCCTCATCTCTGGGGGTAATTCATTCCAGAGGAAGGGTGCTCCCAAAGAGAAGGCCCGAATCCTCGGGGTCACCAGCCGTCCAGGCAGTGGCACCCCGAGGAGGCCCACCCTGTGGGAGCGCACTGGTCGACGGGAGACCGACGGTGGCAGTAGGCGGTCCCATAAGTACCCAGGTCCCAAGCCATGGAACGCTTTAAAGATGATCACCAGCACCAGATCACTCCCAGATCTATCTTTCTGCAATCTGCTCCTGAGTCTGCACTGAAAAACAGAAGCTTCAATCCTAAGGAAGGTTCAGCTCTGTTCTCAGGCCACTTCTCCCTCCCCCTGAATATCACCCCTGATTGGGCCTCACGGAAGCCTCCTGGGCGGGGTGGATGGGGAGGGGAGGGGAGGGGCCAGCTAGTGGTGCCACCTGCCAGTTCTCCGAACTGTGCAAAATCGTAACAACCGGTTCTATAGAACTGGTCCGAACTGGTAGAATCCCACCCCTGCATCCTTTTTACATGTGATCTGTTGGACTCTGACTTTTTGAGCTCCGTATTTCATGTTTGAGCATGAAATACAGAAATGCACTGTCAACTTGCCCACATACTCCATTCAGACATCTTTGTCTCCAGGACAGCTGTTTTTGTACTAATCTGTAGAGATATAAGTGATGGGTAAAGTCAGGATATGTATTAATACACTGTTTTCAATAAAGGTCTGCAGTGAGAGTATGCCAGCTGTGTTAAGTTGGGTGGGAGGTGAGACTGAAACCTTGCCCAGGCACAACTGAGATATGTCTAGGCACTTGTATTTTGGTTTCAGATAAAAGGTAAGAACCACTAAATGGCCACTAAAGGAATAGTAGTCAAAAACCACATGTACAATTAATAGGCTAGTGCTCTGAATTTGGTGATTGTAGAACAACAACAACAACAACAACAATAATAATAATAATATGCAAGATTTATGAAATACACTTATAAGTTACAACATTGGATATAGCTATCCCCTTTAGTCTATTTGAAAATTTGCTATTTTCCCTTCCCATAGCAATAAAATTTCCCTGAATTGTAGTTGGGCTTGCAACTTACAACCTGAAAAATGAAAACAAGGAGCTCTTTGAATTTAACTCTTCAGTTTTTTCCAGGCAGGAAACTATTGAGAAAATCATATGTAACGCAATCTAAATTTTTTAAAAATATTTTGTGTTATTGTGACCTATCCCAAAATCTTTAATATTATAAATACCACATGCGGAGGCTTCTACTAGAGATAGTGATATATTAAACATTATATATGCACCAAGAGATAATATATTATAAGTCTGTATTTTAATCCTAAAAAGGATATCCTAAAAAAAAGCCCTATTTTGAAATATACCAAAACTAAGTATAGGGAAGATTATGTTATGTGAGAAGAATCGGTTGAATCACAATTGGAATAGAATACTACATATATTACTTCTGTACATTTCTAACTCTCCCAGTGAAAGATAGTTGTTTTATAGCTGCAACAGGATTATGAATTTTTTTTTTCCTGTAAGAAAAGGATAACACAGACTTTTTCATTTCAAAAACAGTAACACGGCAGAAATTTTAAAAGTGCATTCAATTAAAAATGATTGAGGTCTCCCATTTTTCATAATATAAAACCTTTTATCACCCAGTGCGGCTGATATGCACGACATTCGGGCCAGCCTTTTTCATAGGATGTGTAATTCATGTCAGAAATTCTGTATCTCAGAGCAGTGAAGCCAAAGGGCTTAGATGGCTTTTAAAACAAATTTCCCTTAACGTGAATGCAGAAGATGGCTGTTATTCATGTTACCTCAATGGAATTTCCATGAACTGAGGTATTACAGTATATCCTTGAATGACGGTTGTGCTTTTTGTAATGTTTAGGAAGAGGCCATTGGATAAAATGGACTGTCACTAAATATAGACAGCTGGTTGAGCTATGTGAGATTTCAATGAAGATCTGAACTAAGCCTCACCTTGAAGCGGCTTCACAAAGCAACACTGTTCCTTCTTTCCTAAAAGGAAAGCAAACTCAAAGCTTATTTCATTTTGCTTTGCTCTGCCTTCTACTAGAGAGCTTGAGCTATGTAAGAAGGCTAGGAGGAGTTTATATTGGTAAGCATTACAGGTTGTCCTCAACTTATGACCAAAATTGGGACCAGAATTTTCATTACTAAGCCTATTGTTCAATTAGTCGTGCTGAATTTTCTGACTTTTTTTTTTTTGCCATTGTTGCTAAGAAAACCACTGCAGTGGTTTAACTGAATAACGTGATTGTTTAAGTAAATTTGCCTTCTCATTGCTTGTCAGATGTCAGCCAAGAAGGTCACAAATGGTGATCATGTGAGCCAGGATGCTGCAACCATTGTAAATAAATGCTAGTTGACAAGTGAACACATTTTGATCACAGGATTGTGAATGTGTGATGACCCAGGGCGTGGCACAAAAGCAACACAGTCAAATAATCAATAAGAGTCCCTATATTAGCTCCAACTTTGCTCCCAAGGTCCAGGTTACCTTCTGGCTGGAGAAAAACTCTCCCAGGAACAGCCTTTGACTGCAAAGAACCAAGTCCAAAACATGGTCAACAAAAATTGTAACTGTAAGTCCGATCAGTCCAAGCCAAAATGAGGTAATTAGTTTGGCAGGGCAGGAGCAAGAATTCCAGATGTGAAGGCATGGCAATAACTCACATGGTTGGGAAGATGCCAGGAACACAGATAAGCAAAGTCAACACAAGATAAAGTCATCTTTGTTCGCAGCAGCTGCCACAGTCAGCATTCAGTTCTTTTAAACTTTCATTCCCAGGTGTGGCTAATGAAGGGAATCAGGGCCCTTTCCTCCCCCATAAGCCATGCAACCCACATTGCTCTCTTTTCCATTCTTCCCTGCATATCCTAGGAGGGACATGGGTCTTCCTCTGAACTCCCTCTTCCTTGTTCTATCTCTTCCCTGCTCTGCCCAGCCGGACTTTGCCCTTTCTCAGCCTCCTCCATAGCTGATGGAGCCACAATCCCACTTCCTGTTAGCTGTTCATCTCCCTCCTCGGATTCAGACTCTGACAGGGGCATGATAGAATGCTGCAATGCTGATATATACAAGGCCTGGTCATAAGTCACTTTTTCAGTAATGTTATAAGTTTGAGTGCTTGCTAAACAAGTGGTTGTAAGCCAAAGACTACCTGTATAAGGAAAAAAGCCAAGATGACACAGGAGCTAGAATGCAGTACAGGGAGTTCTCGACTTACAACAATTCATTTAGTGTCCATTCAAAGTTACAACAGCACTGAAAAAGTGACTTATGACCATTTTTCACATTTACGCAGCAGCAGCCCCATGGCCACATGGTTAAAATTTGGGTGCTTGGCAACTAGTTCATGTTTATGATAGTTGCAATGTTCCGGGGATTATGTGATCGGTTTTTGCGACCTTCTGACAAGCAAAGCCAATGGGGAATCCAGATTCACTTAACAACTGTCTTGCTAACTTAACAACATCAGTGATTCACTTAACAACTGCAGCAAGAAAAGTCATCAAATGGAACAAAGCTCGCTTAACAAATGTTTCACTTGGCAACATAAATAAGCTCAGTTATGGTTTGTAACTCGAGGACTATTGGTATTGCAGGCTAATTCTGCTGACTGCCAGCAATTCGATCCTGACCGACTCAAGGTTGACTCAACTTCCACCATATTTCTATGGTTGGTAAAATGAGGATCCCAATTGTTGGAGGTCTTGTTGACTCTCTAGACCAGGGGTGTTAAATTCATGGCCCGAGGGGTTGATGCGTCAGGTGCTAGCCACACCCACCCTGGTTTAGTGAAGAGAAAGAAGTTGCAATATATCACGTGATGACAACGTATCGTCGTGGGTTTGACATCCCTATCCTACTGTAGACTGCTTAGAATGGTCTGTAAAGCACTATGAAGTGGTATAAAGAACTAAGTGCTATTGCTAAAGTGCTCATCAGCATACTTCTTGGATAGATGACTTCAGCCCATACTGAAGGACCGCACACAAAAGCAGCCATCTACAAGAGCCTTCTGAGTTTGAGTGGCTCTAATAAAGGCAATCCTAAAGCTGCCTTCTCAAGCCAATGGACTGGCCTGAGGTGGCCTGAAGCCACCCAAATTGCTGTATTGAGACTAATCAAGTCATCTCTTTGCTTCAGCAGAGCAAATCAATATTGCCTCCGGCGTAAATCACTTCATCAGAATGATTCTAAGTCACTTCACATAAACTGAGTTCTTATCATCTTAGATATTCCAGGAAATCTCCATTTTTTAAAACAAGGGGCCAAGAACGAAGAACAAATGCAGACATTCACAATCCTAGACAGAGAAATGGAAATATTTCTGAATACTTTCCTGGCCAAATAAGTATACTATTCTATTTAGGATCTGATTCTGATTCGATATTTGTTTGCCTTGGAGAAACCCCACCAGGCTAAACAAAATTTATTGGAGAAGATGGATTTAATACAGAAAAGCTTGGCTCCGTTGCATGAATCAGTTTCGAGTAAAACCCCAAAGCTTAGCAATATTCCACAGACCTTAAATACATTGATAGATCATTATTTTATTTATACTGAATGCTGCATTGGCGTTTTGTGGGACTTAAGGTTTACTTCTGAAAATATGGTGTGCTTTGCCAAAGGTGTATTTCGCAGTGGTACTAGTAGGATATCAGTATCAATAACAGCTTACAGAGGTCCAATTAGGGGTGGACCAGATGATTGATTCAGGGCCTTGCATCCCCCCAAAATCTCCCAGATAAGCACTGACTGGCAAAAAAAAAAAGAGGAAACAATGTAAAGCACCTCATTGGAGTATTGGAACTGATATTGACTGCTCTGGCATTTTTCCTTCCATTTTGTGTTTTGCCTTAAAGGGCATTTCTAAAAAGAGGTAAGGATGCACACCTAGTTAGCCAAGCTCAGCATATTTATTTCTTTTTTTTGCTTGTGTTCTCCTTTTCTCCCACACAATGCCACTTACACCCAAAGCATAAGGTTTCACAGCTGGAAAAAAAATGCATTGAAGGAAAAGTTGTCAAATCTTTTAATCCATTATTGAAAATACTCACTGGTCAAATGGCTGAATATTGAAGGATAACCTTTATAGGATGTAGAATTGGTGAGACTCTGCTCTCCTTTTGCTTTTGCTTTTCTTAATTCTAAAAGAATAGGGGTCTGACCCAAACTTAGCCCTGCAAGATAGTCTGGATGAAAAGCACAGCTATGAGTATTATCTTTATTGTAAGGCTACATTGACAGAATCTTGCAAGACTGAAGGTGTTTCTTCCCTCTTTTCCAGAACATTCTGGAACATTTCCCACACCCTCCATCCTTCTGTGTGATGACCCAGGGCGTGGCACAAAGGCAACACAGTCAAATAATCAATAAGAGTCCCTATATTAGCTCCAACTTTTCTCCCAAGGTCCGGGTTACCTTCTGGCTGGAGAAAAACTCTCCCAGGAACAGCCTTTGACTGCAGAGAATCAAGTCCAAAACATGGTCAACAAAAATTGTAACTGTAAGTCCAATCAGTCCAAGCCAAAATGAGGTAATTAGTTTGGCAAGGCAGGAGCAAGAATTCCAGATGTGAAGGCATGGCAATAACTCATATGGTTGGGAAGATGCCAGGAACACAGATAAGCAAAGTCAACACAAGATAAAGTCATCTTTGTTCGCAGCAGCTTCCACAGTCAGCATTCAGTTCTTTTAAACTTTCAAGATAGTCTGGATGAAAAACACAACTATGAGTATTATCTTTATTGTAAGGCTACATTGACAGAATCTTGCAAGACTGAAGGTGTTTCTTCCCTCTTTTCCAGAACATTCTGGAACATTTCCCACACCCTCCATCCTTCTGTGGAATGACATACCTTTTATATGCCAGTTGTCCAATCTCTGATTTTCCCTCCTGTGTCCCAAGGTCATTCCCACATGCTATTATTCCTAGACTGTGATATATATAGGTAGTGCTCAATTTACAACCATTCATTTAGTGACAATTCAAAATTATAACAGCACTGAAAAAAGTGACCTGACTATTTTTCACATTTATGACCTCATGGTCACATAATCAAAATTTGAACACTTGGCAATTGGTTCATATTTATCACGATTGCAGTGTCCTGGAATAACGTGATCCACTTTTGCAACCTTCTGACAAGCAAAGTTGAGGGAAATCCAGATTCACTTAACAACCGTGTCGCTAACTTAACAACTTCTGTGATTCACTTAACAATTGTGGCAAGAAAAGGTGTAAAATGAGGTAAAAAGGCATATTTATGATGGTTGCAGAATCTCGGAGTCATGTTTTGCGACCTTCTGACAAGCAAAGTCAATGGGCCAAGCCAGAATCACTTAACAGCCATGTTACTAACTTAATAACTACAGTGAATCACTTAGCAATTCTAGCAAGAAAGATCATAAAATGGCACAAGACTCACTTAACAACTATCTTGCTTAGCAACAGAAATTTTGGGTTCAATCGTGGTCGTAGGTAGAAGATTACCTGTATATAATGGAGGAAAAGCCTAAGTCTTCTAGTTTCTTCATTTACAAATATATATATATATACATACATACATACATACATACATACATACATACATACATACATACATATATGCCTGTGTGAAGGCGGGGGATAAATAATAATTGTTTCTCTGTCTCCGAGTTAACTTTGAAAGGCCAAATTAATGGCCACCAGCTGTCACAATGGCCACAGAATGTTGGCAAGCATCTGAATGGCTACTAAAAAAGATACAGTATTTTTCATATCATATATGTATGAATGAAACACTCTAACTCGATCACACAAAGAGGGTTGGCTTGCAGAAATCTAAATACCGTTGAGCTTGAGTTGACAATACAGTTGAGTTGACTTCAATATTAAAGTTTGAAGATCTTTGGCAACTAAATAACCAATGCAACACCAAATATTATTTGAGTGACACGTCCATATGTTCATTATTATGATGGGAGAGCATATTAGGACAGGAAAATACTAACACAATAATGATGGAGCAGAAGAACTCACATCTGATTATCTGCTGCATTGCCATTAAATTACAAAAAACTACTTAAAGGCCATGATGGCTGAGAATTCCATACAATGATGTACTAATATTTTCTGGGTGATTTCAGGTCAAAGAAAGCCAGATTAATTTATTTGAGTATTCATTTATTCATCCATGTATACATCCAGAGAGCTAGTGTGGTACGGCAGTTAAGAAACTGCACCCAGGTTCATTTGTATCTAAGCTACTCTAGGCTGCTTACCATTATAAAACATGTAATTGTAGTAGTAGTGGCACGCTACTGGTTCAGCCAAACTGGCAGTCTCCGATGATCAGCTGAGATGAGAAAGAAGAGAAAAGCTCAGGATCGGACCTCCCACCACCCCCTGCGCTTTTATCTTCTTTATCCTTTCAGCTGATTGGCACTGCAGGTCTCAGCTGATGTTTGGAAAGCTGCCTGCCTGCATTAGATGCCTGCGTGCATGCACATGATCACCGAACCAGTAGTGGAACAGGTAGGATCCCACTGCTGAACTGTAGTCATTGAAAACTACAACTAAAATCTTACTATTTGGAGTCCTCCACCCAAGGGAATCACAAAGTACTTTTTTCTAATTGTGAACAGAGTGGGGTGGTTATCAGAACCTTAAGGAGCAAACTCTTTCTGAGTGACCATCTTCCTGGTCTCTGTTCCTGGAGTTGTGGATATTCCATGATTGGAGGTTTTCAAAAGTAGACTGGAGAGCTATTTGGCTGGGATGATATAAGCTCCTGCCTTGAGCAGAGGTTGGAATAGAAGACCCCCCCCCCCCCCCCCCAAGGTCCCTTCCAACCCTATGATTCTATTGTAAGTTCCAGGACTTCATACGGTAGGAAATCTGCTATGATTCCTCCTGGCTGGTACATATTGAGACAATCAAGATCAGGTGTGTCAAACTCAATCTCACTGAGGGTCACATCAGGTTTGTTTGACCTTGGGGGGGGGCAGAATGGGAATAGCTGGGGCGGGTGTGGCAAAGGTGGGCATGGCCAGTTCAATATCACTTGTGTCAGGGGCACCTCTGGTGGCCAAGTGCTAAGGCAGGACTTCCCTCGGGCCCTCCTCACTCTCTTTAGAATCTCCTTCCTTCCTTCTCTTCTTTTTCCTTCCCTCTTCGTTCTCCTTTCTTCTTCCTTCCCCTCTTTCCTTATTTTTCCTTCCTTGCTGTCTTCCCATCTTCCCCCCCTTTTTCTTTGTCCTCCCTCTTTCCCTTTTCTCCTTTCCTGTCCTTTCTTGCATGCTCAAATGCAAAGGGGGAAATATTTCTCCTTTTGTTTTGCTTTTAGTTCATTTTGATAGCTCTCTGCCAGCGAAAATGGCAATCGAGGGCCACACATGGTCCATTTTGGGCCATGATGGCTTCCTGCAGCTCTCAGCCAGTGAAAACTGTACGGGGGGCATGTGTAGTCCCCCCTGAACTCCATTTTTGTTGGCAGAGGGCTGCAGGAGGCTGTCATGGCTAAAAATGGGCCCTGGGAGGGGTGCACACTGCCGTCCTGGACTCTGTTTTTGCTAGCAGAGGCACTGCGGGCTGATCCCTTGCTGTTTCCAGGGTGGCCCACAGGCCAGATCTAAGCACTCCATGGACCAGATCTGGCCCACAGGTTTGACACCCCTGATCAAGGTAATGCGGATCTGAACCATAAAGAACTTAATGGGTAGTGACCAGTATCAAGAGTTGAATTCTACCAGCAATGCTTGCAGTTCTCAGAGTATAAATATCAATCAAAAGTCAGTAAGCAGGCAGACCATATTCTGTGTCAATACTAGCTTTCAGTTTATTTTCAAATTCAGCCCCATGTGCACTGCCGAAGTCTCACTCTGGAAGATGACAAGGAGGTGAGATAATTGTCTTCAGTGCCTCCAGGGAAAGCTCCTACTTGCAGAGTAGCTGAAACTGGCTGAAATTTCTCCAAGCCATGAAGAATCTCCTCATATGCACATTCCTCTTTGGCAGTAGTAGTATTTATCTATTTGTCCTCAGATAAATTATTTTCTTTGCCTGAACAAAAACTATAAGGTGCTGTTCAGATAAATAGAAATGAATATTTGCGCACAAATGTTGCTAAATGTAGGTCGAAGTACAATTTGAAGCTATTTTCACACATCTCTCTCTTAGGGATTATTTTGAATACGAACATAAATTGCAAGATCCCTTACCTGAACCTTGCATTGTTTAATAAGTGTTTATTCCTCTATTCCATCAAGATTATCTATTTTATAAAATGTGATTATAGACTAGCTTATATTCCCCTTTTTTTGCCATGAACAGGATATACAGTAAACAGTGGTTGATTTATAATTTGATACAAATGTTGATTATTAAGTTTCCCTATTATGGAAATCACTATTTTCCGGAACTCATTCCCATAAATCAGCGTTTTTCAACCTCAGCAACTTTAAGATTGCTGGATGGGGAATTCTGGGAGTTGAAGTCCATACCTCTTAAAATTGCTAAGATTTAAAAACCCTGTTGAGAGTTGTTTCTTCAAGGTTGATTTTTCTTTTTTTTTAAATAGCTGTTTCCTTTTCATTTCCCAAATTGGGATGGGGTGTGTATTAAGAGAAAAACTTCATTTGTATTAAATGGCTTTTCAGTGATGCTTCATCAGTGAAGAAATTGTGAAGTAAGGGGATAATATTTGTTTGCAAGCTGGTCCAGATACTGTAAGCACCCTCAAGAATACTAGCATTATCTTTATTGTAAGGTTACATTAACAGAATCTTGCAATTCTGAAAGTACATCTAGTCCCTGCTTAGGGATGACCATAAAAAGCAAATTTGGTCTAGCATTTAAAACACCAAGCTGGAAAGGGGGGAGATTGTAAATTTTCAGCAGAGATGGTATTCAGCAGGTTCTGACCAGTTCTGGAGAACTGGTAGCAGAAATTTTGAGTAGCTTGGAGAACCAGCAAATACCACCTCTGACTGGAGATTTTACAGTATTCTTCCCCTGCCACACCCGCCAAGCCACACCCACATAACCGGTAATTTAAAAAATTTGAATCCCACCACTGTACCTAAGCCATGAAAGGGTGATCTTGAGCCAGTCACTCTCTCTCATCCTAACTCAACTCACAGGGCTGTTGTTGTGGGGAAAATTGGAAGAGGAAGGAGCATTATGTATGTTTGCCACCTTGAGTTATTTGTAAAAATAACAAAGGTGGGATACAAACAAACAAACAAATAAATAAATAGGACTGGGATTTCTGTTGTTAAGGGATGTCATAAAAAGTGACAGGGACACATTACTTGGCAATACAATTCCAAGAGTCCCCGTTGCTGTTGTTATGTGAGGATGGCGGGTTGTTAAGAGCGAACCTCATGTGACCATAAGTTGCAACTTCTTGTGAACTTCCAACAAGCAAAGTTATGGAGAAGCTGGCAGGAAGTTACAAGTCCCAGTCACAACAAGCCTTTTCTTAGGCAATTTAGGCCACAGGGCAAGTGAGTGCTAGAATACAGTGTGTGTGTGTGTGTTCACGCATGTACACACATGCTATGGTGGGCAGGAGGGTTGGTGCCTGCTGTCTGGGGACACCTTGGGAGAAAATGCATCAGGAGCAGGAGCAATTTATTGGAATGATTTGCAACCTCCTGCTAGCTTCCCCATTGATTTTGCTTCTGGGAAGCCAGCTGGAAAGGCGACCCATGGGAATCACATGACCACAGGATGTTGCAAGCATGATAAGTGTGTGCCAGTTGCCAAGTGCCTGAATCATGATCACATGACCATTGGGATGCTGCAATGGCCCCAACTTTAAGGACCATTTGCAAATACCCTCTTCAGCACCATCATAATTTTTGATGGTTGCTGAACAAGTGGTAACCTAAGGCTTATCTGTATATCTGTTCCTTCCTCACCTTTACCTGCCAAGAACCAGCAAAGGTCCTTTCTGAGATGTTTACCACATCCCCATTACTTCTCCAGATTCAGTTCTCTCTTATCTGACCATTACCTCACCGGCAGTTCTTCTTCCTATCTCTCATGGTCAATCCTACATCTCATGACAACACTAGGTTACATAAAACTTCAGGCAAGTTTTCTATTTTGCCAAAGTTTCAAGTGAGACACTTGCAGCCTCCTTACTGCTAAGTGAAGTGAATTCTTTGCTTCACTCACTTCTTTGGCACTTTGCAGATTCTTTAGAAGAGGCTTCTTTGCAGGGGCTTCTGCAGAAGCTGCTTTGAGCTTTTGGAAATGACAGCGATGGAGGTGTGGAGGAGGTAAGAAGTGCCAAAGAGACTGTAAGATGATATGAAATGTTTTGTCAAGGCAAATTGGGTCATTTCTTGGCCTCCATGAAGAACATCCTGTCTTCTCTACAGCACAAAGCTCTTTGTCAAGTCCCATATAACTTACCCCACGCAGACCTAATAAATATCTAATGCTGCTGTAGGACAAAAGAAAGCATGAAAAATGACAGGCCAGACTTCAGATATAATATAGACAGGCATTGCTCAAAAGATACAGTTCAGTACAGTTAGTGAGCATCATTGCTTACTATATTCAATTATCAAATTCCTTGCAAGCCTGAATGAGAGACAAAGCCAAAAGAGTTCCTGATCATTTCTAGGATGAGCTAGTAACAGATATCTTGCCATCATCATCATAAGCACGTTGGCTCACACGGTTAGAACACTGGGATGGAGCTTAACATGCCAGCATTCGAGGTCTGAGTGCTGCCAAGGAGCAAGGTTGAGCTCATGTCCTTTGCTCCAGCTACTGCCAGGGACATGAAAGTAGACCCCAAGTAGGAGTCCCCTGGGCAGGCAATCTTTTCAAACCAGAAATGCCTCAGTGCTTCGGACATGAGTGCTGTGCTATAATCATCATATCACCTTCTTTTTAGCCCATCTGTTTTATACTTGCTCAGCCCAAGTTGGCAATGTACCTAATACTACTTTCTCCACTTATTTTCCCCACAACAACAACCCTGTGAGTTAGGCTGAGCTGAGAGAGAATGATTGGCCCAAAGTCACCCAGCTGGCTTTTCTGCCTAAGGAAGTTCGACAATTCAAAGTCTCCTCTGCTAGGGCTCCGGTAGTCACCCCCATTTAAATCATGAGTCTCTAGCCTGATTTTCAAAGCTCAAAGAAGATTTATTAGGAGAAGAAATGCCGGTGCTGCCTGGGTGAGCTATAGAAAGAGCCACTACCAGAGTCCTGACAGCTAGCTGACTCTGAGACACATCATTCATTGTCACCCTTGACCCTGGTTTTCCCCCACCCCCTGGGTGTATCATAATTCATATTCTCCAATGGGACACATCCATAACCAAAAGTCATCAATCATACTCTCCAGGTAGAATTTTGCATGGCAGAAACTTAGGTGGCCTGGAAACTATCTATGAAAACATCCCTGGAATTCAGTTTCAGTTTTGCAGCTGCTACACTACTCCCCCCTCCCTTTCTCTTGGCAACTCTAAAAGACCAGAGAAATATTTTATGAGTTGACATCCTGTTTCCTAGAACAGCACCTGATTCTTCCATTCCTCAGAATCCTGTTGTGTTTTCTTAAGCAAGTAAGGTTATTGCTTTTTCCTTTCTCCAATAACAACATTATAGTCAGTTAAACAGAATGGTACAGTAATTTGCAAAGAAAGCAAATCCTGTTTTTCTTCTCTATTCCCCCAAGCATTTCCTACCTGCTGCTATTGGTAATCTCTATCCTGTGACATTCCAGTGTCAATAAATACCCCAATCCTAATCCATCAAAGAATGTCCTCTGGCACTACTCTCCCTGTTTAACAAATTCTCATGAACATAATTGGAAACATTATGGTTTGGTGTATTTTCTAGTACAATTATTAAGGTTGAAATGTAATAATTATGAGACAGGTTCAATAAGTAGAAAGCAGACTCCCAAATGCACAAAGAACACATGGTGGCATCTCATAGGTGGCTTTGACTGAGATCAGCACTACTGAATGGGTCAGATCTGGTTAGTAGACCTGGTTGGAATTAATTAGGTACCCAAGACGGTAGCTGGATTGGAAAATTAAAACCTATCACAGAAGGCAACCCAACTATTTCCACATTTCTGCAAAGAAAACTGTTCCTATAAGTCCTTGTAATCATCTGGAGTCAAACTCAGCTTGAAATAGTCATTCTCTTTATGAAAAGCAGAAATTATTTATTTCTGATTAAAAGAAGACCATGGTTTACAGACTGGAAACAAGGAAAGCAACCCAGAGAACAAATAATCAAAAGAAACAGCCTGTTCGCAGGCTGTTCCAGAAACGCTACATTGACTGTTTGCAATGCTTAACAAACAGATGGTGTGTGTGTGTGTGTGTGTGTGTAAATGTGTGTTTGTATGTCTGAGACAGAGACAGAGATAAAGAGATAGCCTTGAAAACCACTATCCTCTTTCGCTCAGGACATCAAGTTAGAAAATTAACTGCCAATTATCCGTGACTCTGAGCTTTCCTTTATCTTTCTGTTTGAGGAGTCCCCCTGCTGATTACAGTTCCTCAAGCCTACCATTATCAGATCATTTTATTAGACGGATAAACAACATAGCCAATGCTTCAGGTCCCTCCTTCTCACCTCCTCTTGTGGAATTGACTGCTATCCAAAGCTAAGCATAAACCTCTGTATCTTTTCCTGTGCCAGCTCAACACTAATCTGTTCTATCTACTGCCATTTTTTAAAAAACAACAATAACAATTATGGCATGTATCTTGAAATATATACTGTTTCTTAAAAATATGGTGTGTGTTTTTTTTTTGTAACACCGCAAACTACACCCAAAGAGAAAAGCTGAAAGACACATGATCATTTGATGTTAATCTGTGCATGAGTTCAGAAGGTACAGATTGGATCAAACCTCACATTTCTCAAGTATCTCTAGCTGAGGCAAACAATTTGCCGAAACAGCTTGTTCAAGCATATTCTGTTATGTGATTCCATCTCTCTCTCTCTTTCTCTCTCTCTCTCTCTCTCTCTCTCTCTCATACACACACACACAAAAATGACCACATTCACTCATTTTAAGACCTGAGATGTGAGGTTTATTTTAAGCAGCCCGGTTTATAGTAGCTTGATTTAAGCAGAGAAACTAAAAATCACCTTCAGTCTTTTGCTTCAGAGCCCTAGTCTTTTGGTTGTTTGTTTGTGTGTTTCTCTCCTTTAGTATTGGCTTGTGTTATTTTTTCCCTATGGATGACCTTGCTTATTGTTGGACTGGGCCCAACTTAGCAAAGGGATCCAGATGGCTTAGAGGACTGCCCTGTCCTCATCATTATTTAAGAAGATCCTTTACCTTCTCTTAAGGGGGTTTCAATGTTTGTGAAACCAGGAGCCCTGACAGATTAATTAAAAAATAAATCTGTTCAGTCCTCTTACTATTTTCCTATCTTTGTCATCCATTATTCATGTATAATTATAAGAAAAAATGAACTATTGATCTTGTTACATTGAACTCTTGATGGGCTTGGCTTTGGGAAGCTGAGAACATAAGCACAACATGAGTACTATCTGATGCTAGCACACTACAACAATGAGAAATTGAGAGATATTTTTAAAAGCAAAATAAAACAAGGGCTCGCAAGAGGTAGCCAATCAGAAATTTAAAAATCAGATATAAGTTATACACATGGCTTTCTAACTTCCCCTGTAAGGAAAGGAACAAAACATAAAATCTTAAATAAATGTCTTTTTGCAATTGAAGAAAATATAATTCAGCATAAGAGAAATACAACTTGTGGTAACCATCAATAAGTACATATTAAGGTCTTAATCAGATGTTGACCCAGCTGGACTTTATTCTTACAGTAACATTATTTTGTAATTGGTAAATCTCACTTTTTCTTTTTCTTCCTGTAAATATAAAGCAGTTGCTTCAATCATTACTGGCTCTCAGCTCTCCGTGGATTCAGCTAAATTCCAGGAGAAAAGCTGGAATATAGAGAAGTGGAGAGGGATAATCCTTGCCAGACTTTAGCCTTCTCACCTGTTATGCGATATTGATCAGGCAGTTTTTCATTGGATTGAACAATCTGCCTTTTTCTTTAATGAAATGAAACCTTAAGCAAATAATAAAGATAAGGTTCTGGGACAAATACAAATACATACTCTGCCCATTTATTACTTAAGGTTGTACAAAATCCCACCTTGAAGTTTCTCAAAGTTTCTTTTTCCCTCAAGCACAATTCTCAGGGTGCTTGAAAATTTCTTTCACATTTCCCTTGGTGGTGTTTCTGAGTTTACTTGAATGTTGAAGGTGCAGAGAGTGTTTCCGTGGGGCTGTTGTTTCTTGGTAAACATGTTGGTATTATTTTAATGGCTTCCTGACTTTGTACATTTCCAATTTGAAAAAGGCCAATGTTGTCTTCCATTAGAATCAAAGGTGGAAAGTTAGAAAAACTGATCTTAAATCCAGGGAGAGAGGGAAAAGTCGGGAGAGGAGAGAGAGAAAGAGTGAAGAGAGAAATACCATATTTTCCGGCGTATAAGACGACCGGGCGTATAAGACGACCCCGGATTTTCGGTTGTCTTTTTTCAAAGTCATCTTATACACCAGAAAATACGGGTATTCAAAATTAAGCTGCAAGGATTTGTAAATGCTTCTCCTTCCTTTCGCGCTCGCATCAGCCAACCGTACAACCTTCCTCCTCCGGCCCCAGGGCGGCTCTCTCGGTCTCTCTCCCACACACACAGAAGACGACCAGGCCTCCCGCGGAGCATGATGGGCTGGCAGAGCGGCCGCCATCTTGTTCTCTTCGGGAAGGGGAGGAGCGTCTCCCGGCGACGCCCGTAATATTTTCCGGCGTATAAGACGACCCGGCGTATAAGACGACCCCAGATTTTCGGTTGTCTTTTTTTGGTTTCAAAAGTCGTCTTATACGCCAGAAAATACGGTAGAGAGGAGAGAGAAGAAGAAGGGGAAGGAGGGGGAGGGGAGGGTGATAATCTTCAGGTAATGTCCAGGAAGGGGTAGGCATGGTGGAGACTGGAACAGTCCAGAGGTGGTATTCAGCAGGTTCTGACCAATTCTGGAGAACCGGTAGCAGATATTTTGAATAGTTCAGAGAGCCGGCAAATACCACCTCTGACTGGCCCCACCCTCATCTATTCTCTGCCTCCCGAGTCCCAGCTGATCGGCTGGGTCTTCTTTTGTTGCCCTGCAAGGAGAACAGAGCTGGAAAGCAGGTTAGTGGAGCAGAGAAGAAATGGGATTTTGCAGTAACCTTCCCCCTGGAGTAGGGTGGGAATGGAGATTTTACAGTATCCTTCCCCTGCCACACCCACCAAGCCATGCTCACAGAACTGATAGTAAAAAAATTGAATCCCACCACTGGAACAGTGCCATGTTTCCTGGGAATTACAGATAGTCCTCAACTTACAAGTATTCATTGTGGCCATTTGAAGTTACAATGGCACTGTAAAAAGTGACTTATGACCAATTTCCTTTGCCTTTAGGAAAGCTAGTACCACTAGTTTTACACCTAGTGCACCTACTGCTATCAATTCAATACTGCCTTGTTCTTAGAAGTCATTGAAGTCTGCAACATCTAACTGAATTTGGCCAATCTAATAAAAGTTAAGCAAGGTTAAATCTGGTGGCATTTGAATAGAAGAGCACCAGGAATTCTTAGGACAGTAACTGGATCTGAGAAGGCAAAGAACATCCCAATTTCATACGGTTGCCAAGGCAACAGTGTGGACATGTGCATGTAGTTATCAGGAATCAAGCTTAATTCAAAGGCATCACTATATTCATTTATCTCAGAATAAAACAAAGAAAACCAATCAGCTAATTAGAGTAAAAGAAAAAATAAATTAAAGTAACAATCTGATGCTGTTACATATAAGGTAATGTATAAACAATAAAACAAAAAGTTTTTCATTGTTGAAGGCTAATACATTCACATATGAAATATAGCACTATTAGAAAAAAATAATTTTAGATTAAAAATAATTAGTGGAAGCAAAATTACAAATGAACACATGGTTTAACAGGTAATATAATCAGTTTCTCTTAAGCTTTTTTCCAAAAGCATTTGAATATTTTTGAGACATATGTGTTCTATATATTTCTTAAACTCCCTAAATTCAGAATTTCTCATTTAGGATGGTATGGATGAAGTCTTATTAATGAAGCTAAAAAAAAGTGATTGTCCAGGTATGGTGAAAAAAGCATGTAGAGAAATTCTGCCATCAGGAAAGATGGAGAGATAGAGGGAGAGAGGGAGAGAGACAGAGAGATACAGTATATATATATATATATATATATATATATATATATATATATATATATATGTATATGTATATGTATATGTATATGTATATGTATATGTATATGTATATGTATATGTATATGTATATGTATATGTATATGTATATGTATATGTATATGTATATGTATATGTATATACATACATAGATACATACATACATACATATATATATACATACATACATACATATATGCAGGTCTTGGCGTGTTCAGGTCTTTTCCCATGTAAGATTGAGACTATCTTGGCAACGTTTTGACGAGATCTCACTTGCCATCTTCAGGCTGGTGTTTTCAGCTTTGTGCTTGTGCGAGCAAAGTATGATCTGAGCTGCTGTCTCGCTATATATACTGGTGCGGAGGTTGGCTGTGTTGTCATTTCTTGATTGGTTGATGGAGTTGATGTTTGCAGATTGGTTGGCTTTTTCTTAAGAACATGTGTGGCTGAGGTATTGGCAATGTGTCTATCAGCCTCCTGTGTTGTAACGACTTGGGTAATGGGCTATGTGATGACCTTCTGAGTTCTAATGTTGTAACATCCTGGGTCTTGTGCTGTAATCTCCTGGGTCGTAATGACCTGGGTAATGGGTTTTGTGATGACCTTTGAGTTCTAATCTTGTGACATCCTGGGTCTTATATTGCAATCTCTTGGGTCATTGGCTGTGTTGCAACATCCTGAGGTTTTGTGGTGTAGCCTCCTGAGTTCTGTGATGTGATATCCTGAGCGAGTGGCTATGATGTGGTGTGTGTCAGTTTGCTTGGTTTGGGGTCGGCGTGTGTGGCAGCTGGTGATGCAGCCGTGGTCTGGTTTCTGGATGGTGGTTGCCTTTCGTCTATGGGGTGAGTCTGGTGAGGGAGATTGATGGTGACGTCATGTGTTGTTTTGGGTCCAGTGTTGGTTTTCGTGGCTGGGACTCATTTATTGATAAGGGCTAGTTTCCAAATGTCTGGTAGATGGGAGGCATCATCCCGTTTATTCATGTTATGGGGGTGTTTCTCTATTTCAGTGGCTTCCCTGATTATTCTCTTGTTGAAGTGTTCAGTATTGGAGATTAATTTGGTTCCCTCAAAATTAGTTTCATGTCCTGTGGCTTCAAGGTGCTGGAAAAGGGGGGAAGAATTTTCTTCTTTTCTGACTACGTTCTTGTGTTCTGTGATGCATGCATTTATTCTCCTTTGGTTTGTCCAATGTATATGGCTGGGCAATTGTTGCATGGTATTTCATAAACTCCTTGGTTTTTTAGCTGGATCTTGTCTTTGGGGTTTCTTAGGATGTTGGCTATTTTTTGATCAGTGCCGAAGGCTGTCCTGATATTGTGTTTGTGGAGAAACAAGACCACGACTGCATCACCAGCTGCCACACACCCCGACCCCCAAACCAAGCAAACTGACACATGCTATGAACACAGAGCCAGGCCTCAAACTCAGAGCCAAACCAAAACCCGGAACGTCACATTGCAGCCACCTGCTAAGGATATCACATCACAGAACTCAGGAGGTTACACCACAAAACCTCAGGATATTGCAACACAGCCAACGACCCAGGAGATTACAGCACAAGACCCAGGATGTCAAAACAATAGAACTCAGAAGGTCATCACACAGCTCATTACCCAAGTCGTTACAACACAAGAGGCTGATAGACACACAGCCAATACCTCAGCCACACATGTTCTTAAGAAAAAGCCAGCCAATCTGCAAATATCAACTCCATCAACGAATCAAGAAATGGCAACACAGCCAACCTCCCCACCAGTATATATAGGGAGACAGCAGCTCAGATCATGCTTTGCTCGCACAAGCACAAAGCCGAAAGCACCAGCCTGAAGATGGCGAGTAATCTCATCGAAACGTTGCCAAGATAGTCTCAATCTTACATGGAAAAAACCTGAACATGCCAAGACCTGCATACCCGTACCCGTGAAAATCTATGAAAAAATATATGTGTGTGTGTGTGTCTGTCTGTCTGTCTATCTGTCTATGTCTTTTAAAGAATATAATTTTTAAGAATATTAATACTTTTCAACTTTGGTTTGAAGAAGACTTCTGAGAGTATCATGTGAAATAACATGTGAGTAGTCAAGAAAATAGGCATATCATTGAACAAATTAACCCTCATTCAGGAAATTATCCTACTTTGGACACACTATGTGACCACCTGATTCTCTAAGGCTCTACTGATGGAGAAGGTTGAAGGAAAGAGAAGAGAGGGATGTCTAACAACACAGTGGATGAATTCACTTACTTTGGTGATGGGTGCACTGTTGGAAGACCTGAAAGATCAGATTATGGACAGATCACAATCAAGAAAATCTACGTGGCTGCAAACAGTTGGTATTGATGTGATGACACATAACCAATAGAATAAAAATCTTTTACATTGGATCCAAACATAGAAAGGCCGGGATGAATTTTTCTTTTATCATAACAGAAAAAGGTTAGTAAAATATAATTATTAAAGCCGGATTAAAATAAGTGGATCCATGGAACAGTATGGAAGATAGAGAATCTATTATGAATACTCATTATTAAAAGAAGAAAGAGAATAATTACAGGATCAGAAGCCAGAATCTCCTGGCTAATTTCAGAATGAGAAGTCAGAATACTTGCAATCCAAGAGGAAAGCAGATCTGGATGGGGCAGCCTTCAGCATAGTAACAGGTAATTCCACGAGACAACAACTTTTTTTTGTTTTTTTCTTATCCTTTTCACCTCTCTTTGATTGCAGAAATGTGGAATTGACTAAACTGTCAGGGCTTAGTCTGAGTACTTTGGGGCCTTGTTGGAAGAATATGGAGGTTTAGTATCTTGATGCAACTTGATGTCACCTATGACATATCCCTGGAATATCTCATTTTAGCTGCTATCACTGAATGGCAGGTCACAGGCAGGAAGATAGCAGTGGTGGTCCCAGAGTTTTTAAAGTAAGCATTGTTATAATGCCATTAAAGTAACAGCTTCCATCTCAACCAACAAAGTATGACCATGGGAGGACAGGCCTACTACCTTACATGCCCCAGTTTTTAATCTCCTTTTCTTAAAATGAAAAAGAATATTTGGCATGTTTTGCTGGGTTCAAAACTGTGAAATATGACTTACTTATACAGTTCTCAATGAAATGCCTACAGAGTCTAATTTATAACTTCTAATAAATTGAGACAGTATCCCTTTTAGCTGTTCTGTAGTATTCCATCATAAATTCAAATCTTTCCATCCCACTTAATATTGGCCAAAGTAACACATGTGAATATAACTTCTTTATAGTGAACATTTTCCATTCTAAGAATTATGACTTGTACTTTTTAAAAAAATATCTTATAGGTCTCCACCAGGATAACACCAAGTGTTATAATGTTTTAGGGTATGTAGAAATATTGAAAAAGAGGCAAGGTTTGTAATAAAATTTAAGGAATTGCTATAAGGGAAATGCCATTAACCACATTAACTGGATTTACCAGGGTAACCAAGGAGGCAGGAACTGAGCTCAAATCACATTATGTGGCTTTTCCTATAGTGGAAGAGGATTAACTCCTTTCACCTACATAATTGTATATTCTGTCACCAGTTTCCTCAAGTGGCCTTGAAGAAAACTATTCCAAGGATTAGTTACTATTACACATTATATGTTGTTGTTAGCCCTTCAAAAACTCACAGAATTATTCTGTGATAATATGGGCAGCCAATAAATTATAGAGATAGATAGATAGATAGATAGATAGATAGATAGATAGATAGATAGATAGATAGATAGATAGATAGATAGATAGATAGATAGATAGATGTTCAGATAAAAGGAACAGATACTAGTTTTATTTTTATTTAAGTCCATGTTACAAAAGCTTATTAGATTGAAAATACCCTTTACATTCACCTCCCCAAAACCAGGGAAGATCCCTTCTAAGACCTATTCCAGCTCCTTCAGTCTCAAATTTTATTTATCAGAACATGGTTTAGCTTGTGGCTCTTCGTCCTATCTCTTAAGCTCATTCACACATGCCATTACAGTTACAGCATTTGTCTGGCTTTAGTTTTTCAAAAAAGAAGGATAGAATCGTTTATTTATTACCTGCAGATCTTTCCATCAATTGAGAACAACAAACAAAAAGAAGGTTGAAAGGTAGAGATGGAGTCCTAAGGGGGACATGGACAACTGCCTTGTAGAGTGCAGTGAGGGAATAGGCCTTACACGCCTCTGGTAGAGCATGTTTGAGAGTGTGGATTTGTTCTGCTATCACAAAAAATGGCCTATTGCTTAGCTCATCTCTCATGTACTTCTCACAGGAAGAGGAGTTATCAAAGCAGGCCCTTTCCAGATGTTTTTATCAGACAGGAATATTTGATTTTGGCAAGGTAACACCTACAATATTCTAGTGCTGTTTTGTGTAGACTATGAAAGATGATGATCAGAGCTATGAATTGGACCTGGAATTCTGCTGGTGATCAGTACGATGCCTGTAAAAATGGTGCAATTGCAGAGTTACCCTGCCAGCAATCTGATTCATAGAGTGTGTTGAAATAGTTCAGCTGTGTGGTGATAAAAATACAAATTATCATTACCAGAACATCCTGGTTCAGAATAATAACTAGCACACCATCCAATTCTCTTCAGGGGAGCACAATCATGCAGTGTTAAGTATGTCATATTACATTACTATATTACCCAAATATTCGCTAACAAGCACCAACTTAGATCTGATAGGATATAATTTGATATTGTGTCACACATACATTCCCCCTAACAAGCTCCAAACACCAGTTAAGACTTTCCAGCTTTGGCCCCTTTTAAATGATATTATGGCTTATTCCAGTGTTTCTGTGTAGATGCTAAATAATAGGAGAGCACTCGTCTCTGTAGAATTCCAAATGAAATAACCAAACATTTGAGTATTTGCTCCTCATGTTGCCAGCAGGAACCACAGAATCACTATGAAACATGACCCCAAATCCCAAACCTCATCAGCAGTATAGGAGGAACTTATGATAACAGAATATCCCTGAAACATCTAATACCACTAAGAGGGTCACAGGTGGTATTCAGCAGGTTCTGTCAGTTCTGGAGAACTGGTAGCGGAAATTTTGAGTAGTTTGGAGAACCAGCAAATACCACTTTCCCCTGCCATGCCCACCAAGCCACACCCACAGAACTGGTAGTAAAAAAATTTGAATCCCACCACTGAAGAGAGTACACTTATTCTCTGAAGATCCCGATGGGGGTCATTAGTCAGAACAACCAATGCTTTCTGCCCCATAACCTGTTCCAGTCCCTAGGATCTAAATCAGGGGTCTTCTGGGAATTGAAGTCCACAAGTCTTAAAGTTGCCAGGGTGGACAATCCTGATCCACATAATCTCTTCCATCTAAGATCCTTTGTAGCTGATTCCTTGCCTTCACGACAAATTTTCTTAAAAAAGAAAGCTTGGAGATCAAACAAATTTGTCGGATGACTGGGTCAAGGGAGTGTATTGTTGTTTTTAATACAGGGCAGACTGCAACCTTCTTCAAAGAATGCAACAAAGACGCTTCACTTCTATTTCAATGAAGCACCGACTACCTCTTGGATCCAACAGTTCACGCTCTGCCTAATTGTACAGAGGAGTTAAGAGGGGCATGGAAGAAGCCTGAAGGCAGGTGAATCTTTGCTGTCTATCTCTTCAGTTCAAAGTAATCCCTGACAGTAGCACTACGTTTCCTCCTTGCTTAACAGAATGGATTCTGCCCATGTGGTATCTAATTAGACTACTTTTAAGTTATTTTATTCACTAGGAAAGCTGCACATGTATGCAGCAGATCTGCAGGGATTTTAACTTGCCCATATTTCTCTGAAATATTTGGGGTTATTCGGAGTGGTGTATAAGCAGGCAGTGTAATGTATACTTTGCTGCTGTTATTGCCATTGAGCAGGGTCAAATGTGAGCGCTACAAATATAGATAAGCCTCAGCCCAAAACAGTTGATGGCAATGCCGAATGTTTTCATGTAGAGATTAAACAAAACATAGAAGGGAAACAAGCTGGAGTGCCTGAGGACTTGAGCTTTTTCTTCCAAAAACACATGTGTTTGCTCTTTTGGAAGGAAAGGATTCTCAGCTATAGGATGTTTCTCATTGACAACCAGAGGTGGTATTCAGCAGGTTCTAACCAGTTCTGGAGAACCAGTAGTGGAAAATTTGAGTACTTTAGAGAACTGGCAAATATCACCTCTGACTGGCCCCGCCCCCATCTATTATCTGCCTCCGAGTCTCATCTGATTGGCTGAGTCTTTTTTTGTTGCCCTGCACAGGAGAATGGAGCTGGAAAGCAGGTTAGTGGGGTGAGGAAGGAATGGGATTTTGCAGTAACCTTCTCCCAGGAGTGGGGTGGGAATGAAGATTTTGCAGTATCCTTCCCCTGCCATGCCCACCAAGCCATGCCCACAGAACCAGTAATAATTTTTTTGAATCCCACCACTGTTGCTCACATTGCAAGTCATCCTGAAAGATTCGGTAGTCAATAATATCCAAGATCCCTGAGAACTCCAGCAGAAACCCAGATAGTCACATTCACCCTATCCAAGTCTAGTCATAAGTCATTTACAAGAATCACCAATAGGCTTTCTATTGGGCCTAGGCCTGAATCCTGCCTGCCAAAGGCAGTCTAGATCAGCGGTTCTCAACCTGTGGGTTGTGATCCCTTTGGGAGGTCGAACGACCCTTTCACGGGGTCGCCTAAGACCATCGGAAAACACATATTTTCGATGGTCTTAGGAACCGAGCCATAATTTTATGGTTGGGGGTCACCACAACATGAAGAACTGTATTAAAGATTAGCATTCGGAAGGTTGAGAACCACTGGATAATCCACATCTTTCAAAAATTCCTTGCAAGTGCCATTCATCACTATCTCTGAAGAGGGTGGGAGGATTCCCTAGGTAATGTTTTAAAATGTTAAAATGTTTCACTTGTTTGGTTGAATGTTTCTAGATTGGATTGAAATATTAGCCAGCTATAAACTGTATTTGAGGAGTTCATGACAGCATGGCAGAACACAATCGTTAATGTTGCTAGTTTCTGGGCCAGATATGTTTAATTTGTACATATTTTAATCTTATATTTCATACATTAAATTTTATGTCTTATGCTTTTTTTAAAAAATGTGATGCTTCTGACTAAATAAACAAACAAAACCTTTGCTAGATTTCAAGTGCAGCCAGCAGGCAGCGGCCTTGAAATCCTATTTCCAATTCTAGAGGAAGGATAATATTATCTAAAATGAACAAAACTTTTTCTCCTACTTTATGTGACCGTTAATATAAATTGCTCAAGAAAACTTACCAAAAAAAATGCAAGTCACCCAGCTTTCATTCTTTGACACATAAATTTCCCTAAAAGACTTTTAAAATGCAGATTATTTCCATATATCATCTTTAGCCAAAAGGAAGATGACCCTGAACTTAAAACGATTCCTGCCAAAAGAAGTAGAAGAAGAAAAAATAAAACTCTGCAGTATCTAGCTTCAAAACCTTAGTTTTTCTACTCTGGCTAAAACCAATTCTGGAGATTGCCCTCCCATCTCCCACCAACAAATGACTGCATATTAGATGCTTCTCTGCATGGATGATATATGTATACGTAGTCATGCATGCACATGCAAAAAAGTCATCTTTTTTAAAAAAAAAAAAACAAGAGGGACCAGAAATTAACAAAAAAAAAAAAAAATCCTCACAAACTACTAAATAGAATTAATTTCTTGTAAAATAAAATCAAATTGATTTACAAAATCAATTGATCCCTATCCATAAACTCAAAGAGGAATTTCCTGATAAAGAGATATCTGAAGTAATGGAACAGCTTTCCTCCAGGACTTGTGGGGTGTTTCATCACTGGAGATTTTAACACAAATTGCAGATGCAAGTTGCCAGGGATGGACCAAGGATTTCTGCCGTGGGCATGGGTTGATCTCTGAGGTGTCTCACCTGTAGAAGCAGAAATGCATCCATACAACATACAGAATAGAATTCTTTATTGGCCAAGTGTGATTGGACACACAAGGAATTTGTCTTCGGTGTATAAGCTCTCTCCTTGTACATAAGAGCTATAAGTGATCGATCATGATCATAGTCACCATAAAAATACATTCATCATAAATCATAAGATACAACGCTTACTGATAGTCATAGGATACTAAATAAGTAATCAACATAAATCATAGTAGGAAACTAAATAAAACAATATAAACCATAAAGATACAAGCAACAAAGATGTAGTCATAAGTAGAAAAGGAGATAGCTAATAGGAAAGATGAGAAGAAGAATAGTAATACAGTCCTATTAAATAGTTTGAGATGTTGTGGGAATTGGTTGTTTAGCAGAATGATGGCATGGGGGGAAACTGTCCTTGTGTCTAATTGTTTTGGTATGGGCTTCTATCAGTAGCTGCAGAAGAGGGGGGAAAGCAGGACAGATTTAGAATAAAAGGTTCTGTGATGGAAAAAGGAAGGAGATAGCAAAATTGGATTTGGATGAACAGAGAAAAATAAACTGGACAGGGAATGAAGGAAACAGAGTTTGAAGTTCGATATAGGCACTTAAAAAGGGTTAATTTCATTATGCAAACATGTCATCCCAAACAGCAGATTAATCTTCAAAGACATGCCATTTGGGTGATGTACAGTACATTAATTCCCCTGTTTTCAACAGCTTCTTTTCTTATCAGTGAATGTAAAATGCCTCCTTTCTTCTTCCCTCATCAATATCGAGCAAAATAATGCAAGTAAATATTTTAGAGAAAACCTGTTTTCCCGTTGTTATTTATGTTGCATTCTATTTTGAAGTATAGCTACTTTTGCAACCTCCATCTGCCTTATTTTTAGACAACACATTTGCAGGGTTTTTGGAGATCCACCAACATACAAATAATCAGATTTGCTAGCATTTCTTCCCCTTGAAAAATCTAGAACAAATCAAGTGGCCAGGTTTTGCCTCGAGTGTAATTCCCTACAATAGTACAGAGTTAGTACAACAATATGTCTCAGAGAATCAGAGTGACGGAGTAGTGAATGCGAATATTGAACTTTGAAGTATTGCTAAACCATGAAAATCATCTGGGCTTTTTTGACCAGCTCTCCCATTACTGATTATGAATTTATAATGTTCATTATATACGCATGCGTCTTATCCAAAGGAGCCGCAAAAATAAGCAACATACAAGCACGATACATATTTCCAAAATCTATACAAGTAGCTTTTGACGTACAGCCACAATTGAGCCCCAAATTTATGTTGCTAAGTGAGATATTGGTTAAAAAGAGTTTTGCCACCTATAAGGCCTTTCGTGCCACACTTGTTAAGTGAACCACTGCAGTTGTTAAGTGAATCTGGCTTCCCCATTGACTTTGCTTGTCAGAAGGTCGCAAATGGTGATCACATGATTCCTGCGACATTGCAACCATCATAAATACAGTTGGTTGCCAAGTGTCTGAATTTTGATCATGTGACTATGGGTATGCTGTAGTGGTTATAAGGGTAAAAGATAGTCATAAGTACTTTTTTCAAATGATCACTAAATGAACTGTTGTAAGTCAAGGACTAACTCAGAGGTGGTATTCAGCAGGTTCTGACCAGTTCTGGAGAGCCGGTAGTGGAAATTTTGAGTAGTTTGGAGAACCAAATATTACCTCTGACTAGAGATTTTACAGTATCCTTTCCCTGCCATGCCCACCAAGCCACACCCACAGAACCAGTAGTAAAAAAAATTAGAATCCCACCACTGGATTACCTGTATACAGTATGTTTCTCCAAGATCAAATTCATGCATTTATGAGGCCTAATTTATGGCATTATATACTTACACTAGTTAGGGCACATGGCCTATTTATAAATTGCAGTCAATTAAATTAAGTGTTCTTAGATGATATACTAGCATCAGCCAGTTGTAAGGAACTTCTGGCCATAGCACAACTGTGTGACACCCAAGCACTATCTGATCATAATTCTCTGGAGATATCACCGAATAACTGCATTCGTCTTAGCCACTAATGTAATATATTTGGTTATTTGACAGCATGCTGCTCCTACATTTACCTTCCACAAAATGCATTCTGCCCCTTTCCTCATGTGGCTAATAACATGATTTAATGCAGCATTATGCTTTGCTGCAAAGAGGAAGTCAGATTGTTCCTTGACCTCATATTGATCATGTTTGATTTAAAATGGCCATCTAAATATGGTATACATTAGGATATTACATTTCATATACCAGAAAGCAGAGTTGTTTCAGAGCGGCACCAACTTCCAGAGCAATCTTCTGGACATAGTTTTCAATGTGCCCAAGGGGGTTAAAAGAAATGGCTAACAAATTTGTAGAGGACATAACTAGTTGGCTAACTATTTTGATTTCACTTTTTAAAAATTCAGTTGATTTTAACATAATCAATTCCTTCATGGATTATTGCCTTGTCGTAGTGAAGGGACTTGCATAGTTCAATAAAGCTATGAGCTATGCCGTGCAGGGCCACCCAAGACGGACAGGTCATAGCAGAGTGCTCTGACAAAATGTGATCCGCTGTAGAAGGAAATGACAACCCACTCCAGTATCTTTACCATGAAAACCCCATGGACAGTACCAAAAGGCAAAAAGATACGATGCTGGAAGATGAAGCCTGGAGGAACGTTGTCCATGGGGTCGCGAAGGGTCAGACACGACTTTGCAACTAACAACAGCAACAAAACATAATTAATACATGCCACGGGGAAGTGGCTGATCCTATGATGTCCCAAGGACAAGGTGCAATAATGTGTTAACCCGTACAGCAAAAGTTCTGAATTTCAAAAAAGAGCTTCCTGATACCATATTGCTGGAACAGGCTGGCTGAGTGGTATTAATTTGCATTTCATGCAAGGAAGATGTATTTTTAAATCTTTATAAAATAGGTTCCCAAAACAAATGTTAGATACCAGGGTGACTTGTTGGCTTCTGCTAGAAACAAGGCTTACAGATTCAAAATAACGTGTCATTGTTCTCATTTATACCCATAGGGGAAAACATGTTTTGTTTTCCCCAACCTAAAATTATATTTTCTCTCTTTTATAAAATTACCAATTTGCAGGGCTTTATTTCAAGTCACAAATGTCTTAACCAACGCTCCCTTGGAGAGAGAGACAGCCTTTATGACCAGCTGGTGCTAGGTTATATTTGGCTTTCACCACCTGGATTCAGTTATCGCTTTGAAACTCATAAATACTGAAAAAGAAAAAAAAATGCTGTGTACGGTATGTTTGATTGGGGAACTCCTAAAAAAGACATTCATGGGAGCTCCAATGCACTCAAAAGAGCGTAAACTGATTCTGTAGACTATTCTTAAAACCGCTGAAGTGCATTCATTATCTTGCTGAAGACCAACAACTAATTTTGGATATGATGCATAATGAAATAAATAAGAAGGAATAGAGGAAAGCTATGTGCAAATTACATGTCTTTAGTAAAACACTTTACATTTTGCTGGAAGCTTTTAGCTTGGTTCATATAACCAAGCAGAATAGTTGCTGGGCATGTATAGCAGAGTTTGATCTGTTATGATGATCTCAGTAAAATTATCTGAGATGTACACCACACAGGAATTCATAAGTGAGCAGCGCAGCTCCATCGCAATCTCCTGCTATGATGTGCTTCCCCTGCTATTGAATAATTCGATTTTATACTCTACCCATGTTTCTCTGAAAATAAGACTGGGTCTTATTTTCTTTTGGGCCCCAAAATAAGCACTAGACTAGAGCTTATTTTTAGGGTGTATCTTATTTTTTTTCCATGTACAGAAGGCCCACTTCTTTTCCATGTACAGGAGTGCTGCCTCTTTGAGGCAGGGGTGTGGGGTGGAGCTGCCACAAAGGCCACATACCAGCTTAGGGCCTCTTCAGCCAGGCCACCCATGCCGCAACACCTGCCTCACCTCATGACTGAGGCACTAACACACCCCTCGGTCATGGCCCTTTGGTGTCCTGCTCCATTGTGGCCACAAGCAAATAGAAGTGGGCTAGTGGCCACATGGGCTACTGCTGCACATGGCTGCCACTGCTGCCATTGTGAGGCAGGTGTTGGAGCGTGGATGGACAGGCTGCAGGGGCCCTTAGGTATGCCGGTGCAGGTTGCATGGGGCAGGTCCACCCCCGACTTCATCTTGTGGCCACAGCGCCATGAGGAACCAGACAGAATGGGTGGCTAGCCAGCTGCACAGGCTCTTAAATAGGGCTTATTTGGGGGATAGGGTTTATAATTAGGCACATGAGTAAAAACATGCTAGGGCTTATTTTCAGAATAGAGCCTTTTTTTCGGGTAAACAGATATTGCAATATTGAAGAATACAGTTGAAGGAAATGCATTGTTGCAGCTGGGTTTCAAAAATTAATAAGCCTGATCAGGCATGATGACAAACATGGTGTCACTTTGACATTATTGTAGCTTATAGACTTCACTGCTAGGCTTCAGCAGTGAGAGTTTGCCTTTGAATCATTCTTAATTGCTATTGAATGCAAGATCAACTCAATGGAAGAAGGAGAAATACAATATTTCAATGTATTATCAAAGCCTGATTGAACAAGATAGTTGTTCTATTTCTTTGAAAGACCTGTATTTGACAACATATTATTTAGTGTCATAAATAAGAGTCTAAAATAGAGCCATTCTTCAGGAAAAGAGACACTGACCAGAAGATGCAGAATTTTGTTGTGAGCCATTTGCCTGATTGGTCCAGCACAATCAGGAGCTCATATTTTGAACCAAGTAACACCCCACCCCTATGGTTTCATGAGTCCCAAATGGTGAATGTATGTAGGCAACAGAGAACAATGAAAGAAGTTGAATGGAACTCCAAATGGTGCTCCATAATACATAGGACTTAACAGAATACAGAATCACAGAGTTGGAAGGGACCTTGTAGATCATCTAGGCCAATCCCCTACTCAAGCAGGAGACTCTACACCATTTCTGACAGATGGCAGTCCAGTCTCTTCTTGAAAGCTTCCAGTGATGAAGCTCCCACAACCTCCGAGGGCAAGCTGTTCCATTAGTTGATTGTTCTCACTGTCAGAAAATTTCTCCTTATTTCTAGGCTGAATCTCTCCTTGATCAGTTTCCATCCATTATTCCTTGTCTGGCCTTCAGGTGCTTTGGAAAATAGGTTGACCCCTTCCTCTCTGTGACAGCCCCTCTAATATTGGAACACTGCTATCATGTCTCTCCTGGTCCTTCTCTTCACTAGACTAGCCAGGCTCAGTTCCCATAACCGTTCTTCATATGTTTTAGTCTCCAGCCTCCTAATCATCTTTGTTGCTCTTCTCCGCACTCTTCTTGAGTCTTTTTTATAGCATGGTGACCAAAACTGGATGCAGTATTCTAAGTGTGGTCTTGGTAAGGCTTTATAGAGTGATATTAATATCTCATATAATTGATTGAATCCCTCTGTTAATGCAATTTAGGATTGCATTGGCTTTTTTGGCTACCGCTGCACACTGTTGGGTCATATTCAATTGGTTGTCCACTAAGACTCCAAGATCACTCTCACAGGAAAACTTATCTGTTGTTCCCAAGGGAAGGCAAACAATCTGGGAAGATTCTTGTAATATAGGCAGAAGACAATAAAGTTGTTTCCTTTGGCTATTTATGAGTGTCCTGGATACTTGAACCTGATACGTTCACATACTTACGGGACCGCCTGCTGCCACCATCGGCCTCCTGCTGGCCAGTCCGCTCTCACAGGGTGGGACTCCTTGGGGTGCCGCCAGCTGGGTGATGCCGGCTGGCGGCTCCGAGGGTGCGGGCCTTCTCTGTGGGAGCACCCTCCCTCTGGAATGAATTACCTTCGGAGATGCGGACCATCCCTGACCTACGAACCTTCCGGCGCACATTGAAGACCCACCTTTTTCAACAGGCCGGTCTGGCCTGGTATTATGAAAATGGTTTTAATTTTTTAACTTTTTTACCCTGTTTTTAGTCTTGTACTTTTAATCTTCAGTCATTAATTTAATCTTTTAAAATCTATTTTAAACTTTTCTTTGTAATAATGTTGTTTTATTTGGCTGTACACCGCCCCGAGTCCCAGGTTGGGAGAGGGGGAGGTATATAAATTAGAATAAATAAATAAATAAATAAATAAATAAATAAATAAATAAATAAATAGAAATCCTGAATCTCTGTCTAGAGTTAATGAGGAGTTTGATGGAACAAACAAATTCAGATTAAATCGTATCTTTACAGATTACTTTTCTGGCTAATCTAATACCCTTGCCCTAACAGTGACTTTGGAAACAACTGTGTTCTCCAACTCCCCAGAGAACATAGTGTGTGTGTATGAAGATTCTCAATCATCAACTGGATTTTCATGGTTTTTTTTCCTTGAAAGTGTTTTGCTTCTCACCCAAGAAGTGGATGACAAGTGAAAAGTCTTCAAGGGGGAAAAACATGAAAATCCAGTTGCCTTTTGAAAAGCACTTTTGGGACAAGATAGTGTGTGTGTTTTTGCTGTCCTACTAGATTCTAGACTCTGTAGAAGCTTGGTAGAAGCTGCAGCCAAGCACTCCTTCTCTCAGCTTCAGTTGCAGTACCAATAATAACCCTACTTGGATCAGGATGCCATGCCAATTTTGGGAATCGAGGTCTGTAGGTCTTAAAGTTGCCAAGATTGGACACCCCTGATCTCAAGCATGTTGGCTGATGAAGGCACTGCAGAATAACACCAACACTAAAATGACCACATTGATTATCAGTAAGCTTCTAGATTCTGCTCTGTAAATCTATTTCAACATGTTGATTACTACCCTTGAACCCCTAGGAATCACACCACTGGGATTTAAACAGACAGTCTCTTGTCAGAAAGTAGCCTGACTACCTAGTTAGTACATCTAAAGAGGCCCAGTTGAGTGTCTCCAATTCTCAAAAGTTACATAGGGCATGGACTAGATGACAGGAGTTTCAAAATACTCTCTTCTTGGACATCCATATAGCTGCCATCTGTTGCTATTTAGAAAAAAAAGGTAAATTAATTCAGTTGGTCTTCAATTCTAGTTGATTATGGATTGCCATCAGTTTTTCATTTACATAACTGCTTGCTTTGCTGTTCCTGATTATATATAATTACAGTTTTTATTTTAACTTTGTTTATTTGTAAACTTTGTTTATATGTTAGACACCCAAATTGGGACAGACTGAAAATACTGCAAAATGAAATGAAATGAGAATGTTGCCTTTAGCATATTAGTCAAATTCCTGGGTTTCCAAAATTTGCTCATTTTTAGCCCGGAGATCATGATATGATGAAATTGGAGGATATCATTGTTGTATGTCAGTTCTTTTTAACTGATCTGAAACATTTAATTTCTTCTTGATACACAATAAAACTCAAATGCTGGCTTTTTACTTTTTCATTTTTTAAAAAAATAAATCTTTAGTTTAAATATTTTCATCCTGATAAAACTTATGAAGCATAGCATGTACTTTTTAAATGAAGTTAACAAGCAAAGAAACACATTTTTGTTGTACTTTTGGGTAGAACAAAAATATTACCTGAAGAGGAACTTCAGGTAATATTTTTTATTAAATATACCCTTAAATATTTTAAGGGTTTTTTTTAACCCTTATAGAAGCATTAAATGGGAAAAACAACTACAGAATTTGCATTTCAGAACTTAAAAGCAACAACAGTAACACTTGTTTAAAAATTGGGAAAGATATTTCACAGAGAAATAATACAATTGATTACCTAAATCCTGATGTAAAATGGTTTTTGAAAGTTTTCATAAATCTTTGCTAGTCAGGAGTGTTTGAATTATTATATACAATATAAAGAACTTTATTTATTTGTCACTGTATGTAAAAAAACTGTATGTAAAATTGCTTTTCTAGAGAAAATGAGAAATGGCTACTGCAACACAGTTTTTGTAATAAAACATAATGCAACATTTTTAACATAGTGTGGACCCAGGTATCTCAGGCAATAAACTAAAGAAGAATGGATCCAAACTGATTTCAAACACATGCAGCTTGTAAAGCAGAGGTTCAAACTCAGGGCCCAGGGGCTCACACCAACGTTCTGCACCTTCTGGTCAGTGGCTCTTTTCTTGAAGAATGGCTATATCTTAGGTTTTTATTTATGACACTAAATAATATGTTGTCTCCTGCTTCATTTGTTGTAATATGTTGTCTCCTGCTGTATTTGTATTTCAAATACAGGTCTTTCAAAGAAATAGAACAATTATCTTGTTCAATCAGGCTTTGATAATACATTGAAATGTTGTGTTTCTCTTGGGTTGATCTTGCAACTAAGAATGGTTCAAAGGCAAACTCTCACTGCTGAAGCCTAGCAGTGAAGTCTATAAGTCACAATAACGTCAAAGTAACACCATATTTGTCATCGTGCCTGGTCAGACTTATTAATTTTTGAAGCCCAACTGCAACAATACATTTCCTTCAGCTGTATTCTTCAATATTGTAATACCCTGTTTACCCCAAAAGTCTAGTGCTTATTTTGGTGCATTTTTCTGTTGAATTGTACACAACTTTCTCCAATATGCATCTTTAAAAATGATGTAAGAACATAAATGCAATGAGCCAGAATATTGTCTTCAGTCAGACATTTTCTTAATTATCCATATAAGTCATTGAAGCTTTACAAATAAACTTACCCTGTGCCTATGCTTTAATACACACTTGTGTATTGGGACATTAAAAATCACCTGAATATATAAAACAATTTTCCACTTTCACTGAATACGTATATACATGGTGAAGAGAGTTTTTTTAATTTCTGCTTTTCCTTTCTTTAGAATTTTTTTTATGTTTAAATTTAAAATATGTATTATTCATTTACGTACTCTCATCAGCTTAATACTATATATTAGAAACTTCATGAAAAACATATCTTCCACTCAATTTGAATCCATGTTGTATCACAACAATGTCAACCAATGAAGTCCCTTCATTTTTCTCTTCAATATAATTGTATATGCGGTGGCTCAGTGGTTAAGCGATTGTTGACCGGAAAGCTGACAGCCTGGTTTTGAGATCTGAGCACTGCCCAAGAGGTTGAGCTCCCGTCTTGGGCCCAGCTCCTTCCAGCCTAGCAGTTCAAAAACATGCAAATGCAAGTAGATAAATAAGTGCCACTTCTGTAGAAAAACAGTGGTCTGAAATGTCCTTCTGGCCATGATTGTGGAAACATCTTTGGACAGTGCTGTTCAATGGCTTCGAAACAGAGATGAACAGCCCCCTGTAGTTGGCAATGACTAGAGTTTTTGTAATAAAGCAAACCGTTGTGAACGTAAGTGCAGTCCATCTCTGGACAGATCGTAGGTCTACCTCAGGATCACTGTGAGGAAAGTTATTACTATTTGGCAGAAGATTGCTTGGATTCACTTAGAGTTGGACGCCAAATGGTAGTGTAGCAATGACCTTGAAGTACAGCATTACAGGATTATTTGGAGTATGTTTAATTCTGTAATCCCTAATAGATATTCTTTTCATTTGTATAAATTAGTAATTTGTATAATTTATAATGTGTATAAATTATAAATCAAAATTGCTATGAAATTGAAATGATCACTAAATAAACAACCACTGGTATTTAATATTTATTGCTGACATGCATTTTTAGTTACATGTTTATTTCTGTTTTTAAAAGAAAGGTGGGATACATATGGAATCATCCCTGATGAAAGCTTTGAATTGAAAAAAGGCCATTGAAGCTACCATGTTTGAATCCCTGCTCAGTGTAAGAGTCCAGTTTAACACATCCCTGATAAAAGGACAACCAGAATCCTCTTGGATATATTTCAAGTTCATAATCTACTTCCATTGTCAAATCACTGGGATTTCTCCTGAGGCTCAAATGGCAATTCCATGTTAAAATCTGCAATAATCGAGCTTTCTTACAATTCTTTTCTCATCTACATGGTTTGATATATAATATTTATGTATTCACACTTTCCCACAACTTCTAACATATCTAAAGAAGCTTCTTTGTCATATCTCTCACCAATTTGAACTTTTGAAGCTTTAATCTTTCAGACATTTACTCTGCAATTTTCCATGATCTATGGACATCTTTGAACATCCTAGACACAGTCTTTCCAATTTTCAGATTGTGGCTGAACTATTTTATGCAGCTACTGCACATTAACATCTTTCTGTTGCTTCACAATATTTTTCCTCACTGGTTCGGGAAGTGCCCTTAATATTCTTTTGAACTATTTTTCCATTAACTTTTTTCTGAAGGGGAATTCTATTCCCCATTGTTATATGCTTATCAGAACCCATTTGTTCTGTTTCAAAAATACCTATTTCAATTTTCTTTTTTAAAAATGTAATTATGGTTAATTGTTCTATTCCTCATAAAGTTCCATTACTTTCACCTCATGAAATAACTCTTCATATTGGACAGAATCAAGGCAAAAATAGTCTTCTTTCTCCTTCCATTTTCTCAAAGTGAAAATCAGTAAATGAAGTAAGGGTTGGGCTTTTTTTTTGACTGGGAAGAGAAATCACATTTTGTAGTTTATCCTGCTCCCTCCTCCCCATTACCATCACTTCATGCTGTCTTGAAATATCATCTGAGACTGTAATAACTTCAATTACTATTTCCTTTTTCACATTTATGAAATATGATAGAAAAAGGGAGGAAAAGGGAGAACTGGATGTCTCCAAAAGAGTGGAGATAACAATATGGCAACAACTGATGGATTGGCAGCAAGCTTGGTCCAAAGGGAGTTGAAAAGGAAAATTCCTCTCCGGGCTGACCTCTATTGCGGACATTACTTTATGTCAGGCTACAGAACTTTTTCCCATTCAATTAACAGGAATGAACTTCTGAAAACCAAATGTATTAAAAAGAATCCTTTATTGAGATGAGACAATTCATATAGGAGTTCAAAGCAGTGTCTAAGGTCTCTCAGGCATACAGGGATAGATAAGGGAGTTTAGAACCCCTTCCCTTATCTCGATGTGTATTTAGTGAAACAAAAGCCAGTATGTTAATTCCCCCCACCCCTTCTGTAGAAACGATCTTTTTCATAGTTTCCCAGGGCATACCTTTCCAGAGGTTCCCTAACTTTCCCCCACCCCCTTTTCAGAACAACTTTTCCAGAGGTTCCCAGGACACATCTCACTGTGGAATTTTTATGGTTTTCTCATCTCCTGGCTGTGCCTCTCAGAGGTGATAGGTTCCGGCCATCTGGGTTTCCTCCCTCCATTGTATCATATGTAGGTTATACAAATTCGATATAAGATTAAATATATTCAGGTTACATCAAGAAAGGATTTCTTTATCAGTCTCCCCCCCACTTTTCTTCTTCCACTGAAAAAATGACAGATACATGGATCTGACACTGAGTAAGAATTTATTTTCAATTTACAAAAGAAGGTTTCTAAAACCTTGAAAGAATATTTGAGATGGAAGAAAGTCAGTCTGCATGGAGATTCAATCTCATGACAGCAACCTGATTAAGATTGTTAGAATCAAAAGAAGGAAATTTAAAGTCGGTTGGTTTGATCAGGTTAAAATATGGAAATTTTATAAAATTCTGGAAACCCTTTATGGAGTTTTTACCAATATTTGGGCAGAAATGTAAGCAAAACCTGGATTTTTGCCTCAGGGAAGTTTTGTGAATGGATTATCACATGTGTGCATTATTGATTTTAGTGAAATCTGAGTGTAATCTCATAGGCAATGGCCAACTATTAATTGGACTGTACTTGTTGCATGAAAGATTGGAAGTTGTTTCTTTACATATTTTTCCTTCTTTCTTTTAACTTTTTTCCTTTGCTCTTTGCAAAGTTTATTTTTCCCATAAGTTACTTCTTTCTTAGACTTCCATTTATATTATCTTGCAGGACTGTAAAATTATTAAACAAGAACTATTGGGACAATACAATACTCGCCATGGGACAATTCAACATGAAATAACTCAAGAGAGGGACAATTGAATTGCAATAGTCTTGCTTTAGTTTTGAACCTTCTAAAGTTAGAAGTCTTCGAGGTTGGGATGAGCCAGGAAATGGAGTTACAGTTACTTGATCTTCTTTTCCCTATTGAATTGTCCCATATTGAAATGTCCTGTAGTGAGTTGGCTATGGCAAGTCTGCTATAATGAGATAGTGGAAGTGAGTTGCCCCATTCCACTCATGTAGGCCTTTCTCTTATACCCCTTCCCTTTACTCTCTATATGTTAGCATTCTATCTATGGTGGACTATTACATACACCAATGTTTAGCTATTCAGTTCTTCTATAGATTCAGACACTGGCTGTAGAAAATGTCTTTTAATGTCTTTCCTAAAGGCTGCCATATGTGCTGGTTTTTGCCATGAAAAGCATTAGCAGGAGTAGCTGCAGGATTAACCTGGGATTGAAATTAACCCTTGTCGTCTCAATAAAATTTTGAAGTATGACACTGTACAGATGTATTCTTGAGTCCTATGAACCAGCTGATTTTCACTGAGATTATGAAAATATTTTCGAGTGTATGAAGAACTACTAGAAGTGAGTCAACACAAAAAAGAAGCTTTTTTTAAAAAAAAATCTTCTGGCTTCATAAAATATTTATTTATTATTTATTTATTTATTTAAATTTTTATACCGCCCCCTCTCCCAAAAAGGGACTCGGGGCAGTGTACAGCCTACTAAAATGAACAGTATATACAGTTACAAAAAAATTAAATAACATAGATCCGGCCGATATCCCTTCAGTTATAAAATTTCCAAAATTTGAAATTGAAGGATTGTAATTAAAAATTTAAAAACTGAATTAAGTTAAAACCCCATGAACCATTTACTGGGCCAGGCCGGCCTGTTGGAAAAACAAGGTCTTTACTGCGCGCCAGAAGGTCTGGATGTCGGTAATGGCCCGTATCTCCGGGAGCAGATCATTCCACAGGGAGGGGGCCCCCACAGAGAAGGCCCACACCCTCGGGGTCGCCAGCCGGCAACGATCAGGCGGCAGAACCCCGAGGAGGGCAACCCTGTGGGAGCGTACTGGGCGGCGGGAGGCTGTTGATGGCAGCAGGCGGTCCCGTAAGTACCCAGGCCCCAAGCCATGGAGCGCTTTAAATACAGTCAGTACCACCTTGAATCGGATCCTGGCGACAGGAAGCCAGTGCAGGAAGCCACCCGCGGAGAAGTGGTGTTACATGGGAGCTCCAAGGGGCTCCCAAGATCACCCGCGCGGCCGCATTCTGAACCAAATATCTATAAAGGACTCTTGTCTCCCTTGAATCATGGCAGACTTTTAATGGAAACCCTTGTTGTGTCCTAAATCCAGTGAACTGGAGAAAAAAATACGGAAGATGAAACGATTGAAAAGACATACAAAATTATCAGTTGTGTTCATGTTGCTATGCTTTAAAACAGAGATGTCCAACTTTGGCAACTTTTAAGATCTGTGGACTTCAATTCTCATGCTGGCTGGGAAATTCTGGCAGTTGAAGTCCACAAATCTTAAAGTTGCCAAAGTTGGACACCCCTGTTTTAAAACATGGCAACATGAAATCTTACCTTCATAGCACCCCCAATGCTTTTTCAGGGATCCCAATAAGATTGGTCATATCTTGAAATATTTGGAAATGATATCATCAGGAGAAGTCAAATGGATCTTAGATCAACTCTTTTGCAAGTTACAGCAAAACAAGGCAGCATTTATCATTATTAGTTTTTAGTAATATCTTAGTAAAATTTCAAAGTCAAACATTAAAATACAAACTAATATAAAAGGGGAATAGGAGTAGCAAAACAAATTGAAAATGGCAAAAAAATACAACAAACAAATTTATAACAAAGATGACCTCCAACTTTCCTTCAATCCTGAGATAATAACAATTCAACAACCTCTCTACATTCAAGCAAATAATACTAATATTTCAAAATACTATTAATCGACTTTCTAAAATACCTATTTTGATAAAAACATATATTGTTAACTATTCATTTAGTTGAAAGCGGTTGCCCACTCAAGCTTTAAATCTTCATTGCAAATCAATTTAATATCTTAATCTACTGATAGCATTTAATGTAATAATAATGTCCTTTCAGTTTGGAAGAATATGCATTTTTTATCCCCAGAGTATGATAAACAGCCCAATCCTGTTTGACAAGCATGTTAACTGGTTTACACCAAACTGTTTTTATCTGAGTGATAAAGTGCAATTGCTCTCGAGATAGGAAAAATCTTTAGGGAAGTTCTGAGGATGCAGACTGAGGTGAGAACATCTTACCAGAAGGGAAAAGAAGAAGAAAAATTGTCTTCAGATAGAAAATGGTGTCATAATTAAATGCAGAACACATTTTGGTATCATCTTTCCTCAGGGGCCCAAAAATGCAGGTTCCATTTTAAAGGAAACTCTTCCTTTTGAACTCTCAATTTATTTTTTTCTCAGTGCCATTTTGAGGCCTTGAGGCTGTTCTTGTTTCTTTTTTAATCACTTAGCATCTTTCCAAACCCTCCATTGTGTGCATATGTGTGTATAAGACATTGTTTGAATTTACATCCTACATCTTCTCTCTATTATTACAGTTTAAGAGACTCTGCAGGAAAGAAGTACCTGAAACTTTTTTTTTATTGCTAGGGGTTTTATTTTGTATGAGCAGAAAGGCCTCATCTTGACTGACAAAGTAGCACTATTAGCACTGAACAGTTGCACAGCCTTGTTTTCATTTTGTTATAACTACAATAAAACTATTCAGGGAATGTTAGCGTTGTCCTCTTGCATCATAAATTCCTTAAATGAATTTTTGTTGTTGTTAATCCCCCTGGCTTCCAACTCCACTCTTATGCCCTTTAATTTTTTTTCCAAATGATTGGAAGACTGTCCAAAGGAGGGGGGAGGGAGAGAGAGAAAGAGGGAGAGAAAGGAAGGGAGGGAGGGAGAGAGAGAGAGAGAGCAAGAAAGAGAGAGAGAGAGATGTCCCTCTAACTTTGTCATTAAGAATCCTGGCAAGATCACTGTCTTCTAGAAGACAAGATCCAAATTGTTCTTGTCATCGTCATCATCTTCATAATCATTCTACCATTATACATTCAATTGACCCAAATAAATTATATTTATTTTGAAAGAACAAGAAAGGGGAGGGGGGAATCATATGGGTTACTTTTTTAAACTTGTATTTATTAATGTTATATTCATGAAACTCCTTTGACCCAGTTTATTTATTTAATCACAATGTGTGTAAAATTAGGCAATTTAGGAATGGAGTATTCCATAGAACAATGGAACTATGTTCCATTGGACTATGTTGCAATGTTGCATCTGTCCTAGATCATGCCAAGCCATGGGCAATATTACAATTTACAAAAAATAAATTTCTCCAACTGGAAGCATAAGAAATGGTATCCCTTTGATACACTAAGTCAAACTCAAACAAAGAAACATTCTGAATTAGCAAAACCCTAGGTGAATCTGTACTTTATCCTATAGCCTAAGTCCGGTCATATTGTTCCTTAGAGTATTGATAAGTATTGGGATGCAACAAAGATGTTTCTTATTTCACTTTGGCATTCACATCAGTTGCTGCATATGCAAATTTCTCAAGGAAAAATATAACATCAATTCTTTTTATTAATCAGTTCAACATGTATCCAATATTATTTTATGCATTTCTTAAATTTATATCCTGTGTTTCTCACAAGGCAGATTTATATCCATCTTTTTTACTGAAATAAAATAGAACAAAATTTCACCCATTGTGGTTTCCTACTAAATAATGTGGAAGGCTAACTCATGTGGAGACACCACAAACCTCAATCAACAAGGAGGAAGGACCGACAACAAACAACACAAATCTTCCATGCATCCTCTTCTTTCTGTCCTATTCATTTACTTATTTGTTTCTCTGCACTAATACGTACATGCTGCTGATGTTGCATGCACTACCTGGTTTGGCTTATGGTCATTCACTCACACACAGGGGTGGGATTCTCCAGGTTTAACAACCAGTTAAACCTGGAGTAACACAGCTGAGAAGCGGCAATCTGTTGTGCAGCGCTAATCAGCTGAGATGATATAGGTAGGTAAAGCGCAGGGGTGGGCAGGAGGGCCCACATGATAGTCGCAGCGAACCAGTTCGCTCCAGCTGATTTAGGAGCAAGGAGTTCAGCTGAACAATTCTAAACCGGTAGAATCCCACCTCTACTCACACATTCATGGCCAACCACATTCAAACCATTTCCAACCAGGGGTGGGATTCATTTTTTTTAACAACTGGTTCTGTGGGCATGGCTTAGTTGGTGGGCGTGGCTTGGTAGTCATGTTATTGGCTGGGTGTGGCCAATTCAATATCACTCACATCGACGCACCATCTCCTCGCCTGGCCTCTCATGACTGTGGGGATGCTGCAACAGTTATAAGTGTGAAAAATGGTCATAAGTCACTTTTTTCAATGGTTACTCCACACAAGCAAAGTACCAGCAAAGGAGGGAAAAAAACTCCAGAGAAGTTCCTGAGACAGGAAGTCTAGTCCTGCCAAAAATGTAATAAGGGTTAATGGAGAGGCAGTTTCTGTAAGCAACACCAGAATGTTTCCTTCTTGCCTTCCTTACAGGATTAGGCCAGTAATTTCTTCTAACAACCGGTTCTCTGAACTCTTAGAATGTTAACAACTGGTTCTAGCGAATAGGTGTGAACTGGTAGAATCCCACCCCTGTTTCCAACCAAACTTTGAGCTTCAACTGATTTTTTTTGGAATTCATGGAGACACAGTGAATTTAAAATAACAGCAATACTTGCTACAATGTCCATTTGCTCTTTCTCTCTCACATACACAGGCACTCATCCAGACTTAACCATGTCCTCATCTAGGATGACAGACACCACCCAGAGGGATGGAAGCTGCCAAATCTGTACCCAAAGGCAACTCAAAGATTGGGTGGACTTCAAGGAATCCTTTTATCTTCCAAGTCCTTGTTGAGCTAGATGGCTGGCTTAGGAATTCTGGAAGTTGAAGTCCACAGATCATAAAGGGGCCATAGTTGCCCATCTCTGCTCTTGCTGAATCAGCGATAGAGTGGTTTCCTTACACTCATTCCAACTGACTTCTAAATACCAATAGCCACAGGTTTATTCCTGCAGAGTCCTTGACACCCATGAAAATTCCAACCACTCTAATGTGTGTCTCCAAAGGGATCAGAGAGGAAGAAGGGCACAGAACAGGGACTATGAACCTGCAAAAATGCAGAGGCAGCATACATGCAGTAGACTGTCCTGCATTTGGCCTTCTGATTCTGCTAGCTACATTAAACTTTTGTGAGAAAAAAAGTTCATTTTTAATAAGAAAAAAATCAAAGCAACTGAAAATCAAAATATGCTTTTATTGGCATGCTCAGAGTACATTGATGACCGGGGTCTTTGATAAGGAACTGCAAAAGAGCCCTGAGCAAAGCAAGGCTACAAATTATATATGCTTGGTTTGTTCTACTATGGAAAGAAAAATGAAGCAATATGATAAATTACCTTAATCAGAATGCTTTTGATAAACTATTAGAGTTGCTTTTCACACTATTAGAATTCTGCTCTGTTAGATATTATCAACATGTTTAATAAACATCTGCGTAGCCACATTCTTTCACACAAATTTGTTCACACTCTGAAGGAAGGACAGCTTTTTGGTGTTTGCTATCTGTTTTCACTCCGTGGTCTACACACTTCTTAATAATAAAGTCAACAGAATATATTAACTTTCTAAGGCATCAAATTGAGTTGACTTCTATAATCGTTTGGCTGGGGTACCTTCTTCAGTTCTTTAGCGGTAAGTCCCGTGAACACTGTCATTCATGCACGCCTACAAAAAGTATATTTCGAAATATCTATCTCTAACCATTATGGTTTCTTATTTAAAGTAAGCATTTTTCTGTAAGATGGTAAAATGGAGGATATTATAGAAGAACTATCAAAAGTTGTCCAAGCTTTTGGCCATTACCAAAAGGAGGAGGAATAAGAAGAAGCAAACAAATATACAAATGGCATTTACAGGAAAAAATTGAGTTCTGGATGATGGTCAGACTTAGGTGATGTACTATTTGCATGGGACATTATAAAACTTGGCAAACATGGTTTTTACAGTGAACTTGCTTTACAGATCTTTAGTAGAAATTCTATGGGAAAGTGTGGAACTAGAAACAAGCATTTCTGATTAAGCTTTTATACAATATAAATAACTTGAAATACTGAATGTTGAAGTACTGAATCCCAAACAATGAATATTTTAAAAAATAACAGTGGTTGTAAAAATAATCCCTTCATTGTTTCTTTACTAGTGCTCAGATTATAAACAAAATGAGCCTTAATTAGTGCTAAAGGAAAGCAAATATGATTTCATAGAGTTATAAAGATTGGGTGGAATGAATCCTACAATTACAACTGATGTACAGTGTTAATTAAATGAACAGAAGCCACACAGGTGGTGGGATGGGTGGTGGTAACACAATTGATGGAAAATATGTATACCTGTTCAGAGTCTGTTTTTAATAAGTGAATCAAAAAGAAGAAAGAAAGAAAGAAAGAAAGAAAGAAAGAAAGAAAGAAAGAAAGAAAGAAAGAAAGAAAGAAAGAAAGAAAGAAAGAGAGAGAGAGAGAGAGAGGGGGGGGGAGGGAGGGAGGGAGGGAGGGAGGGAGGAAGGAAGAAAGAAAGAAAGAAAGAAAGAAAGAAAGAAAGAAAGAAAGAAAGAAAGAAAGAAAGAAAGAAAGAAAGAGAAGTTGTTTGTGTGAAGTACATGATAGAATTTAGAAACTTCCACTGGCATAGCTTTATAAAGATCAAAACATGCTGAATACTCACAAGTAAATTATTCTTATATTCAATAAAGTACGGGAAGGAAGTAATTTGAACCTACCAGTAATAACTGGGTCTGTATGACAGAAAAAGCACAATCTGCACAATATAGTTTGATGAGAATATTAGTGAATAAAATATCTAAGGGAAAGCCAATAGCCACTCTGATATAAAACATTTTATGTTTGTTGTACAAATTCTAATCCTTGTATCTGGTGACGCCAATGTCAGTGGAACTCAGAAGTAGGAAGTACATAAAATGAGAATCACAAATCTCTTGTTGGGCAGATTTCTGGGAAATAACTGGAACAAGAAACTTTTTTTTTCTTTTATAAATCTCTCTCTGGAAAACATACATTCATAAAAGTGTCACAAGATGATTTTATGAGTGGGGAGAGAAGATTGTATTACATTAGGCAATTTTGTTCATAAATGTCAGTCAAACTGAGACATAAAAGAGACATGCTTAAAAGTCTGTGCTGACCAATTGGTCCCCATCTTCACCCAAAACTTCAATAGATCACTAGAGATGTGCTATGTTCCTTCCTGCTTCAAACATTCTACCATCATCCCAGTACCAAAGAAGCCCTCCATCAAGGAACTGAATGACTACAGACCAGTTGCTCTAACATCTGTAGTTATGAAAATCTTTGAAAGGCTTGTGCTGTCCCACCTGAAAACCATCATGGATCCGTTGTTAGATCCCATGCAGTTTGCATACCATGCAAATAGATCGACAGATGATGTTATTAACATGGCTCTGCATTACATCCTACAACACTTTGAATCTCTAAATACCTATGCAAGGGTCCTCTTTGTAGACTTCAGTTCAGCATTCAATACCATCATTCCAGACACTCTTCTAAGTAAACTAAACCAACTAGTGGTACCTGAACATACTTGTAAGTGGATCATAAACTTCCTAACAGATAGGAAGCAGCAGGTGAAGCTAGGCGGAATCACATCCGATACTTGTACAATCAGCACAGGGCCTCCCCAAGGCTGTGTGCTATCTCCACTTCTCTTCTCCCTATATACCAATGACTGCATCTCAAACGATCCATCTGTTAAAATACTGAAGTTTGCTGATGACACAACAGTGATTGGTCTCATTCGAGACAATGATGAATCTGCACACAGACAGGAGGTTATATATGTAACCTGAACAATTTGGAACCAAACTCACTCAAAACTGTAGAAATGGTAGTAGACTTTAGAAGAAACCCTCCCATACTACCGGTACCACTTCTTACAATGCAAGACAACACAGTATCAACAGTAGAGACCTTCAAATTTCTAGGTTCTACTATAACACACCTAACACCAAAACATCATCAAAAAAGCACAACAAAGAATGTCCTTTCTGCACCAACTCAGAAAGCTCAAACTGCCCAAGGAGCTGCTGATACTATTCTACAGAGGAATTATTGAGTCTATCATCTGCACCTCTATAACTGTCTGGTTTGGTTCTGCAACCCAACAGGACAGACACAGACTTCAGAGGATAATTAGGACTGCAGAAAAAACAATTACTACCCACCTGCTTTCAATTGAGGACCTGTATACTGCATAAGTCAAAAAGAGGGCTGTGAAAATATTTACAGACCCCTCACATCCCGGACATAAACTGTTTCAACTCCTTCCCTCAAGACAATGCTATAGAGCACTGCACACCAGAACAACTAGACAAAAGAACAATTTTCTCCCGAAAGCCATCACTCTGCTAAACAAATAATTCCCTCAACACTGTTCAACTATTTACAAAGTGTACATTACTATTACTGTTAATCTTCTCATCACTTCTTATCACCCATCCCCTCCCACTTGTGATTGTAGGACTGTAACTTTGTTGCTTGTATCCTTACGATTTATATTGACTGTTTCCTAGTATGATTTGATTGTTGATTGTACCCTATGACTATCATTATGATTCTTGATCCTTAACGAATGTACCTTTTCTTTATATATACTGAGAGTATTTACACCAAGACAAATTCCTTGTGTGCCCAATCACACTTGGCCAATAAAGTATTCTATTCTAAATGATTAAACATATACTAGCTTAGGAAGAGTAAAGTTGCGTAGAGTTGTCTTCATTGTGATTCATTTGGATGACCCCTTGTAACACAGAAAGTTATTATTGGACTGATGCTGTCTTCTTTTTATTTCTTTTATTTCTTTTTTTACTGAGTTTGTGTGTGTGTGTGTGTGTGTGTGTGTGTGAGAGAGAGAGAGAGAGAGAGAGAGAGAGAGAGAGAGAATATAATTTTTTGCCTCAGATAATAGTTTAAAGATTAATTTGTGTATTTTAAGACACCAAGGACATATATGTCCTTAAGGAAATTTGATGATATACTTGAAAATCAGCCATGTTTCCAGTAAACAGTTAATGGTTTAACTAAAACAGAGACCTATAAAACAATGGTGGAATATGGTGCCTCTTGCTCACATAATGATGTAGTCTAATTGCTGCCTGGATACATCCATGTAAATACATGTGCATTATCCGTAAGGAAACTTGCAAGGCACAGCTTGTCGTTCCATACCCTGCTGAGGTATAAAGTGAATGCTGGAAATATTGGAGAAGAACATCTTTTTCCAAGTGTATTTTTACGTAAAAGAAGGAGAGGATTTTCATCGAAAAAAGCGAAGAGGCTTGAGGAAATCGATGAATGCAGCCGGCAGCCGGGGAGATAGAAGCTCTTAACTCTTTGTGGCATAGAGCTGCTGCTGCTGAGCTGAAGTGTGGATGAATATTTATGTAGGTCTCTCTTTTAACAGTGAAGGAGTCTCAGGTAGACCCTCCATCTGCAAAGCCAAAAGCATCCAGAAGCAGGCCGCAGTGAGTAAGCGCAGTAACCGTCACTGGGTTTAAGGGAAAGGCAGCCTGATCATTTATTTAAGGTAATAATCATTTATTTATAAGGCCATTTATCCATCAAAGACTCCCTGCCGAGCAGCTAAAAAATAGATCGGGAAGGTGATCAGACAACAATCGGAAAAACAAACCCCTTCAGAAACCTAATCACAGTACACATCGCCCAATTTACAACCATCAGGGCAGGTGAATCCTCTTCAAAGCAGCATGAAGGAAGGGATACACACACACACACACATACACACACAAACACACAAATGGACAAAAACAAGAATCTTGGGAAAGCTATTCGTTGTTTCTGGGTTGACCTTTACTGAAAAATCATTTCATGTTCATCACAGCAGGTATTTGTAGGCTTTGGTTAGCAATGCAGCAGAAGGAATTATACAGTCAGGGGTTGTTTTTTTGTTTCTTGTTTTTTTGAATTTCACCTGACTGGTTTATAGAATAGGGTTTCTCGCTCTCTTTTTTTTTTTCCTGGCAAAGGAACCAATCGGGTTTTTTTTTAAAAAAAAATAGTTGCATGGAGTTTCTTCCAGCAAGAAATCCAATTGAAAGACAAACAGCATCTGTTGGATTTCTGCCCCTCGTGGTCTTTCATCTCCTGGAAGAAAGTATCAGTGGGAGAATGACTAAGCCAGGATGTGTAATTGGCCCATTTGTCTATGCTTCTTGGATTCTATGTTTATACTTGGGGTGGTGAAAATAGGGCTGCCAATCAGTCAGAATCCTAGGCAAAAACATTTCTAATAAAATGTGTAGACAGTATTTCAACAATCATGCTTTTGTACTTAGCCTGTATACAATCTACTTTCTACCAGGGGAACTTTTCTATTACGTTGTCTTGTGTGCCAATTGCATACTCGCTGTGCCCTTTCAGATTGTCCTATTTGCAATTCAAAGCTCTATTTCACGCGGAGTTACAGCCAAGTCCAACGTTATCGCATTTCCTTTTTTCTCTTGAAGTCTCTTTGAAAGCAATGGCTATAAGTTGTGTTTCCTACTAAATTCCCACCATGTTATGACCCAGGTTGCCTAGGCAGAGGCAGGCTTTGATAGAGATCTTGATTGATCTGATAATTCCACAACAAACGGCCCTACAATGGTCGGTAAGGCTCCATCCCACACATCCCTGAAGGCTGCCACCTATAGTCCCACAAACAAAAGCCAGTAAACAACAAAACCAATTTGCAAAGGTAGAAAGGAAGACAAGTTGGGAGCTCACAGACCAAGGTCCAAAGTGACAGTCCACAAGGCAAGGTAAGCAGTGATGGGATTCAAAAATTTTACTACCGGTTCTGTGGGTGTAGCTTGGTGGGTGTGTCGTGGCTTTGGTAAGCATGGCAGGGAAAGGATACTGTAAAATCTCCATTCCCACCCCACCTACTAACCTGTTTTCCAGCTCTGTTCTCCTGTGCCGGGCAACAAAAGAAGACCCAGCCATTCAAGAGGCAGAGAATAGATGGTGGCAAGGCCAGTCAGAGGTGGCATTTGCCAGTTCTCCAAACTATCAGTTCTCCAGAACTGGTCAGAATCTGCTGAATACCACCTCTGAAGGCAAGTCTATAAGGCAAAGGCAGGTCCACAGAGCAAAAGCACAAGGCAAGGCAAGGCACAGGCAAAAATATGAGTCAAGGCTAAGTTTTTTCAAAGGCCAGGTGAATGTGTGCCAAAGCAAACAATTGTTCCTGACAAAGACAACCTCCCCCAGATTCTCCTTAAGTCAACCCAAGCCAGGTGTTCCTTGTGAGGAGGACCGGGGCAACCTTCTCCCAAGCAGCTTCAGAGATATCCTTTGAGCTTGTATCCACTCGACACTGTGGGCCCTCAGATCAACTGGGAGAGACAGTTGTTCCACATCAGAGGGGATCTTCTGCCTCTCTACACCACTACTGTCTGCAGCTGATCCTCCCCCATGTATGTGAAGATAGGTAACAACTGGTTCTGTGGGCATGGCTTAGTTGGTGGGCATGGCTTGGTGGTCATGTGATCAGGTGGACATGGCTTGGTGGTCATGTTATTGGCTGGGCGTAGCCAACTCAATACCACTCACATCGAGGCATGCATCTCCTCACCAGGCTTCTCATGACTGTGGGGATGCTGCAACAGTCGTAAGTGTGAAAAATGGTCATAAGTCACTTTTTCAATGGTCACTCCACACAAGCAAAGTACCGGCAAAGAAGGGGGAAAAAACTCCAGAGAAGTTCCTGAGATAGGAAGTCTAGTCCTGCCAAGAATGTAATAAGGGTTAACGGAGAGGCAGTTTCTGTAAGTAACACCAGAATGTTTCTTTCCTGCCTTCCTTACAGGATTAGGCCAGTAATTTCTTCTAACAGCCGGTTCTCCGAACTGCTTAGAATGTTAAGAACCGGTTCTAGCAAATAGGTGCAAACTGGTAGAATCCCACCCCTGGGTACTGCCCTGTCTGGTCAACCACTTCTCCCAATGCCTGAGGGGCATTGTCCTCAGCCCCTGGCTTTTCCAAATATTCCAGGAGAGACCATCTCTGTTAGATAGTCCTGGTTCAAACTCCTTCTCCTCTTCCAAACCAGGATCCGATGGGGTCATGACACACCATCTATGGTCAGTGATCATTGATCCAGGTCACAATGATCTGGACCAATGATCACTACATTTGTTGTGCATCATATGTTGAAAAAGACATTGAAAAACAAGTAAGAATAAAGTGACTCCTATTAAGGCTAAGGTGATTAGCAATACAATTTAAGCTAAAATCATATTGTCTACACACACAGTATTGTTTTCCTGTTATAGGTAATTAAAGATGAGAGAGAGAGAGAGAGAGGATACTCTTGAACAGACTCGAACGCCATTCTAGACCAAAGGAGATACTTCTGAACACTGAGAGAAGCATTCTTGATTCATTCCCCAATGTATTTAATTCACATACCACAACAATCTTAAGGTCCCTAAGAAATTACAGTAATTTTGTGATCTCAAATCAGCATTTTGGTGAAGCAGATGCAAAGCAGTCATTTGCTTACCATGCTTATTACCCTTATTTTTAACAACATATGTAAAACTCACTACCTGCCTGCATAAGTCAAACTCACGTAGGAAATACGAAACAACAACAGCAACAAAACAAAATAAGAAACAAAAAAACATCTAAAATGTTTTTTTTTTGTGGCAATTGGAAATTATTAGCTAAGATATTGGTAATAAGCCAGCTGGGTAGAATGCAGCAATGTATAAAAAAGAAGAAGCATTAAACTGGAGTTAAGTTAGTAGAAGCAAGAAAGACTATAGCAAATATCTAATAATTTCAGGGCACCCTCTATAATAATCATTGGCTTCAAACTAGTGGACATGATCAGTCAATCAAAGGCCTACTCTATTTTAATATGTGTCACCTGATTGCACATATATTACAAAGTTCTGGACCTTTGATGATTAATCCATTGATCATTGCTACAGATTCCCATGAATCTCAGGTAGATTTTTAGTAAGCAGAAAACTAAATTCAGTTGCATATAAAGCTATAACTTGATATGGATCTGTAATCTTAAGGGGATAGAATATAAACCCTGTTAAAGTTCATGTATAACAAATGAATTCTTTCCAAATCCAAAATCCAATGCTGAATAGTCTAAGATGGTGTCCAACTGTGGTGACTTTTAGACTTGTGGACTTCAACTCCTAGAATTCCTCAGAACAACATGGCTGGTTGGGGAATTCTGGGAACTGAAGTTAACAAGTCTTAAATTGCCAAGGTTGGACATCCCTAGTCTAATGGCATGTAGGGTTCATTAATGATCCTAAATTAATTTTAATGGGGTTTAATGTATTGAATTTTAAGGTTGGGATTTTAGATTCGGTTACAACCCTTATTTAATTCTATTTTAATTGTTATATATATGTGGTTTTAGTAGGCTGTGCACCGCCCTGAGTCCTTCGGGAGAAGGGCGGTATATAAATTTTAATATATATATATATATATATATATATATATATATATATATATATATATATATATATATATATATACTTTGTATTACAACACCCTGTTAAGCCCCAATTAAGGGAGAAAGCATACTGCTTTCTTTTCTGTCTTTCGGCTCATCACCAGAGACCATACCGACAGAAAGCTATTTGTTTCGTTGCCTTTTGTTTACATGTTGTTTACATCAGCTTAAAAACCTTACACACACACATATATATATATATATATATATATATATATATATATATATATATAAATAAATAAATAAATTCCTTTCCGCTAGTTCACAGGTACCAAATTCAATTGCATCACGTGATATATCATGACATTTTTTGCCTTTGTGGAGCTGGGAGGGGGTGTATGGCCAACCTGATCCATTCCACCTGTGGGCCACCAGTTTGACACCCCTAGCCCTAATTATCACATTATAAGGATAGCAACCCTTTTTTTGAAGGCAGAAACAAATTACTCATTTACTCATTTCTTCTCATCACAAATCTGACTTCCAGGTGCATTTTTCTGCTGCAGAGAGAAAGTAATGTTTTTCCTCCACTTATGTCATCTCAAGTGCTCTTGTCCACTTTTGCTGAAGTATTTTAATTCCTTATAAGATAAAACCAGCATTCTCTCCTTCACAGAGAAAGGAAGACTCTCCTCTCAGCTGGAGCAGTAATTGACCCTGATCTAAGAGTTTCTAAGGCGGCATCATTACCATTACAATTAAAATAGCATAGTGGCAAAGAATTTTTGCCTGGTATGTAAAAGATTGTAGATGTTTTAAAACTATTTCCCCCCTGCTTTTCTTCCAACTAATTAGATAGCTAGCCAAGCTAGCTTTTCCTAGCTACCTCAGAGGGTTTTTTTAGATAACAACAACCATAGCTACTGCTGTTACTACTTCTGCAGGATTCCAGCTTTCCATCGGTTTAATGCCAAGGGAATTAAAACCACAGCACTCAGTTCCATTCTTTCATCATTTTTCCAGTCACTTGAGGAAAACGATGAAGTACTGAGATCCTGCACTTACTTGATTTTTGAATAGCTCTGTGATGATCCGGAGTCTATCAAAAATATAACAAAAACCAAAACGTAAATAAAGGCCTTTTAATGCCTTCAACTTGGCTTCACTGTTTAATTGCTCACAGTTGTAGATTAAACTATTTTCAAAATAATATTCCAAACGAAAGAAACACAGTTCAAGTTCAAAGAGCAGATAATGAAGCAAAAACCAAAACAAACCACACTGAATAAAGTTTCACGACAGACCAGATTAAATAATTACAAACTTCAGGAAGATAACCCGGTACAGTCCATTGGAAGAACGCCAACCAAGATAAACCTCATCTAGGAATAAAACACTAATTTGTCTCCAGCGTTTGTTAGCACCCAGGTCCAAACTCTTATGCAGATCTCACATCTGCAACCCATGAAGAGGATCATGGCTCTCTCCTCCTGAGTAGACCACATTTTTCCCTTATCCTTCCTGTGTGCCCTAGGATGGATAGGGGATGGGCCTGGGTCCTCCTCTGACTGCTCAGCTGGCCTCTGCCCTTCCCCAACCTCCTCCATCACCTCCTCCATCATCTCACAGGGAACCTCACTTCCACTCCCTGTTGGCTATTCCTCCTCTCCCTCAGAATCAGTCTCCACTAGGGGCATGACAAGCTCTAAACTAGTTAGGGAAGGTTAACTAGGTAGCTGAAGGAAATATTTTTTTTTTAAAAAAAACATTCTTATAAGCTTTTAACTAGCAACCTCTCATGTAAGAGCACAACTACAGGTTGTTCACTTAATAACTGTTCAAGGTTATGATAGCCTTGGAAAGGGTACTTTACTGTCTGTAAAGCACTTCCAATTGTTACAGGGCTGCATTTTAACCAGTTGGCAACGGGTTCACATATATGTCTGAATATAGCAACTTGCAGTCATGTACAGTAACTATAATTTGTGATGGTTATTCTAGCAGAAAACAGCAGGAAAGTTCTGTTGGATATTCTGGATTTGCTTAATGACCATGTGGTTGATTCACTTAACTGTGTGGTTCACTTAAAGACCACAATGACTCACTTTACAACCATTGTAAAAACAGTCATCAAATTGAGTCAGCTCACATGGTGATCTGCTTAAGAACCATCCCAACTTACAACCAAAATTCTAAGTCCGGTTGTGGTCTAAATTGAGGGCTACCTGTAATACAGACAGAGGTGGTATTCAGCAGGTTCTGACCAGTTCTGGAGAACTGGTAGCGGAAATTTTGAGGAGTTTGGAGAACCAGCAAATACCACCTCTGACTGGAGATTTTACACTATCCTTCCTCTGCCAAGCCCACCAAGCCACGCCCACAGAACCAGTAGTAAAAAAAAATTGAATCCCACCACTGAATACAGACACAGTCAAAGATTTATTAGAGTGCAAAAGGGTTAACAAGGAAGGATATTTTTTATTTTAAAGGTGACTTTTGTGTGTGCCAGACTAAATCAGCAGTTTGATATTTTCAGTTAAATGACATCAAACTTACTTCCACAAACTCAAAACATCAAAAACATATACAGACACAATACAGCTAAAAGTGTATCTCTCCAGGGAGACCGACTGGAGGAAGGACAATGATTGCCCATTGTTTTCCTGAAAGAGAAAGTGGGTTAATGGTGCAGGAGAATTGTCCAATGGGCAGACATGGTAACCTGAAATCTGGACTGAATAACAATAGCACTTAGACTTATATACCACTTTATAGTGCTTTACAGCCCTCTTAAAGCGGTTTACAGGGTCAGCATATTGCCCCAACAATCTGGGTCCTCATTTTACCCAACTCGGAAGGATGGAAGGCTGAGTCAATCTTGTGCCTGGTGAGATTTGATCTGCCAAATTGCAGTAGGAGTAGCTTGCAGTACTGTACTCTAACCACTACGCCACCAAGGCTCGATACATGAATACCTACAAGCTGAACATTTTTTCTTAAAATAGTTTAGACTTAAACTTTCTTGACGACAGGACAGGAGCACTTTAAATAATACATTTGGAGATAGACTTCCTTAGGACCATGACAATCCAGCTGTTCCAGGAATGGTACATTGGTTTTCCATAAGTCAACTTTCTGAATGAAAAGCAGAATGGGAATTAATTGGATTGTCATGATCCAGAGGAGATATTAAAGCATTTCAAAGGGCTCCTGAATGTTCCATTGACCTAATGGTACATTTTGTATATGTCAGGGATAAATTGTGCAAACTCTGAAGTAAAGGGCCAAAGTCCAGACTGTCCTCTTCCTACAAGAATGCATGTGCGTCAACCACACTGTCCACCCAAAAATAAATGGCCCTTGGCCTCATGTAGCTCCTTGGTGGCAGTGACATAAGATTTGAACCTTGACAGAGAGCTATGATTTATGTCTGCCTTGGCAACTTTAAGAAGTATTGATTTCAACTCCCAGAATTCCCCAGGAACATGCCAGTATTCTGGAAGTTGAAGTCCACATGTCTTAAAGGTGCCAAAGTTGAGAAACATTGGCTTATGTCTTACAATTTGTGGGTCCTGGTTTGTTTGTTTGTTTATTTTTTTGTTTAATAATAATGACTTTTCTAGTATCTTAGTAATATCTTACTGTTGTATCCATGAATCTCTCTTCTAAGCAGGGGTGGGATTCAATTTTTTTAAAGATCGGTTCTGTGGGCATGGCTTAGTTGGTGGGTGTGGCTTGGTGGTCATGTGACTGGGTGGGCATGGCCAACTGAACATCACTCACATTGAGGCATGCATCTCCTTGCCTGGCCTCTTGTGACTGTGAGGATGCTGCAGCAGTCATAAGTGTGAAAAACAGTCATGAGTCACTTTTTTAAGTGCCATTGTAACTTTGAATGGTCACTCCACACAAGCAAAGTACCAGCAAAGGAGGTGAAAAAAACTCCAGAGACGTTCCTGAGACAGGAAGTCTAGTCCTGCCAAGAATGTAATAAGGTTAACAGAGAGGCAGGTTCTATAAGCAACACCAGAATGTTACCTTCCTGCCTTCCTTACAGGATTAGGCCAGTAATTTCTTCTAACAACCAGTTCTCCAAACTGCTTAGAATGTTAACAACCGGTTCTAGCGAATAGGTACAAACCAGTAGAATCCTACCCCAAGTATAAGTTTGGGTGAAACCTGGCATTGCTATTTAGAACAAAACAGTCCTCTAAGCAAAAGCAATCAAAGGTTAAGCAGCTTGAGGTCAGAATAATAATACAAGGAGAAAATCCCAAGATATGAAGATGCAGGACCATTTCAGCAAAGCAACAGTTTAAAAGATCTGTAATCCTGAGCAGGTTAGGTACTGAACCAAGAGAAATCAGATCTCCAAATGCATAGCCAATGTAGTTTTAAAAGATGAGTCAGTAGAAAAAGGACTGCCATCACAAATATTTGCAGCTAGCTAAAAATGTCAAAACAATAGCTTTGTGTCAGGATTTCTTTGGTATTTGTGTCACGTGCCAGTTTGTTCTAGTGGTGAAGCTACCGGGTTAGAAACCAGGAGACAGTGAGTTCTAGTCCTGGCTTAGCCATGAAAGCTATCTGACTGACCTTGGGCCCGTCCCATTCTTTCAGCTCACCTCACCTCACAAGGTTATGGGGAAAACAAGTGGAGGAAGGATTATCAGATATGCCAGCTACCTTGAGTTATTATTTATAAATATAATAAAGGCAGGATATAAATAAATGAAAGATGTATTAACTTCACCATTCAGTCTTATTATGTAATGTTGATATTCCTAGGGTAATAGTGTTTGGTTGTATCCCTCTGAATATTTATTAGAGCTCTTTATACACCCCACAAACACACATACTCACACATGGAAAATTACATCATTTGTGTTATGGTTCATTAAAGTAAGTCAGCTAATGAATTCTTGATATATGCCCTATGCTATTGCTGCCTCAGCTATCTCTGGAGTGATACCATGGGCAAAGATTTTACTATGCATTGATTAAAATTTAGTAGGATCAATAGGCTATATAAAATTGCCTTTTGAGATCTAGCATTTGATCATCCTTTATCGATGCAGAGGAAAAGCCCTGTTCCTCAGCACTTTAAACTATTACTTATAATGGTCTTCCCGGCCTCTGTTTTGTAAGTCAAAAACATTTTTTTTTGCTGCCTATAATGGCCACTTCAGTGCCCATTTTCTTCAATGTAAATTCCAAATGTATTTCTATGAAATAATTGCTAAATAATTGATTTTGTAAATGATTGATAGAAAAAAAATCATCCTATAATCAATTTATTTATGAGAGCATGAAAAAGAGAGAGGGGGTAACAAGTTGAAGATGACTAACTGGAACCTAATTATTTCTCCCCCAAAAAATGCTAAAGGAAATATGTTAAAATTACAGCATTTCTGAGTAGACTTATTATAGCAACTATATTACTAAGCTGATGCTTGATATGAATTTAATATTCAGAATACCCCAAATGAAGGTTTTTTTCTTTTCAAATGAAAATCTTTTATTTCTGATTAGGTTATATTATCTCGGTTTTGGCTGGAAATAAACAATGTAGTCAGTGACATTAGCATTATGACTTGTCTAATGCTTGTGGCCATGAAAGGAAGTAGCAAATAAATAGGAAACTGAGACTAGAGAGAGAAAGACAGGAGTCAAATACAGATACTTCATTTCTGGCACCATGTAATCTATCAGGAATAAACATAACTATGAGTTCTGACCCAAAGCCAAGATTTCTGACAAGACAACAAATTTTTCTAGAGGAAAATTAGCAGTGGATTCTTATGTTTAAAAAATGAATATAGTTCTTTTATTTAAAAAAAACATTGGGCATTAAAACATGGGAGTTTTAAATTTGGTTCACTGCAACCTGAAAGGAAGGAATTTGTAGGAGAAAAGCAGGCAGAGTTGAGAGGCAGAGTTAAACTTGTCATGAGTTTAGAACTGTTGATTTCCCACAAGAACTCGAAGTCTTGACTTCCATTGATCCTTATCTAGAATTAATTTAGTGCTGAACTTTAGTTGACCAGATTCTTATTCAGGCTTGAATAAATTTATGCTGCAGCTACACTGATAGTCCTGATTCTTTATGCCTGACAAGAAGATGGCAAATAACCTGTCATTACTTCATTTAGGGATTCTTGCATAAGGGAAAGAAAAAATATTAAAAGTGCACTAAAGGAACATAAATAATTACAGGAAATTGGAATGAATGTATTGAATTCTACTTCCATGGTTAGTGATAATGGAAAGAAACATTTTCTTCCTAAGTCCATTCATTCATTTGCTTATTTCACTGATGAGATTTTTCTCCATACTAGACCAGGTGAATATACAACAGTTTACATACACAACTTGTTCTGAATAAAAATATGAAATCCAGGGCACAGAAAGTTTTTAGAACCAGTCCTTTTTTTCTCATGAGATCAATGATCATTCTTTTATAGCTAGTCACCCCTTCTACTTACAATAAGTTAAATTTGTGCTAGATTCAAATGTTTCCTGAAAGGTGCCTAAAAGATGAAGAAATTTATTTTATTTGCCTGATGTTGTGTGAAAGTTTCTCTGTAACAATTTAATTCAAAGATCATTATACACTACTTGGGTTTCCTGGAAATCAACTTTGGTTTTTCCTAGTGTGCTTTGGGACTCTTAAAAGTTGGGCATTCTTCTCTTAACCAAGTACTGCATCTGTACTCAGTACTAAATCTATATAAGAGCCATGGTTGCACAGTGGTTAGAATTCATTATTGCAGGATAATTCTGAGTGCCAGCAGTTCGATCCTCACCTGCTTATGGTTGACTCAGGCTTCCATCCTTCCAAAGTCAGTAAAATGAGGATTCAAATTGTTGGGAGTAATATGCTGCACTTTAAGTCACTTAGAGAGGCCTGTAAAGCACTGTGAAGCAGTATATGTCTGAATGCTATTGTTATTACTATAAAGGGTAGGTTGAGTTCTGATTCTACAGTTTAATTCCAAGCTGTGATACTTTGCCAAGACTATAAAAATTCAAAAGCCCACCAAGATGGCAGAATGGAATTGCATTTCCTACATCTCTTTTCTGCAATCTAGCAATCCTCTTAATTGTTCCAAGCCACATCTAAGCATTACTTTTGCATAATACTCCTTGGTGATGATATTACTATAAAATCAAAGATTTTCTTCTTTGATGAAAGACTATCCTAAAGACAAAATGGATCCTGATCGAATAATTGAAAGATAATTTTTAATATCCATTATTTGAAATACAGAGATCAATAACATTTTGAAAATAAAAAGAATACCAAACAGAGAGAAGATATTCTAAATATGCTGAGAATAATGTCTTATACTGTAAGGATTTATTATGTGATAATCTACTTTAATTTATAGGATCGCTACAGATTATGAAAATAAGCAGCTCTGAATTTCTTTGATCGAGGGAAAATTGTGTGTTTCCAGATTAAGTCATGTTAGAACACATCTACTGAAATCAGTGCAATTTCACTTGATTTACTTATTTATTTAATTTTATTTATTTAATTTAATTTTTATACCGCCCTTCTCCCTGGGGACTCAGGGCGGTGTACAGCCAATCTAAAACCCCAACAATAATATAAAAGTTAAAAAAGATTAAATTGGATATTTGGCCGGATAAAAAGCCCACCCCACCCCCTTAAAACCTCCAAATTAAAATTACTGGAGACACATTAAAACCCTCTCTCAGCCCAGGCCGGCCTGCTCGAAAAGCCAGGTCTTCAACGCGCGCCTGAAGGACCTCAGGTCCATGCCGGTACGCAGTTCCGGTGGCAGAGTATTCCAGAGGGCAGGGGCCGCCACAGAAAAGGCCCTACCCCTTGGGACCGCCAGGCGACACATGGCAGCCGACGGAACCCGGAGAAGGCCCTCCCTGTGTGCACGCACTGGCCTGCTGGAGATCACCAGTGGGATGCGGTCCTGTAGGTAACCTGGTCCAATGCCATGGATCACCTTAAAGGTCAGAACCAGAACCTTAAAGCGAACCCGGAAAGCCACTGGCAGCCAATGCAGCTCGTGCAGGAGAGGCGTCACGTGGGCGCTACGTGACGCCCCCATAATCACCCGCGCGGCCGCATTCTGTACCAGTTGGAGTCTCCGGGTGCTCCCCGCAGGGAGCCCCATGTAGAGGGCATTACAATAGTCCAGGCGAGAGGTGACAAGGGCCTGAGTGACTGTGCGCAGGGCGTCCCGATCCAGAAAGGGCCGCAACCGGTAGATCCGACGGATCTGATGAAATGCCCCCCTGGAGACGGCCGCGACATGGTGTTCAAGCGACAGCCGCACATCCAGGAGGACTCCCAGATTGCGAGCCCTCTCTGTGGGGGGCAAAATTTCCCCCCCAATAGCCAGCGACGGAGTCAACTGGCTATATCGGGGCGCCGGGAACCACTGGTGGAAACCCTGAAAAAAAGTGATAAACTCACTGTTCACTTTCTTCAAAGGGCATTGCTTTAGTGGATGCACAACAGCACAGTATTGTGTGTGTGTGTGTGTGTGTGTGTGTGTGTGTGTAAGAGAGAGAGAGAGAGAGAGTATCTTCTCTTCCTTCTTCCAACCTCTGGTAACATGAGGTGCACCACAAGTTACTTCAAAACAATCCCTGATTTTCTGGTCCATAGCCTTGCAGCCACAGTATTTTTCCTTTGACAGTAACCATATTTTCTGGCTGTACATAAAAAAAAACTACACACTAAACAAGCCTCTCTTATTGCTTGCTCTAAAAAGGATCAAGTAGCTCATAAAGCCTTCCAGGAGTCTTGAATTTGGTTAAATGTTTCCCTTTTAAACTTTTATGGGATACTATTTTAGCATTATATATGGACTTAAATCAAATTTATTTCTTCACGATAAATTAAGGAATGAGGGTTTTGTTTCCAATTCAACTGATTGTCGTATCTTTGAGAAAATGATAAAAGTTTGCCACGTGTTATGGATTACTATTAATTTGACATCAGTCCTCCACTGTTGCCTTGGATCTCTTTTACTTATATACCATTAAAATAAAAGAAATTCCCTTCTCACCCTTATGGATGGACTGTGCCTTTCTCAGTCTCTGGTCCTCTACCAGAAGCTTGGGAGTTTGCAGGTTCTGCACAGGATCTTAACTGTTCCTAACACTGCACTCTTCTGGATAGAGAGCTCTGAAGTTGTTCCTGGGATCTGTTGGAGTCATTCTCCCAGCTTAGGAATCACAGCCCCAAATGCTAACTAGAACCCTGGCTGCCAAGGGTGGTATTCAGCAGGTTCTGACCAGTTCTGGAGAACCGATAGTGGAAATTTTGAGTAGTTTGGAGAATCGGCAAATACCACCTCTGACTGGCCCCACCCCCATCTATTCTCTGCCTCCCAAGTCCCAGTTGATCGACTGAGACTTCTTCTTTTTTTTGCCCTGCACAGGAGAATGGAACTGGAAAGCAGGTTACTGGGATGGGGAGGGAATAGGATTTGCAGTAACCTTCCCCCAGGAGTGGGGAAGGAATGGAGATTTTACAGTATCCTTCACCTGAAATGGGGTGGGAATGGAGATTTTACAGTGTCCTTTCCCTGCCACACCCACCAAGCCATGCCCTCTGAACTGGTAATAAAAAAAATTTGAATCCCACCACTGCTGGCCATCCAGTGGTTAAAGTGCAGTATTGCAAGCAAACTCTGCCCATAGCCTGGAGTTCAATCCTGACAGGACTTAAGGTTGATTCATCCTTCCAAGGTCAATAAAACGATTGTTGGGAGCAATATCTAAATAATGCTTCTACATTGTAAACCACCCAGAGACTGCTGTAAAGCATTATGGGGTGGGATATATGTAAGCCTAAATGCTATTGTTATTGCTAAACTTGCTGGCACAGTGGTTAGAATGCAATACTGCAGGCTACTTTTGCTGCCTGCCGGCTGCCTGGATTTGTTCAAATCTCACCAGGCTCAAGGTTGATTCAAGCTTTCCATCCTTCTGAGGTGGGCAAAATGAGAACCAAGATTGTTAGGGGCAATATGCTGACTCTGTAAAACTTAGAGAGGGCTGTAAAGCGCTGTAAAGTGGTATATAAGTCTAAATGCTATTGCTAATGCTAACTACTACTACTGGGGCCACTTTGGCCTTTACTTCTCACATCCTCTCCAGTTCCTCCTGGTTCTCATCTTATCGGAGAACACACACATACACACACACATACACACACACACATGCACATGTAGTGATAGCTAAGTCAAAGAACAATCCACCCATCAGCCATGGTGGCACAACATGGATAGAATGCAGTACTGCAGGCTATTTCTCTGACTGCCAGCTGCCAGCAGTTCGATTCTTACCGGCTCAAGGTTGACTCAGCCTTCCATCTTTCCGAGGTCAGTAAAATGAAGATCCAAATTGTTGGGGGCAATATGCTGACACTGTAAACCGCTTAGAGAGGGCTGTGAAGCACTATGAAACTGCATATAAAAATTTAAGTACTATATTGCTATTAGTCTAGTGAATGGCTACTCTATTGAAACTTCGTAGAAGAATGTCAGAGAACAAACTCTGTAGTAATTCATTAATTCACATTATTCCCCTATTATGGGACTCATATAGGAGCTCTTGTGTTTGGCAGTCATAACTTTTGAATCAGTCTTCCATTTCACCAATATATTTTCTATAGCTAGTCCTAGTTTAGCAACTTCTCGTTTAACTACTGTTATGATAATGATGAAAAAGTACTTTTGTGACCAGTCCTTGCATTTACTTTCACAACACTATAAAGCAAAGGAAAGGTGAAGTAAGACGATAAGCACACTTAAGTGCCTGTTTCACTTAATGACCATGTTATCAGTCCCAATTGTGGTTGCTAAACGAGAACTACCTGTAATTCGTTTTTGTCCATGCTCATGTTTTTATTCCTTCTACGAAGCTCTCAGTTGGAGGGCCTTTCCAAGATTTGTTTTTGTTTATGGGTTTTTGGAAATTAATCATTGTCATTGAATTGTTAGAGAGGAAACAATGAGACGTTGATGAAGTGCCTGTGATTTATGCAGTGTATAAAATCAGAATGGAGAGCCTGAAATTATTGCTGCAATAAAGCTTTTACTTTGATAGTGAAGGGTCATCTTCAAGGGTGCAATGAATGAATGACAATGATGCAAAATGAGTCTAAATGATTTAATTATATTAATTAATAGAAATTCCAAAAAGCTGATATCTACCAGTAGCTCAAGGTGGGGCAATGTTTAACCTTGGAATTATTCCTGCAGAAGAAGTAACTTTAAATATAGCAAAACTTTATATAGTGCCATATTCTGGCAGAGACATACAACATCATATTTTTTTAAAAATGCAGAAAATGCAAAATGGGACAAGAAGGATTTATGAACAAATGCTAAGTGACACAGACACAGGAAATAGGCCGGTTTCTTCATCTCAAAATTGCTCAAAGGAGTCCATTTCCTTGTCATAGCATTTCCCGTTTCCGTGACAATAGGAGCTGATAGGATCACACAGTTATTTTGAGGTGCTTTGAGAGAAAGCAAGGAAGATAACACCCAACATTTTGATCAAAGTTAGGGTATGGATGATAAACAACTGTTGGTTCGGTGACCTACCTAAAGAATTCTACAGTATGAAGGTCATTCCATTAGTCTTCTCTCTTTCTGGGGACTGAGATGAATTACTAAAGAAGGACAAAACCTCTTTCTCTGTCTAGCTTCTTGTTTCTAGAATCTTTTGACCTTAATGAGGCTGGCAGTGGAGCCTACCCTAAAGACTTGAGTATAACCATTACCTTGTCACACGCCAAGTATTTTGTCTTTTTATGTTGTGGAGAACTGACTGGCTTTGGAGCAGCTTTTTTCCTGGACACCAAGAAATCTTGACATTCCTCCGTCAATGCTAGGCTTCAGCTCTTACATTTCCCCTGTTTTATCAGTCTAACTTCTCACTTAAAAGTCACCTCAAATCAGGAAGGGAGTTCTGAAATGCCTCCTTCTTAAATAAGTCAAAGCCTTGACTTTTCCAATCTTAAATTAGCCCATTCAAACTTCAGAATGTCACTCTACAACACAAGCCCAGAATCATAGAAGCTGTTTCTTCTGCTCAAATACTAGCATGCTATCACCATCAATGGAGACATCAAAGCAGTTCCCCTCACTGTCTGTGGAGATTCTCAGTCATCCAGGTCATGATTGTCCCAAAGGTGCTTTTTTCAATAGGCAATTGGACTTTCTGGTTTTTCTTTGTAGACATTTCACTTCTCATCCAAGAAGCTTCTTCAGCTCTGACTGGATGGTGGGGCATGGAAGGATTTATATCCCTTGTAAATGACCAGCTGTCTGCAAGAGATATAAATCCTTCTATTCCCCACCATCCAGTCAGAGCTGAAGGAGCTTCTGGGTTGAGAAGCGAATCTTTTTAAAATTAAAACAAGAAAGTCCCGTTGCCTCTTGAAAAAGCATCTTTGGGAATTCCTCTCACTATTAACATGACTACAGGTTATTTAGCGCATGGCATCAAGAGATCAAGAGATCAAAGATGTTAAAAAAATATTGAAGCCAATCTCAATGTTACTTTATGCCAGGAACAGGGCTTATATTTTATGCAAGATATTCTTTGTTTCTCATGGAGCTCAAATTTGTATAGTACAATTTAGTACAACAAGCATGTATGAATTAGACATTCATTATTTATGAATTCAAAATGTTGTAAATGTACTATTATTGAAACTATGGCATTAGGATTGATAGGCTTGTTTGGATTTTGTGGTCACATTTTGGATTGCTTTCCAAAAATGAAAAGCAGATCTGGTAAATATAATCAGTCACAAAAATACTAATTTATCAAAACTCTTGCTCAACCCTTGCTATATCTATCTAGAATGCTCTTTACCTTTGTAGACAGGTTACATAAATAAAGTTAGATTCTAAATATTGGCCTGGAGTATAGGCATCCTTAACTTATTTTATAATAATATTTCTATGGGCTAATTGTTTTTTTTTATGTGTGTGCATAAATAAAACTATACCATATTGTGTCTGAGAATTTGACCAAAACTAAAGAAGCAATCCATGACCATAGATGCCCAGGGATTATCTCTTTCTTTTAAAGGGGTCAAAGAAACAAAGAGCAACACATGAACAATAAAATAGTTTTAAAAATAATAAGTAACCAAATGATAGCCTATTTATAAAATATAAAAAACACTGCTATAAATGCTAAGCATCCATTCAAGGGGAACTGAATTTTAATTTCATGCTCTTTATCTGAAAAGTCATGTTTTAATATCATCTAAAACAGTATCATCTTGGACCCTGCCAAATTATTCTAGCAAAATATTAGTTTTTATTAGAGGAAAAGCTCAGGCCTTTGTTATTAAATGTTTAATTTCATAAGATTGTGGGAGCCGAGGCAGCATTCCCAGATAATATCTGGACTTTTCATAGAGGAACATTACAGGTAATTCTTGACTTATAACCATTCATTTAGTGACTGTTTGAAGTTGCAGTGGCAGTGAAAAAAAGTGACTTATGTCTTATGACCTAAATGACAACAGTTAGCTTAACTGGTCCTATTTGTAATTGCTGCCTCTCTGTCCTCTGAATTTAGATTGATTGTGGATCATCAAATTGATGGTTGACTCAGATCTACTACAGAGATAAGAATTTCTTCAGTTTCTTCAGGACCTCAAGCACCTAAAGAAGAATTTATGGGGAAGATGATAAGAATAAATTATGGAAATAGTATTGGAATAGTTTCAATAAAATACAGGATTTCTTTAACTGAAATACGGATGTGATGCTTTTTGTGCGTGAAAATCTGGTAAAGGACTATAAAGCATGAAGATATTTATCAAGAACAGGTGTTTGGCAACCCTAATCTCAGAGGAAAATGTGTTTGCTTTTTTCATTCTCGGTGAAAAACAAACCTGAATTCCCCCCACTCCCCCAGTTTTCTAAGGTACTTTTCGTAAGTTTCTGTAAACCAGAACTTCAGATCCTGTAATCCTATGGCTACATAAAACCTCTTCACACCATCCCATTCAGTGTAGTCCAGTGATGGGCTGCAACCAGTTTAACAACTGGTTCGGTGAGTGTGTGCTTTGTGTGTGCATGTGTGCCTAGCATTCAAAAAACACCCATTTTAAGCTTAAAAACTTACCTGCTATGTCAGCTCCTCACCTGACTCCTCGCTCTCGGAAACTTCAGCCAGGACTCCAACCTGCTGTCGGAGAACCACAACAGCATTATATATCAGAAAGTACTCTTTTCTACATGCTTAATTTTTCACAATAGCAATATATGTTCATTTTGATGTTTTTTTGAAGACAAGGGGAACAATAGGAGAGAGCTTGGTCCAGTGGTTAAGGCACTAGGCTAGAAAGCAGGAGTCAGTGTGTTCAAGTCCAATCGTGGCCCTGAAAGCCAAATGGGTGACTTTGGGCCAATGACTCTCTCTCAGCCCAAAGCACCTCACAGGATTGTTATTGTGGGAAAAATAGGAAGAAGGTGTGTTGAATACATTCACTGCCTTGAGTTATTTGTAAAAATATTAAAGGCAGGATACAGATTAATACATAAATAAGTTTAGTGTCTATCAACACTTTTGAATAATGATGGCAGTATTCAAAGATGTTAGGAAGTGTAAGAACTAACTCATATATTTTTTCACACCTGTCACAAAATTCCCACAGGCATTCCCCGACTGTTTTTCTACGCAAAGAGAAAGGAAAGAATTTCCCAGTAGATCCAGGTGATAACCTGCATTCTGTTGATACAGAATAGTCATGAGTCATTTTTTTCAGTGCCGTTGTAACTTCTAATGACTAAATGAACTGTTGTAAAATGAGGACTACCTGTACTGAACTGAAAAAAAATGGATTTTTTTTCTCCTTTTCCCCTATACTTCCCCTTTCCTCTTTTCTTGAAAATCATCTTTATTTTTATCTGTATTTTATATTACATGGGTGTCAAATTTGATTGCATCACATGACCTATCACAACATTTTTTGCCTTTGCAGAGCTGGGGTGGGTGTGGCCTGAGCATGACACATCCTGCCTGCAGGCCACCAGTTTGACACCCCTATTATATTACAATCATTTTAATAAAAAATGAAAAATGTATAATTCAGGTAAACTAAGTAAAATATATTTTCTAAAAAATATGTCTGACATATAAAGCTTAGGATAATTCCATAGACTACAATTCCTTAATCCAGGAATCTGCAAGAGAGGTCAAAAAGGTCAAGATAGTAGCCACCTCCACACAATCAAAATGTGTCCTTTTTTTACACATATCACTTGCACAACGCATGTAGAACAAATTTTGACTGTACGGTTATAGCTGCCTTGTTGAATTCATTTTGATGCCTCCTTAGAAGGAACTAGAGAATGGAAAATGTCATTTTGCAGTTTTTTTTATGCTTCTGACTTTTTTCTTTCCCTGCATATATTTATTTATAGGAGAGCAAGATTAGCTTTGGTTATGAACTTTTTTCCCAAGCATTTTCTTTCCCAATAAGAAAAGATCCATTCTATAATTAAAACAAAAGTTGAAGTATTATTTAAGAAAACTACAAGATAAGCAATTCTGATAACAAACAGATGTGTAAATGTTTCATGTTTTTGCACTTTCTGTAGAAGAAACTCATCTGGCGGAGGCTTTAATAACAGTGCCCTAGATTTATTTCCCTTTGTTCTAGTTACAATCTTCAAAGATCTTGTAGGTTCTGCTTTAATTCTGAATGGAAAAGGAAACAAAGCTACAATGAATTTATACAGAGAATGGTATAAAATGACAACGTGGTGCACATTATCTTCATCCATTTTGGTGTAGTGCAGGAGTGTCAAACTCATGGTGTCACGGCAGCATCACATGATGTATTGGGTCCTTTCCCCTCTTTGCTAAACCTGGTGTGGGGGTGGCCAGTGCATGACACATCCGGCCTACAGGCCTGGAGTTTGACAGCCCTGGTGTAGCGGTTAAGGTGTCCTGCCTAAAAACCAGGAGATGGTAAGTTCTAGTCAATAATGAGATTCAGCCATTTTGCACCACTTTGGGAGAACCAGTTGTTAACTTTCGGAGCAGTTTGGTGAACTGGTTGTTGGAAGAAATCATTAGGGTGGAGAATCGGTTGTTAAATTATTTGAATCCCACCACTGGTTCTAGTCCTGCCTTAGAAATGAAAGCAGGCTAGGTAACTTTGTGCAAGTCACGCACTGTCAGCCCAATGAGTGTTGTTATTGTGGGGAAAATAGGAGGGGAGAGAATTATATATCTTCACTGCTTTGAGTTTCTTATAAAGTAATAAAGAAATCTAGTACCAAATACTTAATAGGCACCTTGGATACAATCCCAAAACAACTGACGAACTCTAGGTAGTCCTTGTTTAGTGACCATTCAAAGCAGGGGTGGGATTCAATTTTTTTAACAAGCAGTTCTGTGGGTGTGGCTTAGTTGGTAGGTGTGGCTTGGTGGTCATGTAACTGGGTGGGCATGGCCAACTCAATATCACTCAGGGACGCTGCTCTTCGCCTGGCCTCTCATGACAGTGGGGATGCTGCAATGGTCCTATGTGTGAAAAATGGTCATAAGTCACTTTTTCCAGTGCCATTGTAACTTTGAATGGTCACTAAATGAACTGTTATAAGTCAAGGATTACCTGTACAAAAATACAAAAAGCTTCTTTGCTTGCAAAAAGTTGCTCTAAATACCAACCATTAGATTAAAAATACCTGCAAGCCAGAGTTACAAGACAGGCAGGGTGCCAGAGCATCTTGAGGAATTAAAATAGTTAAAATGCAATGATAACTATCAGCAGCCAACTCTTGCTCATAAAGTGAAATCCTTTAGCAGAGAGGTCATTTAAGCTCTCCAAAAAGAACACACATAGGAAAAGCAATCTTTAGATCTATTTGCACCTCTTAAAGATACCAGCTGGTCTCACTGATCTCACAGGAGGAAATCATCCAGTTTTAAGAAAAGGTCACATGCCCCCCAGAAAGGCAGTAAAAAAATCAATGCCAAGCTTGCATCCTGCCTCTTGGAAGTACACCCCAAAAGGACAGTGCCAGATACCACTAAAGCAGTGAAGGAAGAGCCCCTCCCCAGATAGAAAAAGAAACCATGAGGCAGGAAAAAATTCAAACACAATACAAATAATTAAATCACAACAGTAGCTGTTGCTTGTTAAACCAATTACCAGAACAAACAGTCACAGGAACTAGCCAGATTTCTCAAACCAGTTTCTTTTCAGGAACAGAGATTAATCTTTTTCCTTCCAAACAAAGCTGAATAGGGAAAATTATCCCATCAATAAACACAGGATTAAACGTCACCAAACACAGAATTAAACTTCACCAAAAACTATTTTAGACCAAAACTCAGAAAGAGTATGTAAACTCACGTTTGAATGATAATCTTTCTAGCTAGCCAAGAATTATTTCCAGGGGAGTATTTCCTCCCAACAGCAGTGTAAAAAGCTTAAAACAACCCTTCCCTTTTTAGAAAGTATCAAGAAAAAAAAAAAAACCTCCTTCGGAGACAGGAAGTCTAGGCATACTGCCAAGAATGTAATAAGGATAGGGAAAAAAACAAAAGGAGATTTCTTTAACTACCGGTCCTCAGAACTGCTTAGAAAGTTAACAAGGGGTTGGAACCAGTCGGAACCGGTAGAATCCCACCTCTGGTTCAAAGTTACAACAATGCTGGAAAAGTAACTTGTGTGATGGTTTTTCACATTTATGACTGTTGCAGCATCCCCATGGTCAGGTGATCAAAATTCAGATGCATGGCAACTGGTTCATATTTATGACAGTTGCAGGGTCATATGGTCAGTCTTCTGACAAGCAAAGTCAGTGGGGAAGCCAGAGTCACTTAACAGCCGTGTTACTTACTTAACAACTGCAATGATTCACTTAACAAGAAAGAAAGGCCATAAAATGGGGCAAAACACACTTAACTAATGTCTCACTTAGCAACATAAATTTTGGGCTAATTGTGGTTGTAAGTCAAGGATTTCCTGTACTATCGACATTGACAAAATCACCATTGGTCAATTGCAAAAGACAGCTTTACTTGGAACAAAATATATTCAGCAATGAGACCTTCAACTCCATCAAACTTTGACATCCCCTACCCCAGGTTCTTGGGAAGGACTTAGTAGGTGGATAAAAAATGCCACATCCAGTCTAAACATCTGGCTGTGTGTGCAACAAGCTATAATATGATAAACCAACATAGAGCTGGCTGGGGAATTCTGGGAATTGAAGTCCACCCCTCCTAAAGGTGGTGAAGTTGAAAATCATTGTTGGGCAAATCTGAATGAATGTAAGGGTGTCCACAAGAAAGTACAAAAATTCAAAATGGCGTCCACAATCATGTGAGGCTTTGATGACATGGCTGCAGATGACATCTTAATTTTCCTCCTAATATATATATATAAAATTTTAGCCAAAAAAAAAACACTTTAAAAGCAAATCAATTTGCATTTCTTCCTTTCTTCCTTTTTTTTAAAAAAAAAGAAAGAAAAAATAATTCCCTTCTTATTTTCCACTATTATTATAGTATCTTTATTTTATTTTCCTGCTATTCAATATGTGGAAAAGAAATTTCCTATTCTTTGGGCATTTTATGAAGTATAATTTATAATTTGTTTATCTCCTTGACGTAGATTTCAAATAGTCATCCTGCATAAGTGCTCTTCAGAGCAGATGCCTGGAAGAATATAATCCCTTAGCATAGTTAATGTGATACTTTCTTCTCTTTTAACTATACAGACAAAAAAAGCTAAGTTGTACAGGCTTGCTGGTGCAAAGTATTAATTATTAAGTGTTAATTTATGCAATGACACCTTTGAACATAGGAGTAGCTTTCTGTGAATTAATTCTTTGGATAAATTATTAATCCTTCTGCTAATATGAGAGACACCCAAGGAATTTGGCTTTCAATGTATTTGTATTAATTGTGCCCATAAAGAGACCAAATTGTCAAATTTTGCTGAAGTAGGACAGCAGTCAAACTGTCTATCTAGAGACAGCTCTTAAATTGTGCTCTAGAACAAGATGACTCTGGAAAACCAATTCTAGTATTATTGCCAATCTGTTCCTTTATAAAGGTGTCCACATAGGTTTTTTTCTTTAAAAAAAGTTTGGGGGAATGAAATTATTATTATTTTTTCTGTTAAAGAAAAAAAAGATATTATGCCTTGAGGGATTAATTAATTAGGTGCAAACTGCAACATTAAAAGACAGAGGGCACTCCTGTTGCATACAACTATAAAGGAAAATGCTATAATAACTTTCAAGATAATATAAAACCCGATATTCAAAAGGAAATGTCAAAAAATAGATCTCTCCTTGTTCTCTAAGTTTGGTCACTTGCTATTTTCTCCTCCTCCTTTAATTTAGGGCGACATGGAGAATCGGTACAAGAAAGGCAGCATACAAAGTTTGTACAGTATATGATGATCAGCTGAGGTAGGGATTGTTCTTTAGTATTAAAGGCTGAATGCAACTGTTAGTATCTTTTTAAATTAAAAATTATGGAAAGCTACTGGAGAACCACTATCATGATGTAAAGGTGAACACAGCGTGAATCAACTATCTTTAGAAAGAAGTTTAACAAAAGATAATAGTGTTCTTCCTTTCCATCTTGCTCCATTATGTCAACAAATAACATTAATAGTAAAGATTAGTCCTGTGGATTGAAAGAACAGATGACCCAATTTATTTCACCAAAGCAGTTTTTCCAGTGTACCATTATGAATCAATTTAGATGATCTCAAGACCAGTTTGAGCCAGTGCTATGGTACAGACCAGTTCAACGCTGGCTGAGAAATTCTAGGAGTTGAAGTCCACAAGTATTAAAGTTGCCAAGGTTGGAGACCCCTGGTTTATAGCATCAACAATCTGAGTCCTCGTTTTATCAACCTCAGAAAGATAGAAGGCTGAGATCAACCTTGAGCCTATTAGGAATGAACTCCTGGCAGTGGGCAGAATCTGCCTGCAATACTGCACTCTAACCACTGCATCACCCCTCCATCCCAGTTTAGCACCTGATTATCCGAGGGATGCCTCCTTCAAATGAATTTCCCCAGTTAAATAAATGACCAGAAAAGGACTTTCTGACGATATTTATTTTATTTATTTATTTCATAATTTTATATACCGCCCTTCTCCCGAAGGACTCAGGGCGGTGAACAGCCAACTAAAATACATACAAAACACAGATATAAATACGATTAAAAAAGAATTAAATTATAGACTGCCCAAATAAAAATCTAAAAACCCCAATTAAAACTTTCGTACCCCAACCAACTAATCTAAAACCCCTTATTTAAAATCCCATTTGAGTCAGCTCAGGCCGGCCTGCTCGAAGAGCTAGGTCTTCAGGTCACATCTGAACGCCCTCAGGTCAATGGTTGTTCGTATCCCCAGGGGCAGCCCGTTCCAAAGGGCGGGTGCCCCCACAGAGAAGGCCCTATTCCTTGGGGTCACCAGGCGACACATAGAAGGCATCGGGACCCGGAGGAGACCCTCTTTGTGGGAGTGCACCGGTCGGTGGGAGACTACTGGCAGAATGCGGTCTTGTAAGTATCCTGGTCCGATGCCATGGAGTGCTTTAAAGACCAAAACCAATACTTTAAAGCGAACCTGGAAGGCCACCGGCAACCAATGCAGCTCGCGCAGGAGGGGTGTCACATGGGAGTATCTCAACGCCCCCATAACCACCCGCGCGGCCGCATTTTGTACCAGTTGAAGCCTCCGGGTTCTCCCCGCAGGGAGACCCATGTAGAGGGCATTACAGTAGTCCAGGCAGGAGATGACCAGGGCAAGGGTGACTGTGCGTAAGGCATCCCGATCAAGAAAGGGCCGCATCTGGCATATCAGGCGAACCTGATAAAAAGCCCCCCTGGAGACGGCCATGATGTGATCTTCCAAAGACAGCCGTACATCCAGGAGGACACCAAGATTGCGAGCCCCTTCTGTGGGGGTCAAGATCTCATCCCCAATAGCGAGCGACGGAGTCAGCTGACTATATCGGGCCGCCGGAAACCACAGATACTCAGTCTTGGAAGGGTTGAGTCGAAGCCTGTTCCTGCCCATCCAGTTCCGCACAGCCTCCAGGCAACGGGCCATAACCTCCACAGTATCATTGGGGTGGTTTGGGGTGGAGATGTAAAGCTGAGTATCGTCAGCATAAAGATGACATTTCACCCCAAACCACGGATGATCTATCCCAGTGGCTTCACATAAAAGTTGAACAGAAGAGGGGAGAGGACTGACCCCTGAGGCACCCCACAAATGAGGGCCTAGGGGTGGACCTCTCCCCCCCATCAACACAAATTGCGAGCGGTCCGAGAGGAAGGAGGAAAACCACTGCAAAACCACTGCCCCCAATTCCCAACCCCTCCAACCGCCGCAATAGGATACTATGGTCGATAGTATCAAAAGCTGCTGATAGATCTAATAGGACCAGGACAGAGGAATAGCCTCTGTCACGGGCCCTCCAGAGATCATCGACCAACACGACCAATGCTGTTTCGGTACTGTACCCGGGCCTGAAGCCTGATTGGAACAGATCTAAGTAGAATGCTTCCTCCAGGTACTGAGGGAGCTGACGCGCCACCACACTCTCAACAACCTTCGCCAGAAAGGGAAGGTTGGAGACAGGATGATAGTTATTTAAAAGAGCCAGATCCAGGGAAGGCTTCTTGAGGAGGGGCCGCACCACCACCATTTTCAGGGTGGTAGGAAGAGCCCCTCCGTCAATGAAGCATTGACAATCCCCTGGAGCCAGCCTCGTGTCACCTCTCTGGAGGTAGAAACCAACCAGGAAGGGCACGGGTCCAGTAAACAGGTGATGGCATTCAGCCTCCCCAGTAAACTGTCCACACCCTCGGCGGTCACAGGATCAAACTCCTCCCAGATAACCATCTCAAGACTTGCCCCGGACACCTCCCCCGGGACCACCCAACTGGAGTCCAGCCCATCCTGAATCTGAGTGATTTTATCATGCAGAAATCGGGAAAACTCTTCTGCCCTACCCTGCAAGAGGTCCTCCCGCGCTCTCAGCTCAAGCAGAGAACGGGTCACTCTAAACAGAGTGGCAGGCCGATTTTCTGCCGATGCAATAAGGGCGGAGAAATGTGAACATTTCGCCGCCTCTATAACCACTAGGTAGGTCCTAATATAGGACCTCACCTGTGTCTGGTCAGACTCGGCACGACTGGTCCTCCAGATGCCCTCCAGACGTCTTTTCCGGCATTTCATCCCCCTCAGCTCCCCCGTAAACCACGGAGCCAGGTGGGATCTATGCCGAGTCAGAGGTCGCAAAGGCACAACTCGGTCCAGAGCCTCAGCGGCCAACCTATCCCAGGTGGCCACCAGGTCTGTGGCCAAGTTATGAGCCAGAGTTTCAGGAAATGGCCCAAGCTCCATCTGGAACCGTTCAGGATCCATCAGGCGCCTGGGGTGGAACCATCTCCTCAGTTCCGCCTCCTTGCAATGGGGGGTGGTGGCACAGAAGTCCACTCTAAGAAGAGAATGATCGGACCATGACAAGGGTTTTATAACTAGATCCCCAGAACGATCATTCAACCACTGACCAGAGGCAAAAATCAGGTCCAGTGTGTGTCCCCCCATGTGAGTGGGGCCAGAAACTAATTGGGTCAGATCCATGGCCGTCATGGAAACCAGGAACTCCTGAACCACCCCAGAGGTTTCCCCGAGCGAAGGCAGGTTGAAATCCCCCATGACTAAAAGCCTAGGGGTCTCAACCGCTAGCCCGGCTATCACCTCGAGGAGCCTGGGCAGGGCCGATGACACATGGCAGGGAGCCAGGTACATTATCAAAAGGCCCATCTGAACCTCCTGCCCCCACTTCACAAAGAGAGACTCACAACCAGCCTTCTGAGGAACAGTGGCCTCCCTAGGACAAAGAACTTCTCTAATAATCGCCGCCACCCCATCACCCCTTCCCTGAGACCTTGGTCAATGGAATGCTTGGAAACCTGGTGGGCACATCTCCACCAGAGGAACACCACCCTCTGGGCCCAACCAGGTTTCGGTGACGCCAGCCAGGTCCACGCCCTCCTCCTGAATAAGGTCGCAAATCAGGGGGGCCTTGTTGACAACGGACCTGGCATTGCACAACATCAACCGGGTACTCAGGGCCTGAGACTCTGCACAACCAAGCCTGCCAGACGGGTTGGGAGGGTCGGACCGCGCCACCGCTTGGAGACAGCGGGCACGCGATCCCCTAATCTGATATGGCCCTCTATCCCCATCATATCTGCCCCTCCCGCTTATGGTGCCAATGGAACCCACCCCCTGCTGTTTCAAATTGTGTTCTGCCCCACAACTCATGACCCTCTGGGCCCTCCCAGACGTGCACTCCAGCCTGGCTGACTCCAACCCCCCCCCGGGTTATCCCCCAAACCCGGTCCGGGTATCCTTCCTAACCCCAATAAATCACCATTCCCCAACCCTCTCCTAGTCACCCTCCCCAACCCCGATAAAACTCTGAATAAAAATTTAAAAAGTTTAAAAACCCCCCTACAAATCCTTTTTTGGTGGCCATGCCACCTCTCCAGATCCCAGGAACCGTCCTTGAGGTAGGCTGTTGATAGACCGGAGGGCGACTTCAGGGAGTGGGGGACCCTCCCAAGAGCCCGTAAATCCACCAAAGAATAGCTAATTGGTCTTTTAGCCTCTGTCACCGCTGGATCAAGGACCACCGTCAATCCCAGACCAGACCCCCCCTGACTCCGCCATCGTCGGGGTCGCACAGCAACTGTTGGCGATGTCATCGGGGCTGCTGTCTTCGTCCCTGGGGCCATCTTTGTCAAGATCACCGGCGTCGTTCGGGCAGGCCAGTACTGCTGTTGCCACTGCCATTGACGTCCTTGATGCCGTCGTCCAGTCCACTATCCACGTCGCCTCCGAGATCGCAAAGGTCTCCCAGTCGATGCAGACGCTGTCTCCACAGCTGCTGGTGGGGCCACCATGCTACAGGGGCCGACACCCTCCACGACAAGGTGGCCTCCACCTACAACAGCCACGGAGACCAGAACAAGATTGTCCAAGTCCTTGGAGCAGCAGATTGAAGCAGGACAGTTGGAAACAAAGCATGAGGCTGCAGCAGAACTATCAGCCACAGGGTGACCCACTGTGGGGCGCCTATGGTAGCTGCCCGCCACCTGTGGCCATTAGCACACCCTCCACTGCGGCTGCGATGGTTAAAAACTGGCAGTCCAGACCATTGTTCACAAGGTCCTTGTCCAAAAGGTGGGTGTGGCAATCGTGGCGCTCAAAGGAAACCTTTTGGCATCGGTGCCGCCCCCATCCCCCGCAGCCACCATGGCGCCGCCTGCCACCACTGGCCGCCACGGCGCCACCCCCAGTCACGGCAGAGCCAGATGAAATGGGGTCCGGGTTCGTGGTGGGGCCATTGCGGCAGCCACGGCAGGCGCCATTGCGGCAGCCGTGGCCTCTACTAGACCGCCACAGCCGCCGCACAAAGAAACCACCCGGGCGGCCTCCTAGCGCTCATCCATCGGCTCGTCCCCAAACCCCTCGGTACCCCTACCATGCATGGGGCCGAGGGGGGAAAAGCAGCAAAAGCGAGCGCTCGGTGGAGCTCCCCTCAAACGGAGCTTCCGGTCGCCATCTTTGAATGCGACCACGATGCTACTAGAAGCTTACTCCCACATGTAGGAAATGATTTTTTCCCAGGAATTTAGAATGTACCACCTAAAGATGGGTTTTTGGCTCTATTTTGCCAATATTTAAGCAGATGTTAAAAGCACATCTGTTTTGCCAGGCTAATTGTAAGTTAGTTTAATGACTGATTTTTAAAGTTGGTTTTGGATTTTAATTGCTTCATTTTTTATTATGTTTTATCCACCACATGTTTTATTATTGTAATCTCGCCTTGCAGTTTGGAATGAACAGAATGTTCGGGGATAAATTCAATAGTAACAAACAAATACATAAATAAACAGTCATGGCTGAGTAAAGTTTTCGTTTTCGTAACCTAAAACTGAAATTCCACTGAATGCACCAGGATGAGGAATCTTTAACCCACTGGATGACGATATAATAGGCAGAAGGAATAACCCTGAGGAACAGGACAAAAAGCCAGGATAATGGTCAGGTAACAGAAATCTGAGTTTCGGGCAGAATAGTAATCTGAGCAAGCATCTAAAACAAGACCCGTTCTAGTTTTGAGAAGGATAAAGAGAAGAAGGGAGAAATACATTTAGACTTGCAATATTTTTGTCAACCCTCCAAAGTAGACCAGACTAGAAAACTCAAGTCATGAATGCTAGTACTACTTTTATTATAAAATTACAGTAACCTTGTTTTAATAGTGGCTCTTCCACAATTTTATTACTTCCACCCATGCTGACCTATACAATTACCTGCATCCCTTATATTTTAATCATGCTGAGTGGAAGGGTTACTTGACCTGTAGATCAATGGTTCAGAGTAATATAAACATTTCTGAAATATTTCTTTTATCCAGCCTTTGTTGTTTTTGTAAATAACTCAAGGCAGCAAACATATTTAATATTCCTGAGAGAGAGTGACTGCCTTTCATAAGTGAGGCAGGACTAGAATTCACAGTCTTTTAGGGATTGGCCCAAAGTCATCTAGTTGGTTTTCATACCTAAGGCAGAACAAGAATTCACAGTTTTCTGGTTTCTGGCCTGTAGCCTTGATCACTAGCCAAAACTGGTTCTTTAATCCAAGTTATGCATTGTTAATTTATTTGCCTGGAAGACATTACATTTTACAGATGATCCATCTTTTTATTCCATGTTTTCTAGCATCTTGTCATGGATTGGTTAATAAACTGATAAATATAGATTTGATATTTGTCTGTTTAAGCATGTCAGTGTCTACAAAGTAGACTTCTGGCAGTGTTATTTGCATAAAAAAACATAAAAGTGAATTTTAAACAGCTTTACAGGGAAGCAATAACTTTCTGAACTTTGATCTACTATTTAAGTATTCAGTGCTAAAAGCTTGGAGTTTTGAGACTGAAATATAAATGAAGAAAATGAAGAAGAGCAACACAAATGACATCTAAGAGAAGTGGTAAACAGGGAAATGGAGGGCCAGTCTAGCAAGAACCAATCAGGAGGAGGGGAAAACATTTGGAGGGCACCAGTGATAAGTGGTAAAATGATAATGTTACTTCTATTATAACAGGAGTCTTCAAACTTGACAGCTTTAAGACTTATGGACTTCAACTCCCAGAATTCCTCCTCCAGTCATGTTAGCTCAGGAATTCTGGGAGTTTAAGTCCACAAGTCATAAACTTGCCAAGTTTGAAGACCCTTGTATTATAACATTATCTGGGGTAGGCTTCAAATATTTTAGCAACTGGTTCTTTGCCCGGTTGCTGGGTGGTTGTGGCCAGAGTGGGTGTGACTTAGTCAGCCTTCTACACCATGGGGGTGGGCATTTTTGTCTTCCCCGGGCTCTGGAGGCTTTCCTCGAGTCTCCAGGAGGGTGAAAATGCCCTCCCCCAGCCTTGGAGGCTCTCTGGCTGGAAACGGGCCCGTTTCAGGCCCTCCAGAGCCTCTGGGAGGCCCATTTTTCACCCTCCTCAAGCCTCCGTATGGGCCTTGCACTTATCTTGCATCCAAAATGGGCCACATGGGGACTTCTGGGAGGGGCTGGAAGGGGAGGGTGGGACCAGCCAGTGGTGGGATTTGCTGGTTCACCGAACTGGCCATAAAATAGTTATAAATTAGTTACGAGTTCGCCTGAACTAGAGCAAATCAGTAGCAGCCCACCCCTGACATTACTACCAAATGTAGTTTCTTATTTCCATCAAAATGTGATATGAGGTGGTAGAAGTTCTTCATGATAGCTAAAACCCAAGATGTATGTAAGGTACCTTTGAAGACATCAAAAACAGATGCAATTCTGCCTTTTTTTTCCATGGCATTTATCTAGCTGACCTGGAACATTTTTGTGATTCTGATGTCTCTTCCAAATAGGTCTGTGCCCCAAATTAAATTGTTATTTATTTGGCTAATTAGCTGTCAATGAATTTTATGTTCAACTGTTCATAATGGTACAGACTAATGCTATTTATCTCCAGCCACAATCCATAGGTTTTTCCCAAACCATTTGAGTAATGTCTTTGATTCTATCCATCTGCTTTGTTCATTATTTTTCTACTACTGTTCTCAACTTTGATAAGCATAGTCACATTTTTAGGCTGTGATTCATTCTCATAATGTGCTCAAAATTTGTGATTTTGTGTTTGCTAATCATTGCCTCCAGAGAAAAATGGAGTTTTTGGTTCAGAGCTGATTAATTAGTTTTCTTTTTTTCCGTGGAAGTGCTAGTAACCATCTCCAAATTCATAATCTGAAGGCTTCTCTTCTTTTTCATTCTTTCTCAGTATCCATTTTTGAAGAATTATATTACCTCTGGAAAGACTATTACTTTAACTATAAATATCATTGTTGTCTAAATTTATCACTGTGTGTCTCTTTACTTCACCTATTGCCATTAACTGTAAATTCACCAATCATGCATGATATTCATCTATATTACTATATTGTATTTATCTTAATATGTAATATTATACTGAATTGTTCACTTTGCATTTTTATTTTCCAGATGAGAGGTCTGCTTTACTTTTTGCTAACAACTGGTGTTATCTGCTTGACTATTATACACTGTTAACATTTTCACCTCCAATTTGATACAGCTATAATATCTGTTATCATTTTACTCTTATAGTACAGTATACTTTTGTAGTCCTTGAACAAATATGGGAAAATATACATCCTTGCTAGAATACTTACCCTATTCTATATCATCCTTTTTCTCAAATTAACGTCTTATAGCAATTTTTTTTTAATTGAGAAAAATTATTAGACAAATAATCTAGTGTTATGGCATACCAATTGATCTAAATATGTACCATACTTTGCTTACCTATTATTTCAATTGGTATACCTGCCCATCCTGCAATAGTGACTCAGGCTAGAAAATATAGGATACAACTCAGTAAAACAACAATAAGAGTAACAAATATCATCATCAACCATCATAGATTGAATAAAACCTAGCAAGCAAAGGAAAATGTCCTTATTTTTTCTTGTTCTGTTCATTATACGTCTTACATTAGTTATCTGACCTTATGTCCTTTTGACTTTTTTTGAAACTTAGCAATTCTCCTTTTGTGCATGGTTCTGCTTTTCTTTGTAAGAAATGAAGCACAAGGAATTAATGGAATGATTTCATAATGTATCCATTCTCCTGTTATCCCATTTTTTTGATATTGGTATATAATCCAGTCTTCCAATCTGTGGACTACATATTGTTCTTCCATATTTGTTCACAAAGAGTTTTCTTATATTGCCTTTCTTGTTTTTTTTCTCTTCTACTCATAACATTCATAACATTCTTGATTGAGACATTTCTCCTTGTCCTTTCTTGTTTGGCCTTCAGTCATCATATATTTTTCTTGTTATCCCAAGTTTTCATCTTTTTCCAGCTTGCTACATATATAAAGTCAGTGTATTGAATTTAATCATTATATTGATCTCATTTTCCAATTGCATGGTGTACTGATTGGCATATTGATTCTGTTTAATATTCTGACTTTAACCTATATCTTTGATACTTTGTAATTTGATATTTCACAGTGTTTTCTCAAATCTGATCTGTAAGTGTCCTGGATCAGTGGTCAGCAACCAGTGGGCCAAGGACCACTGGTGGTGCGCAAAAAAATTCTGGTGGTCCACAGAGAAATGTCACCCCCAAAGCACCCCCTGGACTGCCATTTGTCAGAAATGGTGTAGGGTCTCCTGCTTGGGCAGTGACGGGGGGATTGGACTAGATGACCTACAAGGTTCCTTCCAACTCTGTTTACCTGTTCTCCTCTACAGTGAAGATTCTTTGATGAACGTATGTCCATTTCACTTATATCAGTGATATAATTGTTTTTAGGCTCACTGAAGCCTTTCTGACCTAAAGATGGCAATCACCTGGAGGTTTACTAGTTAAAGGTAAGTTCATAAAATACCATTAATAAATGATTTTTCTCTAAATTGTATTTATCCTCCAACTTTTCTACAGGCAATGTAAAAGAAACCCTCACCAGTAAATTTGGTATAGTGATCCTGATGTCAAGGAAGTAGCAGTACATAATCTCACAATTTCCATGCACATACACATGAAATGTTTTTTCTTCATATTTACTAAATTTCAATGGAAACAATATTAGTAGCCAAATATATTAACAAAAGGAAATATTACACAAAAAGAGGGAAAAGAACAACAGTAAAGGGGGTAATAAACAAATACATATTTCAGATCATAGACAGCCAAAGTTGTCTTATTAAAGCTGACCGAACTTGGCCAGTTTGGATGCCAGAAGCTAAAGATATCTCTTAAAGAGTATGAATAGCAAATAAGGGAAGTAGTTAATTAAATTGTGCATTTGGTGATATGCAAATAAAGCCAGAGATTAAGCAGACTAAATACACAGTTTATCACCATTTTGCCCACTGTAATGTTCTTGTTCTTCATAACTAATGAAATTACACTTGAGGCATAATCCTCCATGCTCTGAGTCAGAGCTGGCTCTTTGTAAAAGACATGCCCCAAGAGTGAAGGAATTCTCTACAGAATTTAGCCTACTGTAATTAAATCTACTCAGAAATCTGCATAATTATAAATGCTATCAGACAGCCCATTAAGTACCCATTTTTAAAAATGATTTCCAGAAAAGTAATGGTGAACTAAAGATCATGGTAAAATTGAACAGCTCTTCAGAATTCCTCCCCCAATGAGGATAGGACTTGAGATCACACACAAGTGCTCCAGTCAATTGCTTTCTGGTGGGTTTTATGTTCCAGGACTAAGGGGAATAAACATCTTGTCAAAATTGTGGTCAAAATTGTGGTTTCAAAAAGGACACTGGGTTCACATACTTCCTTTTCTAATTACCATTAGATATTACTTTTTAAGAGGAACATTTTGGAATTCACTGTAAGAATCCTTCTGGTGGGAAAATGCTTAATAGAAGAGAGATTTTGAAGGTTTAACACTAGAGGGAACCAAAAGGAACTAAAGATTACAATTAAAGGACCAGAACACGTACGGAATGAAGAATGACTTATAGGAATTTGATTGACAAAATGAATCAAAGTATTTTAATATCGAACATATTGAAAGATATTTTTGAACAATGGACTCAGAAGATAGTTTTAAGAGTGCCTCCCTCTATAGTTATGTTTAAAGGTGTTATGAAAGTGGGATAAATTATATCTGACATATTATGCCCCAAACCAGGAATGACATGTTTTTTTTATTTTCTTTTTTTCCAAGTTGGGCTCTTCATTGTTTCACATATATAGATAAAATCTTGCCAGATTCAGCATTCTGTAATTAATATCTACAATATATTCTATGAACTATTAAGACTTAACCCTCTTTCTTTCTTATATAACATCCTGACTGAATTGCTTCTTACACCTTTGGAATCCACTTCTGGTAATCCCTCCTGATAATCCACTTCCTTATTACATTCCATCATAGACAAGATTGAGACTGATATGAAAGTGGATTTTAAAATGATAGGCTAGACAAATGATATGGGGAGAAATGCTACACTGTACATGCAAAAGAAGCCAGGTGAGCCTTAAAAATTAAAAGAGATATACAAATAACAAACCAAGAAAGTGATCTGATCTTAGTTATATTGGATTTATAAAAGAAGCTTGTTAAAGGGTTGAAAAAATGTGTGAAAAGGAACAAAGACAAAAATGAAAAGAAATCAAATTCTGAGACATTATTTGAAGGAACTAAAGCTCAAGAGTATTGAAACTAAAAGAAAGGAACATAATGATGGTTTGTTTGATCAAAGTTAAAAAGATATGCTGCTATCTCTGATAATTTTTGATGGACTTTTGTGGAATAGTACTGAAATAATGAAGCCTTGTTTATAAATAATAAATGAGATAGGAGAAAGATCCATTTGTTTTAAGAAAAGGTGATATATTACAAAATTGTTCACAGTTGTGATGAAGGGAGAGTTTCTTTCTTTTTTTTTCTTCACTATATTCTTATTTTTCTTTTCAATTTTTTATTTTGTTAGTCGTTATCTTTTTAATGGTAAGCTTTAATAAAAGTACTACTAAAAAGTACTTATTTAAAGAAAGATTTGCTTGGTCTATAGTTTATGAATATTCTCAGTCATCCAGGTTATGGTTGTCTCAAAGGCGCTTTTTCAAAAGGCAACTAGACTTCCTTTGTTTTTGCTTGAAGATGTTTCACCTTTCATCCAAGAAGCTTCTTCAGTTCTCAAATTCTGAAATTCAGTTCCAAAATTCAGAACTGAAGAAGTTTCTTGGATGAGAAGCAAAAAGCCCACTTGCCTTATGAAAAAGCATCTTTGGGGGTTGGCAAAATCAAGAAGGGGAACAAAGAAATAGTATTTTTGATACAGCTCAACATTTCCTTTCTATTAGATGAAATGTAATAGAGAAGATTCAGCCAAATTCTGCATTCCTGGATATTTTGCAAGTTAGGGAAGATTTTGGATATTACTGTTAGGAATAACAATAGGATCCCCAGCAGAGGGTTTGCAAGAGCCACAAGTTATTTTAACTAGGCATTACAAATTTCAAACTCCTAATGCTGATTTGATGCTCTTAATATTGCTGCCTCAGAACTATCCCTGTGTCCAATTAATAAGAGGTTGAAAAATAACTAGTCACATAATTCCAGCCTTTAAGAAATTCTTCCAGATTTGGTTTTTCCCTGCTCAACTCTATTCTTGTTAAATATAAAAAAAGAGATTGTTGCCAGCTGAATTCCGTAGTCTAATTCCAATATTCATTCTGCAGATTAATTCTGCAGATTAATTCTGCTGATTATTGCATTCTGTCACCTTCAAACTATCGTTATATCTTACCAATATATTTATATAAAGCTGCATTACTTTCCCTGCATTGCCCAAGAGATGGAAAACAGCATCTCTTTTGTTCTCCAGAATTCTCATTAAAAAAAAAAAAAAAACACCTGTTTGCTCTATTCTGTTTCTGCATCTCTTTTTGACTTAAAAAATTACCATGAAAATAAGCATATATTTACACTTTGGCGTATCTGAACCTTCATGTGCATTTTTGGATGCCTTTGCTTCAGGATATTTTTTTTTCTTCTAAGTGCAATTTTACAGAATATAAGCCATTTTTTCATCCCCATTTTTCTAAAGTCGGCATTTCTCACCCATCTTTGATAGAGGTCTGAAAACCAAAAAAATAATTATGTTCAGACTGGTGTCTTCGTTTGGGAAGCAAATGTGAACAAATGCATTTTTCTCTCTCATTATTTGCTTGGTCTTCTTTGTTCCGCTTGCCAAAATATAATCCTTTGGAATGTCACAGATTTTCCAAACCATCTTTCCTTCATTCAAAATAGGAGTCCCTTTGACCTTGGCAGCCACATGAATGATGATCAGGAAATAAAACAAGACTTCAATGGCTACCTTTCCTAACAATGTTATTCCCTCATTTCCCACTCTCTGGCAATTGTCCTTCCCCCCTCCCCCATCTTTGTCTAAAGCAGGGGTGTCATCATGGCGTCATCACATGATGTATTGGGACTTTTTTCCCCTTTGCTAAACCAAGGGTGGGTGTGGCCAGCACATAATGCATCCGGCCCACGGTCCACAAGTTTGGAATTGATCCAATTTTAGCAACCTTTGATTTTTTTAAAAAATGTGGCTGTTTTTACCCTTTCAAATTTTGCTCCTCAAAAGTAATCACTTTCCCATAAAAACTTAGTTCTTGCTTCTGTGTTGGATTAAAGCAAGCATTTAAAATCCCTACCAGAACTTTTAAATACAGCTCCAAAGAAGTGTAGCTTGGATATTTATAAAAACAATAAAGGTGGGATACAAACAAATAAATAATAAATACATTTCAGTATTAAGGTTCATCCCAAAGAAAGATCTGCCTTCCTCTCCCCATCTTAAAAAGGATGCTATAACTTTTTCTTCATCGTTGGAGTCTCATAAACCCAGTCACTACCAATTTAACAAGTATTCAGTGTTTGGAAGCTAAACCATCACTGACCTACATTTATATATAGACAATACAAAAGTGTCTATATATAAACTAGCAATTGCTACTCAGGATCTGCATCCACTGTGCTGCAGCTGCAAAAAAAGCCAATGTCATTCTAAGCTGTGTGAACAGAGGGATAGTAGCAAGATCGCATGAAACGTTAATACCACTTTATACTGCTTTGGTAAAATCACACTTGAAATATTGCATTCAGTTTTTGGTCACTAAAATACAAAAAAATATTCTGAGAGTCTAGAGCAAGATGTCAAACTCACGGCGTCACAGCATTGTCACGTGACGTATAGGGACTTTTTCCCCCCTTTTGCTAAACTGGACATGGGTGTGGCCAGTGCATGATGCATTCAACCCGTAGGCTGGGAGTTTGACAGTCTTGCTCTAGAGAGAGGGCAGAGAAGAGCAACAAAGATGATCAGAGGGCCTGGGAACTGAAACGTATGATAAATGGATGCAGCAGGGGTGGGATTCTACCAGTTCACACCTATTCGCTAGAACTGGTTGTTAACATTCTAAGCAGTTTGGAGAACCGGTTGTTAGAAGAAATTACTGGCCTAATCCTGTAAGGAAGGCAGGAAGGAAACATTCTGGTGTTGCTTACAGAAACTGTCTCTCCATTAACCCTTATTATATTCTTGTTATATTATATTCCTTATTATATGTCTCTGGAGGTTTTTCCCTTCCTTTGGCAGTACTTTGCTTGTGTGGAGTGACCATTCAAAGTTACAATGGCACTGAAAAAAGTGACTTATGACCATTTTTCACACTTACGACTGTTGTAGCATCCCCACAGTCATGAGAGGCTTGGCGAGGAGATGCGTGCGTGATATTGAGTTGGCCATGCCCAGCCAATAACATGACCACCAAGCCACGTCCACCTGGTCACATGACCAACAAGCCATGCCCACCAACTAAACCACGCCCAGAGAACCGGTTGTTAAAAAAATTGAATCCCACCCGGGGTTGCAGGAACTGGGTATGTATGGTCTAATGAAGAGAAAGACTAGCGGTGACATGATAGCAGTGTTCCAATATCTCAGGATCTGTCACAGAGAAGAGACTCCGAAGCACCTGAGGGCAGGACAAGAAGTAACAAATGAAAAATAATCAAGGAGGGATCCAACCTAGAACTAAGGAGAAATTTCCTGACAGTTAAAACAATTAATCAGTGGCTTGCCTCCAGAAGTGGTTGGTGCTCCATCACTGGAGGTTTTTAAGAACAGATTGGACAAATGATTGTCCAGAATGTTACAAATTCTCCTCCGTGAACAGAGTTTGGAACTAGATCTGCAAGGTCCCTTCCAACTCTGTTATTCTGTATCTCTGAATGTCATTCTCTTACCAACTGTATGAGATGAGGCGAACTCAATTTAGTGGCATAACTCTATTAGACTTGGCATCTTTCTCTTTTTGGTCCTCTGTAGGATACTGAATGCTGAGCAAGAGATTTATAAACATTATTGCTTCCAATTAAGCCATTATACATGATTAATCATGCTTTATAATTTTATGTTCTCTCACATATTTTATATGGAAAGTATTCTTTTCTGTTGCATTGTTCTATATCACTGACATTTACCAGTGTAATTTGCCAATATTTTTCCTCTAATGAAGCTATTTAAAGATATATCTCATATTTTCTCTTTAATCTTTTCTCTTTAATGTTTTTTTCTTTTAATATTTGTTATTTTAGTATATTTAGTATATTGTATTACAGGATTTATTACTCCCATATGAAACATGAAAATCTGTCTTAATTCCATCAAAAACAATGACCTAGAATTAGATGACTGGAGAATACTTTACTTCAATCTAACATCAACTACAATGATGGGCTGAAAATTCTGCCTCATTTCTCTAAATAAAAAAAAAAGAACTATGAAGAAATTAGGGACCTCACCAATGTTTAATGAAAATTCAACCTTTATCTTTGGCTAAAGGATCTGACATAGAAAAAAATATTTTTAAAGAAATGCACCATCAAATGAATTAGACTTTGACCTTATACGAAGGAGTATCTGGACTGACTTAGTTTTGGGATCACTACAGAAGCTTGGTTTTTTCATTGAGAAAGCATTATTTTTGAGATCTCACTACTGCCAAGCCATGATTGCAAAAAATAAATATTAAAAGAATTAGAAAATATTCCAGAAAGATTTTTTATTAAAATTTAAACATACAAAGTCAAAAACCTAATACAAAGTAAGAAAATATAAAAAGATAAAAAATTAAAATGCAAAGAAAAACAAAAACAAAGATAAAGCTAAATAAAGAAATGACTTCCCCGCCATCAACAAGTACAAACAATTTAAGTAGCGTATCATCTTCTCTGACATTTCAACAAAATATCTGTTCTTTTCATTTCATCCATTATTTAAATTTTTAATATATGTGAAACTTTAAAACAAGAAAATAAATACTAATCAAAACTGATACAAGGTAAGGAACAAAAAAGAAAGAAAGAAAAAATTGCAAGTTGAGCTAAAAGGAAAAAATATATAAAGAAGTGACTTCTAATATTCTTTATTGCAGTTATAAGTACAAATATATTTTAAGCTCTGTCTCTAAAATTATATTACTTTACTTTCTATAATGTAAAATGCTGATCCAGTTCTACAGAGGAATTATTGAGTCTATCATCTGCATCTCTATAACTGTCTGGTTTGGTTCTGCAACCAACAGGACAGACACAGACTTCAGAGGATAATTAGGACTGCAGAAAAAACAATTACTACCCACCTGCTTTCAATTGAGGACCTGTATACTGCACAAGTCAAAAAGAGGGCTGCCAAAATATTTACAGACCTTCACATTCTGGACATAAACTGTTTCAACTCCTACCCTCAAAGCGACACTATAGAGCACTGCACACCAGAACAATTAGACACAAGGACAGTTTTTTCTCGAAAGCTATTACTCTGCTAAACAAATATTTCCCTCAACACTGTTTAACTATTACAAAGTCTGCACTACTATTACTGCTAATCTTCTCATCACTCCTTATCACCCATCCCCTCCCACTTGTGATTGTAGGACTGTAAATTTGTCTCTAGTATCCTTACAATTTATATTGACTGTTTCCTAGTATGATTTGATTATTGATTGTACCCTATGACTATCATTATTATTCCTGATTCTTAACGAATGTATCTTTCCTTTATGTATACTGAGAGTATTTACACCAAGAAAATTCCTTGTGTGTCCAATCACACTTGGCCAATAAAGTATTGTATTGTATTGTATTGTATTGTATTCTATTCTATTCTATTCTATTCTATTCTATTCTATTCTATGTAGCCTGTTTAATAATCAAAGTCACAGATCACAAGTTCATAGCTTTCATTTTTATGCATAAAGTCAACGATGAATATAGATAATGTCTTTTCTCTAATCAAAAAAGTCAATTTAGCTACGTATTTCAAAAAAAATTGTCAACTTCACCAACCATTCCTCCCTAGTGGGTTGTATCAGAATTTTCCATCTTGATGCATACAGTAATTGATATATTAAAATAATTTCCATGGCATTTTCTATTTAGTACTAAAAGGAACAATTGAATATTGATCTTTAAAATCCTCTGTATCTAACTGTGCACTTGGATCCAATTTTTTACACACCTAAAAAGCATGATAAAATATCCCTTCATGTTATTCACATTTCCTACATATATTTTAAGTACTTACATTCTATATAATTTCTCTGGCCTCTCTTAAACAGATGATCTCTTCTTTCCATTTTTCATTTCTCATCTTTCATTGATAATAGGATTGAAATCATCATTCAATCCTAATCAACAAAAGTCCACTGACTTACCAGAAATAACGTATATATTAAACTTTAGTCAAAGGGGGCTTCCTATAATGTAAGAATCAATGCCTACAAAATGCTGTATTGTAATTAAGGTAGAACATGTAGAAACAGACAACTGACTAATCCAGTATCAAAACCATTCATAATTTCAAATAGTATCTCAATTCTTCCAAACTTTCAAAAGAATATGGATAGAAAAAGATATTAGCCTGAACAAGATGAAAGAAGCACTCTGGAAAAATAACAATGGTCTTGTCTGGAAAAAATAAATTTTGGACACCAGCTGAGTCTTTTTCTGGGGAAGATATTCTATGAGCAAGAGATTTTATTTTAGCAGCTATTACCTGGTGAGATATTCAGAGAAAGGCTCTGATTATGATCTTAGAATGGAGAGATCTGCTTCACCCTTTCTCCATCTTTTGACAGTCTCCTAAATCCTGTGCTTTGAAACCAAATACCAAAAGTAATTTTAGATATCAATAAAATGCACTGGCAACTACTAATAGAGAAAGATCCAAAATGGAGGAATAGATTACAAAGATGACAGAGTTTGCAGAAATGACCAAACTGACTTGCTTTTTTGATCAAAGAGGAACAATAATGAATTTATGGAAACCCTTTATGGAGTTTTTGCTGAAAATTGATAAAAATTAATTGGTAATTCATGGGTTTACTGATTAAAATGGTTGTTTACAGAAAGGAACCAAGATATTTAATTTGGGAGGGTGGACATGATCACAGTTATATTTCTCCTGCAAAGAAAATCAGAAATCACTTCTTTAGATATTCTTTCTTTCTTCTGGTCATTTACCTCATTTTTTATTTTATTCATTTATACCTTTTTTATATTTAAGTTTCTGTAGTTTTTTTAACCTTATGTAAAATTCTCTTTCAATAACAAAATATATTTAAAAGATGCACTGAGAAGTACAGTGGCAATAAAGAATCCCTTTATATTGCTTATTATGTTCTGTCAATGCCTACGTCACTTCAACTTTTCTGTCCTTGTGGCAAATTAGGATTCTCTCCATTCTCATTATTGTTGTAATATAGTGGGGAAGGAATTTGAGGGAATTACATCATCTGCATGATCAAGCAACATGAAAATGTTCCAAGAATAAAGTTCCTTAGGATGTGTATCACTAGAGTATTAGCATGAGTATCTTCTTCTCTTTCCCAACTGCTTTTTATTTCATTTGAAAAGTTTTTTTTTTCAGAACAGCAGCTTTGTGGATTTATTATTCTAATAAATCAAAGACATCACGCAACTGCCATACTGCCATTGTGAAATTGCTAGCTTAACCAATAGGCTGTATGAATTTCTCACACATTTACAAATATATTGTTTTTCAGCATCCATTTTACAACTGCAGACACAACAGATGTTGAAAGGGGTAAGATACCAAAACTATTATCGAATTGTTAAAAAATAATGAGAGCAGCAAAGATATACTTCAAGGAATATTGGAGTGTGGATTCACAGGCCAGGCTATGAATGGAGGGAACACATGAGGAAAGCAGCTCACTTCCTATTTTCTAATAGGAAGACTCTATTATTTCTATTTTAATTTATTCATATATTTTCTTAGTAGGATGAGAATTTCCTCCCGAAACCTACAAAAAAATAGCCAACATGCATAATAAACCTAAGGTTAAAGGGGAATTAAGAATATGAGCATTTTCACTTTTCCTTATTTTTTTTAAAAAACACCTGTACTTAAGAAGAACATAAAATAAGGGGATCAAAATGCCAAGCTTGAGAATATCAAAGATTGCAGGCTGTTTCTTTGGATTTTCTGAGTTGTGTTCTTTTTACGTGGCAAAACTGCCAGTAAACTGTGGTTTATCTCTACATACCGTTGTGGTGGAGGAAAAGTTGTTCTTTTAGTGTGGAGGCCAATCTCTCCGTTTCTCCATCCCATTTTTTTTTTTTTAACTTCTTGTGCATGCAGTTAAGGTTCTTCCTACCATTTAGACGTCTGACTGCGTGGGCTTATGCAAACCCTGGGATTACTTCTGAAATGCTTCCCTCTTCAACCCTGATGCTCCAATGACTTACACATTATCAGCATCCCACAGACCTTTCAAGAGCAGATACGGTTCTCATTCATCATGGAGCTTGGATAATTGTAGCAGTCCACCTGCTCTCTAGCCTTCCTACCATGCTTACTCAGTGTGCTATTTTCACTTTTCCCATGACCTCTCTGCCTTCCCAGGCATGGAGCTATAAACTGATGATACGGATGCTGAAATGCACATCATTTTTCACAAATTGCTGTAAAGACCTTTTTCCGGTTTGCTGGATGAATTTTGTATTCCGTGCTTTGACTGCCATTAATAAATATCACCAAATAAGTCACTTGTGTTCATTCTGTAAATGAGTAGGGAGGGAAGGCCAAAGACCTATACTTAACTCTGTCTCCCAGGGGATTTTATTTCAAAATTAGTGGCTCTGTAGTATGGAACTTCTTCTAGCAGCTTATGCTGTTGCTAGAGTAATGCTTTCTTTTTGTTTTTTGGTCAGAGAATGCACAACTTCAATTATTCATATCCATCATTATAGACAACTGTGCAGCATAAAATATCTGGGGATAAGTTAGAAAAAGATTCCAAATTCATTCAAATTCATTCAACAAAAGGTAAAGGTTTAACCTGTTTTACTATGTCCAACTCTAGGGGGCTTATCTCCATTTCTTGGCTGAGCTAACACTGTCTGAAGATGCTTCCATAGCCTTTCAGCATGGCTGAAATGACTATATGTGAGGTTCACAGAATGCTGTTACCCTCCCACCAAAGTGGTACCTGTTCATCTACTTTATCTACTAGGTTTGCAGAAGCTGGGGGAAGGACAGGAGCTCATCTAATTCTGCGGTGCTTGGATCTTGAATTGTCAATCTCCTTGTCGACAAGCCCAGCATCACTGGCCACTGCAACCCCTATCCATTGATAGAGCTATGCAGCTGTTAGGCTGGATTGGACATTATAATTACACCATTGCTCCGACCCCAAATCATTTGTAAGTATAATTCAGACTGATGGGCTTGTTCTTTAAAGGGTTACCTTCCTCAGATTCATTGAAATTCAAAATATACAGCAGATTTAATATTTGGATTGTGTCATCTGTGGGGACCAATATTTGTGTTTGTCTCACCATTGGAAATATTAAGAAATTGATTAATATTTCTATTTATTTTAAAAAGAATGGTTTAAATAGCACCCACTGACTCAACTAAGCAGCCTTGTCTTTAGTGAGTATTGAAAAATAGGTAGTATACATGTACATTACTTTCTATCATCTATCTATCTCTATCTATCTATCATCTGTCTATCTATCTATCTATCTATCTATCTATCTATCTATCTATCTATCTATCTATCTATCTATCTATCTATCTATCATCTATCTCCTTTTTTTGCATAGCATCCTAAGAATCTTCTTCTTTGGAATCATTTCCAAAAATGGAAGACATTAATACTGCTCCTTGGAAATATAGAATACGCAATATACAAAGAATATATAATACATAAAACAAGTTACTAGGCAAACCCATAGTGTCAATAGAATCCTCTTCTTTTTTTAAAAAAACATGTTTACTGGTTTCCAGTCTCCAGTTTCTTCATTAGGTGAAATTCATCTCAATTAATTTCTTTATCCAAGATAATAGTATACCTCTATCCATGTCTACTTAAAAGCACATTGACTTCATTGCTGTTGTATTGCCTGTAATTCAAAGAGAAGATAAATGTCACTGAATCCAGTAGGACTTCTTTCTTTGTGGATGTACTTGTAGGATGGCACTGTCAGTCTGTAACTAGAAAAAGCTTGCAGAATGTTGACATACTAAGTCAAATGCTGCCTATTATTGTGGAGTGAAAAGCATTTGACAACCTCCATTCACTGCCAGCCCTGTTTTCACTCCTACACAAGTCATATAAAATTGATTCCCTAATGAGCTACCATACATAGCTGGTAGTTTGCTTTTAGCTGTTAAGTTTCAAGTCAAATGTAAAGGTTGGTTAATGCTTCTCTCTCTATATGTGATCGTGTGGATGTCTACACAATAGTTCGTGTTGATTTATTTACTTGTTTGAGGGCTTTTGTTAGTTGTTGCGGAGTAACCTGATACACTGAAATTGCAATTAGACCAGTGGTAACTTAGTCCTGCCCTGGCTCTTCTTTCTCACTTCCAGATTTGCTGCCAGTCAGAAATTGTATATATTTGTAGAGGAATATATTTTATTCTTTTTTCTTCTCTTGATTTATTAAAGGGGCAACTATCTTATCCTGAGAAAAGTTGTGGCAGCTTTAAGGAATTGCATGCAAGTATTATAGAAATTGCAGGTTTGAATTATCTTTGTGTCTTGAAACCTAAAGCACTCTTCAGAAATTTATTTGTTGCCTATATACCACCTTTCTAAACATTACATTTTATTCATTTATTTAGTGTATGGTGTTGTTACACTAGCCAGGAGACTGCAATGCTAACTTAGAGCAGTAGTTTGGCTATCTATTTATCAGGTGCATGCAAACATGCAAGTGTATACCTCTGTTAAGTACACTCTTGCATGTTTCCCAAGGTGCACCCTAGGACAGCAAGCTAGCTCCACACCAGAAAGAAAGAAAAGCGGTTTTTCCTGCAGCATTACCCAAACCTCTCTCCCTTCACCAAAGCCACCTCACAAATGGGCATCACAATCGGGAAAGTTCAGTACCAGTAGGATTTTGACTGCCACACGAAGTGCTGGCTCATCTGTCCACCAAATGGTACCTATTTATCTACTCGCATAGAACATGCTTTTGAATTGCTAAGTGGGTCAGAAGCTGAAGCAAGTGACGGGAACTCATCCCACTACACAGTGCTAGGACTCGAACTGCTAGAACAAAGACCATCGCCAGTGTCATTAAGCCACTGAGACACTACTCAAAAATTAAGTACATTCCATATTTCCAAAACCAGAAAAGTAACAGAGCAGAAATGGAGGGGCGAAAGCTTAATTAGCTTGGGGATAAACTATTAGCTTGGGGATAATCTAGAAAGAAATCCTTGCCTATATCGTAGAAGCATGGCCTCCAGAAGAGGTGATATTTTTACAAGAGTTTTGTCTGAAGATCTTAATGTCAGGACAAGTTTATTATAAGAAGATACATCTTTAAATAATCAGCCTCAAGGCATTTAAAACCTTAAGCAGCAAAAACACACCCCCTGAACTGTGCCTGGAATTAGCAATCATGCTAAGCTTTTAATATGGGCACAAAATGATCTGATAATTATCATCACGATCATTTGGACCAGTTTGGTGTAGCAGTTAAGACATTAGGCTAGAAACCAGGAGGCTGTGACTTCTAGTTCCCCTGAGGCATATAAGTGCTATATCTCACACAGCAAACTGTTCCAGTTGTACTACAGAGGTGAGGCATTCTCTCAGGCCTAGTAAGGAGACAAACCACTTCTGAAATTTTGCCAAAAAAAATGGCAGAGACTTGACCAGGCAGCCTCTAAGAGTGAATAGTGGCCCAAATAATAATATGATCTGGCTATCATGCAATATCACATAATGACTGATAGCCAACTCCCACAATTGACATTTATTGATCTTCCCATTAATTCCTATAGAAAATGCTTCACAGTTGTCTGATCATGATACAATCAAGGATTACTGTAAGCTGATCTGATTCACCAGAAGTACTACTCCATTTGAACAGATTGTATATTGCAACAACCTATGGATGACAATGTGTTTCCCAGAAGGTGGAATAATTTATGTTGTCTCAGAGATATATGTACCCTTCCTTTCCTCCTGTTCTAAACACACCTGCATGCGATGTTCCCATTTGGCTGAGTTCAGCAACAATTGGAGATTCACAACAAAGAAACTCACTTAGGTCCTTTTCCAAATCATATCACAAGCCTCCTGACAGCTCCATTCTGCATTCTTTTTCTTACTACTCTCTCCCCTTGCCAATATATAGAACAGGGGTCTCCAACCTTGGCAACTTTAAGACATATGGACTTTAACTCCCAGAGTTCCTCCTCCAGTAGTCACGCCTTATGCCTTATGCCCAATATCTAATTGGACAAGCATATTAAAGGAAGTAGCATCTTATCAGGTTTCTGTAATACATCTACAGAGCCTGATTAATCCTAAAATTGCAATTATACCTCATTCCAAGTGACAGAACTCCTTTGTGAAAGCAACTATCCATCTATGCCATGGATATCTACCTATGTGATTTTTCTTGATCACAAATTTCCATAAATATGTAACAGAGTTCTTTTCAGGTGGGGATGGGGAGTAGAATGTCTAACTTCTTAGCATCAGAGATGTTAATTATACTGTATAAGAAATGCTAATGTTCATCCAACAACAAATATTAATAACAGAATATTATGTTTGATAGAATATAAATAACAGAGAACCTATAGCTAACAAGAAATAATTGCCACATAATATAATTTAGGAAATATTTAACTCACTGTCAAATGTTAAAAAGTTAGCACAGAGATTATTGTGACATTTGTTTGTATGAATCTTTGTCTTTTGAGTTTGTATATTTGTATATTTTATTTTTTTGTATTCAATAAAGTTTATTTTAAAAAAAGAAATGCTAATGTTCTGATGGTCATTTCAAAAAATCATATATATATATATATGTGTGGATCTTTGGTTCTTTGGGTTTTCTCCCGCGTAGAATTGGAAATATCTAGGCGACGTTTCGATGAAGTCTCATTCATCATCTTCAGGCTTGCGTCTTCGGCCTTGTGCTTCTCAAAGTAATGTGAGCTTGCAGCTGCTTCTTCCTTTTAACTACTAGTGGGGGTGTGACTTGATTGGGTGGGGGTTTGACTGTGTTCTGATTGGGTGGGGATGTGTTCTCATTGGTTGGGGGTTTGGCTGTGTTCTGATTGATTGGGGGGTTGGCTGTGTTCTGATTGGCTGAGGGTGTGTTTGGTTGTACTCAGGTTAGTCTCAGTTGCTGGGGGATTTGAGCTGGTGAGCTGTGATCCTGTTGTTTGGCTTCGCATTCGTGGTCGTGCCATATCTTCATGGTGGGCATCAGTTCCCTTCATGTATGGGTTGGGGGGTTTGATGCAGGTAGTGATGCATCTCTGGTACGGCTTCTGGTCCGTGGTCGTGTTTCATCTTTTGTGTGGGTGTGAGTCTGCTTTCTGCGTGAAAGTGTGGTGGTAGTTTCTTGTGTGGCCCTCGTGGGTATGGGTCTGGTGTCCTTCTTTATGTTAGGTACTCGTTTGTTAATGAGGGTGGGTTTCCAAATGGCTGGTAGGTGGGAGGTGTCATCTCGTTTATTCATGCTGTGTGGGCGTTTTTCTATCTCTATGGCTTCTCTGATTATTCTGTTGTTGAAGTGTTTGGTTTTGGCGATAGTTCTGGTATTTTTAAAGTCAATCTTATGTCCTGTGGCTTTGAGGTGTTGGACTAGGGAAGAGGTCGGTTCTTCTTTTTTGATTGAGTTCTTGTGTTCTTCAATGCATGCACTTATTCTTCTGTTAGTTTGTCCAATGTATGTGGTGGGGCAGGAGGTGCACCGGATTTCGTATACTCCTTGGTTTTCTAACTCAATTTTGTCTTTAGGGCTTCTTAGGATGTTGGATATTTTTCCGTTTGTGCAGAATGCTGTTTTAATGTTGTGTTTTTGGAGGATCTTGCTGATTTTGTCTGTAGTGCCTTTTATATATGGGAGGAGGGCTTTGCCATTTTCTTGTTCTCTGTCTTGGATTTTGGTTGGGGTTTCTTTTTGGATTAGGTGAGTAATCTTCTTTCTTTGGAATCCATTAGCTGTTAGTACGTTAGTGAGAGTGTGCAGTTCGGTTTTTAGGTGTTGTTCATCAGCTAAGCATTTTGTTCTGGAGATGAGTATCTCAGCTAGGGAATTGATCTGTGCTGGGTGGTGATATGAGAGTGCGTGTAGATAGTGGTTTGTATGTGTTTTCTTCTGGTAGATGGTGTGTCCTAGGGAGCCATTGGATTTTTTGTATATTAAGACATCTAGGAAGGGAAGCTGATTGTTAGCTTCTGTTTCCATGGTGAATTGTATTTGGGGTGTAGGCTGTTGAGGTGTGTGAGGAAGTTGTTCAGTTTTTCTTTCCCGTGTGGCCAGATTATGAAGGTGTCATCTACGTAATCTACATAATTCATAATCTGGCCACACGGGAAAGAAAAACTGAACAACTTCCTCACACAGCTTTGTGCTTGTGTGAGCAAAGCATGATCTGAGCTGCTGACTTCCATGAGGAGGTTGGCTGTGTTGTCATTTCTTGATTGGTTGATGGAGTTGATGTTTGTAGATTGGCTGGCTTTTTCTTAAGAATATGTGTGGCTAAGGTATTGGCTGTGTGTTTATCAGCCTCCTGTGTTATAACGACTTGGGTAATGGGCTGTGTGATGACCTTCTGAGTTCTATTGTTTTGACATCCTGGGTCTTGTGCTGTAATCTCCTGGGTCGTAATGACCTGGGTAATGGGCTGTGTGATGACCTTCTGAGTTTTAATCTTGTGATACCCTGGGTCTTGTATTGTAATCTCCTGGGTCGTTGGCTGTGTTGCAACATCCTGAAGTTTTGTGGCGTTGCCTCCTGAGTTCTGTGATGTGATATCCTGAGCAGGTGGCTGTGATGTGACGTTCCAGGTTTTGGTTTGGCTCCGAGTTTGAGGCCTGGCTCTGTGTTCATGGCGTGTGCCAGTTTGCTTGGTTTGGGGGTCGGGGTGTGTGGCAGCTGGTGATGCAGCCGTGCTCTGGTTTCTGGATGGTGATCGCCTTTCATCTATGGGATGGGTTTGGGTTTGAGTCTGGTGAGGGAGATTGGTGGTGGCGTCATGTCTTGTTTTGGGTCCAGTGTTGGTTTTTGTGGCTGGGACTCGTTTATTGATAAGGGCTAGTTTCCAAATGTCTGGTAGATGGGAGGCATCATCCAGTTTGTTCATGTTATGGGGATGTTTCTCTATTTCGATGGCTTCCCTGATTATTCTCTTGTTGAAGTGTTCAGTATTGGAGATTAATTTGGTTCCTTCAAAATTAATTTCATGTCCTGTGGGTTTAAGGTGCTGGAAAAGGAAGGAAAATTTTCTTCTTTAAGGTGCTGGAAAAGGAAGAAAAATTTTCTTCTTTTCTGACTGCGTTCTTGTGTTCTGTGATGCATGCATTTATTTTCCTGTTGGTTTGTCCAATGTACGCAGCTGGGCTACCACCAATCTCCCTCAATTTCCCTATATGTAATTCTATTCTATCTATCTGTCTCTGTGTGTGTATGTGTGTGCGTTTGTATGTGTGTGTGTATGTGTGTATTGTCCAAGAACATGGTGACTTCATACAAAGGGAAAGTTGTAACTTTTCTTCTAGTACTGAGTACTGTACAGAGATTGCTACTTGGGGCAATCATATTCGTTCATTTGTCTTAGACTCTGTATGCCGATAGATTGTGTCTGGGTGTGCAATTTAAAAAAACAAACAAAAAAAACTGTGAAGTAGGTTTAGACTTCCTTTCTCATTGATATGATGCTCCCAGTTAAGATTAGGTGACTGCGCTCTTACAGACAATAAAATCAAGAAACAGATCAATACAATCAGCAATTTACATACCATCCAATTCTATCACTTTCATTTCAATTTGGTCAAAGTTCTGTGCCCAGCCTGGCACCAGAACGAATTCAGTGTGAGGAGGTCCTTCCCAAGAGGACTCTGCTTGCCAATCCACTCTACTAAGTTCTAGCATCCCAGAACCCCAGTGATTATAGACAGTAAATACATCTGGCCACAAGAGCCATTCTACAGTATTGGTCTAGGATCCTATGAAAAAAAAGGGCGTTATGTTTTTAAAGTCTATATTTTAAATCCAAGTATGGTACTCACTGCATTGGTTAGGCCAAGAGCTTCTCCAGGAGCTCTTTGTTAGATAAGTTGGAGGCTACTCTATAACTTTTTCCTTATCTCTGCTATTTTTCTGCCAAAAGAAGTACAGGGAAGTATTTTATAAAGAAAAATATCTTGCAGTAGAGCCGTTGAAGGTATTTAAATGAAATGGGTTAATGTCCTTTAAAGTGTCTACCTGCCCTGCTATTTTCACCCCATTCTGCCAAAGAAGAAATGTTTTAAGGAGCTTTGATATTTTTCTATTATTATCTACAGAACTTAATTTTTTAAAAAAATAATCTAATCTTAAAGCCCCCCAAATGGAATTGGGCTGCCCTTGGATCTCCTATCACAACTTCAAATCAAAAGGAAGGAAGGCTTCCTTAAATCTTGACTCTCCCATTGGAATCAAATCAAGCACGATTCACACAAATCACTTGCAACCTTTCTTCCTGGCATGTAGTTATAACTGCCAATCCTGTCCCTCCTAGCACACCGAGGTCTCAAAACAGACAAAATGGTGGCTGTGGCAGTGTGATCCTTTTCCTACATTTATCAATATCACACATACGAAAGTACAGATTTCTTTTTACTGTGTGCTGTTACCACCATTTTGCCTGTTTTAATCCCACCATGAATGTTTTATAGCAATAGCACTTAGACTTACATAGCGCTTCATAGTATGTCACAGCCCTCTTTAAGCAGTTTACAAAGTCAGTCTATTGCCCCCAACAATCTGGGTCCTCATTTTACTGACCGCAGAAGGATAGAAGGCTGAGTCAACCAAGAGCCTAGTGAGATTCTAATGGCCAAACCACTGACAATTGGCACTCATCAGAAATAACCCACAGTACTGTATTATAACCACAGTGCCACCATGGTTTTATAGGTTACTACTGTATATAAAACTTGAGATCTGCTTCAAAACTTCAATCTGTAGCATGTTGGGGTTTCCCCCCCCCCCATTTTTGTTTTTTTAGCACTTTAACCTATTTCTGATAACCTGAAAGTTTTCTGGAGCTAAAAAGTTGTAGGAAACCAGCTGTTTAATATATGGTTTCTTAATGTATATATATATGAAAGAGAGAAAGAATAACTACAGCCTTTTTACATTAAATTGGGAACACTTTTAAACAGCTCAAAATAACAGATAGAAATTTCACCAAAATTATTTTGATTTGGTCAGCCTGCATAAAGCAAATGCAATATGGAAAGACTCTTTTCTATATTTTTATTGATCCTTTAAAAATAAAAACCTAATTAGATTCATTTCATAGCTTTGATCTCTGCAAGCAACTAGACTGCCATTCAAAGCTTTCCGTGTTGTTTTCTGTTTACAAAACATTATTATTCCAGAGAGATTTGTTGACATTCTGATTTATTTAATTAATGAAATAGTTATCTCACCCCCAAAATATTTTTGGTTAAATAAGTGAACAAAATAGATACAGATGCAGCAGCCATGAGAGCGGACAGTGCAACCTGGGAAGAGATTAATATTTATTTTTTAATAGGTCATCGCATTTACTTTTTCTCATTGTAGGGACTGAAGATATTGTTGGTGACTGAGAATGCATTAGCAGGGATTGAATCTTTTGTTCTGTGTACAATCAACTAATTTCCAGAGCCCCTGTGTTCACTCATCCCAAATGCATTGTCAGATGGGTTTACAGAATGCAGTGATATGTGGTTATTTATGGCCTTCTTTTCAATTACTCTCTGAATCTCATTTCTTTCTCTTTGGAGTCACATTCCCCTTTTCCCGCACAAATCCATAGATAGGTGTAAATAGCTTGCACAGTAGTATTCATGGTTTTTAAAGAGCTACCATCTGTTCTCTTGCTTCTCTTGGGATTAGCGACTCAATAGAACACAGGATTTAGCATTTGGCAGGATTCTTGGGAAGGGCTGCAGGGATCCTCTTGCGAGCACACAAGGAGGACTGAATTATAAAGATCATCCTTTCAAAAGTGGCCATCCGCTTTTAGTAGTAGCCATATTCATGGGTAAGAGGGAAGTAGCCCTGAATGAATGAAAAAAGGGAAGGCAATAAGATAATGCTTCTAAGCTGCCCAGATTAATGTTTGTAAGACAACCTAAGTCACCTCCAGAGGAGATGGGCAGGACATTAAATAATAAATGAATGAATGAATGAATAAATGAATGAATGAATAAATGAATGAATGAATGAATGAATGAATGAATGGTGCTGCCATCTCCTTCTTCTCATCAGTCTCATCATGACACTTAGGAGAAATGCTGATGAATACTATCATCTATCATCTATCATCTATCTATCTATCTATCTATCTATCTATCTATCTATCTATCTATCTATCTATCTATCTATCTATCTATCCTCTTTATTTCTATCTCTATCTATTATCTATCCAGCCAGCCATCCATCTACGTACCCATAATTCAAAATATAATTTTTGAGTCTCACAATATAATTTTTGTGTTCTATAACCGTCATGGACTAACTGTATGGATCTAAGGAAAGTAACTAATTGGGTGAGGTTCTTATAATGGTGCAGTTATTAAACCAACTGTCTTTCCGAGCAGATTTCTTTCAATGCCTCTATTTCAGTGGGAAAGGTGAGTTCCTATCAGAAGTTCTGATGTTTAACACAATAGATTAAGTATTATTGTGCTGATTTTTCTTATGAATTCTCTTTGGAGGGGGAGGAAGAAAAGGGGGGCTTATCACCTGTTGTCTTTAATATCAGAAGAGGCTATTTGTGGCCACACATGCAGCCCACAGCACCCCAATTGCATCTGCAGCCTCCCAAAACCTGAAGATTGCAGCTCTGAATTTTTGTTGCAAAGGCAACATTTTGATGATATGATCTTTTCCTTTCTATTTAAGATTGACTGCCTAGTGTTGCTGGGAATTGGGCACCATATAAATTTAAATAATCAATAATAATAAAAACACTCAAAAGTTAAAATTTATACATGGTGATTTATAGTCAGAGCTGGGAACAGTTTTCTTCCTAAGGTCTGCTGTTCATATTCCTCATATTATTCAGCTCTCTCAAAATTGCTCACAGAAACCATTTTCTGTTGGGCTGTGTTAAGAATATGGATAAGAGTTGTTCGCTTCATGAGGCCTCATCCCCAAAATTAACCCTTGCAACACTTCCAGAATTTGGTACTGTCCCTGAACAAAAGTCATTTAAATACTAAGCAGAAGAACAAATGTGTACATCCTGCAACTGTCCTTGTACAACATGATAATATTTCCTATATTCCTTGGTAGGGTGGGGTTGAGAAAGAAACAATCATACGAAAGTGGGCAATACAATAAAATGGATTTTGAAGGTCAATTTCTTCCCTTTTAAAAATTCATTTTGTCTTCTTGATAGTTTCAAAAGGACTGTTCACAAAGAATGTTATCTTATTATGGCTTTGTGTCATTGAGAGTTTGTGTTTTGCTCTTGTGTAGTGTAACATAGAGACAGAATGAATTTACTGTGACCAGAAAGACAACTCAGCTGTGGTCACGTCCTTCTTTCATTCTTTTTTTACAAATTAACTATACAACTGATCTAATGTGTGTCCTTCTGTAGGTGGATGTCTAATGTGAAGATAAATTTGGAAATCTTCTATAAAGATTGAAGGAGACTGGATGGATTTATTACGGTCAACTGGTAACCACTTCTATTTGGACGTTGATTGGAAGATAGACTTATTCTGGAGACTGAATTTATTATATTTAATTAAACAAGAATTGATAAGAGATGGTACTGAAAAGCAAACATGGATGTTCAATCCAGGACAAACTATTTATAAATTTTGGCATGGCTTCAGATGGATAAGATGCTGTGGAAAATTTTCTACAAGTGGATTAAAATAGCAGTTTGTTAACAGAGAGTTTTGAAAATGTTTTTGCTTTGTTTTAGTATTAATATTCTTCCTGTTAATTACTTTGTCACTGATATAATATATAGAAGACAGGTTAATAATTTGTAAATAGATTTAGTAGTTTAAAAATTTTGGGGGCCCCCTGTTTCTCAAGGGATGGGAACTAATGTCATAGTAATCCGTTTCACTTTAAGGGGATAATACGTATATGTATGTATGCATCTTTTTCTGGTGCCTCTTTTTCTTTTGTAATATTTTGATTGTTCGTGTTTTATGTGTTTTTTTTTTTCTTTTTTGTCTCTTCTTGGATTTTTTTTTCTTTTGGAGTTTTGTATTTTGTATTTGTATATATAAAATTGTAGAAAATAATTTACTTTTTCTGTGGGACAGCTGGGCTGCAATGAGGATTGTACTTGAAAATATATTTTTTTAAATCCAGTTCACATAAAGATAGCAATTGAAAGGAAAGACAATTAGTTCAAAAACCGGATTCATTTTTTAAAAAATATAGACAATCCTGTAAAACAGGAAAATACTAAAAGGTAGACAGGGGGCAGATTTTGCTACATGGAACAGGATATATAAACATTTTTTTTAAAAAAAATATTTCTAGCACATCTGGCAGGAAAAAGAATCATGGATTTGCAGATAGAAAGAAAGATATTTTATCTGCACTAATGAATATAAGGGAACTGTAAGGAAATTTCAATTATGTTAAATGCTCAGTTCATATATGAAGTGGAATATTAATTTAAACAGAGCCACTGGATACAGGCTGAGAAAATGCAGATTCCTCACCAGAGCCTCAGAAAAAGTGAGAGATTTTCAATATTTCATTGCTGTTATATAATGACTAATAATTTGTTTTCAGCCAAGATCTGCTAGCCCTAATTTAATAAAGTATCCATATGTGTACAGCTAGTCCTTGACATAGGACTGGTCACATAGTGATCATTCAAAATTATGTTGGATCTTCCAAAACCTACTTACAACCTTGTTTCAAGAGGTCCAATGGCTGCACATACCTCATTGTCACATGACCAGATTTTGGGAGTTTGTCAATTTGCTCATCTTAAGGCCAGTCCTGTGGTCATGGCAAAAACACCCATAGGAATACATTGATTCAATTACTTAAACAATCCCAGCTTTGGCTGAATGTTCACCATATTTATTTAATGACTGCTACAAAAATAAAAATAAAAAAGATAAATAAAATTGGTGTCTGGTCACATGAGTCCTTCAACTTACAACCATCATTATTTGTAATGGAAAATCCAGACTCCATTATGATTGTAAATTGAGAACTACTTGTGCCTACCCATGTTAATATATATCTTTCTTTAATATGCATAGAAAATTGAGACAATATTTAGATGGCAATGTGACCTGCTGTACAGAATTGCATTTCAAAGGATAATAGTACCTAGATGCTTATTTGAACGAACCTCAGTCAAAGCCTTGATCAATGATAAGGACATATGCAGAAGACATTTGACGTATCCTCAAATATTTGTGAAATATTTTCTATCAGATAACCACGATATCTGATCAGATACTTACATCCCACTTTTTGCTCACCAAATGAGCTCAAGGAGGTTACAATGTCCTTAAAAATATCCACTTGTGAAAATAAGATGCTGTGAAGCACAATTATAAGAATAACAATCCATAGATAAATGGTAAAATTTGCTCAATACGTAAATATTTTTTGTGTTGCTTTTAAAATAAGAATAAAGAAAGAAAAAGAAAAGGAACAAAATACAAGAATATATTCATTGTTAATATATATATAACAAGTGCTTAAAAATTAAGAGGAAAGATGCAATAAAAATTATAACATTACAAACATTATTTAATTGTGTGTGAGTGTGTTTATTTACTTAATAACACTTAATACCAATGGATGGATAACCAAATTTTCACTTAGTTAATAGATTTAGACCAATTAATAGAAAATCCTGCAATATTACTAAAGGCTATCTATCATTTGCATCAACATTGGAATAGTAGTTCAAAGTTTAGAAGTAGAATAATATCATCTGCAAATAAAACATGTTTAACTAAATTATGTACTACTTTGTAAATCTCCCTAAACTGTCTAACAGTACAAGTCAAGGGTTCCACATGAATATAAAAAGGCAAGGTGAAAATGAAGATCCATATCTAGCTCCTCTATATAATGGGAAAGTTGCAGAAAATATGCCATTAAATTTAGATGTGGGCAGCTTGTAAAATATCTTAATCCATTTTATGGATTATTTTAGGAATTTCAAAGGAAATCCTATTTCATACAATAAACACGTACTGTCTATTTTGTCAAATGCTTTTTCAACATCTAATGATAAAATTACAAATTGGTTTTCATTTTTGTTCAAGTCTATTAAATCTACAATTAACCTAATACATTCTGTTGCTTGCCTAATTTTTTATAAACTCTGCCTGATCATTCTTAATAGAAAATGGTAACACTTGCTGTAATCTATTTGCTAGCATTGCGGTTAAGATCCGTGTATTAATCAGTGAGATTGGATGATAATTAGCACATTGGGTATGATTTTTACCTGATTTTAATATAACTATAATACAAGCCCAATTAAATGTCTATGATAAAATTCCCTTATTGAATACAATTGATAAAGTTTTGGCATCAAAAGATCTATAAATGTTTTATACCATTGCATAGGAATCCACCAATCCTGGCGTTTTATCACTTGCCTTTAAAAAAATTTGTTTGATCTCTATCCCAAATAGTGAGGCATATAAAATATGTCATCTAAGTGCAATAGGCTTTTATTATTAGGAAGGTCTCTATATCTTTATGTGATATCTTCTCTGATTGAGTATATGGGTTTGATTAATTTTTTAAAAAAGAATAGTTTATGTCCTTTGAAGTTTTGTATATTTCATTTCTTTCACCACTAATAATTGGAGATGTGGCCCTATCTTTCTTTTACTAAAAAAATTGGCTAAAATCTTTCTAAGACAAGGATTCTCTATTGTAATTATGTTGACATGAATTATGTCTTCTGTGATATTATAATGTTTGCTTCATATTTCTTCTTCTGTAATTCTCTATACTCTATACAAGGTAGTAGATGGACATCTAACCACCTGTGCCTATAAATATTTTGATTCAGTTTTAAAATTATTTTCCTTTTATTTTTAATCTTAATTTGTATGGTCCATAAACAATCATTCCATTTCAGTTACAATATTTATAGGCGTCACATTCAAAAATTTGAACTCTTGATGTTTCTGAATTCAACACGCAAACATAAGTTTTTGATGTCTAATTGTTACTATCAAATATACACACAAAGATAGTTGAAATGTAAGAATTGCTACACTTATACATAAATGTCAATCTTTCAGTCATTTGTGCACAATAGAAACCATCTGTAATAATTATTTGAGTTGATTAGAGCAGGGGTCTCCAACCTTGGCAATTTTAAGCCTGGCGGACTTCAACTCCCAGAATTCCTGAGCCAGCTGGCTCGGGAATTCTGGGAGTTGAAGTCTGTCAGGCTTAAAGTTGCCAAGGTTGGAGACCCCTGACTTTGAGCATGTCAACAAAAATGGTTAAACAACTATCAAAGAGATAATCACAGCACCAATATGTAAAGAGCTAACCATGGCGATAGAGTGAGAGAAAGGCCATTTCATTTCTGCTTCTACATTTGAAGGCCATAAAATTGCTTTAATCTCTATGTTTAAACAAATCACTAGAATTGTGAGCAGTATCATACTGTATTGATGTCTGAGAAATGTATGCTTGTGAACATTATTATCTCTCTTCCAAGTTACAATGTGCAATTCATTGTTTGTCTCCCATTCCAAAGATCAGAATCATTATTAATAGATACAATATGGCCCTTTTCTCTGACATGTGTATTGGGGATCCTGTTCTATAAAACCACTTTATTAATAAAGATAAATGTATCCCTGCCATCAATTTCATGAAGATGTCATATAAATAAGCAAAATTTAAATTAGTCCTCCAAAGTAACTAGTGTTTTCCAAAGGTTCCAGACACACTGGGGTTTGCTATACTGCTTTTTTGATGGTCTCCCCATAATGTAGCAAATAAAATAATAATATTTAAAAATACAGTAAAGGGCTCTTATTCAGGGTGGATCTCTATCTTGCATTATCAACTTACCGAAATCTCATTTTTTATCTGAAAAAATTAAGCAAACTTTCATCAGTTTTGCTAGCTTGAAAGCAATTGAGTGCAAAAGAAAAATTCTATTGAATTATAGTTTAATCTATATAATGATTATTTAGAAGTTGGATATATGTTTCATAGTTGGGAAATGCCCTGAAAGGCAGGGCTGCAATATTATTCTTGACAGTTCTTATTTATGTTTCTTTATATCAAGGATTGGTATGATTCTTCAGTAAATGCAATTAGGTTCTCTTTAAATTTCAAATTCAACTTATTCAAAACAACCTTCTGACAATTTTAGTAGTACACATACACAACTTCCGAAGGCTAGATGTTCCACTGATTCATCGTTCTAACTTTCAGGAAATTTCTCCTTAGTTTTAGGTTAGAACATGGTATTAACAATTTATCAATCAACACCATTCCCTATTCTGTCTGGTAGAAGAAATAACTACTTTTCTATTACAACAGGTTCACACTGGCCTCAGATACCATGTTCATGGAGGTTTTTTTTGGTGGCCTTATACAACATGGCGGGAAAATGATAAACAGTTTTTTACAGTGGTGCCATTTTAAAATGGTCGTATCTCTTCTGAATGGTTTTTCTTTATAGCTCAGGTGAAGTGGTAAATCACTGCTACTTCTGGTTTGGAACTAATAACTTACCTTGGTGTAATGGCTGACTTCAGTGAGCTGCTGGTTGATGTATTACACTGACCTTGTAAGGAATAATGTTTTCATATGAACAATCCAATTAACCTGATAGACGAATTAGCTGTAAGAGGCCAATATGGGGATGTTATAAGAAATATGCTTTGGCAAAGGGAATAGAATACAACAGGATGATGATAGTAATGATAATGATGATAATGTTGATTATGGCTTTAAAGCATGTAGGATGGAATCTAACATTGCAAGAATGGAATACATGAATCATATTTACAGTCGCTAGCTCAGATTAAAACTATGGAAAAAACAACTCCTTCCCTCAACTGTCAAGGCAGGAGAGAATAATGATGGCAAACCTGATTATTTGAGAGTCTGATTGCTGTTATTATACGAAATAAGATGAAAAGCAATGTTTAGGGTAGAATCACACAGGAAACAGGTGTTCAGGCTTTCCAAGAGGAAGGAATATGAAGCAAACAATTCAAGAAAATAAAAACTAAAGCCAGAAAAAATGGTAGAGAATAAAAAGTAACCTAAACAAGAGGGAAGCAAAAGTGGATTTGAAGAAAGACATTCAGAATGCCAAATCTTTTTTAAAAGATTATACAGATGCATTAATTGAAATAAAGTGGCATAGATGCAGTTCATATTGCTCTGACTGATAATCTAAAGTTAGCAATCCAGTATCAATCCTGAAGCGAATTTGGCTGAGGCCATCTTTGAGGTTTCAGGGTTGCAAGAAAGAAGAAGGGACAGGAAGGGAGGAAATAGCTGGGATTTGTAGTCAAAACAAAAAGATTTCTGCTGGGAACCAAGGATATTCCAACAGTTGACTGAAGAGAGGAGGAGTGGAATAACCAAGCAACAGGCTAGCACCTCTATTGGACAATGTGACTGATGACTTGGGGGAAGGGAAAACTTTCACTTTTTAATCTGGTGAAAACTGTAGGAACTTTCAGAGTTGGTTTTCACCAGTTGTGTCAATATGATGTCATTCCTTGACTACATAGAAAGCAGAACTACCTATCTTGAAGTTGTGCTATCTATGGGTGCATTATTTGGAATGCTGACATCCAATAGATTCAATCCTGGCAATGTGTTGTGTATGAATGTTTATTATAGAGACAGTGCTGAAATTCACTTGAACACCATGAAATGTTAATAGATTGTGAAATAAATCTGTGAACATTTTAATGCCATAATCAGCATTCACAAATGATTCTGGCAAAAGGCAAGTTACAATATTCAAAAATGAATAACTTATTTAGCTGATGTTAGGGAGAAGGAAGAGGGTTCCTTCTCTAAAAGAGGGTTGAATTTTCCCATTCATTTCTATGGAGGAACTGAGCTCTACATATAGGTCTATTCCTTGAAATTAATGGCAGCTCTGGAACATCAGAATGAATCCAGAGAATATATTTAATGTTTGATAGAGACAAAATTCAGTACATCATTTCATGCATTTGAACAATTTGTCTCAGAATAGTCTGCTCTTAAATGTATATCTCATACTTAACTATTAATTTTTGAAGAAAAAAAAGATTATTGCATTTTGCCAATCTTCGTTATGTTCTAATGTCAACTCTTATCTTCTTTCTTTCTTAGCTGGTCTTTTACAATAGTTTTTTTTTTTTGCCTGATTCTGTAGTCATTTATCATCTGACTCAAGAACAGGTGTTCCCATATGTATTGCTATTGTCCCATTTTTCTATAGGCAGACAGTTTTTCATGGAGAGAAGAGCTAAAGTTTTCAGCTACCCTCATAATAACCTTAAGAAATGCACTTTTTTAAAAAAGTTTATGTACTGCAGAACTGTTATGCAGCAAACACTTTCAATAAATTTGCTCCAATACTACACTGGAACAAAATGAGAACACTGTATCAGAGAGGATGCTGGGATCTGCAGAACACATAGACTTTAGTGGCTAATTTCTAGCTTTGTAATAGACCGCAGTTTAATATTTGCTAGTTTATTCTCACCATTACCATACTGAAGTTTCTTACAGTATCATTACCATCGCCACAAAAGAGTATATGGAATGCAGAATTGTTTTTCATGGGAAATGGTAGAGACTTGAATCATTCAGAAACACTCACATAAAACTGGGAAAATACACGGTGCAACATGATTAAATCTGCAGTTGTATAAAAATAAGCTGATCACCCTAATATTCCCTTTTTTCTATCTCTCATTTTGTGCACTAGCCTTGAGCAACTGCATTCAATTCCCAGGGCTATCATCTGGAACTGCTTGGTGGCAATAGTTTATAATGTAATATGTGTTAAGATTGCCTATGATAAAATGTAATATTCCAGTACTGTTGTGTTAAATCTGGCACTAGTTCCAATAAAGCTTTTAATACTGACTTGCTTTGTTTCTTTGGAAATGCATTTTTTATTCTAAGGTACGTGTTGCTATTGATTATTTATTTATTAATCTATGTGGCCATCCACAATTCACATTTCCTACTTTAAGCAGTTAACATAGCATTAAAAAACATTATACAGTACATCAAATGAACAGCAGAAAATAGTATCAGATTATTTATTTAAACAATGTATACCCAATTAATCTACTCTATTTCATAGCAGTAATTAAAAACCCCAAACAACAGCATAATATGCAATCTGAATATTAATTCCAAATAATAATAACCAGTAAAAAAAACAACCTCAGCATATCCCAGTTTCTTTGGAAGGATTTAATAGGTGGATACAAATGTCAAATGTATTGATTTATTCATATAATTAAATTTATATACCACCATCTCACTGTCAAGCAATACAATCTAAGCAACTGACTGATTGGGTGAGCAACCATGGTAATAATAGTACAATGTAACATTAAACTCTAAAAAAAAAATTCTTCCATTTCGCACCATTGTATATTTAAAATAAATACATTCATCAAAAGGACAGATTTAATCTCCAGGTCTAAATCCCTGATGGGCTATCCAGATGTTATGAAAGATCAGAAGAATCAGAGCCATCCAGATCTCCAAGGGGAGATGGTTCCATAAAGCAGATACAATAACAGAGAAGGACCAACTTTTTGTTCACACAATATGACATTTTCTTAATTGAGGACACCTGGGATAAGATAGGAAGGATTAAAATGTTGAGCTAAATAACTGAATTGAAGGATACAGAGAAAATAGAGTAAAAATGAAGAGATTGATTGTCTAATACAGGGATGTCAAACTCCTGGCCCATGGGCTGGATGTGTCATGTGCTGGCCATGTCCACGCCCGGTTTAGCGAAGGAGAAAAAAACGTCCTGATATGTCACATGACGCTGCTGTGATGATGTGTGTTTGACACCCCTGGTCTAATGCAAGTCTATCCCTAAGTAGATCATGAATGAGATAGGAGATAGATTGGTGGGGAAAGTGACTATTTTGAGAAATAAGGAGAAAATGAACCAAGAAGTATATTAAAGATCCAGGTTTGGGAATGGTCAGGAGAAACAGAAGGGAAGAATAAACTGGAGAAGGAGAGAGGTTAAGAAAAAAGCAAGGGCATTTAACACTAGCAAGGGAACATTTTTCCTTTGGTGGCAGCAAGAGCTGGAATGGAGAACACAAGGATTTGTTTTCTGCAACACTTTGCAACACCCCAATGGGACTCAATACAGCTAAAAAGGGAGTAGTGGTGCTGTGGGGTGGAATGCAAGAGATTCAGGTCAAAGTGAGAACAGCGGATTCATCTGGGATGAATTGTGGTCTGGGAATCCAAGCAGAGAAGGAAAACAAAGCAGTTTAGAGGTCTAATTCATACAAAGGCAACATGGCAACGGTGACAAGATAATCAGTAGAGAAAATTACAGTAAGCATAATTTAAGTGTAATTTTCAAGAACCGCCTCCCCTTATGCCTGAAGAGAAAAGTTTTCGATCAATGTCTGCTACCTGCTCTAACGTATGTCGGTGAAATATGGACAGTAACCTCACAATCGATACAAAAGATATGAGTTACTGAAAGATCCATGGAAAAATAAATGCTCGGAATTACAAGAAAAAATAGAAAGACCTGCACATGGATTAGAGAACAAACAAAAGTATATGATACCATCAAGAGAGCTAAAGAATTGAAATGGAAACGGGGTTGGTCGCATAGCAAGAAGAACTATAGCAGGTGGAACAACGCATAGAATGGATCCCACTTGATAAAAGGCATCGACGAAAGAAACCTAAAAAAAAATAGATTGATGACATAAGCAAGTATTAAAAAGCTCGTCTTAAGTCACATGAGAGGATCCACACGGGAGAAAAACCATTTCAATGCATAGAGTGTGGAAAGAGCTTCAATGCAAAAAGTAGCTATATTGTACATGGCAGAATCCACATGGGGGAGAAACCCTTTCAATGCGTGCAGTGCGGAAAGAGCTTCAGTCAAAAAGGTCATCTTAAGTCACACGAGAGGATCCACACGGGAGAAAAACCATTTCAATGCATGGAGTGTGGAAAGCGTTTTGCCCGTTCTGATAGCTTTCGTGCCCACGAACGGACCCACACAGCGGAGAAACCATAGAAATGCCTGGAGTGTGGAAAGAGCTTCTGTACATCCAGCATCTTAACTTCCCATCAAAGTATGCACAGAGGAGAGAAACCTAATCAATGCACCAAGTGTGGGAAGTGCTTCAGTCAAACAAGTTACCTTAATACCCATAAAAGAATCCACATAGGTGAAAAGCCCTATAAGTGCACCGAGTGTGACAAATGTTTTGCCAATTTGCGGGCCTTCTCTTGCCACAAAAGGCTCCATACTGGGGAGAAACCTTATGAATGCCACACATATGGAAAGTGCAAAAAAAAGCTGTTATATAGCAGAGTCCACACTGGGGAGAAACCCCATGAATGCTTGGAGTGGAAAAAATTTCAGCAAAAGGGGCAGTTTAACCTTACATAATAGGATCTATACAGGGGAAAAGCTGTATCATTGCATGGTGTGCAGAAAGAGCTTCGCACACAAAAGCAATTTCAATTTATATGACAGGATCCACAGCGGAGAGAAGCCGTATAAATGCCTAGAGTGTGGAAAATGTTGCAGTGATAGTGGTAGTTTTACCTCCCTGGATATAATCCACAGAGGAGAGAAACCATTTAAATACATCGAGTGTGGAAAGAGTTTCAAAGATGGCATGAATCTTTTGCTGCATAAAAGAATCCACACAGGGGAGAAGCCCAATCAGTTTGTGGAGTGTGGAAAGAAATTCAGAACCGGGAATAACTTTAATTGCCATAAGAAGACACATAGCAGGGAAAAATAATGTTAATTGGTTCATGTTGCTTCTCAAAATTTGCTTCATGCCCATAGAAGTTTTGCCTGAGTTCTGGAGAAATGCATGGAGTATTGGAAGGGCTTCCAAAGCAGCAGAAACATCCTGATCCATTAAAAAGAAGAGTTCCTTTGTAGAACTAGGAATTAACTTTTAGATATTAGATCTTTGATGGAGTAGAGTAGAGTAGAATTAGATTAGAAACAATAAGAATAGAAATGGAATTCAATGTAGAAATAGAAAGGGGGATGGGAAGGGAATTCTCTCATTGGCCAAGTGAGATTGGACATACAAGGCATGTGTCTCCAATGCATATGCTCTCAAGTGTATACAACATACCACAAATGATCAACTTTTCTTAATTCGAACAGCAAAGGAAGGGAGGGATTTGGGAACTAACACATCCAGATGGCTATGGAGATTCTCATTCATGCAAGCTGCAGTTCTCCCAAAGGTACTTTTATCAAAAGGCAACTGGAGTTTTTTTCCCCTTGAGATTTCCCTTCTCATCCAAGAAATTTCTTCAGTTCTCTTTCTTCTTGAATGAGAAGTGAAATGTCTTCAAGGAGAAACAAAGTTGACTTTTGAAAAAAGACACCTTTGGAATAACACCTTCAGGCAACATAAGGCTGCAGAAAGCAGGCTTGGAGTCTAGAGAAGATGATGAAAGTTTTCAAGAGGAAACATTGCAATCTAAGTGGTGAGGTCCAGACCTGGTGGTGTTGACTCCCCATATTTCCCTAATGTTGGAAGGAATCAAGCAGTGGATCTACTACACCCATGTGGAGAAAGTCAGGCCAGAAACAAAGACAAGTGGGATCTCCAGTGAGCTCTTCACTGGGAGAAAGTGACGGAAGAGAATGAACTAATGAACCAATATGAGACTCGAGAGTTGTGTCAAAAGTGATAACTGGAGGGATGGCATTGTGTGTCTGCATTACCTTTAACCTGGGTTTTGTTTAAATGATTTCTAGTCTGAGATACGATATTGTTTGTGCTTGATTTTTATGAATGCCCCAACTTATGCAATAGCTTAAGGCTTAGCTTACACATCTCAGATACAGGCTCTTTTTGTTGGGGAAATTGGACAATGTAGGGAATCAAGTTTAGAAAATACAGGTGGCCCTTGATGTATGACCACAATTAAGCCCCAAATTTCCATGGCTAAGCAAGACAGTTGTTAAGTGAGTTTTGTGCCATTTTACAAGTTTTGCCACAGTTGTTCAGTTAGTAACATGGTTCAGTTAGTAACAGGGCAGGGGTGGGCTTCAAAAATTTTAGCAAAGGGTTCTCTGCCTGGTTACTGGTGGACATGGCCATGGTGGGCATGGCTAGTCAGCCTCCTGCACCACGGCAGGAGGGGAGGCATTTTTTTCCCTCCCCGGGCTCCGGAGGCTCTCTGGAAGCTGGAAACAGGCCTATTTCCAGTCTTCCTGAACTTTCGGGAGGCCCATTTTTCACTCTCCCTGAGCCTCCATGCACACCCTGCACTTACCTGCATCCAAAACGGGTCACGTGGGGACTCCTCCGACGGCTGGGGCTGAGTGGGTGGGGCCAGCCAGGAGTGGAATTTGGGGATTTTCTGAACTGCACAGAATCTTAGATAGGGGCTCTCCCAAACCCCTGCAAGCCCTCAGCAGCTCATCCCTGATTGTGGGCCCAACTCAGGACCATATAGGTTGGAAACATGCAGAAGAGGCCTCCATTCTGTAATGGATAGACAATGGCTATTATGATCACGAATGATGACTGTAAGCATATCCAGTGAGGATGAGTGTTGGTTTTTTTATATGTATACAGTATTCTTAGAATGGATTGTGCTTTTAAGGATATTGTTCAGGCTCTTGTCTGAGACAAGATTTTAGTTCCAAGCTAGCTTCCCTAATGCTGAAGGATACATCCTCATCCTATTGTTGCTACTGGTACATATTATTGTACATCTCTTTCTAAAAGGGGCCTTGATATAAACACTTTCTCAAAACTAAATTATCACTTTACTGTATATCTACAATCACAAGACTACTAATCCTATGTATAAAGCAGGCCCTGAATAGATTTCCATGTTTTTCCCTTTAAATACTGTACTTTGTCTTCCCACTAGAGATATATGATAGACAGTTTTGAGATGAAAATATGTAAGGTTTTTAGAAAATCAAGTTATCAAATTCTTTATGCTCGACTAGGCTGGAAAGCCAGATAATAGATAAGAAACTCAGGCACTCTTCAAAAATATAGGACATCTAGATATGTAACAATAGTTTATTTTATCTGAGTCCATGGCAGAGATTGAATTATAGAGCTTTTAAAAAAGCAGATATGATGATTCTTTACATCTAGACCATAAAGAGAGAGAGAGAGAGAAATTCCAGATGTTTCAGATTACCCAAAAAGTGGTTTAAACACATGTTTTGTCATTTGCGTTCTTTGAAGCAAAGACAAGATAATTTACAACTGGGACTTGCATGTTACAGACAGAGTTGTTGTTGTTGTTGTTTTAACCAGACCATTTTATCCTATTTCCATAGATCTGGTTTGCCTAAAGTGTATGCACTGAATGCATGAATGATGCATAAATTCCCAGTCATCTATAAAAGTGTCACAATAGTTCCTATTATTTTGTTATTAAGCTGACATGCAGGATTTTGTAAAAGCAAGCAGCTATATTTCTTTATGCTTGAACTGAAGAGAAGTATATTCTATCTCAGTAGTGATTAGAGATACAAAAAAAACTCTCTAATACTTTCCCACATCTTTCTTTTACCATTGTATTAGCATGTACTCAACCATCTGCAAAATTAATTGAGTGTAGCTGTTTGTACAGATCAGCAGGCTAAAGAACCACACTTAAACATTTTTTTTTAATGTGAAGCTACATCTAGGTTTGGTGAGGATGCAAAATGGAAAAAAGTAGGTTTGGCACAAGGCATAAACTCCTTCCAAGTTACCGTGGAAAATTATTTTCTACCAATTTAAAGGAATGATATAACTGTTGCAACAACAACAGCAATCATAAGAGAGTTCCAGAATTAGATGTTGCATGGAAAGCAATAAAAGAGCGAGATGGAGTGAGCATGCATGAATCTAGCATGCCGTGTCTATTATGTGAATGATTAAAATGCCAAAATATCAGCGTTGGTGTCTCAATTACTCACACGTAGAAAAAGTCTACAAGTTGATGTTTCATGAAGAAATAGTGAATTCTGAACTACCTTCCTTCCAATGGACTTCTGTGCTATCACAGATACTAGTTCTGAAAGTCTACTATGCAAATAGTCCCACTGTTTGGAACTCAATCTATTATGACTACTCAGTAGGATGTAACATATTATGGTTATGATAACATTATCTAAAGCTAAAGGGGCTGATGCAGCTGTTTTATGGCATCCAGTTAAATTTAGGGACAAAATTTTGTTACTCATGAAATTGTCCAATTCCTAAGCATGCTGTTCTGAGGCAGACACGTGTTGTCATTTTTAACTCTAGGGTAAGAGAAATCTCCACTCCAAGATTTAGCTCCTCAAACTTTATTGAATGGTGTCTTGTTTTCCTACACAAGTGGCACAGATGACAGACGGTTGTGGTATGGCTTTTTCCTGTCAATCGTAGATAGCTTTGTAGTACAGATGAGCTCAGGGTGAGCGTTCTTTTAAAAATAATTTTAATAAAAGTTTTAGTTTCCACAGTAAAAGATAATACACAGAAAAGAAAAAAATTGCAAGAGAGCAGAAATAGAAATAGAGGGGGGGGGGGGGGAACCTTTAATAAGCAACTTCTCAGCCATATCCCGACTGGTGTAAACAATTTCACTATCTTTTCACCTCATCTCAATTAACAGATATAAAACCTTTCATAAGGCCCATAACTCAGCTATAGGCAAATCCAAATAAGTAATGCCTTCTCCAATCTAGGTGTCAGCAAAAAGTCCAGACAGAGTCCTAAAATAGCAACATTAATTAACAGATATAAAACTCAGCATTCCACATCTCAGCTCTTAACTGTAAGCAAGTCCACCTTTAAAAGGCATAAACTCAGCCTTGGTTTATGTCCCTTATGCATTTTCATCAAGGTTATAGATACGTTACTTCGTTTACAGCAGGATCTCTCCAGTCATTCCACTAGGAAATGTAACCAGTGGTTTTAAATCAATCAGATCAACTAGTGATTTCTGAACATTTCAGAGCTCTATGTTTCTATGTTTTGGTCTACTATATTCAGCTGCTGTGGAAATAATTAGTTCCCCTATGATATAATAACCAGGCAATATGAAGCTGGAATTTGCAGAATCCTTGGTTTATGTCCAGTTACAAGTGTTCAGTGTTCAAACTTTTCCTTGTCAGCATAATGAAATATATCTTCAACTTCTTTAATCTGATCAGTAGTAGAATGACTGCTTTTTGCAAAATTCCCCAAGAGTTAACAGCCACATAATTTCCTTATTTAGGCAGTCTTCAACTTATGTCCATAATTGGGACCAGAATTTCTTTTGTTAGGCAAGGCTTAACAATTTCCATTGTTAAATGAGTTGCTTTTATTTTGCAATATGTTTTGTTGCCATGTTTGTTAAGTGAATCACTGCAGTTGTTAAATGAATCTTGCAGTCAGTAAGTGAATCTGGCTTCCCCATTGTTGGAAGTTGGTTGAGAAGGTTGAAAATAGTAATCACATGATCCCAAGGCACTGCAAACTTCCTAAATACATGTCAGTTGCCAAGCATCTGAATTTTGATCATGTGAGTGTGGGGATGCTGCAATGGTCATGTAGGAAGAAAATCTAGTCCGGTTCCAAACTGGGAAAAAGACACAGGAAATAAAATGGAGCTTGCTGGTTGTAAAGAAGGTCTCTGTTTATTTGGTTTCCAGAAACTTCAGTGACAGTAGAAATGTTTCCAAGAAGTCTGACAAAATGGCTGAATGAGTGGATGGATTTTTAGAGGATTCTGGGGTTTGGTGATTGAGATGCTCCAGGGGGTTGTGCAATGTAGTAAGCTTTGTGTCTTTTACTATTTCAATGGTGGTGGTTAATCCTATTATGTCCTAAAGGTTTTGTCCTGTCCTAAGAATTTGGGTGGGGGAATGTAAATTCTTAATCTCATCAGATCCAGCCTGGGGGAACCGGGCTGAAGGTGTTTTGTTTCTTAATGGCACAAAATATCCATCTTTAAAGACTGCATGGTTCTGCTTGAAGCAGCTTGAGTTTTCCTATAGCAGAAAGACTGGGGTTGCTTTCTGCCTTCAAGAGCATGTTCCTCCATTTCTCCTTTGGGGAAATATGATATTTCGCCTATTTTAATATTCCCCAAATTATTTAATTCTCTGGGGAGGGGGTACTTCTCACAGTCGTAAGTATGAGAACTGATTGTAAGTTACTTTTTCAGGGCTGTTGCAAATTTGAACAGTCGCTATACAAATAGTTGTAAGTTAAGGATTTCCTGTACTTTAGCATGAATGGCTTGCCGTGCCATGTTACTCAATACACTTGCTCCTGATTTAATTAGGGTTTGCATCTCTTCTTTAAACAATGCAGAATGATGTATAGCATCTTTTTACTTTAATATGATGGTATTTTGATCTGTGACTATTAATAAAAAATGACTGATTAATAATCTAAAAAAATTCACTCCCTTTCCCCCTTTTTATTACAGAATGAGTTGTGTACAGATATTAATCCCCCCCTTTAAAATAGCAATTGTATCCAGACTGATTTCAAAACAAATCATATTAAATTTAATGCAGTTCTGTTTGAACAAAATATGCATCACCCCGTTTAAATTCTTCTGCCTGAATTTAGTTCATCTGAATGAAAAAGGTAATGAATTTAGGATTTGTAGCAATATTGCTACTGTTTAAAAACATCATGTGAACATTTATATTTGTTTATTTTCCTGGGTTACATAGGGGAAAAAAAGATGCATAAGTAAGAGATGGATTATTAGACAGAAGAGAGGAAAAACCCTATTTTGCTTTGCAATGCATCATTGGAAATGTAGCTAAGTATGAAAACCAGACTTGCAGCTATTTTTGGCTACTTATAAGCAAGGATATTAATGCATAATACTTATGCCAATGCTTAGAGACACTGAGAAGAAAAAGTGGTGGAAGGGGCTAATTGGTTGCTGTTCCTATCCATATGTATTACAGAGACGCTTTTATGTTTCACTTGGAATCATTTGGTGACCAAATGAATAATTCATTCTCACGTAACCCCACTGGTCTTGCGTTCTGGGTAAAAGAGAAGTAAAAATAATGCAAGTTTCGTGAAAATAAACAAGAAAACGGTATGGTAGATGAGGAACAATGTGTTCTTTTATAGACCAATTTTATTTTTAAGGTCTTTTATGATTTTTTTTTTTTGTCTTACTTGCCTGCCCAACAACTGGCATAAAATAATTCTGTATTATAAAGTCTCACAGTGGGGTTTGCTCTCTGTTTATGTCAGTGGTGGGATTCAAATTTTTTTACTACCGGTTCTGTGGGTGTGGCTTGGTGGGCGTGGCTTGGTGGGCATGGCAGGGGAAGGATACTGAAAAATCTCCATTTCCACCCTACTCCAGGGGAAGGATACTGTAAAATCTCCATTCTCTCCCCACCCCACTAACCTGCTTTCCAGCTCCGTTCTCCTGTGCAGGGAAACAAAAGAAGACACAGCTAATCAGCTGAGACTTGGGAGGCAGAGAATAGTTGGGGGCGGGACCAGTCAGAGCTGGTATTCTGAACTACTCAAAATTTCCACTACTGGTTCTCCGAATTACTCAAAATTTCCGCTACCAGTTCTCCAGAACTGGTCAGAACCTGCTGAATACCAACACTGGTTTATATACAAAGTGCCTTGCCCTGACAGTGTTAGTGGAATTAATCATAGTGATTCCTTGATTTGGCCTTTTGATTTATGGAAGAGAATATTTGTAGCTCAAGGTTGAACTGTAGGGTACTTGGTGCTCTCTGAGCTTGGCTGTTTTCTTACTCCACTCTCTTCTAGCACTGATAATGTTACCTATTTTGGTAATAAAATGTCTGCAAGAAAACAACATCAAGAACCTCACAATGAACTAGTAGTTCCTTGATGAGGGCATTTTTTTACTACTTGATTGTTGGTCTAGTGTTAATCTTGGTGTTAATCTCTGCTGATATGGGTGTTGATTGCTGGCAAGGAAGTGCTTTGGTTTTTTTTTTTCCTTTTTAGTCCTTTGATTGTCTCTCTCTTGGATGATATGTAGATGTTGTTTATCTCTATGTGCCTGTTGATCACCTATTTGTCTTGAGTGCCAGGCTTTTAGGGATTTTCTACTATTCTTGGATTTAGCTTAGTCTAGAATGCTCACATTTTCCCATTTGAAAGTATGGTGAAGTTGTCTATGTATTGTGTAAACATCTGCAGGAAAACAACCTCACCATAACCACTTTATTCTATCACAGAAATTAAGAAGATTGTTCTGGGAAGCAAGCTTTGTGATGCATCACCCATTCCCCCGAAACATGCTCATTCCATACAAGGTTAGGAAAATTCCCATAAAGGTGAAGGTCTCATTCCTTATTGGTTCGTTGCATTTAACACTGTTTGGCAAGGACACATTTTCAGCATGAAGTCTTCCTGCAGAAAATCAAACCTAGAGAAGGTGGGCTGAGGTTGCTAAGCAACAGCTTTGACATTGGTCAGGTACTCTGAAAAAAAGAAGAAGAAATCTCGATATTCAGAAGAGCTGAGCTCTTTCCAAGAATATAATGTCATTTCCTAGAAGTGATATTTTTTTCCGTAATAAACTCCATTACATGCTTAGCCCTTATAGAATTCACAAGGAATTGAACACATATTGTTCTATAAACATCACTGAGTTATTTATTTATATGGCATTAATTTAGCTAATATACTGTAGCTATAATGACTATTCCATGCTAAAGGTGAGGTAAAGTTTTTAATGGATTTACAATTTTGCATCAATAGCCTATCCTATGTTTTTTTTTTCTATTGCTTATTTGTGTTCTAACTTTGCTAATATTAAAAAAAAATGCATTCATTCCAGTAGGTTCTTTTGAATAATCTAACCTATTTTTTGCATCTATCATAGTCACAATTAATGAAGCCTTTATAACACCTCCTGTGCTTCATCTCATGGCTGTTAAATCTTACTGGAATAACTTTTTATATTATGCTTTCCCCTGCCCTGCTCAAATTTTGTTAAAGACAGCCTGAAAAAAGGAATCCCAAGGGAATGTAAAAATCTGTTTGTTTTCTCTGTAGAGATGTCACAGAAATGATATTCTGTTCTATTTAAGAAAAGAAAACTGTAATTAAGGACGGGCATAAATTTGGTAAAGTTTACATTTGAATGGAAACGTATTTAATTTTCCCATCTTTGCACCGATTTATACATATAAATTCAGGAACCATTCACGACCCTCACAGTTTTCCAATTAAAAAGCCCATTAGATTTCTGCACAAATATGCACATATTAATGAAAATAAACAAAACGTACCAAGCTAGGGAAAACTGCAAAAATGGGGACCCTTACCTAAACATTACAAACAAAGATGCAAGATGCTTAAAGAAACACAGATGTTTAAAGATCTGTTTACTACAAATCTTTTATTTCGAAGTGCTCAGACTCATTCAAGAATGTGATGAACCACGCCTAAAAACAGAAAAATAAGAAACAGGGGGGAAAGTCTCATAATTGGCAGATTTAATGATCATTACTGTGATTTTATTTAGTTCAACACGGGCAACCCAAATGCTTGTGGGAATTCATTTGAGCCTCTGAATGAATTTTCAGATATTCTACTGAAAATGATGGAAGAAGGATAAATTACGATATCAGTTAAGTTGACCAATCAGCAATGGGTTCTGTGTTCTGAATATTTTGCAAGATTAATTGTCTTTAATAAATTCTTGTGTTACAGCAGCAGCACGGAAACGGCATTAGTCGTGTTGGTGGATGATCTCTGGCGGGCCCATGACAGAGGTTATTCCTCTGTCCTGGTCCTGTTAGATCTCTCGGTGGCTTTTGATACTGTCAACCACAGTATCCTATTGCGGCAGCTGGGAGGGTTGGGAGTGGGGGGCACTGTTTTGTGGTGGTTCTCCTCCTTCCTCTCCAACCGTTCACAATTTGTGTTGGCAGGGGGGCAGAGATCAACCCCGAGGCGCCTAATCTGTGGGGTTCCTCAGGAGTCAGTGCTCTCACCTCTGCTGTTCAACATTTATATGAAGCTGCTGGGTGAGATCATCCGTGGCTTTGGGGTAGAGTTTCATCAGTACGCTGATGATACTCAGCTGTACATTTCTACCCCAGGCCACCCCAATGAAGCCGTGGAAGTGATGGCCCGGTGCCTGGAGGCTGTGCGGGGTTGGATGGGGCTGAACAGGCTTCAGCTCAACCCAGCCAAGAACAATGGCTGTGCTTTCCAGCACCCCGATACAGCCAGCTAGTTCCATCACTGGCTGTGGGGGGTAGGGAAATTCTTGCCCCCACAGATAGGGTGCACAATCTGGGTGTCCTCCTGGACGTACGGCTGTCATTAGAAGAACATATAGCGGCCGTCGCCAGGGGGGATTTTTATCAGGTCCTTAGGATCTACCAGTTGCGGCCCTTTCTGGATTGGGATGCACTTCGCACAGTCACATCCCTCGTTATCTCCCGCCTAGACTATGCCAATGCTCTCTACATGGGGCTCCCCTTGAAGAGCACCCGAAGGCTTCAGCTGGTGCAGAATGCGGCCGCACAGGTGGTTTTGGGGGCTTTTCGGAGCTCTCATGTAACGCCACTCTTGCGTGAGCTGCATTGGCTCCCGGTGGTCTTTCGGGTGCGTTTCAAAGTGTTAGTTACCATCTTTAAAGCGCTCCATGGCTTGGGACCTGGGTATTTACGGGACCGCCTACTGCCACCATCGATCTCCTGTCAGCCAGTGTGCTCCCATAGAGTGAGTTTCCTCGGGGTGCCGCAGGCTGGAGGGCTGGCGACCCCGAGGGTGCGGGCCTTCTCGTTGAGGTCACCCTCCCTCTGGAATGAATTACCCCCAGAGATGAGGATCATCCCTGACCTTTTGACCTTCCGGTGCGCGTTGAAAACTCATTTATTTTATCAAGCCGGTCTGGCCTAGGGTTTTATAGGGTTTTAAATTTGGTTTTAATTAGTTTTAGTACTTATTTTTAAACCCTTGTCTCGTTTTTATTATTCAGCCATGATATTTAATCTTTTTAATTGTTTTTAATTATTGTGTTGTTATTGTGTTTTTTAATGGCTGTACACCACCCGAGTTCCACAAGGAGAGGGGGCGGTATATAAATCTTGTAAATAAATAAATAAATAAATAAATAAATAAATAAATAAATAAATAAATAAATATGCTATTAGACTACATCAGCTGTCACATCAGTTGTCAATTTGAAAATTGTTGGTAAGCAATAATTGGCTTAGCCCTACCCTTTTTATTGGATCTTTCATTATCAGGTACATTTTGCCTTCAGTTTCACATCCTTGCAGTACAGGTAGTCCTCGACTTATAATAGTTCATTTAGTATCCATCCAAAGTTACAACAGCACTGAAAAAAATGACTTATGGTCATTTTTCACACTTACATTCATTGCAGCATCCTCATGATCAAAATACGGATGCTTGGCAACTGACTCATATTTATGATTTATGATGGTTGCAATGTCAAGCAATGGGGAAGCCGGTTGTTGTCCTAACAACTGTGTTATTAACAACTGCAATTATTCACTTAACACCTGTTACACAGCCGATCTTGTTTAGGTGTAAAGGCTAAGAACCAATCTCTACTGGCAATGGATAAAGTTGGAGAAAGAATGCCTGGAGAGCCTACCAGTTAACCCAATTGGCCAATGTGACCTGTGAAACTTGGTGACAGAGTTATTTCTTAGTTTAATTATGCTAAAACTGCAGGAAAGATTTAGAATTGGTTTTATGTCAAGGCCCCAATTATCGAACCCAAGTAAATCAGAACTCTGAGACTAAGATCCTTCTCAAAGGTCTTCTTTATTGTATCATCACATCTTCAAAGGAAATCCAATTCTAAATCTTTCCCATGGTTTCTCTATTGTGTCAAAGTATGTCATTTCAACCTCCTTCCCCCCCTTCCTCATCTGTGTGGCAACTGAAGAATAGAAAGATGACTGCTGCCAGGTTCAGTTCAAAGTTGACATTAGGTTTCTATAAATTACATATCACCATATTGTTTATTGAATACCCACGATTTGTTGGGATCCTCTGATAAAACCTTTCAAGTAAGGTTAAGCTTCTGGCATAGCTCTTATCCTCCTTGAAGCATGCAACCATACAACTACATCAAGGTAGTACCTCATTGCGTGATGATGGTGGTGAGGATGATGATATACACATAAATGTGAAATTACATTTGTCAGTTGACCTTAAGAATTGAGGATGTCATAACGTGTCAATGTAGTATATGTGCAAATTTATTATTATTATTATTATTATTATTATTATTATTATTATTATTATTATTATTATTATTATTATTATTATTATTATTATTATTATTATATCATCTTCCCAAGCTGAAAACTAATAAGCTTGCATCTCTACTGATGCAATTTAAAGGGAGGCAAGAAACCATTAATTTGCAGTAAATGATTTTAGAGGATAACTTCTGGGGATTTCAATGAGACAATGGAACATTAAGATTATATGTGAGCAGGTGCTGCCTAGGAAACCATTTCAGCCTGGTGCTGAACAGATTGTGTGGGACAAAAGATGCTCATGGGGTTACTAACATTGCCATTCTGTTTTGTTTTTTTAACTCTAGAGACCTTGGCTGCAATAACGGTGCTGTTCAACAGTTCAGTGACGGGGTGGACCATATCAAACAGATCTGTACCTCAAGGCATTGCAAATGATTCCAGGGAAATTACACACTTCATTACACTTAAGCGCACAGAGACAAGCAATAATGAAACTCTAATATGAGGCCACCATCGGGTACAGATTACTGACATATAAAGAAAATCAGGGAAATACCTAGGGTGAGAAGGGGAATCGGTGAAGTTTAGTCTGTTGGTGAAGAAAGGGAGGGAGGGAAGGAGGGAGAGAAGAATGGATTCTAATAAAATATACATGGAGAGAAAACATGCAAGTATCCTGTTGTTGTAGTAGAAAGCCCTGTAGTTGTAGTAGAAACGGAGAGGCTCTACCTCTATGGAAAAATATGTGTTTTTCTGCAGAAAATGCCTGATATAAGGCAAGTCCCAGGGTTCCTAATGGGCCATATCATGCAGTTGGAAGAACATACTCAACAACTACAATGGTGTTGCTAAATCCTTCCAAAGAATCTTAAAACAGCATGACTACATTTCCATTTTAGTTTTCACAGTCTCACTTCTGTGTTAAATATGTTTTCTTCCAATCCGTGAGGTGTATGTGGAGCTTCCCTCCTTCCTGAGGCCTATTCTTCCTCAGCAAATCGGTCCAGTGACAGGTTAGTCCTCACGAATTTAAGGTATGACAAATGTAAAATACTGCAATTGGTAGGTTGTTCTGGCCACACCTGCCAGTGGAAAAGCAACAAACAGGAGACACATTTTGACAATTGATTAGAAGTTCTATCAAAACCAGATGGGGCTAGTGGTTCTCCAGTAGTCCAAGTACTACATTAGGGCAGAAAACACCAGATCTGTGAGGTGAGAGTAGACTCTGCTCTCCCATTTGTCTAAGGTTGTCACTTTAGATAAGTGGGAGAACAGAGAGTCCATTCTTACCTCACAAATCTGGTGCTTTCTGCCCTAATGGGAGTGATATGTGGGATTGGAAGACTGGTGACTACAGTGCTACAATCCACTTGCGCATTTCTAAATACATTTTATTCACACACATACACACGCTTAAAATGGCATGGATCCAAGGTAGCTGAGGAGCCCTCTCCCCCAACGGAAGTAGACCTCCCCACTTGCTCTAGTGTAAGAGACCTGATGCAGATGCTGTCTGCTAAGGAATTCCAGTGGGTGAGGTCAAGGAGAAGAGCTTTTTCTGCTGTGGTCCCAGTCTTGTGGAACAGTTTACCACTAGAAGTGAGAACTGCTCCCACCTTTGTGACCTTCTGGAAGGCTATCAAAACTTGGTTTTGCTACTTAGTCTGAAGCCTTGAAAGGGATAAACACCAATGGAGATAGCTGATGGGATAAGATCTCATCCTTGTGACATCCATCTCTTTTGTTCCAATTTTTATTAAAATATCTATGTCTGTCTGTCTGTCTATCTCTGTCTATTATCTGTCTAGTTCTGTCTATCTGTCTATCTATCTATCTGTCTGTCTATCTATCTATCTATCTATCTATCTATCTATCTATCTATCTATCTATCTATCTATCTATCTATCTATCTATCATTTTACTCTTTGTAAGCCACCCAGAGTCACCTTATCAGGGAGCTGAGCAACATATGCATTTAGTAAATAAGCAAACATATAAAAATAAATAAATGGCAATTGTACTTTTTTAAACTTCAGACTTACAGCACAAGATTTAGAGAAGGGTAAAGACAGGATGCCTAACCCTAACCCTAACCCTAACCGGATGCCAAATTGCACATTATTTCCATTTTACTTAAAAGTATAGGCTGAAAGGCTCCTCAAATAACTGTAGAATCACAGTACAATATATGTACCAAGCTGAGAAGTGGACTGGTTCCTTATTGAAATCTGTATCCTTCTGCTATATTCTGTGATATGAGTGTGGTGGTTGTGTATATGTGTGCGCTCATGCATTTATCCATTTTCTTTAACTGTAAAAAGCATCCATCCATTATGAAGTGGACTCACCTTTTCAATAAAACTCTGTGGGAAAAAAAAAATCACGCCCCCACCATCGATTTCATACAAAGAGATGAAGCTTCTAAAGATTTTATTTTCACTGTCCCTGGCAGAAATGCATGTTTTCTAATTATTCCATGTCTTTTTAAAAAACCTTTAGAACAAAGAAACAAATAAAAATGAAATAAAATGCAATCTTCCGGAAACCTTGCTTGGTTGATGGGTATGATGGTCCTTGTGCCCCACTGTTTTTTAAAAAAGTTTCCCATTCATAAAGAAATATACAGAGAATAAATGAATAAAGTAATTGGATTTCTCCATCACAGCTTGGCTAATAAGGTGCTTCTTATAACCTTGATGATATCTGTGTTTCATGGGTATTTCCTGGTTGTCTAAGCCTTGCTCTAAAAAGGAAAGGAAATAGAAGTGGTTTTTAATTTTTTATCCATTACTCGCAAATAACTGATGCTATCCAGGGAGACGTCCGCCCTCATTTCCTTGAATCCAATTCTCAGCCAGAGGGTGACTAGTGCAAGATTCCTGCAAGCTTCTGAGATTTCTGCATGAGGTTATGGGAGACATGAAATAAATACTGCACTGTTTAGCCCTCAATGGATTGAGATGATCTCTGAGCCTTTGAGAAAGCAGCAGGTATAATCACCTGCAGTACATTTTCAGTTTTAAAAAGCCTATTCATTTCCATTTTATTTTATTTATTTGTTTATTTATTTGTCAGTTGCTTACAAGATAACAGGTATAAGTAAAACATAGTTATGAATACATGGATAGATATAAGAAAAATAAAATATAAAAGAAACAATAGGACAGGGACGGTAGGCACGTTGGTGCGCTTATGCACGCCCCCTACAGACCTCTTAGGAAAGGGGTGAGGTCAATTAGAGCAAGTTAGCTAGAAAAAGGATACAGCCAAATGCTATTTCCCAAAGAACAAATAGCTGTACGTTACTTTTGTGGACCTGAAGCATAAATAAAATCCAAACTTGCACGTCATTAAACCAAAGGCCATTGGTCACTCCAGTTTCAAGTGGACAGAGATCTAGCCTTAGAAGTGGATAGCTCTCAATATGATAGCAAAAACAGTCTATGCATTGTCAAGAAATGTTCAACAAGTAGAAAACTGCAACTCCACAGAATGAAGTGTGTTTTAAGTGGTTTACAGTGTTATAAATAAATTTATAAAAAATAAAACTCTGTCTTATTTTTTTGCCACCAAAACAGGCACCATTATTTTCAGGGGGAATGTCATCTACTGACTCACCTCACTTGTGTGCATCAATCCGGAGCTCTGTTACCAGCTGCAGATGCCTTCAGGAAAGCCTTGCCGGCTGCAGAAGAAATGGACTGGCAAGGCAGGTGTCGGAGTGTGCGAGGCCTGGCTGCAACTGTCCAAAGGTAACTAGTAGGGCAGATCCACCATCCCTATCTCCACTCTAGCTTCATTTTTAACTGTGCACCCTGGAGAGGGCAGAGTCTAAATTAGGGCTTATTTTTTGGAGGGTAGGGCTTATATTGGGTGCACTTGTAAAAATCAAGCTAGGTCTTATTTTCAGAGTACATTGTATTTTCGGGGAAACATCGGCAGCATATTACCTCCAACAATCTGGGTCCTCTTTTTACCCAACTCGGAAGGATGGAAAGCTGAGTCAACCTTGAGCCAATGAGAATCAAACTGCTGGCAGTCAGCAGAAGTAGCCTCCAATACTACTTTCTGACCACTGTGCCACCAAGTGCTACCAGACTCTTTCCTCCCAATTCAATGCCTACTCCATTAAGGCAAATAGGAAATATGGCTACAGGTAGTCCTCCAGTTACATAACCATTCATTTGGCAACCATTCAAAGTTACAACAGCACTGAAAAAAAGTGACTTGCAACCAGTCCTCATACTTACGACCATCGCAGCATCCCCATGGTCACACAATTAAAACTTGTGCACTTGGCAATCAGTGTGTATTTATGATGGTTGCAGTGTCCTAGAGTTACGTGATCTCTATTAGTGACCTTCCTAGAAGGCTTCCGAGAAGCAAAGTTAATTAAGCCAGATTCACTTAACAACTGTACTGATCAACTGAATCAACTGATGCACTGATTCTCTTAACAAATTGTGGCTGCAGGTTTTAAAATCAGGTGTGACGCACTTAACAATGTCCAGTTAGCAGTGGAAATTCTGGTCCCAATTGTGGTCGTAAACTAAGAACTACCTCTATAAGGAATGCCATTTTGGTGTAGTCAAAGGAACTATATTAGAAGTAGGGAGATTGAAAAGTCTAATCCTGCTTTAACAGTGGAGGGATTCAACTGGTGTAACAACCGGTTCAATGAATGTGCATGCACAGCGTTTGAAAACCACCAATTTTAAGCTAAAACTTACCTTCTGCTAAAGCCCCAGTGAATAAAACAGCTAATACGCGGCAATCTGCTGTGCTGTGCGAATCAGCTAGGCTGAAGAAAAAAAAGAAATAAAGGATAGACTAGGGCAGGGACAGATGGGCAGGGCCAACTAATTGCCGGAACTACCAGTTTGTCCAAACTGGTCTGTACTGGAATCTCACCCCTGTGCTTTAGGCAAAAAGCCAGCTGGGTAACTGGGCTAGTCATTTTTTCTCAGCCCTAGAAAGAAGGCAGTGGCAATATGACTTCAAAAATTTGGCCAAAAAAACTAGAAAGACTTGTGCAGGCAGTAGCCAGGAGTTAAGATTGACACACAGTTAACAAAAAAATATAAACTTTGTATATTATGAAAAATATCATCTTTTCACAATTTCTTTAAACATCTTTTACAATGGTCAGAAGATTAATTACTGTTTACAGATCTGTTTGGAATACAACTTCATTTAAGGTACTGCAATCCAGAAATGACCTCGGAGGGATCAAGTAAATAGTCTACTTTACCACACATTAAAACCACTATATTACAAGAAAGCTGGATGATTCAACATGTCCAGCAATTTAATAGAAACCCACATGAATGGCTGTACTTCACGCTTTGTAGTAAATTGTAAATTTAGTTTAAAATGTGTAGCACAACCCTGAAACTGTTTTCTATTGTTTTGTAGAGCTGTAGCATGTGGATCAGCCAAGATGCAGGTTAAATATCTGATTAATTTTTAACGGGCAGTTTGATTTAAAGATTTAATTTTGATCTGGAAAATAATAGTACCGGTATGTGTACGGGATGGACAAAAATCCCCTGAATTACAAACTAATGAAAAGCATCTGATTTAATTGAATGGAATAAATCTGTTTAACTGTTTGATGCAAAGCTTCGGTTTAATGGGGTGGTTTAATTGAGCCACCGATGAATTGAAGCCTCTGAATGGAAACTTTCAACAGAGCTAGTATTTAGTCCTTGAAAAGCAAAACCTCATGATCTTTAGGCCCATAGGATATTGTAGATGTCCAATTTTCTTTGGAGAAGGAAGCCCATCATTGGGAACTTCTTCTGTTGGAGGAAAGAAAACTCTCTCACCTCTGCTACTCCATCACTGGACTTTTAATGGCAGGTGATTTATGATACAAAAGTAAAGTGGAGAGACCTGCCTTTTCCGTGTAGGCCTCTGTTGGCTCAACACAGCAATTTTCCTGTCTATTTGCTGTCAATGATTTCCCTACTCAATTCCCATGGTTTTCGTCACTTGTTTTTCTGACTGGGCCATTTAATTTCTTTAAGCTGCCTTCAATATTGTATAAATGGAAAGCAAGGTATAAACTCCACAAATAAATAGTTCAATCTACACAAACCCACACTTCCTCAGACTTAAATCCTTTTTATTAAGACCGTTTTTTCTTGCAGGTTTTTTTTATCAGAGGCCGAGGTGGTATGAATAAATGTAAACTGAACTGAGAAGCTATGGAAAACTATGCCTACTTCATTTTTATAGTTAATTTTGGAACTTCTTCATCATAAAGTAGAATTCAGGGAGAAAATTCAAGTTTTTACATGAAATAAACAACATAGGTGAGAAGACCGTAGCCATTATGTTGTATGATCTACATTCCACCATTTTTAAAAACTCAAGGTGCTTCAAAATAAGAGAAAAATATAGCTATAGATATTATAAACTAAAAAGGCACCATTCATCTATCATTTCAATACAAACTAAATTCAGAAACAATTAAAATTGCAAGTTATGAATATGTGAAAGGAAGTTCCCTGAGGAAAGCTCGAAGACTAAAGCCCTTCCAGACTGCAGCATTATCCTGGGACACATATATTTGTGTGTGTGTGTGTGTGTGTGTTATAGTGCATATATCTTGTTATATCTCTGGCATATCATTATGCTAGAGAAATCACTGAACCCTCAGTCCCTGTTAAAATGACTACAAGTATCTTCATCATATAAGAAACACATGCAGAAATCAAATTGCATATCTGCCTTTCCCTCAGAATTTCAAGAATGGTTATGTACTATGGATTAGTACAATTTAACATCACTTTGCACACCTAGATTGAGTGAAACAGTCAATACTAAATTAATCTGAAGACACCAAATTGGGGGGTGGGGAGGTGGGAGGATTGCATTCTTCATGCCTCCAGCTATTGTGTCAACATATGTCAAAACCCTTCATATTTTGAGTATCTCCTCGAGTCTTTTATATGGAGTTTGGTACCTCATTGCTGGCAAATTTCCTGCCCAATTAGGAAAGATTTCTCAGCTGGAAACCTAAGCTCAGTGGCAGGTTGTAAGCTTTTAGATAGTGGATCCCTAATGAATAGAGCAGAATTATGATATGATCACTACAAATAACTCCATTTAGGATGATAATTACTTAGGACTATCAGTATATATGTTGACAGATAATTACATTAAAAACCTGATTATAATGTCCTAAAGTTCTTGAAATTCAAAGTTGATATCTATGATAACATTTACATTGTATCCGGCTTTAGATTTTGATTATGATTCACATATGATATGCTATGATATTTCTCAGTTTATTCAAGTGCAAAGGACAATAGCATGGAAACTCAAACAGAGCATCAGCTTTCAAATAAGAGCATACAGAAGAATAGTCCAGGATCAGTCCAAAGTTCAAAAATCCAGGTCAGGCTTTCCAACCAGTCCAAATGTCAGTAATCCAAGGTTTCTTACATGAACAGGGGCAAAAGTTTGAGATCAATAGATCCTTCCAATAAAAGTAAGATAGGTCAGAGTAACTCCTTAAATCTGGCTGCAGCCAGCTGCAACCAATCAAAACATTTACTCCCTTTACTCAGCAAGAAGCCTAGCTGCACTGCTGTTTGTTCTACTTATGGGTGCTGGATTAAGTGGTCTGAAGCCATCAAAATAATCTGACCACTTCAGTTGTTCCTGTGTCTGATCAATCTCAGGTGATTCTTGGCTTTGTGTCTTTTGAGGCTGACGTTCCACAGATTTTGTTATGATTCCTCAAACAGCATCTGAATCTTGGACCATGATATATGGATTCATCATAACTTAGGACATGCTAGTTGCACTGTAACTTATAATTTTAAAAAAACAAGCCTTTTTTAAAGGGGAGAATTCTGCTATGTATTAACAAGAAACAGTTTTCCTTCCTTCCCCTCCTTTTTTTGGCAAACAATGCTTGTACTGATGTGTCCATTATAAAAGAAATGCACATTAATTACCTTTTAGTTTATTTTCTGCAGTACAAATATTCATGAAGATGTGCCTGGGAAATTAAATGACATGTTAAATAAAAAATAACATTTGCAAATATAAAAAGTTGATTTTGGGGCATATTTCCCCATTATTCTCTATTACCGAAGGATTTGGAAACATGGAGCGCCTGTTGCTTCTTTAAAGATTAGGCTATTCTTGTGATTAAAATCCAGCACTTTTATGCCACGCAGAGCCTGAAAAAAACAGAAAAAGGCAAAAAAAAAAAAGGCACAAAGTATTTATTTTGAGAAAGATAAAATGTTAAAATGTAATCCAGTTGAAATACTGTAAAAAGGAGATGTACTGCAACAATAATTTAAAGTAATAGCTGGATGTCACTTAAGCAATTTGCAACCTATATATTTCACTTCTGTGTTTGCAAGATTACCTTATGAGTTGTCAGGAGCCATAATTCAAAAAAAAAAGTCTCCTGATTTACATTTGCTTGACTCCTAAAGGCACAAAAGGACACGTAGGGGAGATAGATATCCTAACAATCTTATTGCAATGATAAAGGGATACATTGTTCCTTCCATTGGATAAAATTGACTCCTGGCAAAGGTATAATCTGGGAACCTGGGGCCTAGCAATTCTATGTATCTGTTTACCGCTGCTTAGGAAAGGTTTTACTGGGATGTGTACACAGGTTACCCTCAACTTACAACAGTTCATTTAGTGACTGTTCAAAGTTATAATGGCACTGAAAAAAGTGACTTACAGTATGGCCGTTTTTCATACTTACAACTGTTGCAACATCTCCATGGTTACAGTACGTGGTGAAAATTAAGTCAGCTTGGCATCTGACTTATATTTATGATGGTTGCGCTGTCCAGGGCTCATGTGATCACCTTTTGCGACCTATCCCTATTGCAAAGTCAATGGGAAAGCCAGATTTACTTAAACAACTGGATCACTAACTTAATAATGGATTGATTCACTTAGTAAACTGTGGCAAGAGCGGTTGTAAAATGAGAATGGCAAAACTCACTTAAACGTTTCACTTAGCAACAGAAATTTTGGTCTCAATTGTGGTCGTAAGTTGACAACTACCTATATTTAATTTTATAGCTACAATTATATGACCTAAAAGTGCCGTTCTCAACCCTTTTTAAAAATGCAAATCCTAATAGGCAAGAATTATTTCAAAGTAATTATTTCCAGAGGACATTTTTACCATCACTTCCACTATCACATCAATCCTGATATCACCAGAGGGATCCAGATGCTAGTTACCTGGCATGAGAATCTCTCCAATTTAGCTTGCTGCTTTTGGTACTCTATCACACGGGTGTCAAACTTACGGCATCACGTTGCTGTCACGTGATGTATCGTGACCTTTTTTTCCCTTTGAGTTGGGCATGATGCATCTAGCCCAACCCTGACAGGGCAAGCTACTGTGTAAAAACAGAGAGCAAATCCCACTTCCTTCTAGCACTGAAGATATTACCTAGTTGGGTAATCTGAGAGCAAACAGCCAAGCTCAAAGAACACCAGTTAGCATTTAGAGCATTTGAGATTGTTCAGGAAGGTATCAAGATAAATATGTGGTTGAAAGTTGAGCTGATGTCAGGCCCTGGAGCAAAAAAAGACACGTTGATTCTTCCAAGTCATGTTCTTTATCTTTTCACACTTACAGACAAAATCTTGCCAGACTGAACATTCTACTACCTGCATCTACAATATATTCTGTCAACTATTGTGTGTGGGGAGCTGTCTTCATCGTCTTTCTCTTATACAATAACCCGTTTCCCCAAAAATAAGACCCAACCAGAAAGTAAACCCTAGCATGATTTTAGGATGCTCATAATATAAGCCATACCCCCAAAATAAATTAAGATTATCAGCCAGATGAACACATTTAGTAACATATTTCCCTGAAAATAAGACCTAACTGGAAAATAACCCCTAATGTGATGCATTAATTAATATAAGACACTGTCTTATTTTTGAGAAAACATGGATAGTTACTGAACTTGCCTCTTACTCCTCTAATGCACCCCCTTCTTCGTGAGCATCCACCTCCATACTACAGTCCATCACAAGCTTTGAGTGAGAGAAAGGTTAAATTTATAACCATTGTCAAAATCATAGGAAGTTCTTTTTCCCCCCCTTATTCCCTATTCTTTCATATTTTGTTTCTTTTATAAGACATTGTTTTACCTTGTCAAAATTTCTTCAATAAGATTATATTTATAAAGAAAAAGAAAGCTGAGCTGAGATAGAACAAGCTGCCCTCGTTTGTAGCACATTTTATGCTGCCTATTACTGCATGTTTGTATTACTTTTGGATCTGTTTCTACATTTTACCATGGTGCTCTGCTATTTTTATATTAGAACGCAACTGCATGCTTTATTGTGAAATATAAAGTATGCCAGAGGATTGGTAGAAATATTTTATAAATACAGATAGAAATAGCCTTATTTCAACAGTTTCCCTGAATCACTTTTTGCATAAGGAAGGAGAAGACTGTTGATGATTTGATATTACCTCCTTTAAAGAGACAATAGCTACTTCAAAGAAGATAATTAGATGTGTGCAAATCTATTGTTCCAGAAATAGAATATTCCAGATAACTCCAGAATGTTCCATTGGACCATGATTTGCTAAGTAAGATAAGCTGGCTCAAACTAACAATATTTTGGGCATAGTGGAGCATCTGAACCACAGGTAGTCCTCAAGTTACAACTAGTTGTTTAGTGACCGTTCAAAGTTATAGTGGCACTGAAAAAAATGACTTATGACTGTTTTTCATACTTACAACCCTTGTAGCAGGTCATGTGATCAAAATTCGGACACTTGGCAAATGGTTGTTTTTATCATGGTTGCAATGTCTAAGGGTCATGCGATCAGCTTTGGCGACCACTACCCCCACAAGCAAAGTCAATGGGGAAGCCGCGTTCACTTTACAACCTTGTTACTAACTTTACAACTGCAGTGATTCACTTAGCAACAGTAGAAAGGTGGCAAAAAGAAACAAAACTCACTTAACAGACAGTTGTCTGGCTTGGCAACAAAATTTTTGGATTCAATTGGGATTGTAAGTTGAGGATCACCTGTAATGTATTTGAGATGTGCTTAATTAACCAATCAATTTCTCTAACATTAGGATCCAACCAAGATGTTCAACACAAGCAAAGTTATGACCAACATACCTTAAGGGAACCAAACTGAGGAAGGATACAGCTTAGCATTGTAATCCTAACCACAACTTTTTAAGCTTTTGAAGTTAGTCCTGACCTTAATATGTTCAAAAACAAAGGAAATTACCTCCTAATGCCTGACTGGCTACTTGCATTAGGCCTCCTGATTTCCTTCCTCATCTACTGTTGCAACCCTGCAACAGTAGATATGAACTTTTTTAGTATTCTAGGAAGAGAAAAACTCAGGTCATATTTGGGAGAGAAGCCTTTTGAAGGGTTGATTTTAACTATTTTTTTTCCTCCTTTTTGCAAAGCTGTTGCTAAAGTTCTGTTTGCTTTACTTTTCATCACTGTGATGAGTTACGCCCATTGTGCCATTAGTCACAACCCAGTCACCATTTTATAGGGGTGCCATCCATTAGATGAAACCCTACTTGATAAAAGAAATAAAACTGCTCAAGGAATAGATTTACTGCACGCCAGGGCTATGAATTAAGAGCTCTCCTAACTCTCCCCTGTGTTCTATATTTCCTTGCCATTTAGCACATCTCTTAAAAAGCGAACAAGAAATATCACCTCTCTTCCCCCACTTCTCTTTGCAGGCAAATTGAATCTAAAATAAAAATGGAATGTACAGATTAAAGGCGCTGAAGTAACTTTCTTTCCCCCTTTTGCTGTTTGCCTACAAATTTCCGGCTTCTCAGCAATGTGTGACACCCAAGGTCTTCTTTTTCTGGTTTTCTTTCCCATTTCTCACTGCAACACAATATGTTATATAAAAGCATTTCATTCGTGGAGATAGGTTCCTCCTTCTGATCTGTTTTGCCAAACTGATAAAAGAAGAAATGCTTCATCCTGTCTCTTTTGGACTATTTTGCGGTCTTCCATATGGATGTATCATTTGTGCTAGCATAAACCTAAAATGCTTCCATTTATTTATTTGTTTGTTTGTCAAACATGTACAAGATAACAAGTATAGGAATGAACATAAACATGAACAAAGGAAGTAAATACCAATAAATGGGGACAGTAAGACAGGGATGGTAGGCATGCTGGTGCGCTTATGCATGCCCCCTTTAAGAACCTCTTAAGTTTGGGGTGAGGTCTATGGTAGATAGTTTGAGGTTGAAGCTGTGAAGATTTGGGGCTGTAACAATGGAGTCAGGTAGAGCATTTCAGGCATTGATCACTCTGTTGCTGAAGTCATATTTTCTGCAATCGAGTTTGAAGTGGTTTACCTTGAGTTTGTATCAATTATTTGCCCGTGTATTATTGTGGTTGAAGCTGAAGAAATCATTGACAGGCAAGACATTGTAGCAGACAATTTTGTGTACTCCACTTAGATCAGACCACAGGCAGCTCAGTTCCAGATTGTCCAAGCCCAAAATTTCAACCCTGGAGACAGAGAATTCTATTGTGAGTAGAGGAATAGAGTATTCTTCTCGAGAAATACTTCTGAACCCGCTCAATCGTGTTAATGTCCAATATAGAGTGTGGGTTCCACACTCTATATTGGACATTAGGAGGATGAGCTGTATTCAAGAACTGGTCTAGCAAAGGTTTTGTATGTATTTTCCAATGTCCCAAATGGTTTTGTTTCTCTGGAAAAGAAACTTTGATGTTTCTACCCAGTAAAATCTGTCATGTTTTAGGATGTCTTTAAAATAACATTTAGGGATGTTTGAGTCTGATAGTTTTGCTTTGGTTGGTTGGTTCATTGATTTGCCTTCTTTCTGGAGTCCATGAGAAAAAAGTAGCTGCATACACTCACTCGCTCATTCATTCATTCAATTTATCTGCTGCCCATCTCCCTTACAAAGTGATTCTGGTCAGCTTTCAATTCATTGTGTGGTTTTCAGTTCATTGGGGGGCTTGGATGACTCTGGGTGGCTTTGGTCAATTCATTGCTAATTAATATTTTACACACAAAACTTCAGTTACTTCAAATTGTTGGATGACAATATGGTCTTTTAACTTTACCGTTTGCATCAGACATGATTAGCAGCATCTAGTTTTCCTAAAATTATTATTATTACTAGAAGAAAATGTTGGACATTCTCAAATCTACAACAAATCTTTATTCACAACTGAAATGTTGCATTGAAATGGATGTGGGAATTCTGCAGGCAACTTAGAACAATGAGTTAATATATCCTTTTTTGTTGTTATTATTGTTCTTTGAGCATACCAAATATTTTTCTAGAAAGTATATCAAGACATACATATATACTTATATCAGTTCAAACAAAATATAACTCCCATTTTATATATATTTATAAAAAAATAGAAAAAATATGAATTATTTTGAATGGAATTACCTGAAAAAGAGTTTTGGGGATCTTGGTGCCCTTTGAGGTTCATTTTATTCTTGCAGACATTTCATTACCAACTAGGTAACATCATCAATGCCAGAAGGGAGTGGGCTTTATTCTCTGTTTATATAGCAAACTCCATTCTCTTCTAGTGCTGATGATGCTATGCAGTTGGATAATGAAAACATCTGCAAGACAACAGCCAGGCTCACAAAGCTCCAAGGACATCACAATTCAATGCTGAACTATAAATATTCTGTCAGTGGAAATGTGTCATACAACATCCATATATTTTGGTAAAGAAAAGTGAGATTTAACTTCTTTTTCTTTCTAATATTATCCCACAAATGCAAGCTCTGCTTTTTGTAATAATCAATTGGATGCCACAGGAATTGATCAACCAGTTTGTCTCACAAGCAGGGGTGGGATTCTACTGGTTTGGACCAGTTCGGGTGAACCGATAGTTCCAGCAATCATTTGGCCCCGCCCACCCACCCCTGCTCTTTTCTGTGCTTTATTTCCTTGTTTTGGAGCACAGCACGGCAGAGCAGTTTTGCCATGCCTCAGCCTGTTTTGCTAACCAGGGCTGCAGTAGAAGGTAAGTATTATAGCTGAAAATGGGCTTTTTAAAATGGTGTGCACACATGAAGATTATTTCCCTGAAATAATCACCAAATCGGTCGTTATACCAGTTGAATCACACTATTGCTCCCAAGCCTGATGTTGTTGAGAGAGTGCTTGGTTCAAAGATGCCCAGTATCTTTCATGCCTAAAGTGGGAGTAGAATTCATAATCTCCTAATTTCTAGCCTGATGTCTGAACCATTAAACCAAATTGCTTTTATTAAGTAAATATTATCAATAAAGCCTAGAATATTATTGGTATATAATAGTAATAAACATTTTGTTTCTATCTTAATATGCCAAATGTCACTGAGTGGCTTAATAAAACAAGCCAATAGTTCCAAAATCAGGTTAAATTTTAAAAAAAGAAAGACAAAATGGACACTCATTACAAGTTCCATGTCACCCCCAAATGGGAGGAAAAAATAAGTCCATTTGAAAACTTTAGATAGTAAATTAGAATATCACATAGAAACTCTTGCCAAGAAAACCACAGGAACTTGTCTTGGCAGTTGCCAGGATTCAACACTGACTCAACAGTGTACATACATACAAAATCAAATGAACAAACAAACAAATAAATAAATGTAATTAATTAGTAATTGCTCCAAAATTTTAAACTTTCATTGAAGCCATCACTAGATCCAACTGATCTAACTGTGAATCATGCATATTCACTTACAGTGTTGTTAGCTGCTGATTAATAACCAAGAGAAAGGAAAAGGTAAAAATATTAGATCTATTTATGTATCACATCAGTCCTTGCTTATTCTTTCCCTATCCGATCAAATTAGTGGGAAGCAAGCCATATAAAGTGAGTTTAGAGCTGTGATATGCAGAAGTTGGCAGGGAATGGAAAGGGGCAGATCCAGTGCAGTTTATTTATTTATTAAATTTATAATCCATGCTTCTCCATAAACTCAAGGAAGGCCGATAGTGCAGTCTTCTTCTAAATATCCTTTTTACAACCCTGTAATTTCTTAATTTGGGGTAGGGTCAGAGCGATCGGATGGAGCTGAGCATTTCAAGCCCCAGAATCCTTTGCCACCAAGGCCATAAATATCTGAGAATGCAGCACTTTCTAGACCAGGGGTGTCAAACTCGCAGCATTACGGCAGCATCACATGATGTATTGTGACTTTTTCTCCCTTCGCTAAACCGGGCATGGACATAGCCAATGTGTGATGCATCCATTGTAGAAGGTACCAGGGTAGGGAAGGCAGTATTTGTAGTGCTGATCAAGAATGGAGGAGTTCTCAGCTTAGCCAAGAACTTTACGAAATGACGTCAAATGATTCATCAACTTAAAGCCCAACCTGACTCACAAAGTTGTTGGCAGCCTAAATTTAAGAGGAAGACTTACTTGAAATACAATCACTAAATACCCCTAGATCCTCTTGAATATGCATCCAAAGGTTTGCAATAACTACGAGTGCAAAGTAGAGATTAAACAAGAATTCAGAAGATTAATTAGTTGCAGTAAATTTTAAACCATACATTATTCCATCTACTCATAAATAAGATAATAATCATTTACATAGTCTAATGGGGAAATAACTGAGCCATTTATAAATTTTAATAGAAAGTTATATTCCTCTAGAGGTTGGATCCAGACTTATACCCAAGAATATTTTTTCTGTTTCTGGATGGAGAAGGGAATGGTAGCAATAAGTAAATAAATATTTTTCTTTGATTCTTCCTTCAACAATATTTTCTCTTTTTATAATAATTTTATTAAACATTTCAGTTAAACATATAAAAACTAATACAAAAATATTCATTAGCATCTGAACAAAGTCTATTTGTAACGGCAGAAATAAGATTAACTTCTGGATCTGGTTTTGCTCACAAATATCCTCATTGCTCACAAATATCTTCCAGCACATCTATGTAAAATATCTTATCCTATTTTATGTTAGTAAGCCAAATTTAAGCGTACATCTGCTTTAATTGTAATCTTTAGTTTCTTCTGGTTCTCTATAAAGATCTAGTGTTCAAATTCCCATGCTATCATGTTTTCTTTCAAAAATTCAAAATATTAGTATTTTCCCATGGGAAAGATTTTTATGATTAATTTCAAAATCTTATTTCAAATCCATCTGGAACTTTAATCCATTTATAACTTTCCAAAATCAACATTTCAATTGCCCTTGGTTGTTTATTTTAAAAAAGAGGTTTTTTTAAAAAAAATATTTTAATTAATTTATTTATTTTTTGCTAAGAAATAAAGGAATTTTATCTGTGCATGTTATTAAGCTTGATAGGTTCTGAGTAGTTTTTAGAGTTCTTAGTAGTTGAAAAGGAGTTAAGAAGCAATTTCCAAAAGTGATTAAGAATTTAGACTTGGCAGAACTTGGTATCCATAAGGTTACTTTGTGGCTGTGAGTTGTGGAAATCTTTCAGCTCTTCAACTCATGCAGAAACCTCAGTTCCTGCAGTTTACTCATGAGAAGCAGATGTCCAGAGTGTAAGCTGAGGATCTCATGATTATCTCCTTTATCCAAAGAGATTTGGCCGTCCAGAAATTCCCTCTTGACTGCTGTTCTTGCTCCAATGCATTATTTTGGAGGTGTTTAATTCACCATGTATTTTCACTGAAGTGGCATCTTCAACAATGGGGAAGATAGTACTCATGACTTATTGTCATGATTACATGAACACTGTTCAGGCATTATGAGCATTGGTAAAGATCAGCATTACCTGACCTCTGTAAAGGTTTGCTTTCTCATATCAGTGAAGAATCAGTCTTTTCTATAGTCTAGCATAACTGTTTGCAACATGGAATATTCATTAATAGTTTTGTACTACAACCCCTAATTCCACACTGTTGTGATTCCTAAACTATGCACTATCAAGACTTCAGCTCAAGCCATTAAGGCTCCTCGCAGCAGACTGATAAAGGCATCCACAGGATCTAATGCTTTTGCCAAAAAGATTCCAGTAATGTTGCATCTTTGCAAACCATGCTTAAAGTGCATGTACAAAAAGGGTGGAGCTTACATCATGATAAGGCAAAGCTGCTTCTATCATTTGCCTCCATCAACTTCCCTGTGAATAGCCTGCTCATTGCTGTTTGCTGCTTGTAATGCTAACTTGTATACTTCCTTGCAAGGCCAAAATAAGGTAGGATATTCAAGCAATTAATTTCAAAGGCCTACATGTAATGACTCAAGGGCAGCTTTTTCATTATTGCAATTTGGCCTAAGCCAATCCGCCTTGATTGGATTGGAGTTGGATATTTAGGAATTGAGAGCAACCCAATTCTATTCAAGGTGCTTCGATATTTGATTAGATAAAAGATTTGTCCATAGACCTATAATGGGGAAACTTCAAAATGCCTGAAGCCAAATCATTATTTGGCAGTATAGGATGAAAATAGGAGGGATTGTAGATCCTTCAGGAGACATTAGTCTAGTCAAAGTTCAGCTGAAGGCATTTGGAGGTTTCCCTGAAATAATTTCTTTTTAAGATTTCCACAATGCCTCTTACAGGGAAGATAGCAAACTTAAGAACAATACAATAGCCTCTGAAGTGTCTAATATCTAGCAAAGAGTCTGAAGAATAATTGATGGAGCCAATGCAGTGACCTTTCTGGAAAAAAAAAAAGCTATTTTGTAAGAAAACTCCTACAGTTTCACTTGCTTTTCTGGAATATCACAACCTTGTGCTTTGCTGCCTCTGATCAATGTGCTTTCAAGACATGGAGGGGAAGGGGACTAGTGGCAAACTTGGCTTATCCCCAAGAAAGACCCCCCCTCCACAATGTCAAGATACAGTTATATCAGAGCTGGGGCATGCTGCTAAGTATTCGGTTTCTTAGTACATTTAGCAGAGACAGACTGGCAGAGTGAAATACTATGCCATATAGGTATGCTGGTCATAGAGGAAAATGAATTTTAGCCAAATTCAATGGCATTGAAAATTTTATTCTTTCTTATTTATTTTTAAAGGAAGATAAGTAGAAGGCTGAAACCACATTCTTAAAGCCTTATTTCTCCCTTTTTTACATAAGTGGCATACATAAGGCCAGTGGCAGGGTTCAACCGGTATAATAACCAGTTCGGTGAAGCCTATGGTCCGAACCCGATACCATCTACAGGTATAAGATGTTTCTGCTACCTTAGTCTATCGAAACACTTTATTTTAAGTGAAGAATAAAAAATAGGCACAGTATGCTGCATGCATTTTTTCCTGTATTTTACTATATTTATTGTAGAATTATTTCAATTTTCTTGAAAAAGTTCTGTTGCAAGTGATTTTATTTCATTTTACAGAAAATGAAAAATCTGTATCTTTCAACAAATAATATGTCCTCTCTCTCTCTCTCTTTCTCTCTCATTGTGTCTAGTTAGTGATATGAATTTGAATGCTTCAATCTAAAAAATTTGAAGCTGATATAATCTATTAATTTGTAGAGATGATTGAAGAAACAAATATTTAGAATTCCTTTACTTATTTTCAACATTAGGGCAATATATGCTTTAGGACATCTTTTCTCCAACTCTTGTTGTTCTTATTAGTAGAAAGATATCATAATATTTCTAAAGAAAAATCAATCTATCTGGTCACTAGGAGTCAACATGAAGTTAACATTTGATTAATCCAAATCTATGCATTTTGAAGAAAATGCACAGCTAAATTGATATAAAATCATCTCTAATAAATTAAGAATTAAAACAGTTTTTAAAGATTGATGCATTTATAATAACATAAGCTTATATTCTATTTTATTAACACCTGACAGAATAGATGAATAGTGAAGGTTATGAAGGTTTTGATATTGTTCCAATACAGCTTGCAGAGTTTCCAGTATCTTATTCCTCTGCTCAACAAAATAAATGAAATCGCTAATACGTGTATGTGTAAAAAAATGCAGACTGAAGAAATGATGTATTATTATTATTTTATTATTTTATTAATTACATTTATATACCGCCCTTCTCCCAAGGGACTCAGGGCGGTGAACAGCTCATCTAAAAACCCCACAGAAAATACAAAAGTTAAAAAGTAATTAAATTTAAATCGGCTGCGTAATAAGACTAAGAAACCCCCCCCCCACCCTTAAAACCCAATTTAAAATTAAAAATGGAGATCAAATTTAAAATCATCATCTCAGCCCAGGCCGGCCTGCTCAAAGAGCCAGGTCTTTAACGCGCGCCTGAAGGCCCTCAGGTCCGTGCCGGTACGAAGTTCCGGTGGCAGAATATTCCAGAGGGCGGGGGCACCCACAGAGAAGGCCCTACTCCTTGGCGCCGCCAGACGACACATAGCGGCCGACGGCACCCGGAGCAGACCCTCCCGGTGGGAACGCACCGGCCTGTTGGAGAACGTTGGTAGAATGCGGTCCTGAAGGTAACCTGGTCCCATGCCATGGGTCGCCCTAAAGGTCAAAACTAGAACCTTAAAGCGAACCCGGAGAGCCACCGGCAACCAATGCAGCTCGCGCAGGAGAGGCGTCGCATGGGCGCTACGTGACGCTCCCATAATCACCCGCGCGGCTGCATTTTGCACCAACTGGAGTCTCCGGATGCTCCCCGCAGGGAGCCCCATGTAGAGGGCATTACAGTAGTCCAGGCGAGAGGTGACAAGGCCTTGAGTGACCGTGCGCAAGGCGTCCCGATCCAGGAAGGGCCGCAACCGGTAGATCCGACGGATCTGATGAAACGCCCCCCTGGAGACGGCCGCGATGTGATGTTCAAGCGACAGCCGTACATCCAGGAGGACTCCCAGGTTGCGAGCCCTTTCTGTGGGGGGCAAAACTTCCCCCCCAATAGCCAGCGAAGGTGTCAGCTGGCTATATCGGGGCGCCGGAAACCACAGCCACTCGGTCTTGGATGGGTTGAGCCGAAGCCTGTTCCCGCCCATCCAGTCCCGCACGGCCTCCAGGCACCTAGACATAGCCCCCACAGCATCGTTGGGGTGGTCCGGAGTGGAGATGTACAGCTGGGTGTCATCTGCATACAGATGACACCTCACTCCAAGACCACGGATGATCTCGCCCAGCGGCTTCATGTAAATGTTGAACAGGAGGGGAGAAAGGACCGACCCCTGAGGCACCCCACAAACCAGGGGCCTAGAGGTGGACCTCTCCCCCCCCGCCAACACGAATTGCGAACGGTCAGAGAGGAAGGAGGAGAACCATCGAAGGACGGTTCCACCAATCCCCAACCCCCCCAACCGTCGCAATAAGATACTATGGTCGATAGTATCAAAAGCCGCCGAGAGATCTAATAGGACCAGGACAGAGGAGAACCCTCTGTCACGAGCCCTCCAGAGATCATCAACCAACGCGACCAATGCCGTCTCAGTGCTATGTCCAGGCCTGAAGCCCGATTGGAACGGATCGAGGTAAGTAGCTTCCTCCAGGTACCGGGGGAGCTGACGTGCCACCACACTCTCAACAACCTTCGCCACGAAGGGAAGGTTGGAGACTGGACGATAGTTGTTTAAAATAGCTGGGTCCAGGGAAGGCTTCTTGAGGAGGGGGCGCACCACCGCCGCCTTCAAGGCGGTAGGGAGCACCCCCTCTCTCAAGGAAGCGTTGACAATCCCCTGGAGCCAGCCTCGTGTCGTCTCCCTGGCGGCCGAAACAAGCCAGGAAGGACACGGGTCCAATAAACAGGTGGTGGCATTCAGACCCCCCAGCAACCTGTCCACACCCTCGGCGGTCACAGGATCGAACTCCCCCCAGATAACACTCTCAAGACCTGCCCCGGACACCTCCCCCGGGACCACCCAATTGGAGTCGAGCCCCTCCCGAATCTGAGCGATTTTATCATGCAGAAATCGGGAAAACTCCTCCGCCCTACCCTGCAAGAGGTCATCCCGCGCTCTCGGTTCAAGTAGAGAGCGGGTCACTCTAAACAGGGCGGCAGGCCGATTTTCTGCTGATGCAATAAGGGCGGAGAAATACGAAGATTTCGCCGCCCCTATCGCCACAAGGTAAGTCTTAATATGAGATCTCACCTGTGTTCGGTCAGACTCAGAACGGCTCGCCCTCCAAATGCCCTCTAGACGTCTTTTCCGGCACTTCATCTCCCGTAGCTCCTCCGTATACCACGGAGCCAAATGGGATCTGTGCCGGGTCAGAGGTCGCAGAGGCACAACTCGCTCTAGAGCCCCGGCGGCCAACCCATCCCAGGTGGCCACCAGGTCTCCAGGCGAGCTGAGAGCCAGAGATTCAGGAAATGGCCCAAGCTCCCTCTGGAACCGATCCGGGTCCATTAGGCGCCTGGGGCGGAACCATCTAAGTGGTTCCGCCTCCCTGCGGTGGGGGGTAGCGGAACAGAAATCCAGCCTAAGGAGGGAATGATCTGTCCATGACAAGAGTGTAATAACTAAATCCCCCCAATTACAGTCATTCAACCACTGCCCAGAGACAAAAATCAGGTCCAGCATGTGTCCTCCTATGTGAGTGGGGGCAGAAACTAACTGGGTCAGGTCCATGGCCGTCATGGAAGCCAAGAACTCCCGGACCAACCCCGAGGTTTCACCGAGCGATGGCAGGTTGAAATCCCCCATGACCAAAAGCCTAGGGGTCTCAACCGCCAGCCCGGCTATTACCTCTAGGAGTCCGGGTAGGGCCGATGAGACGTGGCAGGGAGCCAGGTACGCCATCAAAAGACCCATCTGTACCCCTTGCCCCCACTTCACAAATAGAGATTCACAGCCAGCCGTCTGAGGGACAGTGGCCTCCCTAGGACAAAGGACTTCCTTTATAAGCACCGCTACCCCACCACCCCTTCCCTGAGCCCTAGGCTGGTGAAATGCAAGGAAACCTGGTGGGCACATCTCGACCAGAGGGACACCGCCCTCTGGGCCCAACCAGGTTTCGGTGACACCTACCAGGTCCGCGGCCTCCTCCTGAACCAGATCATGGATCAGGGGAGCCTTATTAACCACGGACCTGGCATTGCACAACAACAGCCGGGTATTCAGGGCCTGAGATTCCGGACAACCAGGGCTGCAGGATGGGTAATGAGGGTCGGAGCGCGCTACCGCTTGCAGACATCGGGAGCGCGATCCCCTTACCGGATATGGCCCTCTACCCCCAGCATATCTACCTCTCCCAGTCACCGTGCTAATAAAATTAGCCCCCCGCTGCCCACCCCCTGTCTGCCACCCCGACACAGGAACCCCCGAGGCCCCCCAGGCGCGCGTGCCGGCCTGGCTGCCCCCAATTCCATGCGGGCTGTCTCCCCCGCCCGCCCTGGATCCTTTCAACCCCTTAAAAAATCCCATTAAAAATTTAATCCCAGGTTTACAACATTTCCTCCGGTTTCTTCGGCCCCACCATCGCTCCGGATCCAGGATCCCTCATCACAAAAGGTCTTAGAGAGTCTTGGAGGCCACCTGAGGGAGAGGGGGGCATCCCTCAGGGCCCAGAGCTCTGCCCTCGAATAAGTCCGTGGTCCCGGCCACCTCGACAGTCCCGGAGCGCCTGCAGTCTCTGCCATCCTCTGGCCGCGGAAAAAATCCAGGTAGGCTGGGGTATATGCCGCCTCCGCCCAGTCGTCCCACCTCTGCCACCGGTGGGACCCCCGGGGGGGAAAAGGTCACAGGCAGAGCTAATCCCCCCCCTGGGCCCACCGCCTCTGCCACCGGTGGGGGCCCCAGGGAAAAAAGGGGAACAACCATGGCTTCGCCTAAGCGGCCCACGGGGGTATCGGCACCACCACTCCTCAGCCGAGCTCCTCCGTGGGTCCCCCAGCCTCCGCGTTGTCTTCGGGGCCGTCAAGGGTGCCCTAGGTCCACTCCAGGGCCGTAACTGCAACAGGCCCGCGTCAGGACCAACCGGAGCCTCCCAAGACCGCCCCGGCCCGAGTGAGGTCGCCGAGCCTGCCACACCGCCGTACCTCACTGGGGGCACCAAGGCCTTTTCACCGCCCCTTGGAACTCCGGGGGTGTCACGGCCGCTGTTCCAGGGCCTCCGCGGCTGTAGCAAAGCCGCCGAGGCCAGTCCAAGGCCCTCCAAACGGCCCCCCCGAATCGGCCTCGCCCTGGGGAATCCAGGGCCACCATACTCCTCAGGGGGCCGCTGGGGCCATGCCGTGACATAGTCTCTGTATAGGACGCCGCCACAACGACCCCAGAGGCAGCCGCCGCCGCCGCCGCCGCTGCGGCCGATGCCGCCGCCGCCGCCAGGCGCTCGTCCACAGACACCCCGCTCCGCCGACCGCCGACTTACTCCGCCGACCGCCGACCGCCGGGAAAGGCCTCCGGGGCCTCCACGATCGACTCGGAGCCGCCAGGGCCGTCGCAACCACGCCGCCCTCTGCACCGGTCCCGCGGCTCCAGCAGACCCCCGACCGGTCTCCAGATGTCCCGACCGGCCTCCCCCGATCCTCCCTCGCCTCTGCCACCGGCGAGGGGACCTAGGGGACAAGGGGGGCCACAGCTGAGGCCGTCTAGGCCGGAGCGAGCAGCGGCGGAACACCGCGTCGGCCATCTTCAAAACCCGGAACTCCCCGTAGTGTGAGTCGACACCTCAACTTTCTTTGATCATCTATAGGCAGTAAAGTGGTTATGCTCCCCTGTTCACTACATATTTATTAGCCCTTAAAGAGTCATAGAGAGGGAACAAGAACCAGAGATTATTGATAAGCTAATTAGTTTATCAATGATTAAGATAACTTGAATAGATGCAGCAGAGTAATACTATGATTTTTGATCCTAGGGTGGATAGAGATATCTCATCTGAAATCAGGTAACTTTTTCCCTTTGTGAATCTGATTACATGCAAATTTTGTAGTCTGGATGAGAAGCACAATTGTGTCCTTGCCTTTTTGATGGCTACATTTTCAAAATAACTTGACAAATCCCTTTCTTCCAGAGGCATATTCCTTTGGATGACAGCTGAATGGATGCATCCATCAGCTTCTAAATAAATGACAAGGGAAGACCTGAATGCAGGCGATGCAGAAAGTAGCATTATACTAAGACTGACCAATTCCTTACATTTGGTGCCACCTCAGATAATTAGATGTTACAGCTCAGTGGTGAGCTTTATTGTTCATCTCCAGAAGGGATTTCTGCTATGAAATAGCTCCAGATGTGTATCTCTCAGGTGGTCTACCCATTGCCCTTGTTTGTCCCACTTAAAGGAACAGGTGACAAAAATAGACAAGGAAAGAGTAAACACATAAGGCTAATAGCAGAAGAGACTTTTGCATTGCAGTCAGATTTTTTAGCAGCCTTCAAGCTTTCCTTTGTATGTATTGATGGTGCCTTAATTTTACTGCATTCCAGTACATTCTGTGCTATGGAGCATCTGTGTGACATATAACATAGTTTTCTTCTCTTTTCTATCAAGGAAATGCAATCTGTTTTGAGTGAAATGAAAATATACGTGTCATGCTACTTGGCAAGACAATGTTGGTTTCAAGGACTTGGTTGTGTTGCTATTTTTCTGTCCAGAAAACAAACCATTGTGAGATTTAGTTACTTTAAACAGATGTAAATTGTTCATTCCCAAGCTATCCTGGAAATTTTCTCTCTTATAACTAACTAGCTAAATCAGATAAATAGATAGATAGATAGATAGATAGATAGATAGATAGATAGATAGATAGATAGATAGATAGATAGATAGATAGATAGATAGACAGACAGACAGACAGACAGACAGACAGACAGACAGACAGACAGACAGACAGACAGACAGACAGACAGAGATAGTTGATAGGTAGGCAGGTAGATAGATGATAGATGATTGATAGATAGATAGATAGATAGATAGATAGATAGATAGATAGATAGATAGATAGATAGATAGATAGATAGATAGATGATGGATGGATAATAGGAAGGAAAGAAGGACCAGGAGTAACTTTTGACCTATTATACATCTCCTAAAGCAGTGGTTCTCAACCTTCCTAATGCTGCAACCCTTTAATACAGTTCCTCATGTTGTAGTGACCCCCAACCATAAAATTATAGCTTGGTTCCTAAGACCATCGAAAATATGTGTTTTCCGATAGTCTTAGGCAACCGCTGTGAAAGGGGTCGCGACCCACAGGTTGAGAACCACTGTCCTAGAGGAACTGCCAGAAAATTGCTATATCCTAAATTTTAAGAGTTAAGGATCAGAGTAGATTCTGCAATATTAATGATTAAAGCTCATATTGTCAATAGGAAAAATATAAACTTTCACAAGTTGGACAATAAAGAATTCTGTTCCGTTCTGTTCTACTCTACTCCCACTCTCACTTCCACTCCACTCCACTCTATTCTATTCTATTCATTGTCTCCAAAACTGGTCTTCTCCTCAATGGAGTTGGGCATAGCAGCTTGCTGCTTGCTGCTTGCTGCTTCACATCTGGCATTTTGGAAGCATGTTATAGACACTCTCACAAAATGATTACAATGCTATCGCTAGTTGGCAAACAAAGCACTAAACAATGATAACCACCACTTTATTTTCTAAAAATCCCTTTGTGTCCTATGTATGATACGCATGGACACTGCTGGAATCATAACTTGTGCTTGAGGCTGGCTCTTTGCAGCATGCTAGCTTTCCATTCATTTTTTTAAATTAAAATAATAATAATGGAAAAGATGTTGACAGATGTCCGAAAATGGAGCGATGGGATATATTATTCCTCCCAAATACTATTGGGGCAAAGAGATATACTAAGAAGGAAAGAAGGGAGAGAGGGAAGGAGGAAAAAAAAGTAAGAAAGCATGACACAGGCAGCTTTATGGTACAAATTCAATGGTATCAAAATAATCCAAGATCTCTCACTTTTTTTAACCTTGCAATCATAGATAGTAGAAGCAGAAACTGGATGCTATTTTTAAAGTTGGAAACAGAACTTTCTGCAGAAAAAAAAATAGTGTTGAGCAACTATAAAGCTGGAAATAGAATTTTCTATAGAATAAAAAATTGTTGAGCATCTTGTGGTTTTTCTATTACTGTTGAGGCAAATCAAGTTTTCATAACTTCAATAAACTGGTCACGGTTTAGTGTCAATCACTTCTTTTGAACATGGTTTATCTTTTGGTCTGTTTGTATGCTGCTTTTTCAAAGCAGTGCTCTGTGGGGGGAACTGACATGGTCATTAAACAGAGATGCCTCTATCCAAAAGCGATTCTTATAATACAAGCACTGACACAAGGGTATCTGGAGACTATTTATTCTCCATTGCATAAAGGTATAAATCTCTTTCACAATATGAAGTGCAAATGAGAAATGTGTCACATGCATCTAGGCTAAATATTCAAAGAAGAAGAAAAAACTGTGGCTATATTTAACCTATGCTACTTTCATGCATTCCTCTTTCTTTCTGCTAACATTGGTGGTGAAAAATCAAAATAATCTTTATCTAGTTCTTACATTCAGAGGTCAGCAAAGTCCATTCCAAAATGTTATAATGAAAGAAAAAAGGAAGGGAGGGAGGAAGGAAGGAAGGAAGGAAGGAAGGAAGGAAGGAAGGAAGGAAGGAAGGAAGGAAGGAAGGAAGGAAGGAAGGAAGGAAGGAAGGAAGGAAAAGAAAGAAAGAAAGAAAGAAAGAAAGAAAGAAAGAAAGAAAGAAAGAAAGAAAGAAAGAAAGAAAGAAAGAAAGAAAGAAAGAAAGAAAGAAAGAGAAGGTAGTTAACTCTTGACACAGTTCTTCCAAGTGGAATTTTCACCTGCTGGGAATACACACACACACACACACACACACTGCATTGTTATGTTCTTTCCATATACATGCATACATACAAACAGATTATATATGTATATGGAAAGTACACACATATTATGTATGTATGTGCAATGGCTGCTGTTTTACCTCTCTGCCCTTGATGGCTAGCTACTTTTTATTAATCACTTGTAATAAAACCTAAACATGTTACCATGAACCATACCTGATGTTGGTCTGATCTGATCAAATAGGATTTGGATGTCCTGAATTCCTCAGTCTTTAATCATTCTGACATTTATTTCTGCAATCAATATCATTTCTGTCATAAATATTTAGTTCCCAACTTCTCTGTATCTTCCAATTTTTTTCCATTGCCTTGCCATCAGTTCCCTTAATGTGTTGTTTTTTTTTTTGGTAAGATTTCTATCAAGATTGCCCTTAAAATATAATTAGGTTTGCAAAAGACATTGAATCATATATGGGCCAATTTCACTTTAGCCATATATATATATATATGTAATACTGCCTCACATGTAATACTTCCCTGGTTCGAATCCCAGTAAGGGTATGGCTAGCTGAAGAGAGCTAACTAACTCGAAATAGATCTATACTAGTCTCCCTTATTTATTATTTAAAATTATCAGCTTAAAAACCTTACACACATGTAAACAAAAGGCAACGAAACAAATAGCTTTCTGTCGGTATGGTCTCTGGTGATGAGCCGAAAGACAGAAAAGAAAGCAGTATGCTTTCTCCCTTAATTGGGGCTTAACAGGGTGTTGTAATACAAAGTATATACTTATTCCCCTGCCTGAGCTGATAAGGAGAGAGCCAGTGGTGTAGTGGCAATTACAACTGCCTCACATGTAATACTTCCCTGGTTCGAATCCCAGTAAGGGTATGGCTAGCTGAAGAGAGCTAACTAGCTCGAAATAGATCTATACTAGTCTCCCTTATTTATTATTTAAAATTATCAGCTTAAAAACCTTACACACATGTAAAGAAAAGACAACGAAACAAATAGCTTTCTGTCGGTATGGTCTCTGGTGATGAGCCGAAAGACAGAAAAGAAAGCAGTATGCTTTCTCCCTTAAATGGGGCTTAACAGGGTGTTGTAATACAAAGTATATATATACTTTGAGCTGATAAGGAGAGAGCCAGTGGTGTAGAGGCAATTACAACTGCCTCACATGTAATACTTCCCTGGTTCGAATCCCAGTAAGGGTATGGCTAGCTGAAGAGAGCTAACTAGCTCGAAATAGATCTATACTAGTCTCCCTTATTTATTATTTAAAAATTATCAGCTTAAAAACCTTACACACATATATATATATATATATATATGAGAGACTTAGTCACATTATACTACAATAACCCCAAAATGGGTTAATTGAATAAACTGTGGTTCAGTCAACCATGTAGTAATATGTTGATTGAACCCAACATATTAGAATATGCTCCTTCTTTGCATCTTATTTTCAAATTGGACATATAATTGAAAGTATGGAAAAACAAGAGATGGGGTATAAAAGAAAGATAAAGTGTTATATAAAATGATATTTTGATTTAAAGCTAAAAAAGTTTGAGATAAACACCTTCTTATAAAACTTATTTTTTAAAGAAGAAATAAGAAAAATACCCATTAAAAAGTATATATTGTAGTTGGACATAGAAAAACTTCAAATTTCCTATAAGGTGAATTATATTTTTTCATTAGAGATGCTGTTATTGAACAAGATTCTCCACAATATATCAACAGGTTAATAATGTTACTAACCTGTTTACCTCTATTATCTGCATAGATTTGGCAGTAGAGCCCAAAACGTGCACACTTATATAAAGTGCATTTCTCTTTTAATTATTTGCTCATGTCTGCTTTCCCAGAAGAATTGTTTGATTGAATTCTGGGTTGTAATTGAAATGAGAAGAATTTTGCTGAGTATAACCATTCTCTAAATAGCTATTAGGAAAAAAAGAACAAGAACAAGCCAAGTGATGATAGGAACTGATTGCTCTACTTATTAATTAATATCAAATAAAACTAATACAGTGAATTTCTATTGTAAGTCCCAGGTGGATGTTCAGGTGTGGGTGTTTGTACGTTGCATACCGATAGGTTGAGTATTGGGAGTTAAGGAAAGAGAGAAAGATGGAGACAGCATCTGTAATGAACACCAGTGACACTAAAACGATTACACGCACATAAGGTTTTCATGACACAAGGATATCTGATGCAAGTATATAAGCTATGACATGCCTAGGTACAGAATGCAGCTGCATTGATAATAAAAGGTGTTGAAGTTGAATATTTGAAACTTGAAACTCACCACTGCTATGTGAGCTGCATTGGTTGCAACTGTGCTTCCAGGTGCAATTTGAAATGCTAAGTATCACTTTTAAAGCCCTTCTTGGCTTGGGGTCAGGTTACTTAAGGGACTGTTTTCTCCTAGTCATTTTCACCCATCGAATTCAGTCCAACAGGTTGGGCATGTTATGAGTCCTGTCATCTAAGGAATGTTGGCTGACGGGAACTAGGAGATGAAAAGAAGGACTAGGGGCGATAGCAGTATTCCAATCTCTCAGGAGCTGCCACAAAGAAGAGGGAGTCAAGCACCCAAGGGTAGGACAAGAAGCAACAGGTGGAAATTAATCAAGGAGAGAAGGATCTTAGAACTAAGGAAAAATTTCCTGACAGAATAATTAATCAGTGGAACAACTTGCCTTCAGAAGTTGTAAATGCTCCAACACTGGAAATTTTTAAGAAGAGGCTGGATAACCATTTGTCTGAAGTGGTATAGGGTTTCCTGCCTAAGCAAGGGGTTGGATTAGAAGATCTCCAAGGTCCCTTCCAACTCTGTTAATCTATTCTATTTTAATATTATTTAGCCTTCTCTGCTGTCACTCCTACTCTTTGAAACATTGTCCCTTCAGAGATAGGATGAATTTGATCCCCCTTGGTCCTTCATACTGTAGTGAAGATTTGGTTATGTGGCTGGGCCTAGGACACTGACTGTATTAACAGCCCAGTTTCTTGGCTGTATTAACATCCATGACAATAATTTTACACAGCAACCATTTATTTACCCTGAGTGGTGAAAGAGAAGGAAAAAAGAAGAAGACTATTTTGTAGCAACAGCACTTAGACTTATATCCCGCTTCACAATACTTTACAATCCCTCTCTAAGTGGTTTACAGAGTAAGCCTATTGCCCCCAAAAATCTGGGGCCTCATTTTTCTGACCTTGGGAGGATGGAAGGCTGAGTTAACCTTGAGCTTGTCAGGATCTAACTGCAGAACTGCTGGCAGTCAGCAATCAGCCTGCAATACTGCTTCTAACCACTGCACCACCACAGCATGCATTTATTTATTTATTTATTTATTTATTTATTTATTTATTTATTTATTTATTTATTTATCACTTTTATTATTTTTCAAATAACTCAAAGTGGTGAACATATCCAATATGCCTCCCTCCTCCTATTTTCCCAGCAACAATAACCCAGTGAGATGGGCTTGGGATGAGAAAGGGTGACCCTGGGCCAGCTGGCTTTCATGGCTAAGGTGGGATTAGAACTCTCGGTCTCCTGTTTTTTAGCCCGGTGCCTTAACCATTAGACCAAACTGACTAAATATATTTATTTGCATTCTTTTAATTCTTCTTATGATATATACTGTCACCGGTTGAGATGGGCAGCTATACAAATCAAATAAATAAACAAAATGAAATAAAATACACATATATACAATCATTTCCTCTCCTGCCCTCTTTATTTTTCTCCCTTGTGGACACTAGGGGTGAAAATAGAGATAGAGATAACAGCCTTTCTCCATTACTGAGTTAAAGTATTCCCTTCGGTAGTCTATTTATTTATTTTATTTTATTTCTTAAGTCAACAGATTTCTACAGTGATATGTTTTCTTTCCCATTGCCATCCCTATCCTGACTCTGTTGACTCTGTTGCCATTCACTGTCAATCATACAGCTTCATTTCACAGTAATGGGGACTGAAACCTAAAAGATTTCATATGCTGTGATATTAGTCTTGGATAATGTCAGAATAAGGAGGAAAACATTAATGTTACTATAGGTAAGCACAACTTAAGCACACAGACAGGGAGTAAGATAAGTGTCATGGTACATAGCAAAAAAATGATATTCTGTACTTTGGCTAGGTGCAAATGAATAAAATCCTATAAATAGAAAAGTTCCCTAGGCCCAGCTTTTGGGGATTTTCTTTAAGCCTCTGTAACAGCTTAAGATCCTTGGACCTTTCATATAATATTTTTGAAATGCTCTAAGCACTTCCATGATAAATAGGGAACACTTAATTTAGCTTCCAGTAACCTATTCTGTAAGGATAGCATTGGAAATGACCCAGTATCCATCACAATGATTGACAACTCAACCATCCATCCATGTATAAATCTGAAATAATTAATATAAAACTTTACAACAGCGTAAACAGATAAATCAGTCAAAACATCGATGTAATAGTAGAAGCAAACACTGGCAACTAAAAAAAGGTAACTTTTTTTTAATAAAAGGGACAAAAGATGATCTCTTTATAACATGCAAAAGGAAGAGATACCTAAAGCAGTTACCACTGTCAAAATACACCTCTGGTTTTTAACTTTCCAGGTCCCATCAGAAATGGGGGCTCATGCAGACTCTAAAATATCTCAACAGAGACCTAGGAACAAGTTTGGAGAAAGCATAACGTTAGAAACCATTGACCCGGATGAACCATTGTGCAGAATCTCTTTAACTGCTTTAGTATGCTCAGACATATAAGTGATAAGACATAGGAACTGAATTCTTTCCCTCATCAAATTATCAAACTAACAGCTTTCTACCTAAAACCGGTTGCTTATTTTTCACACCCCAAACATGGATCTGATGCTAGTACATTAAAGCATAGTTTGTATGATTTTTAGGGCCAATAGAAAGAATTCCCTATCAAAATAATCACTCTAAAGCTGTTAACTTCATAGCTACTGTAGGAAGTTAGCACCCACTCCTCTCCTATAAAAATGAAATATCCTGGGAAATATTTAAAAGGCAGAATATTTCCCCTAAAAAGAGTAAAGTAGAAACTCAGAGAAGCAGAAACTCAGCCCCCTCACCTTTGCTAATTTATTTTATTATTATTTTTATTAATCAAATTTATATACCGCCCTTCTCCCAGGGGACTCAGGGCGGTGTACAGCCTATCTAAAAACCCACAAATATACAAAAATTAAAAAAGTATTAAACCAATTTGGCTGATAAATAAAAACTAAACAGGTCCCACCCCCCCACCTTAAAACCCCAATTTAAAATTTAAATACCATGGAGACCAAAATTAAAACCATTATCTCAGCCCAGGCTGGCCAGCTCAAAGAGCCAGGTCTTCAACGCGCGCCTGAAGGCCCTCAGGTCCGTGTCAGTACGAAGCTCCGGTGGCAGAGTATTCCAGAGGGCGGGGGCACCCACAGAGAAGGCCCTATCCCTCGGCACCGCCAGACGACACATAGCGGCCGACGGCACCCGGAGCAGACCCTCTCTGTGGGAACGCACTGGCCTGTTGGAGATCACCGGCAGAATGCGGTCCTGAAGATAACCTGGTCCTATGCCATGGGTCGCCCTAAAGGTCAAAACTAGAACCTTAAAGCGAACCCGGAGAGCCACCGGCAACCAATGCAGCTCGCGCAGAAGTGGCGTCACATGGGCGCTACGCGACGCCCCCATAATCATCCGTGCGGCTGCATTTTGCACCAGATGGAGTCTCCGGATGCTCCCCGCGGGGAGCCCCATGTAGAGGGCATTACAATAGTCCAGGCGAGAGGTGACAAGGGCCTGAGTGACCGTGCGCAAGGCGTCCCGATCCAGGAAGGGCCGCAACCGGTAGATCCGACGGATCTGATGAAACGCCCCCCTGGAGACGGCCGCGATGTGATGTTCAAGCGACAGCCGTACATCCAGGAGGACACCCAGGTTGCGAGCCCTCTCTGCGGGGGGCAAAACTTCCCCCCCGATAGCCAGCAAAGGTGTCAGCTGGCTATATCGGGGCGCCGGAAACCACAGCCACTCGGTCTTGGATGGGTTGAGCCGAAGCCTGTTCCCGCCCATCCAATCCCTCACGGCCTCCAAGCACCTGGACATAGCCCCCACAGCATCGTGGTCTGGAGTAGAGATGTATAACTGGATGTCATCTGCATATAGATGACACCTTACTCCAAGACCACGGATGATCTCACCCAGCGGCTTCATATAAATGTTGAACAAGAGGGGAGAGAGGACCGACCCCTGAGGCACCCCACAAAGCAGGGGCCTAGAGGTGGATCTCTCCCCCCCCGCCAACACAAATTGCGAACGGTCGGAGAGGAAGGAGGAGAACCATCGAAGGATGGTTCCAGCCATCCCTAACCCCTCCAACCGTCGCAACAAGATACTATGGTCGATAGTATCGAAAGCCGCCGAGAGGTCTAATAGGACCAGGACAGAGGAGAACCCTCTGTCAAGAGCCCTCCAGAGATCATCGACCAACGCGACCAATGCCGTCTCAGTGCTATGTCCAGGCCTGAAGCCCGATTGGAACGGATCGAGGTAAATAGGTTCCTCCAGGTACCGGGGGAGCTGACGTGCCACCACACTCTCAACAACCTTCGCCACAAAGGGAAGGTTGGAGACCGGACGATAGTTGTTTAAAATAGCCGGGTCCAGGGAAGGCTTCTTGAGGAGGGGGCGCACCACCGCCGCCTTCAGGGTGGCTGGGAGCACCCCCTCTCTCAAAGAAGCGTTGACAATCCCCTGGAGCCAGCCTCGTGTCGTCTCCCTGGCGGCCGAAACCAGCCAGGAAGGGCACGGGTCCAATAAACAGGTGGTGGCATTCAGACCCCCCAGCAACCTGTCCACACCCTCGGCGGCCACAGGATCGAACTCCCCCCAGATAACACTCACAAGACCTGCCCCGGACACCTCCCCCGGGACCACCCAATTGGAGTCGAGCCCCTCCCGAATCTGAGCGATTTTATCATGCAGAAATTGGGAAAACTCCTCTGCCCTACCCTGCAAGAGGTCATCCCGCGCTCTCGGTTCAAGAAGAGAGCGGGTCACTCTAAACAGGGCGGCAGGGCGATTTTCTGCTGACACAATAAGGGCGGAGACATACGAAGATTTCGCCGCCCCTATCGCCACAAGGTAAGTCTTAATATGAGATCTCACCTGTGTTCGGTCAGACTCAGAACGACTCGCCCTCCAAATGCCCTCTAGATGTCTTTTCCGGCACTTCATCTCCCGCAGCTCCTCAGTATACCACAAAGCCAAACGGGATCTGTGCCGGGTCAGAGGTCGCAGGGGCACAACTCGATCTAGAGCCCCGGCGGCCAACCCATCCCAGGTGGCCACCAGGTCTCCAGGCGAGCTGTGAGCCAGAGACTCAGGAAATGGCCCAAGCTCCCTCTGGAACCGTTCCGGGTCCATCAGGCGCCTGGGGCGGAACAATCTAAGTGGCTCCGCCTCCCTGCGGTGGGGGGTGGCGGAACGGAGGTCCAACCTGAGGAGGGAATGATCTGTCCATGACAAGGGTGTGAAGACTAAATCCCCGAAAATACAGTCATTCAACCACTGCCCAGAGACAAAAATCAGGTCCAGCATGTGTCCTCCAATGTGAGTGGGGGCAGAAACTAACTGGGTCAGGTCCATGGCCGTCATGGAAGCCAAGAACTCCCGAACCAACCCCGAGGTTTCACCGGATGATGGCAGGTTGAAATCCCCCATGACCAAAAGCCTAGGGGTCTCAACCGCCAGCCCGGCTATCACCTCGAGGAGTCCGGGCAGGGCTGATGAGACGTGGCAGGGAGCCAGGTACGCCATCAAAAGACCCATCTGAACCCCTTGCCCCCACTTCACAAATAGAGATTCACAGCCAGCCGTCTGAGGGACAGTGGCCTCCCTAGAATAAAGGGCCTCCTTTATAAGCACCGCCACCCCTCCACCCCTTCCCTGAGCCCTAGGCTGGTGAAATGCAAGGAAACCTGGTGGGCACATCTCGACCAGAGGGACACCGCCCTCTGGGCCCAACCAGGTTTCGGTAACACCTACCAGGTCCGCGGCCTCCTCCTGAGCCAAATCATGTATCAGGGGAGCCTTATTAACCACGGACCTGGCATTGCACAACAGCAGCCGGGTATTCAGGGCCTGAGAATCCAGACAACCAGGGCTGCAGGATGGGTATGGAGGGTCGGAGCGCGCTACCTCTTGCAAACATCGGGAGCGCGATCCCCTTACTGGATATGGCCCTCTACCCCCAGCATACCTGCCTCTCCCAGTCACCGTGCTAATAAAATTTGCCCCCGGCAGCCCACCCTCAGTCTGCCACCCCGACACGGAAACCCCCGAGGCCCCCCAGGCGCGTGGGCCGGCCCGGCTGCCCCCAACTCCATGTGGGCTGTCTCCCCTGCCCACCCTGGATCCTTTTAACCCCTTAAAAAATCCCATTAAAAAATTACCAATCCCGGGTTTCCCGCGCTTCCTCCCATTCCTCCGGCTTCCACGGCCCCACCATCGCTCCGGATCCCAGGATCCCTCATAGCGGAATGTTTTTGAGAGTTTAGAGGGCCACTTAAGGGAGAGGGGGACATCCCTCAAGGCCCAAAGCTCCGCCATGGAGTACATCCGTGGCCCCGGCCACCCCGCCCCAACAGTCTTGTAGCGTCCAAAGTCTTTGTGTTGGAGAAGTCCCGGCAGACTGGGGTAACCCCCTCCCCCTGGCCGCCCCACCCCTGCCACTGGTGGGGCCCCCGGGGGAAAAGGGGTAATAGGCAAGGTCACTCCCCCCCTCCCCGGGCCCACCACCCCTGCCACAGGCGGGGGCCCCAAGGAGGGGAGGGGAACGGTCACAACACCATTCAACCCCCAGTCTCCGTATTGTCCCCGCAGCCATAGGGGCAGCCCCGAAACCAGTCCAGGCCCGCCAAGTCCACAGCGGGGCCACTCCCGCACTGGTCGGGGCCCCCCGAAATCGCCACGGCCCGAGCGAGGCCACCGAGCCTGCCACACCGTCGTGCCTCGCTGGGGGTACCAAGACCTCTTCATAACCCCTCGGAACTCCGGGGTTTCCGCGGTAGCTGTTCCAGGGCCTCTGCGACCTCAACAATGCCACAGAGGCCAGTCCAGGGCCCCCCAGGCGGCTCCTTCAGGTCCACGCCGCCCCAGAAAATCCAGGGCCATCGCTCTCCGCAGGGGGCCGCCGGGGCCACACCGTGGTGATCTCCCCACCCCGGAGACCGTTGGGTCCACCGGCGTCCGTATTGCCATGATGACTCCGGAGGCCGCCGCCACCGCCATCGAGGCCGCCGCCGCCGCCACCGCCATCGAGGCCGCCGCCGCGACCGCCGCCGAGGCCGCCACCGCCGAGACCACCGCCGCCACCGCGACCACCGAGGCCGCCTCCACCTCCGCCGCGGCCACCGAGGCCGCCACCGCCGCCGCAGCCGCCGCGACCGCCGCCGAGGCCGCCATCATCGTCGCGACCATCGCCGCGACCTCCGCCGAAGCACCCGCAGCCCCCGACGCGATCACCATCGCCGGGGGCCTCGTCCGGCCTCACCGGCAGCCGGGCAAGGTCTCCAAGGCCTCCGAGGCCTCCAGGATCAACTCGGCGTTGCATCCGCTGGGGCCGCATCCGCACCGCCCTCCGCGCCGCTCCCCCAGCCGGTCCCGTGGCTCCAGCGCACCCCCAGCTGGCTTCTGAAGGATCCCGCCAGGCTCCCCCGATCCTCCCCCGCCTCTGCCACCGGTGGGGGGATCCGAGGGGTAGGGGGGGCCGCACCCGAAGGAGCTCCAACGGAGGCGCGCGGCCGCCATTTTCCGAAACCCGGAAGATGGGCCATTAAGGCCTAGGCCAGAGTATTCTACATAATAAAGGGTCTACCCATCTCACCACCTGGCCTGGGAAGATTGTATCAGCCAACACCAGGTGAACCCATGTGGTCCAAACCAAGCCTACAAAGTTAAGACCCCCGCCCCTGGGAGTCTGACAGCCAATGGGACACATTTCTTACACAGGAACAGGAAACACTAAGGTGGGGCCCACCAGATGTTATATGAGGGTCTCTCAGCATCTTGGTCTTCCCTTCTTGACCTTCTCACCTTGAAGTATGTGATCATCCTTTCTTTTTCACTTTGGAGCTCCAAGCCATGTGGTCCTGCTGTCCACCATTAAACCATCTTTTCAGAGAGTCTTCATGTTTCCAGTGTCTTTGGAACTGAATCCAGAAGGATATTTCTTTCAGCACTACCATAGATTCTTGTGATTGTCTGTTTTTCTCTGATTGTCACTCTTATTGAGATTGTCAGTCATGTCCTTGAATAAACTTCATCTCTGCTTCAAGTGATTGTCCTGTGCTCTTTGGAAAATCTGATCTGAAACAGATCATAGTTTTCTTCTAATAGATCCTTGGAGCCCAAAGGTACTTTAAGTAAAACCATCTTTCAACTTCATGGCATGTATTCCATGACAGTGAAAAGGAGTAGAATTGTCTTACTGTCACTTACACAAAAACTATGCAAAAGATACTGTCACCCAGCTCAAAAAGGAACAAAAATCCCCAAGCACTTCTCAATCATTAATCAGCACCCAGATCAGCATAGATTAACTCCCCTTAACATCAGACCAACAATCAAGTAAACAATACCCCAGTAAAGAAACTACAAAAGAAGCCAACAGCAAACAGCCCAACCAAAGAATCTCTAAGTTCCCTCCCACACACACACCAACAGTGACAGGCAAGCCACTAGAATATAAACTGACAGCAAACTGCACTCTTTATTAGCACTGATTATGTTACCTAGTTGGGTAATGAAACGTTTGCAAGAAAACAAGCAAGCTCAGAGAGCACCAAGGACTCCTCAGTTAGACAAAGTATTGTTGTCCAAACTGAAAATTAGTAAGAAATTTTTAGTTTGGCATTATAGAACATGGAAGGATTTGGTTTGGAAAGGACATTGAGAGCAAAGTTCACAACAAAATAGTTTCAATGGGTTGTCTTTTTTACTTTTTGAACCCTGTGTAGTTGTTGATTTTGAAAGTATCTACATTACATAGATTGTTATTTAACATTTGGAAATTAAAAGTATATTTCTGCTCCAAACCAAATTTCTGGAATTTCTCCAGTTCTCCGCTGTAGAATGTTCATCACTCTCTCAGCCTTCTGCCCTTGTAGGAACCTTTTTGTAGTTAACCAAGACTTGTAAAGTAATCTCATTCAGCTTCTAAATGTCCAAATGTTTGCATATCAATAGATAGAAATAGCTGCTGTAACCTACTTGGGAAGGATGAAGTGTAATCATGTTGTCCATACCTAAGAGTACTGTATGTTCTCAAGACATCTGCATCTAGGTTTTCTGCTGTGTTAATGTGCTGATAGAGCTGCTGCATCTAACACAATTTGTTTGCATTTTCATTATTGCTTTTCCCTTCTACTGGATGCAGCAGGAACTTTCTCCTTATTTTAATTGCTTAATACCAGACAAAGCACAAAATGTTTAGACAAAGAAGGAAAGACGTCTCCTTCTCTTCTTTATATAAGGGAGGGATGGGGAAGATTGTGTTAATTACTAATTAGATCAGGAACTCAGCGATTGGCCAGTTTAGAAGCAGCAGAATCTGATCATTTTAATATTCAAGAGAAAAGCTTGTGCAAGAAAAAAAACAACAACTTGGATTTAACAAGCACTGCAAAGATTTGGGAAACAGTAAGATGGATGACTTGGATGGGTTCAAAGTTATAGACTTCTGAAGAATAGTTCTAAATGTATTTGCATTTTCAAATCTTAATTGCATCAACTTGAATATTCACTTAAATGGAATCTAATTGAAATAGCAGAGAAATAAGAGACAAATTGCAAGAATCATAAGGCCATTGATGTTCAGAGAATTCTCTGTTGTCCATCAGAGGCCCAACTGGGTTGCTTGCATTTTCTTCCATAACCTGAAATAAGATCAATGTTCAATATCAGCCTACCAAAAACACAAAATGAGGTGTGAATTTTTGAATCTGCTGTGATAGCAGCAGGAAAGCAATGCCCTTTTCCAATGTACTGTGAATTCAGTAATTAGTTAGCATTCATCCAGACCAAAGAAACTGTGGCATTCTCACAGTCCCAAAGGAACAAACTGTTAGCAGAGGCTAAGGGTGTTTTATGATTCCAATAAGTAAAGTCCATTGACTGTGATTTTATTATAGTTCATAAGGAAAGAAATTGAGTGTCTTCCTATTCGCAATCGTCTATAGCCGCCAGCACTTAATATCTTTCTTATTTTTCTGGAACTATTCAAACTGAGAGGCACATGAGGTTCCCAGCTAATGGTTGCCTTTTTCTCGCAAGGTTAAAAATAAAAGCAAGTAAAAAAATCGTAACAGATTAGTTCTGTTACCACATTTAACATACAAAGTGGCAATGTTCTACTTTCCATTCATGATCTTTTTAGTGCATGGTTTCAGGGAATAATATAGTGAATCTTACATGATTTACAGCACTTAGACGCAATGTAATATTGTATGGTGATTCTTTAAAGATTTTTATTCATATTTGGGCCACAGCAGGTGATGAGAGGTTAGAGCACACTCAAGTCACCCAAATCTCTGGATATTGCTTTTCTGCTTTACCATCTGTGCCCTGTTAAATATTTCTGATTTTTGCCAAGTTTGGTCCAATTTATATGTTAAATCTGTTATCGAAAATAGGTTCCAAATGCTTGGCAGGCAATGGCAGGGGAGAATACCATGAAAACAAACCAATTTTATGCATTAGTTATTTATGCTGGAAAAAGAAACTCAGTTTCTTTGTTTCACATCTGCTCAGAGTTGTCTTGAACCGCGAGATGGGCAGAAAATAAATTTGACAATAATAATAAGAAATAGAACAACTGTGGCAAAAGAAAGCAAAAGTATTTCCAATAGAAATAGGAATCTTGAATGCAATGCCAAAACAATTGGAGAACCATTTAAAAATCACTGGAATTGACAAAGTCACCGTCAGTCAATTGCAAAGGCAGATTTATTTGGAACAGCCTACATTCCGCAACAATACCTTTAACAACATCAAACACCCACATCACATCCCAGATGCTTGAGAAGGACTCAATAGGTTGACAAAAATTCTAAACATCTGGTTGTTCAATGAAACATAATTCTTATAATAGTAATAATTATTATAACAAGGATTCGACTTTCTGGATCCCACTGAGGCACTTAAAAGAGAACATTTCTTCTTAAGGAAAATATCATTTTTGAAAGAGATAATATGCAGCTGATTCTATTTGTAAGAAAGAGAGATCAGTTCTTCAGATGTTAACTGTAATATGTAGATGAGCCATGGTGGCGCAGTGGTTAAGTGCAGTATTGCAGGCTAATTCTGCTGACTCAGTGGTGGGATTCAGCCAGTTTGCACCAGTTTGGGAGAACCGGTTGTTAACTTTCTGAACAGTTTGGTGAACTGGTTGTTGGAAGAAATTATTAGGGCAGAGAACCGGATGTTAAATTATTAGAATCTCACCACTGCAGATGACGGCCTGGAGTTTGATCTTCACCAGCTCAAGGTTGTCTCAGCCTTCCATCCTTCAGTAAAATAAGGATCCAGTTTGTTGGGGGCAACAGGCTGATTCTGTAAGCTGTTTAGAGAGGGATGTAAAGCACTACGAAGTGGTTTACAACGCTAAGTGCTATTGCTATAACCAAGAAATATTTAAAGTGTAACCTAATACATTCAGCAGGGTAACATCTTCCTGCCTGAACTTAAATAATAGTATCTTATCTAAATATTGTCTGAAATATACCTTAAATCTCCTACTTATAACAGCAATAGCAGTTAGACATATATACCACTTCACAGTCCTTTACAGCCCACTCTAAGTGGTTTACAGAATCAGCAAATTGCCCCCAACAATCTGGGTCCTCATTTTACTAACCTCAGAAGGATGGAAGGCTGAGTTAACCTTGAGCCTGGTGAGATTTGAACTGCCAAATTGCAGGCAGTTGGTGATCAGCAGGAGCAGCCTGAAGTTCTGCACTCTAACCACTGCACCACCATGGCTCATATTAAACTGTTTTCAAATAATTCAGATAACTTAAAACTCACTGTATTGTCATATTAAGCATCATGTATTACATTCGGTTCCTTTACCAAGATAGACAAAGTACAATACAGGTAAAGGTACATAAAGGTACTCGCACATACGTGCTAGTCGTTTCTGGCTCTAGGGGGCAGTGCTCATCTCCAAAGCCAAAGAGCCAGCGGTGTCCAAAGATGTCCCATGGTCATGTGGCCAGCATGACTAAATGCCGAAGGAGTACAGAACACTGTTACCTTCCCACAAAGTGGTCCCTATTTTTCTACTTGCATTTTTTATATACTTTCGAACTAATAGGTTGGCAGAAACTGGGACAAGGAATGGGAGCTCAGTCCACTACACGGTGCTAGGGATTCAAACCACTGAACTGCTGACCTTTCTGACCAACAAGCTCAGCATCTTAGCCATTGAGTCACCGCGTCCTTTTTCAAATGTTATGATGGAGCTAATCAAGTAAAATATATGCTCAATATGCACCTATTCTGGAAGATTGCACCTAAAAACGTGAACATATTTCTAGGTTACATGACATGTATGCCAAGGAGTTGAACCTCGCTCTGAGTGCTGGAGTCCTTAGAGTTCTCTGAGCTTGGGTGTTTGATTGCAGAGAGTTGATTACCAGTCTAGGCAACATCTTATTGTTAGAAAGGAGTGGGGTTTCCCGTCTGTTTATATTCAGTACCTTGACCTGTCAATGTTGGTAGGAATATAGTTTTCCTCTGTAGTTCCTAGGCTGCTGTTTGCTTGTCTAAGATGATAGTGACTATGAACAGAAAGCAAATCCCACTTCTTTCTAACACTGAATATGCTACCTAGTCTGGTAACAAAACATCTGCAAGCAAATAACCAACTCAAAGAGGATTCTACAGTTCAACCCTAACCTACATATACAGGTAGTCCTCGACAACCTACATATACAGGTAGTTTGCTTAGTGACTGCTTGAAGTTACAACAGCACTGAAAAAAGTGATTTATGACCTTTTTCACACTTATGACCATTGCAGCATCCCCATGGTCATATGATTGGATGCTTGACACTGACTCACATTTCTGATGGTTAAAGTGTCCTGGGGCCATGTGATCACCTTTTGTGACCTTCTGACAAGCAAAGTCAAGGGGGAAATCAGATTCAGGCTATTAATTTAACAACTGCAGTGATTCCTTTAAGAAATGTAGCAAGAAATGTTGTAAAAATGAGGCAAAATTCACTTAACAAATGTTTCACTTAGCAAACATAAATTTTGGGCTCACTTGTGGTCGTAACATTAAGGCTACCTGTATTCCCTTCTAATGGTATCATTCCGAATGACATATAATTCTCATCTTAAAAACTCAGACAAAGGCAAATGATATAAATAATGAAAACAAGAATAATCCAAGTAACCATCGAAAAAGCTACATGTGAAAAACAGGAATGCAACAATAAATGCAACAAATTAAAATAAATATATATAACCTTATATTAACAAACATCAATATTTTTTAAAAATTCTACAGAATTGTGAAAAATGTATATATATTTTCATGGAAAAAAAGTGACAGACAGGCAGCAAAATAAAACACAGATTGGAGACAAAAGAAAGTTTACACAGAACAAAAATTTACAGATTTATTCATCCCTAACTTGGATTCAGGCTATTGAGATACTGGGATATTAAGGCCTTTTGTACTTAAGGAAAGTGTTAACATTTCTAGTGAATACATACAAGGCTAGAGACTTTATAGCAGTGATCCCCACTTTTGGAATTTTTTTCCTGCCTCTTCCTATCCAAAGAAACAATATAAATCTATTTTCTTAGGTGCCTACAGACTAACATTTAACAGTACAGATGCAGCCAAATTCATGGTTGAAATAAGAGCCAAAGGATATGCATTCAGCTTGATAAAGTACACTACAAGTTAATTTCAGTATGGAACGTGATTCTGCATGTATGCAATATATAATATTCTTACGTAGAGTAGAGTAGAATAGAATAGAATAGAATAGAATAGAATAATAGAGTTGGAAGGGACCTTGGAGGTCTTCTAGTCTAACCCCTGCCTAGGCAGGAAACCCTACACCACTTCAGACAAATGGTTATCTAACATCTTTAAAAAAACCTTCCAGTGTTGGAGGATTCACAACTTCTGGAGCCAGGTTGTTCCACTGATTAATTGTTCTGTCATGAAATACATGCAGTAATAAAAATGATAGGTAACCCACAAACAGGGTTTTACAAATGGATTTTATAAAACAAAAGCAAGACTGGACTTCTGTAAATCTGTTCCTTCTTTATTCACTTAACCACAAGAAAATTGTAATGCTGTCTTCACATAACTGAAAATCAAGTTTTACTAATATCGGTACATATGCAAAGGGCTGAGACTAATTAATTTCTAGGGGAGAGTGGAGCAAACGCTTAGATTTCTCTAATGTAACACAGATAATTTAACAATATAAATAGCTACTACTAAGCATCAGTTTATGATTCGCCAAATTTCCTACTTTGTGGTGGTGTGAGTTTCCTGGCTCCCTTGTCACTTTATCAGCTGCTGCTGGCGAGATGATAATTTCACAGTGTGATTGCATTATATTGTGACCTGGTAGAGATATAAATACGACCTAGGCAGGCCATTTTTACAACATTTGATCAGAGGTGGTATTCAGCAGGTTCTGACCAGTTCTTGAGAATCGGTGGTGGAATTTTTTAGTAGTTCGGAGAACTGGCAAATACCACCTCTGACTGGGCCTGCCCCCATTTATTCTCTGCCTCCCGAGTCCCAGCTGATTGGCTGGGTCTTCTTTTTTTGCTCTGCATAGGAGAACCAAACTGGAAAGCATGTTAGCAGGGTGGGGAGGGAATGGGATTTTGCAGCAACCTTCCCCCAGGAGTGGGATAGGAATGGAGATTATACAGTATCCTTCCCCTGCCATGCCCACCAAGTACACCAACCAAGCCAAGCCATGTCCATCAAGCCATGTCCACAGAACCGGTAATAAATTTTTTTAATCCCACCACTGCATTCAATATTGAATATACCACATATATTTAAGCCCATTCACTTTAATTATACAGGTAGTCCTCAACCCTACAACAGTTCATTCAGTGACTATTCCAAGTTACAACCATACTGAAAAAAGTGACTTGTGACCATTTTTCACACATATGACCATATGTGGTCACGTGATCAAAATTGGGTGTTGGGCAACTGGCTCATATTTATGATGATGATTATTTAAAACATAATATTTATGATTATTTATGAATCCCACCACTGATAAGTTGTCCTTGAAATGAGTCAGTTTTATTAATCATAAATATAAGTATCTTTTTGGTGGGAGGAGAGAAGTGGAATTATGATTCCTCTGTTCGAATCCTTACCAAAAGCTTTCTTTCCTTCCTATTTTTAAGTACAGAATAATGTGAAATCACAGCTGCCAGTTTTTTAGGGGATATTGGCCTTCAGACAAATTCAGTTCTTGCCAAGCATAGAAATGGAAGCTGAAATGTATTGGCATAGTATATCATCAGGTTGGCCTTTTGGAGTTGACAGGGAGAAAATTTGTCAATGGGCAGATTTTCTAGTGCCATCTAAGAATGTTTGGTATGACACCCCTTTTTAACATTATGATTGGTTGCACAGTCAGCCTGATGTTTAGACTGGATTTGGCATTTTTATCCACCTATTAAGTCTTTCCCAAACAGATAGGATAGGATAGGCAGATTTGTCGTTTGATGACATTTAAGTTATTGTGGCATGTTTCATCGAAAATAAGACCAGGTCTTATATTAATTTTTGCTTCAAAAGATGCATTAGGACTTATTTTCTGGTTAGGTCTAATTTTGGGGGAAACATGGTCTAATTCCGAGTAAATTTCTGCAATTGTCCAATGATTCTGTCAATGCTGACAAGTGTTCAAATTGTGCTCCGGTTGTCTGGGACTACACTCAAGGACCTATTACTATTGATACCATCTTTGCTTTCTTTGGCTACAGTCATTCAACTTCTATTTGCAGGTCTTTATATTTTATGGTTTTCTCCAGTTCTTTCTCTTCTTTTCTACTGCCTCCAGGTACTGGCACATCCACTATCCAGACTCCCAGTCCATGGGCTAGCACCGATCTGTGATATGCCAGCAACCGTTCCACGTAAATAAATAAAGCTCCATTCGCAGAATGTAGGCAGCATGCAAAACCATGCTGCCTCCAGTCCATGGAAAAATGTTTCTCCACTGAATGGGTCCCTGGTGCCCAAAAGGTTGGGGGCCACTGCAATAAGCCTTCATAGTATACTAGCTTTGGTGCATCTTATCACTGTCCTTCAGATATTCTTCCAATGCTTTTTTTTCCTTGTCTGGTGTATTTGCAACATTCCACAGTCACCTATGCTCCTTGATAAGTACAGCCTGTCAGCACTTCTGCATTGATGAAGGTTATGATTCAATGTCATGATTTCCCTAGTTTGCCTATACAGTCTGCTTGAGCCCAGTCCACTATTCCAACTGTGTATCCAATGACTTTGCTACAAATTCATTGCTTTGATGATATTTCCTCTGCTGAGTTTGAATATATGTTCCATTTAAGCAGTATGGCCTTTTGTAATTGACAGATGGAAATTTTTGTCAATGCGCTATTTTTAGTAATAGACAGACTGTTTGTAAGTTGGGTTCCAACTTACAAAGAAGTTCAAGTTAAATACAGAATTGGGAACAATGGAACTCATTCTTAACCCAGGGACTGCCTGTGCTTAGTTTTGTTGGGCTGGGGGTATTTTTAATTTAACTTGACCCTGAATTCAGACCATATGAGCATTTTTATTACAGCTCACAGACCACACAAAAATACAATGTGGCATATATATAAAAAGATTCATGATTGTAGTTAGTTTATTTTGATATTAATGTACTCATGCTGCAGTCTAGAATTGCAAACTTCCCAAATGCAATAGTTATTTTAGGATTTTTATCTGTCAAAAGAAGTTATACAGAGAGTTCTTCTGCCTGTCCAGGCAATGGGCTAAAAAGAGGTGCTAGTATCTCATTAAAAATATTTCAGTCAAATTTCAATAAAGCAAAACACAAGCCCATAATTCAATGCTCCCATTTTTTTTAGCATGATGGATTCCTGGAATTGACTGCTGATGACCATGTATCAAACAAGTATAATACAAAAGCTCTGTGAAATGTGTTGTTTATAAGCTGGTTATACACATACAAAAATGCTGGTTTAAAGCAATATTTTCTATGACCCAGTTATGATTAGGGTGACCCTTCACTGCACTATTTATGATTTTATATGAAGAATCCATTGCCTGACACCTACCATTGCCTGTGCTTCTCTTAAAGACGTCTGCATTTTAGTTGAAAACCTCAGTTTTGGTCATTTAATTTCATGTGGTGTTTCCAGGAAGAAGAGTAGGATTATGTCAGAATGAGATGGACAAATCTAGAGGTTGAAAATGGGCTTTTAGTCAATATTAAACACAATGGCTATGCTCTTATTCTAGGTTCATGAGCCATGCCTTTAGAATTGCAGTTGGCCTCAAAAGAACTATCAGGGAAGGTCTTCCAAGCAAACATCCAGAACTCAATTCTAGAATTAGTAAGAGGGCCCACCAGGATGGGTTACCATACTTTGAAGAAAGTGAAAATACTGTGCAATTCTTGGTGCTCTCTGAGCTTTGTTGTTTGCTTACAGATATTTTATTACCAGTCTATGTAACATCTTCAATGCTAGAAGGGAATGGGGTTTGCTCTCTTTTTATATGCAGTAGCTTGCCCTGTTATTGTTGGTGGGGCTGTTGTTTTCTCCTTGATAGTTTCTTGATCAGGCTGTTGTTCACTGCTTGATTGTTTGTCTAAGTTGGGAGTTGCTTGATTAGGCTATTGTTCACTGCTTGATTGTTTGTCTCTGTTAATCTTGGTACTATAAGTGAAATAATACACATGATCACCAAGGAAATGAATCCTTCCCATAGTAATGTTGAGTTTGCTCTGCAAAATTATCTAACATAACTATTTGTTTCATCAGAGTACAGAAGAATAACTTTTCTGGGTCTCTTAAAAACTTGGGGTGCAGTCTTGTTTTAGTCCTCCAACTTTATTGTTCCATGGATCACTTCCACTGACCCAATTTGACACTGGAATGGAAAGTGTAACCACTATGGGAGAAAATGTCTATTAAGAAAGAAGACAAAGGAACCGAGCAACTTATAAACATTTTTAAGCATTTCTTGAAAAAGGGGACAATAAAAGAATCATTTTCCAGTCCAACACTTAAGGAAATAGCTGCTATTGAATCTTCACACCTCTTCAGTGTGCTTTGAAAGGAAAAAAAAGCAATAGCTGGCTTTTTGGGATTGATTTCCATAGCATAAGAACTGATTTTTTTTTCTCCTAAGTTCAAGCGAGGATCATTTTTACTAAGACTGCCAACTCACACTTTGTCTAAAAATCAAGTTCCATTCTTTTCACCTTATTCTTAACCATAAAGACACTGGCTTTTAGATTTAGCTGAATGCTTTTCATAATACATGAAAGAAATAACATTCCAACAAGCGACTGCATAGTTCTACATTTTTCTTCCGTCAATGATAATAAAATCTTCTTTTAGGTGGGGGGTTGTTGTTGGTAGGCCATTCAGCTATCAGCTAGACTCTATAAGGCAAGTAGTTATGGAATAGCATTTCAGTTCAATCCCAGTTCTGGCTTTAAAGAATGATTTTATGGTATTTTGTATAAACTGTTGATACGAATACTGGTAATCCTCAAGTTACAACAGTTCATTTAATGACCATTGGAAGTTACATCACTGAAAAAAGTGACTTGTGACCATTTTTCATACTTACAACCATTACAGCATCCCTGTGATCAGGTGATCATTTCAGATGCTTAGCAACTGATTCATACGTATCAGGGGATCAATTTATATGCTGGTTGCAATGTCCCAGGAATCATGTGATCACCTTTTGCAAAATTCTGACAAGCAAAGTCAATGGGGAATCCAGATTCACTTTACAACCATGTTACCAATTTAACAAGGGCAATGATTCACTTAAGGACTGTAGCAAGAAAGGTCACAAAATGGGGCATGTCTCGCTTAGCAATGAAAATTTTGGGCTTAATTGTGGTCATAATTGTAGGTACTAGAGGCGTTTTCAGTCTCTATTAGTATTACTGTAAGTCAGTTAGTATTTCAGCAGTGCTAGTAAAGGCAAGTATTAGTGAATGAGGGGATAAACCTCTACCATGCTCTACTGCCACAATCGTTTAAAATTTTCTTCGGCATCATATTCCATGAGAAAAGTTACCATAATATGCTGGTGATTGAGAAGGCTCTTGATAGAAATATTACATGTAAGACTTCTCATTTTAATTATTTCCTTTTTTTTTCCAGGAGGGAGAAGCTGAAAGGCTTATTTCCTTAGTGCCCTAACAGAGCTTTCCTGTTTCACCTTTGCTAGGCTTTTAAAATATATAATAATATATAATATATATACTTTTTTTTCCCTGGGAACATGTAGATACATAATATGAGAGGGGGGGAAATCACTGGTATGGATCATAGTATTAACCTACTTTTTCCTTCTAGCAAACTCCAGAATTCCCTACTAAAAATAAATAAATAGCATGCAATAAATACATGAATCCAGAATGTAATAATAACTTACACAAATCTGAGGACATGAACAGATGCTTTTTAAACTGTGTACTTATGCACATGAGGAAGGCTGTAATTCGAAATCCAAAATCACATAGCAAACTTTTTAGGTATAAACCGAAGTTTACTTGGGGTATAAGATCACACGAGAAAAAGAAGACAACCAGCAAGCATGCAGAATTATAAATAAAATAGCAGTTAAGATGCTGGGCTTGTGGACAAGAAGGTTGCCAATTCGAGACCTAAACGCCATGCGATGGGATGAGCTCCCATCCTTGCCCCAGCTCCTGCCAACCTAGCAGTTTGAAAACATGCAAATGCGAGTAGATAAATAGGTACCACTTCGGTGGGAAGATAACAGTGTTTCATGTGCCTCATCATATAATCATGCTGGCCACGTGACCAGAGAAATGTTTTTGGACAGCACTGGCTCCTTCAGTTAAGAAACAGAGATGAGCACTGCCCCCAACAGTCGGAAACAACTGGATAGGGGAAAACTTTAAAGGTAGTGTTAATATTCATCATTGGAACTTCTTGTCTGGCCTGCCTCTAAGCACTGACATGTCTGAATTTAACATTTAAGCTACTCCTATGTTATGGTCATGGCTGTTTCATCTAAGGACTCCAGGGATGAAGGTAAATCCCGTTTGGCCTGAGACACTTTCACAACACTCTGTGAAGGTTTTAGTCCTGACTGCAGGCAAGCCTGTCCTCCTTTTGACCATTTTCACTCCTATTACTGTGTTTTCCCCATCATTCTGTCTCAGGAAAGCATTGGCATATCACTTTTCTTTTTTATAGGGAGCTAAATTACAAAAATGCAGAATACATGCAGACAAAACAAGCTAACCAAATCGATTCTTTATCGCACAAACTCTCATTGTTTCTATACTTGCCTTTACTAGCACTGCTAAAATAGTATAATGGTTAAGATCTTCACTTAGTATATAAAGTTTTGCCGGCTTAATAATCTATGGCCTATCTGGGAGCTAAGGATAAAATCTTTCTATCTAAGGTGAATGGAAGAACAATAAATTAAAAACTGTTTAAAAGGTTGAAGGAGAAATAGGAAGTGATATTTTAAAATATTTTTAAAAATGATATTTTTAAAAAATATAAATCTGCTGGATTTCAAATTGGTTGTTTTCTGTATATTAAGTGAAGATCTTAAATTACTATGCTATTTCAGCAATGCTGGTAAAGGGAGGCATAGATACTATTAAAGCACATAATCAAATGTGGCTCAGTTAAGGGAGTAGTCCTCCCTCTGCTAGGTAGCCAGTGAATTGCTGAAGTAGCTTGAGGCATAATGAAGCACCCTATCCCAGGGGTCCATCCGTGGACCAGCACTGGTCCAGGCCATGCTGCCAACTATGCACCGCAAACAAGTGAAGCAAGCAGCACAAAAAACCACGCCCCCTGCAATCCATGGAAAAAACCTTTCTCCACGGAACTGGTCGCTGGTGCCCAAAAGGTTGGAAGCCGCTGCTCTAGCCCAAATGGACAGGAGCACTGAGGAAGGACTGTCATGGAAATGTGTTCCTTCAGAAATGGAACAGAGAAATGTGGATTGAGGCTGACTTTGAAGTGAGTGAAGGATTAATAAAGGTGGCATTGTCAGTTCTGTCCTCAAGAAACAGTTATCTGTTCATTCTAGGCAGAATAAGCCCATATGGGTGTTAAGTGTTTATCAGCTTTAGAAATGTTAAGATGTGCGGACTGCAGCTTTGTTGAAGTTCCCATATCTTGATGTTCCTGAATTTGAAGAACACTGCTCTAGATCATATGTATCAGAGCAGAGAAGAAAACTTGGTCACTCTTTGCTTGAAATCCATTTTTGTTGGGATTGCCCAATATCAAGGGAACCCAGCTCTCCCAGGAAGTATCCTTCCTTAGACAAAATCTGGGAAAGTGTTCTGACCTAGGCTTTCCCAATAGCACAAAGTCGAGTCCTCATCCTGATAAAGCTCCTTTATTTGACAATGAATTTCCTATCCAACAATGTCCCAGCCAACAGTCTTTCAAGATAGTTTCCAATTACAGACCTTTATCAAGCTTAGAAAGGGGCCAGGCTGATATTTTTCAGATGCCGCAATACTTGGCAAGTATGTCGGAAGGAGCTATTTGTCTCCTGCAAAGCCTCACTTCCCTTTCTCTGTCCACCTGTGGCTTTAATTCCAAGTCGGCCCTTGTTCCTCAACTGTTCCCTTCATCTGGCAAGTCTGTGCATGTGCACACTGAGAACAGGCTCCAACTGTTCTGCCTCACTGATGTCTGACTCTGAAGGCAGCTGATAATTGTCAGATGGCCCTAGTCCCATCATCTGCCTCCAATGCAGAGCATTCATCAAAGCCTTCCCCAGATTCCAGGACTGGCCCATTTTCCTCCCCAACCTCCTCATTGTCCAAATCTTGAGCCACAATAAAAAGAAACAGATGATAATGTATGGTCACAAGGTCACACAGTTCTTCCCACTGACATCTGGCTTAACAAGAAAAGATAGATATGGCATGAAAGTAAAACAAAATGTGTCCCAATTTTATGCCAGGGTTCTGCCAGCTGTGGCCATATAATGTGTTTCATTCCTAGGTCAAGACTTTCTAACTCAAACTAAACACTCTGTCCGTGATGCTGACTTAAGCTTCACGTGCTTCTAAGTCACATTTTTCATTTCCAGTTTTTAGTGCAATATTTTATTTTTTATTTTTAAACACATTGGCAGGGTAATCAAAAAATGGTATTTTTATTCACTTTCACATACAATCGATGTTGTCCAAGGCTATTGTCTTTTCTATAATCCACCACATCCTTCAAAAGGTTAATTAAATATGGCTTCCCGCAAAAGACATATGTTTGCTTCTCTGAAATATATTAACAGGAAGCATTAGGTCAACACCTATGTGTACACACATGAACACTAAGGCTAAGTATTTTGGGGGCTCAAGGAAAGACAAAAGGCAAATTGATTTTCTTCAGCTTTTGGGAATTGGTTGGTCAACAAGGATTTGAACAAGGATTTCCCTCAAATCTTATAAAACACTTTTGCTTCTGTACAATATATCTCACATATACTGTAAGCTTAAAAGAACAATGGGATCATTTAAAATTCATAAAATGTATCACATCTATATTTTGGGGGTTTCTAAACTTAAAGTTTTAGAGTATTAGGTCTTATCTATTTTGTTATCATAAAGAGGAATGTCCTAAATATGACACAGAGAGAGAGAGTTCTGGCTTTTAATTCTTACTGCATTGGCTTCTTCTGTTAAATGTTGACTTTGATTTGACTCCAATAAATTTAGATAACTTTATACATGGTGCTGACATAATGTAAATTTGATTTTGTTGTTATTATTTTAAATAGTAGGTAAACTTTTAATTCTTTCTGGTCTTTGTATTCTCCATGGATGTGCTATTATATTTTGTTAAAATAAAAGTGAAATAATAAAAATGAAATTAATAAAAGATTGGGTATTGCACAACAGGAAAGAAAGAAAGCTATTGCTACTATTTTTTTTCATTGCCTGTTAAGCAGAAACTGCAGCAAGCTGCAGGGATTTACATGGAGACTGAGTTCAATTTTTTAAATCTTCTTTTCTTCCTTTTTTTATAACTCTAAAGAAATTGCTTAGCAATAATTTATGGTAACAGAAATACTCAAAAGTAAATTAAAGGACAGATAAACATTTGTATCCCCAATCATCACTAGCCTATTTTAAGTGCACAAAAAAGAAAGATTGCTGTAATCTAAAACTCCTGGACAATAAACTCTAATTAGATTTCTTTCCACATCAAAGATTTTTTTTAAAAAAATGTTGTCTAGCTTTAATGAAACCTTTATTCCCTCACACTCCTGAAAAATATAAAATAGGTAGATAAGAGAAAGAAGAAAATTAAAATAAAACAGCACCATGAAATGCAGGAAATAACAGACCAAACTAATTCTAAACTTGTTTGGAGATTTTCTTGAGATTAAATAATAATAATCCTAAAATTCTATGAAATTGTAATGGAGATATAATCAAACTTGATTATTGGTACTATTATATGTTTCAACACATACAACATAATAATTGATACTGTAGATTACTATCCACTTGCCTGCCTTCCTTCCTTCCTTCCTTCCTTCCTTCCTTCCTTCCTTCCTTCCTTCCTTCCTTCCTTCCTTCCTTCCTTCCTTCCTTCCTTCCCTTTCTTCCTTCCCTTCCTTCCTTCCATACAGCCAGCCCACCAGCCAGCCAGCCAGATATTTGAATTACATGTTTATCAGACCGAACTAACATGGCAAAATATCTGTAATCCAAAACATATGAAGATCATTATGCTTAAGTCTGCACTATAGTAGTACCTCAGTATTTATCGTTAATTGGTTCAGGGAGGTGCAATAAATACAAAAAATGATGAGTACAAAACATTTCCCCCCATAAGGAATAATGTAGTGAGTTACAAGGCAGCTGACACCAACAAAATCTAGCTTGTGCGTCGAGTACCAAATACATGATGAGTACCAGTATAAAATGTTCACATCAAAATGTGTTGAGTACCAAATTCAATGGGTTTCAAAACAATTGAGTACCAAAGTGCCACTATTATTTTAAACTACAGAACATATTATTGTGTGGAAGAGATTTTGGTTTCGTTCATTATTCATTTAATTATTAATGCATGTTGGTTTTCAAAAATTTACCTCTATTTAGTTATTTAAATGTAATTAAAACACCAATTCTCATCCTCTTTGGTCTTCATTTGTAATGATGGTAGAACCTATTTTGGCAAATATCTTATGAGCAAAAGAACAATGTTCTAAATTAGACCAAAGCACAATCTAGTTCAACATTATTCTCAGAATAGCCAACAACAATCTGTAGGAAGCTGTCACAATGAAAGATTTATTTTGAAGTGATCTGGAATGTTCTAAAGGAAATCACAATTTCTCATGGAAGACATCCAGGAACAAAAATTCAGATTTGTTATATTCCATTAGTCCTTTCATCTGAATATGTGAATTCTTGAAAGATGATTAAGGAGAAAGTTCTACCATTGATTCTGTCCAAGCTCCATGTATTCAGGTAAAATGTCTGAAAATAAGTTGCATCTGTGTTATCCTAATAAAGCAGGGTCTTTGACCATTCAGAGAACAGGTGTTTATATGAATGACAGTTTAATTTCTTTCAACTGAATAAGTTATGATTGAAAAGGATAAGAAGTAAACTCTCTTTCTCTAATCATGTTCAAGTCTTCACACAGTCACATGAATGCTTGAGGACATCTTATACAGGTTCCAGAAACTAGTATTAAAAGTATTTGCCATATAATGGAGATAGCATGAAATCACTCTAACTAGTAAACAGAGTCTTAGTTTTAACTCACCCTGAATTTCTTTCATCATCATTCCTAAATCAAAGACTAAGATTGGGTTCGGTCCTGGATTCTCTAATACCCATCTAGGGTTCTCAGCTCCTTATTAGATGGTATGGGAAACAACTCTTCTTCATCCTAGTAATCCCTCTACTTCTTCTCCAGAAATGTTAGCTTCTGTTTTCTCATTTCAGCATCCAACAGTCTTCTAGAGGATACAAAACCTTGAAGTAGCAAACGTGCAAAAGCTAGTAAGAGATTGCATCACTTTTTAATGTAAAGTGAAGCCCTGGGATGAAATATCCTTGATTCTAACACCTCTGTCAACCTCCCTCCCTGTTTTCATCACCCACTACTGTTTGCAAGGATGGTATGAAGCTTCAAAGGGGTGTTTCAGTTTGTCAAAGCTTCAATCACTGCCTCTTCAAAGCAGCATGCCAAATCAACTATTTGAAATGCCAGAACCAAGTAGCTATGTTGCTTTGATCAAGAGCTAAAAGGATGTTCGGTAGATATGTCACTCATGCCTATACTTTAAGCTCCCTTTTAGGAGAGCGAAGTTAGCTGCCGAATTGAGTCGACCCATTTCAACTTTGATTTGAGGTATCAAGACTGCATATGTCAGGATTGTCCAGATCTAGAAAGGATTTAAAGGTAGAGGGCCTTTTGAGCATCACTGTTTCCACAGTTAAAAGTTCTTTTTTAATCCTTTGGTAGATTGGCAAAATGGGGAAAAAAATCCCCATTCCTTTCCTACTAAGTCACAATATACAATTTGCCCGTTTCCTAGATATTTTGGCATGTTCTCTTTAATAGCTTAATTAATGTGGTTAATGGTGATATCTTTCCTGATTTGTTTTGGTTAAATAATTAATGCTGTTGTTTTGATAGTCCAAGCCACTTGGAGAAATTTAACCATTATGGCTAGAGATATGATGGTATGGGGCTTAATAATGGTGGAGATAGTTCAGCGGTTCGTATCCTAGCACTGCATGTTGGGGTGAGCTTCTGTCACACATCACAGCTTCTGTCCACCTAATAGTAGATAAAATAAGTACCACTTCAGGGGGGACGAGCTGGTGCTCCATGCAGGCAGTCAGATTCCTGCCCTCTGAACCTTCCCAGTTGTGCCCATTTGGGAGGTGGCTCCAGGAAGAGAAAAGGCCTTGGATGATGTTGCAGGAAGAGCCACTTATCTTTCTTTCTGGTGTGAAGCCAGCTCCTCCTCTGTGGCGTACCAAGTGGGAAGTGCCAAACATTTCTTACATGGAACTGATATCAAGTCAAATTACTACTTTGCAATAGCATTGTGGTCTCCTGGCTAATGTAACAATGCCATACACTAATAATAATAATACCATTGTGGCTTTGCCTTAAAGTCATTCCTTTTATTAAATTTCTTTTAGATATACTTCCCCTTTTAAAGATACATGTGATTTTGCTGGAATTATATCATTGTTTTAGGTATTGTAACATTTGCTAGTATTGGGTTTTTTTCTAATCAGTTCAGAATTTTTTCTAATATTCCTCTTAAGCAGAGTTTCTTGATCTTGGCAAATTTAAGCTGAATGGATTTCAACTCCCAGAATTCTCCAGCCAGCAGGGGAAATTTGGGAGTTGAGGTCCACTCATCTTAAAGTTGCTAAGGCTGAGAAATATTGCACTAGATCCTGGGCTCCACTAAGATTAAATGCAGGGTCTTTTTCTTACTGTTCATTTCCAGAACCAAATTTAAATATAAATCCTTGATTAAGTAGCTAGATATTTCATTTGTTTTACATGCTTATATTTTATCTAGACTGTGGGAGGACAGCAAGACAGACAGTCAGTTGATAGTTCATTTTTATAGAATCATCCATAAGAGATATTTCAGTAGCATTCACAAAAGAGAGAAAGTATAGTCATTCCTGTGACATGCAGGATTGTCTAAGAAATTAAAATGGCAACTGCTGGGCACACTATTAAAATCAGTATTGCTTTCATCACTAAGAAGATATTGAAATCAGCCAATCTCTTATCCATTTGTTTCCCTTAGCTTCCATTGTTTGACTACTCAAAAAGGAACCCTGCTGGCTGCATTTCAATTCAATTTTTCATTTGTCATGTAGAATATATATATATATATATATATATATATATATATATATATATATATATATATATATATATATATATATATATATATCCGTTATCAGCTTGGTGAACTATCTCTTCCTATATCTCTTATGCTTTTTAAGAATATTTCATCATTTGAGTTTTCCTGACAGATCCTAGATGCCTAACAAGCTGTCATTTGAAAAATATAAAAATACACACGTTTCCCAAATGTGAAGGAACCTGACCTCGGTTAAGTACTGAATCTCTACGGGATGTGCCAAATATCACATCTGAACCTCAATACAGCGCCCAGTGGGAGGCAGCCTCAAGGGGACATTTGATGTTGAGTGTAAAATAAATTTAAATGGGGTAAAACCAGGAGCGGATAGAGGAATTATCCTGCCTTTTGCTCTCAGTTCCCATTCAATTTGATTAAAGAGAACTTGCTCTCAAAATTCTTTCCAAGGACATGAAAAATTCAGAGAAATTCTCAAGGGTGAGGCATGATGGCCTTGCATTTATATATAGTCAGGAGAGTGCTCAAGAGTCTCATCATTGTATTACAGTCTTTCCTGCTGCCTGTAACTTCCATGGTGTATGAAGCTTCCATAAAATCACGAAGCAACTCCAAGTAGCTCCTCCTTCTACTTGCTTTTAACAGTTACACATCTAACTAACGGTCTCACTAGATGAGTGCTGGGTTTCCAACTTGTTTCCTACCACTTCACATGCGCACGCAGAGCTCAAAAACCAACCTATCAACGCTGGTGAGCTGAGCTGTTTTTTAGCTCAGCTGAGGCATGGCAATCTGATCTGGGGCGCGAATCAGATGAGGTAAAAAACAAGGGAATATAGGTAGGGTAATGGCAGGGGTAACAGGGGTGGGTGGGTCAGCGGGACCAAAGAGAGGTGGCATCTGCCGTTTCTCTGAACTGGCCAAAATTTTTGCTGCCGGTACGCCAGAACCGGTCCGAACCGGCCGAATACCACCTCTGCACTAGACCCTATGTTCTATGTCAATTTTAACCATGTTATTATAAGTTTGGTACTGATGAGTCAATACGAAATGCTTCCATCTACTGCTGTTGGTTTTTTAACTGCATTGTTTAAATTGTTAAAGGGGACTAGTTGTTTTGAAATTGCAACAGTTCATTCAAAGTTACAATAGCATTGAAAAAAGTGACTTGGGACCATGTTTATGACTGTTGCAGCATCCCCATAGTCGCATGATCAAAATTCGGACACTTCCCAACCATCATATATTTATGACCATTGCTGTGTCCCAAGATCATGTGATCATCTTCTATGACCTTCTGACAAGCAAAGTCAACGGGGAAGCCAGAGTCACTTAACAATGATGTGTGAGTAACTTAACAATTGCAAGGATTCACTTAGCAATCGTGGCAAGAAAGGTTGTAAAATGGGGCAAAATTCACTTAAGAAATGTCTGGCTAAGCAACAGAAATTTTGGGCTCAATTGTGGTCATAAGTCAAGGACTACCTGTATATCATTGAAGAGAAATTGTCAGTGATTTTCCCCCCTTCCACTGAAGGCAGAAACTTAAGATATTTTTTCTAGTTACAAATTTGTTTTCTTGATTTTTAAATCCCTCCTACATTGGTTTTTTTATAAGTAACTTAAGGCATTGAACATTATATGTGGAGGGTTTGGGGCTCAGCTTTAGCAAATTGTATGCATACATGCCATAATATAAAATCAGTGTTGCATATGAAATGGGGAGTAAGGTGGGGCAGAATTATAAAACAAGTTGTAGTGTATGTGTGTATATACACTCGCAGAATCATCTTGAGAAAAATGGCAAGATCCTGTGGACAGCCATATACAAAGGTTGTATAGGATTTTTATCCATAATGAGGAAAAGACCCCTCTGTATGCAACCTCTTTCCATCATATTGAGTTTTTAATATGCCTAAAATAATTCACTTTTTTTTGGTCCTTCCCACTTTGATTTGTTGCACATTGCTCAAGCAGCTAATAGAAGTATCATTCAGAAATAATTAAAAATGTCATTTAAAATTCACATGTTAAGGTAATGAAGATTGAATAGCTGATCAGCTGCTGTAAGGCTGTAAGCCAAGATGATGAACTGAGGATGAGTCAGCAGTGTACTGCCGCTTTAAGAAGCTCTCTATATAAGGGAGGCCATGTGAGGGTATCTCTCTCTCTCTCTCTCTCTCTCTCTCTCTCTCTCACACACACACACACACACACACACACACACACACACACACACACACCTTGTGTTCTATCTCCTCTGTAGTTCTCCATGTAGAGTTGAAGATTGATTGATTGCCTGGTATTTGCCTAACACATGTATGTATGTATATAGTAGTCTTGTATATAAACCACCATTAAAAGACAAAGCCTCTGTGTTTTGTTCCTCAGTTGTCTCACAATAGTAGTCATACTGTAAATATTCTAACAACACACATCAATTAAAATGATTAGAGAAATAACTTTCAGGGAATAGTCACAGCAAAGCAATGTTTTGGCCAATCTGCTAAATTATTTTCCTTTAGAATAGAGGAGCAGATTTCTTCTTAACAATAGGATCGAACAGTTGGGCTACAGAGCTGTTTAGCCAGAGGGTAAGAGTAGAGAGGGAGAATTTGCAAAGCTAAATGAGAGAGCCAGCCAAAGTTCTTTTCTTGAAATGACATCAATTATAAAGGAAGGAAATTGTGTTGGCAGTGTAAGGTGAGTGAGCTTGTCAAAAGAAGACAAAAGCCATGTGCTGTATGAAAAGAAGAAAATCTTCTGGTTTGGCAACCCCTTCATCTTTTTCAAGACAGCTTGTTGATCCTTTGCCTCTTGTCCACCCACCTTCATCACTCCAGCTTTTCATACCTCCTGCTTTGACACAGATCCTTTCTCTTTCATTGACTTCCCAGTTCTTTATTTCCGCACATCTCTTTCTGTTTTCTTTGCACAACAAGAAGCCTTCAGCTCAACTGGCCAACTTGGGTTACACAAGAGGAGTATTACATGTTTGTGAGAGTAATGTGCTGCAGAAATGAGAGAGAATATTAAGACAAATATGAGAAACAAAAACTTCTCAAGCAGCTGGAAGAAAAGGAGGAAGTGATTTTAAACTGGAAAAATCCGAGAGAAAACAAAGTGGATGACTTCACAGTTCTAGCCATATTTCCTGGACAAAAATAATTATCTCACCCCTCCTCCAACTAGCATGGTGAACTTAAAAATATTTTGGCTGTTCTAATTTACGATCTTCTTTATAAGATCACTATTGTGATCCTGTTGATTTTCCTGAAAACATAAAAGTGATATTTCTGATTATTAAATAGCTTTGGATAGCTTGGAATGACCTGGGATAGCTGTCAGATCAGTTTCCAAACAATGAAAGAGCATTACTGTTCCATCAGAGAGTGATTGGCAAGGATAGATAGCCTGTTCTAGCTAGACTTCAGCTTGCATCTTGTTGGTTTGATAAATGAGAAAGGATTCTGGGAGTTGTAGTTTAAAGCATCTGGATGGCACCAGATTTATTTATTGATTGATTTAACCTATAAGCTACCCAACTTAAATGTGACAATAGGTTGCTTACAAGCCCTAAAAACAAGAAGATAAAACATTAAAACAATAAATATTAATACTAACATTGACTTAAAGATCAACCAAGATGGCAAGGAAGGGACAAAGATGCTGTTGTGGCCCACCAGATTTGGACAGTGAAGAGGTTGGGGAGGAACATAGGCCAGTCCTGGAGTCTCGGGAAGGCTGTGATTAGTGTTTTGCATTGGAGGCAGAGATGGGGCCAGAGCCATCTGACAGTTATCAGCTGCCTTTGGAGTCGGAGACCAGTGGGACAGAAGAACAGCTGGAGCCTGTTCCCATTGTGCACATGCACAGACTTGCCAGACAAAGAGAACAGCTGAGGAACAAGGGCTGACTTGGAAATAAAGCCACAAGTGGACAGTGAATGGCCCTCCCATATGGAATAACGAGGAGAGAAAGGGGAGTGGGATTTGGGTAGTTTCTGTTGTCATTATGATTTAAAAAAAGTAAACAGAGTTGATTGATAAGAAATGGCTTCAGCCAATGACTAACCATGAGTGAAATAAAAATTTTTGTGTTATCATTCATATTCTCTGAAAAATGGCGAATAAATCATAAATTCTGCCAGGGTATGTAAACTTATGTATATATGTATGTATGTTAACTATGTATGTATGTAAACTAGAGAGAGAGAGAGAGAGAGAGAGGGAGGGAGGGAGGGAGGGAGGGAGGGAGGGAGGGAGGGATGATAGAGATTAAGATGATAGAGATATAGAGATGATAGAGATCGAGCAAGATATAGAGTCCTGTTGCTACACTGGGATTGCCAAGCTCCCTTTCAAAACTCAGAAGAAATACCAGGATGCTCAACTCAGCACAACCCAGCTAGGGAGCTCTCAAATAGCACCTTCACTGAAAACTATAAGGAAATTTATGAAGCAGTAGATTTGCCTATGTCCAATTCCCTCTTATATCTCCAGCAATTTATACCCATTGCTTCTTATCCATCTAGAGGTATAGTTATATTTGTATAGTTAAGTCCTGACCCCATTTTTCCTTCTTTTTATTTCAGTATTGCTACCTATTTATCTAAAATGTGTTTATTTTATATTCATTATCCCTCCATTATGCAAAATATTTTAAATACTTTAAATATTTTTATTTAAAGAATCATTTGAGGTCCATATCATCGTAAAATGAAATTGTCTAAAAAAATAAGTGGCATTTCCTATTTTTATGTAATTTGTTTCCTCCATGGTATTGAACTCTTCAGTCTGGAGACTTATCATTTTGACACCCTATTTATTTTTTCTCTCCTTCTGTTTTTATGAAGTGCAAAGACAGTTTAAGCAAATTAAAATGGCAAGTGGCAGCAGCTCTTTCTAGCTAGACCAGTTTTTGACTTCTATTTGCACATATTGCCTCAAGTCAGGGGTGGGATTCAACCGGTGTTACTATTGGTTCGATGACTACATATTGTGCACCAGATGTGCGCTGTGCGCGTGTATAAAAATCCTTAAGCTGTACCGCCCAGACAGCTGAAAAGCCCTGCGTTTGAAAAGCCACTTTTTTCTTGCTTTTTCAACCTCAGCTGTGCCGTGCAAAGCAGCTGAGGTTGAAAAAGCAGGAAATAAAGGACAGGTAAGAGCCCAGGCAGGCAGGTGGGCCAAACAGCAGCAAACACAGAACCAGTTCGGTGTTTGGTGCTCTTCAAAGCTACCGATTCTATAGAGCTGGGCAGAACTGGTAGCATCCCATCCCTGCCTCAACTGATAAAATGAAGGAGAAATCTGTGGAGGGGCGATGAATAGGTGGGATCATCAGAGGACCTGGGCCATATACTTATTTCTGACAATGTGCAAAAGGAATCTTCAGAAAATACAGCAAATACAGAATTCTAGTTTTAAGTCTTCACACTTTTCTCATTTTTCTTAACTCAATGTGGCTCTTTATCAATTGTAGAACAAGTTACTGCTTCCGCAGCAAAAAAATGCATATTTATATTCAAGAATCACCTGATTCACACAATGTCCACCTTTGTTTAAAGGAGGAAGTGAAATTTTGCCTGTTCAGTTGCATATGAATAGAACAGATTGCCTGTTTACCCAAAGATTGCACACCAGTTGACAGGCATTTAAATCAAAATTGTTTACCTATTCTGTCCTCAAAAAATAAGAAGAATCATGCCAATACAGTATAGATTGGTCCTTTTTAGAACGGAAAAATGGAATTAGATTTGAGCAGTAAAATGGGTTATTTAGTGCTTACATAAATGGTTTTAGCACAGGAAATTGCTAATTTGCATGCTATTTTGATCATAGTAACAATTTTCAAGCTGTGTGAATTATATATACAGTTAGTAATTGGTTCCTCCCATCATGGGGATGGAGCCCAATTATTAGCCATTAGAGCAGCTAATATAAATGACTATGGTCCCTGATCATTTGTAGGAGAAGAACAGGCCTTGAAGGCAGGGTCAAACTTGTAATAAATTTGGTGTCATTGCATTGACACAAAAGACTCAAATCCAGTTCCCCTTGAATTCTGTTGATCCTTATCTAACAACAATTTAGATTTGACTATTAGCAGGCTAGATTCCTGTGTATAGGTAGCAATAATAAACTTTTCTTAGAACTCAATGAATGTTCCTGATTATTTGCATCTCACATCATGTTGTTAAAAGGTCCTTGTAACAGAATAACAAGGGACCTTGGAGGTCTTCTAGTCCAATATACTTCTCAGGCAGGAAACTCTACACCATTTCAAACAAATGGTTGTCCAATCTCTTAAAAAGCTCCAGTGTTGGAGTACCCACAACTTCAGAAAGCAAGCCATTCCACTGATTAATTTTTCTAACTGTCAGGAAATTTATCCTTAGTTCTAGGTTGGTTCTCTCCTTATTTAGTTTCTATCCATTGCTTCTTGACCTGCCTTCAGGTGTTTTGGAGAATAGGTTGATCTCAAGGGTGGGATTCTACCGGTGCTTTTTTGGTCTACAGAACCGGTGGTTCTGAAGAGCAGCAGACACAGAACCGGTTCTGTGTCTGCTGCTGTTTTGACCCACCCGCCCACCTGGGCTCTTACCTGTCCTTTATTTCCTGCTTTTTCAACTGCAGCTGCTTTGTGCAGCACAGCTGCGGTTGAAAAAGCAGGAAAAAAGGGCTTTTCCAACTGCTGCGCACCTGTGCGCAGCACTGCTCAGCTGTCTGGGGCAGCTCAGAAGATCATAAATTGCAGACTGCAACTCGCGCATCAGGCACGCATGAAGCGTGCACAAAGAACACAGGCGCATGCGACACAGAGTGACAGAACCGTTAGTTATACCGGTTGGATCCCATCCCTGGTTGACCTCCCCTTCTCTTCTTTGTGGCATCCTCTCAGATATTGGAAAATTGCTATCATGGAACCCTCTAATCAAGGAGTGTCAAACTCATGTTGTCACATTGTCGTCACGTGACGTATTGTGACTTTTCCCCTTTCACTAAAATAGGGGTGGGCATGGCCAGCATCTGGCCCACGGGCTGCGAGTTTGACTCTCCTGCTCTGATCCTTCTTTTCATTAAACTAGACATATCCAGTTCCTGCAACAATTCTTCATGTTTTAGCCTCCAGTCCCCTAATCATCTTCTTTACTCCTCTGTGTCCTGAGAAGACGTAGAAAATCTAGCTTATATCCTTCAATTTCTTCTCATATAACTGCTGGCAACAGTTATTGTAATGCATCTGAAGCCTAGGTCATTCTTTTACACCATGGTTGAAAGCTACTTTTGTGAGGTCTTTAAGCACAGGTGTCCATTATTTATTTATTTATTTATTTATTTATTTATTTATTTATTTATATACCGCCCTTCTCCCGAAGGACTCAGGATGGTGCATAGCCTACTAAAACCACATATATATAACAATTAAAATAGAATTAAATAAGGGCTGTAACCGAATCTAAAATCCCAACCTTAAAATTCAATACATTAAACCCCATTAAAATTAATTTAGGATCAGCCCAGGCCAGCCTGCTCAAAGAGCCAGGTCTTCAAATCACCTCAGGTTGGTGGTCGTTCTCAAGTCAGGGGGGAGCCCATTCCAGAGAGCGGGCGCCCCCACAGAGAAGGCCCTGTTCCTCGGGGTTGCCAGGCAGCACATAGAGGCCGTCGGGACCCGAAGGAGGCCCTCCTTTTTACAAAATTCACATAATTATAAAGACTAAGGAATGAAAATTATTTTGTCATAGGAATCTAACCACCACTATCAGTTCTACTATATTCAAGAAAGAACACCAGATTCTCCCTCCAAATTATAAATCTGGAGTATTATGATTAGTTGTAGAATCAGACAGACATTTAGACTGGATCTGACATTTTTCGTTTTTCTAGTGAGTCCTTTCCAAAAACCTGGGATAGAATAGAATAGAATAGAATTCTTTATTGGCCAAGTGTGATTGGGCACACAAGGAATTCGTCTTGGTGCAAATACAGTAGGCTGATTTGATGATGACACTGAATTGAATGAACCATTTTACAGCTTTGATTACCCTCCTAAAAAGGATTGGATTATTTCTGCATCCCCAATTTAATAATTACTCTTCTCATAATTTATGAAGGTCTGTTCAATGCAAATAAATAAAAGGAAGCTAGAGAGAGAAAGGCTGGTTTTCCCAAGGCCAAAAAATGGTATGCATTATGCCTTGCACAAATGTATTTTGTATGCCAGCATAATCACTCATACCTTAGTTGCCTCTTGACTGGACTGTTGCATACACGAGGCTGCATTTAAGGAGCATTTGGAAGTGTCAGCTGGTCCAGAAGGCAGCAGCATGTCCAGATTCTGGTGCATGCAACACCTTTGAAGTGCTACATGGCATGGTACCAAGTTACTAGTGGGATCACTTTTCTCCAGTGCTTCCTATCTGTCCCATCAGATCTACCCATGCCATTCAGTCATGGAGTGACCCTGGTACTGATATAAATTGTTGCCACTGCTATTGGTTTTCAACTTATATATGCAAGAATAGGAAAATAAAACTGGTCTGCTTCTTTAAATGTAGCCTTTATTTGTTTAAATCTTAACTAATATTAGAATGAGGAGGCCTAGAATGCTCTATGCATGCAGCTGGAAAGTGTCCTTCAACATTTATTATGTGATTGAATAACATTAAGTAGCTATGGCTTTTCAATTCAATTTTAACTCATTTGAAAGTAAATTTGTCCTTTATACTCACCGGGGAACAAAAATGAACCAGAAAATTCTGCTGCTGTTCTAGTTTTAATGCAGGGGGAAAAGTTTATTATTTCCTTTAGCAATTTTTTTTCCAAAGCTGGCTTGAGAGATCATTGTTGGTAGCTCCAGTACCCATATATAGAGTTTGTCAAGCGTTTCTGAAATATTGTTGGTCTTGGCCATAGCAGATATACTGTACATTTGTTGACGTATAAGGACAGCAGGCAGAACTGGGAGTGTGGAGTTGTTTATGTTCTCACAAAAGGTCCAAATTCAATCCCTCCTGAATTTTGTTGACCCTTTTCTGCTGCCAATTTAGTGTGGAAATTTAGTTATCTAGACTTTTGTGAATAGGCTTTAATAAATCATCTATGCTGCAGCCTAATGGATGGTCCTGATTCTTTGTGCCTGACATTAGATACTACAGATGCTAATATCATTCCATCAAGCACTATTCTGCAAGTTTGGGTTTTTGACATTCAACTATTAATAACACTATGCAGAGCCTAGTCATAATAATTCTGTGAACTATTAAGCAACATATACTATAGCTTCCCATCAGCTATTTACTATAACTTTCCAGGTATTTAAGCAGCAACCAATTTATCCTTTCTTACTAAAAAAAGAAAAATTGGAGTTTTATCAAGACTTTGGAGAGTCGCTTTATTTTACTGATAGCTGGCCTTTTGGAAAGTTGAATTTGTACAAGGAAATAGCAACCATAACATAATAGCACTCGTAACACTTAAAACACTTTTATTGCAGATATCTCAAAATTCATATATATACTGTAAAAATAGTAGCTTGTACTAATCAGGCCCTATATTTTATTCTCTGCTTCTTTTTAATTGATTTTTCCCCATTTTATTGTGATCCTTTGAAACATAAAACTATTTAATATGTCTTAGTTGCACACTCTAACACTGCAGTTCAGGCCTTTTTTTGTTTTGATTTTTCTGCTTTTGTCATTCCTTTAAGCTCATATTGTTGACAATGACTTTCTCTCACCTCCATTTAGCTTAAAATTAATCATACTTCCCATAATGCACAGAAAAGGACTGAAAGGAGGAAAATCTCTTGCATCTTATTGTCTTGAAATCTTTGTGAAAACATTACTTAGATTCCAGACTGAAGAAGGCATTTGATTATCAAAGAATTCAAATTTCTTTTTGCATGTAAAAAAGAGGCTGAAGCTGTCTAGTGAGTTCTGAGAAAGCTGTTGGTTGTTTTCAAATTTACACCAACTTTTTAATTATCACCTGATATATATCCATATTTTAGTTCTTAAAAGACAAAGCACAATGAACTATTTTTCTTCCAGACCATTTCTCATTGGCATTTGAAGGCAATACAAATGAAGACTGTAGAAGAAAGAATGACAAAATAGTAGAGAATTCAGTGATAAAAAATAAGACATACGGTTGTGCTTCGAACACGTTCATTTTAACATGTCCTACAATACATCTTTGTGTTACCTACTCCTGAATATTTCTCCTGTTTTTGAAAAGGTAAGCTAGAAAAGGTGCTGATATAAAGGCATCTTTTGACCTTATTTGTCACATTTTTCTGTATACTGAATCAGTCATTCGTGGTATTCAGTAATGACTATTGGGGAATACTGAGCTAAGCAAGGAAAAAACTGCAGGAAAAGGGCGAAATTGTTCAATAGTTCTGCAATGTAAGATAAGCAAGGGCAAAAAAAAAAAAGCTAATTTAGCAAACATTCCTTTGAAACCTGAACCTTACATTGGGGAAAAACTGATCTGGCAATTAGCAGGGAAGATTGCAGGCTGTGATTTGAAGTTAAACTCTCTCTTCTTACTACAAATAAAAGCAGCAACTCTCCTTCCTATGAACCAATTAGATTCTCTGGCATTTTTATGTACGTGAAAAACACCAGTTGTTTAAGCTAACACTAAAAACAAAATCCACATCAGGGAAAATACAATATGCTAGGTCCTGACACATCACTATAAGTATAAGGAGCCAGAATTGCTGCTCATTTGCAAAAGTGTCCTGGTTTTGCTGTTTAGAAAGGCAACAATACAGTACTTTTGTGATACTGTGTATCTTTCTGGAGAAATGGGAGAGAAATCAACAAAAGGTCTTTCATAAAGCTTCTGAAATGAGAGCCATAGAGGGAAATTGTTAAGTGTCAGAATTTCAGTTAATCTTGGATGCTGATTTGACTAGTATGAAGTCTTTAAATAAAAATGGGAGGTAGCTTTCCCTTGAGACTGCAATGCTTTGAATACGAAGAAACTGAGTTCAGATTCAAAGAAGATGGAAAATGGATGACTACAGGCAGTCCTCGACTGATGTCCACAACTGAGCCCAAAAGAGATGTTTCTAAGCAAGAAAGTTCTTAAGTGGGTTTTGGTCCATTTTACGCCCTTTCTTGCCACAATTGTTAAGTGAATCACTGAGTTCTTAAGTAACTAACACAGTTTCTGCTTTACCCATTGACTTTGCTTGTCAGAAGATTGATCCCATGATCCCGGGACACTGCAACCGTCATAAATGTGGGTCAATTGCCAACTGCCTGAATCTTGAGCACAAAATGGGAGTCATCAGAACTCTACACACCTAGCTGAAGGCTTGCCTACCAACAAAGATGGGAAAGAAAAAGAACTAAAATACATCCAGGAAGCCCTCAGAACATGTGGCTTTCCCAAGTGGGCCTTCATGAAATCTCAAAAAATACCCTACAGGAACTTCTCTGTAACAGACAACACAGAGAACAATAAACAAACCGATGTTGGCATTCCATACAGGAATTCCATATATTGCAGGAATATCGGAAGAGCTCAGGAGGATCTTCAGCCAAAACAATATATGTGCACACTTCAAACCCAAAAATATACTAAGGCAGAAGCTTGTCCACCCCAAAGATAAAACACCCAGGCACAAACTGAGCAACATGGTATATTCAGTACAGTGCAGTGAGCCATGAGCAGATCTATACATTGGGAAAAAAAACCAATCACTTCATAAATGCCTGGCACAGCATAGGAGAACAAACTCATCAGGAGTAGATTCAGCATTTAAAAGCCACTTTTTGAAGACAGCAAAGTCCACATTTTGGACAGAGAGAAGTGCTGGTTTGAAAGAAGGGTCAAAGAGGCCATCTATGTCAAAATTGAACAGCCCTCTCTCAACAGAGGGGGATGGATATGACATCATCTATCTCCAGTCTATAACACAGTCCTTTGAACAGTTCCAAGAAGACTCCACACCAATTTGCACTACTCAAGTGACCCTGATGACACAGATAAACCTCCAAGTGCTTCAACCACCCTCTAAAAGAATGCAAATGACCAGCTGTCTGCAAGGAGCATAAATTCTTCCATTCCCCACCATCCATCCAAAGCTGAAGAAGCTTCTTGGGTGAGAAGCAAAATGTCTTCAAAGAAAACCCAATAAGCCTAGTTGCCTCTTGAAAAAGCATCTTTGGAACAACCATGACCTGGATGACTGAGAATATCCATAGACACTTTATGAATAAAGCATACATATTAACCATACATATCATTATATCAGTGATAAAACATCTTATGCCAAATTTATCCAAAAATAATATAAAAGTCAGAGAACTCCCATTCCAAATCCCATTGTGATATTTTATTGTTTTAGCACACATAAAGGAAATAATTTATGCTTATATTTTTAGTATACAATTGTTTTATGTTAACAGACGTATACACTCACCCCCCCAAAAAAAAAATTGGGGGGCTGCCACAAAAAAGAAGTGATCAATTTATTTTCCAAAGCCTCAGGAGTCACTCCGTCTCAGCCCTGGGAATCAGGCAAGGGTGATCCACTTCTGAAATATGAATTGCAGGGATTTATCCGTGTAGTCTCCAGGACTCAACACTGATTTGATAACACACAAACACACAAGCAAACTCAGAGAGACAATTCCAGTCTTTTTCAACCCCTCCCTCATCTTAGATAATTGCTAAAATTAATCAGTGCTTTGTTATGTTAACTCTTCCTTTAAACAGATGTGCTTTATTTTCATTTCTAAATTAGAGACAAGGAGAAAAAGAAGGAAAGATAATTCTTTTTCTTAAGCTGGTTGGAAAGCCAGCACATTGGGCACACTCCTTCAGGGTGTTACTCCTGGTCTCTAACCTGGATGCAAAGTACAACCCATTTTCAATCAAATCAACTTACCGTACCATAGTGTATGCACGCATAAGAAGAATCTGCCATCTTCAAGAAAGTAATTTTGTATCTTGGAACAGAATAAGGCTCTAGAGAAATCAAAGCATTTCTGTCTCATCATCAATTACACTAATTATTCTTGCTGTCTTCATGCAGAGTAAAGCACATTGTAGTCTGCTGTATGTTGCAAAACAAAATTACACCATTTTTTAAAATAAGTTAATGGGGGTCTACATTCAATACAGAATTGTATAATAGGAAAACTGGACATCAGATCACAGTTTGGAAATGTGGGTTTCTGAATCTTTCTCTTTCATAACTGCAATATTTTATTTTAATTAGAACAATTCTGACCCTTGGGTCTTACTAGTTCAACCTGAAACATAGATGAGTAGGACTAAAATAATAAAAAATACAAAAATAAATCAAAAGCAATGTAAATAATAAAGCCACAAAGGACTGATAACATTTCACTAGCAGAATTTATGCCAACTGGGTTCAAGCTGACTAATTCAAACTAACGTGAACATAGCACTTTTCTAAGGGTATAATTACCAGTAGTAATTCATTTGTAATTCATACCAATGACCTATGCAACTTCCTGCTTAGGAACAGAATAAAATCAGGGGTGTCAAACTCGATTTCATTGAGGGCCACATCAGGGTTGTGTTTGACCTTGGGTGGCTGGATGGGAATGGCCAGGATGGGAGTGGCCAGGATAGGCATGGCCATCTTGACATCACTCATGTCAGGGGGCACTTGTGTGACCTGGGCAGGCTGGGGGGATCCTCCTGCAGCCTGCTGCGCATGAAAATGGAGCACAGGAGGGCCGCATGCTCGCAGAGGCACCATGGGCTGGTCCTTCACTATTTCCAGAGTGGCCCCACAGGCCAGATCTAAGCACCTTGTGGGCCAAATGCAGCCCACAGGCCTTGAGTTTGATACCCTGATCTAGATAGAAGCTACCCTCCAACTATAGCTACCTGCCAATGCAAAAATTTGGTAGAACCTACCTGGCAAAAGATAGAATGACAGACATTTGAAAAATTGAGAAATAAAATGATTTTTAATTATTATTTTCTTCCTCCTGCCTACATTTTCTTTTGTTAATCCTAGAACAAATCAGGAACAGATGAAAATTAATTGTTTTTACTTGTTTGAATAAAGTCACACTCTTGCCAAGCAATACTTATATTTGGCTTGTATGAGAAATCTCATTGTTCTGGGCAGTAAAAAATATAATACAATGGTATTGTGTTATTTACAATATAACCAAAATAATGTTTTGAATGAAATGGTGACATCATCAGCTGGAGCCTAGCCAAACTGCATCTTATTTTGTGTTGTATATGTTGCCTTGTCTTGTCTTGTTTTTCATATAAAGGAGCTCTGAATGACAAACAACTACTCCTTCTACTCTTACTCCATTCTAAAACTGGTAAAATGCCCTGAAAATCATTACTTCAAGCTTCCTCTCTTATTTAATTTTCTGCTACCACTTTAAATAAAAAGGGGGAAAAAGAACAGTTTCAGTAAATTTTGGATAAATACCACATAAGCCACCTGAGAAGGTACACAAAAATAATACAATGAACATATTATTTATAAGTGCAATTATACAAAAGTATATCACTGTAAATATTTTGGATATTGTGTCATTTAAGTAAATAGGAATCTCCTCATTAAACCTTGAGGCTTTGCATATAAAGGGGGATTTTGACTGGAGACGTGTTTTATAGCCAAATACCTTTTCTTTAAATAGGAGACTCTAAGCAAGAAAACTGGGTCAATGTTTTTGAATGAGAAATGGGAGAGAGTAGATTGAATTGCATTTTGGAAGTAACTAACCCTGTTTTCTTTTTCTTTCTTTCTTTTATTTCTTAGGTGAACATCTGTGTCCTTCTTTCAAGGGAATAACAGTGTAAGGCTTGGCCATTACAACTGCAGCACAAGCTCACCATTTATAAAAGTTCTCTGTTTAAGTATAGAAGAGAACGTAACCAAGCAGGTAGAAATGGGTTTTAAAATATTTCATATTTCCATGGTATTGTTTGACAACAATATTCAAAAGCCTCTCTTTTAGTGCCAAAAAGAAGAAAGGAAAACTTGTGCTTATTTGAAAGAGGAAAGCATTACACAGATATCCTCTAATTAATTTCTATTTAAACTTAGGAATAACAGACAATATTGTTGCATTGTGTGATTTTTAAATATATGCCTTATTCTATTATCCAGGGAACTGAAACTTTTCCATTTCTAATGAAAAGAAACATTAAAAATAGGAACTGAAAATAACTTTCTGAAATCCATCAGAAGCACATTTCTGTTTTGGAACATTAAAAGTGCTTAGAAGTAGCATCAAAAGACAGAGCAGGAAAATAGATTATTTTATTTAGTTGCAGCAAATACTGTTCTGATATTTTGCTTTAATTTTTTGATAAGCATTCTGGTTAAAAAAAAAACAAATAAATTTATTGCATTATTTTCACTCCACAAATATAATATTCTAATCAACATATATATGACACAACCTGAACATCATAAATTTTATTACATCTAAAATAAAGTAAAATCATATTAGGAACCATATGCCAAGTCTTGGACTTCTGAGTAAGGGAAATGGTGAACTAGATGTTTTCAAAAGAGTGGAGAAGATGCTGCAGCAATGATTGATGGACTAACAAGCAAGCTGCCTTCAACAGAACCTCTCTGGACAAGGAGAAGAGAGATTGCCCACTTGTTGATTAAATGGCTACTCCTCACAAGAAGACCATAGGACAGCAGTTAAAATGTGGGGACCAGGTGTTAAGAAAACCATGGTGGAACTTTTAAGGACTTTGGGTTTGTCCACCTCACTTTCTAATAACTTTTTATTTTATGATTATTTTCCAGTTAAAAAAGATCTTCCAAAGAACAAATTTGAAAAACCACTCGGTGAATAAAATTTCATTCTAAAGTAGAAGAAAGGCTAACTAATAGTTTAAAGAATGTAAAACAAATGCCAAAAAACTAAATTTAATATAAGAAAGTTTTAAATGGATTATTGAACCAGACAAATTTAGAATACTGGGACTTTTGCTAAGACTTTTGAAAAATTGAGTAAACCAAACAATATGTTGGTGGGAACACAACTTGTTTAGTCGATTTGTGTTACAAAAATGTCCCATCTAAGCATTGGTTCTTTTATCTACTTGTTAATTTTAATATTTTAATTTCAGTGTCTAATGCTTTAAATGTTCTTAATCATTTAATTGTTTTATACTGTTATCCATGGAATTGTAAGCCACTGAGAGTCACTTGATAGTGAGATGGGCAGTATAAAAATTTAATAAATAAAAAATAAATTAGGAAAGAGATCAATGGCTGAAAGTTGAAAATAAAACAACGAAGACGCGTGAGTCTTTGTGAAAAATAGAAATGGGACAAATAGAAAGGGGACATTAGTGATTACTAATATTACAGGAAAGAAAAAGAAAAGTGAAATTTATAAAGTAAGAGACAAAGGTATGACTCTTGAGACATTTCAAAATATCTTTGAAGAATTGGGAGGGAAATCTATAACTAAACTGATAACAATAATTTCTGCATCTTTAAATTTCATTTTTTTCACAAAAGATTATGAAGAAATGAAAGATGTGATGAATAACAATATTGGAAAATTTATGGACAAAGAGGCTACAAATCCTAGCTGATGTACAAATATTGAAAAATAAAGAAAATGTGGATTATAAAACACAGATGGCAGAAATCATGAAATGGGAGAAAGGAAGCTTAAATAGAGATTCAATCCTATGACAGCTCAATTAAATAAAAATATTGTCAAAAGCAAAAGAAAGAAATATAAAAGTTGTCCTCAGGGTTAAAACAAATATGTTTTTATAAAATTCTGGAAATCCTTTATGGACTTTTTGCCAAGACTTGGACAGAAATAATAAGGATCATAAGACAGTGGTGGTAACAGATGTAGTGGTATCAAATAACAGCAGCACCAGGAATAAGGAGTATGAGAAGCTGGAGAGGTAATAGGGCTTGAGAGGAGAGGATGTGGAGAGAATGTGGAAAGGAAAAGCCAAAGTGGGCACAGTGGTGGTAGTTAGCATTTGGGGCTGACACTTCTAAGCTTGGAGAGTGGCTCCAACAGATCCCAGGAACAAAATCAAAACTCTCTATCCAGGCTGCTGCCTGCCTGCCTGCCTGTCTATATCTATCTATCTATCTATCTATCTATCTATCTATCTATCTATCTATCTATCTATCTATCTATCTATCTATCTATCTATCTATCTAACATCTATCACTCTATCTCTGGTATCTATCTACCATGTATCTATTTATCCATCTATTTATTATCTATCTATCTATCTATCTATCTATCTATCTATCTATCTATCTATCTATCTATCTATCTATCTATCTGTCATCTATCATCTATTTATCTATGTTCCTTAGTTGGGTAATGAAACTCTGCAAGCAAACAACCAAAAACTCAACAATTCAACCCCTGTGATACACCTATGCTTTTCTATCAGAAGTATCTCTTCCAAACCTTTCCTGCTGTCCAGAAAATGTTGAACTGACCTTTTAACCAAATAATATTAGGTGTATCTCTAATTTGTATGAGTCACTGCAGAGGGCCCTGTGCGTTTTTAATGCAAAATAGTTTCCTTCCAAAGGGAGCTGTCAAGATCCTCAAATCACAAGAGAGTCAGGCCTTCCCCATCAGAGCCCTTGGATTTAAATCTTTTGAAAGGCAGCCTCAATTCAGCAAGGAAATCCCAGAAATATGTTATTTAAGTATTATGCAGAATTAATGAGAAAAAATGAATTCAGCTCAGAATAATTCTTTGCATCATGATCTGCCCTTCCCTTCACCCATAGACTATTTAACAGCAAAAGAAGAAAGAAGAAGAAATTTCACACCATACATTTTTCATTTATCCAAAAAGTAATAAACAGTCCTGAGCCAGACTTTTCCATATTATTCTTTTATACTCTCAGATGACCTTAACCTGGTTGTTGCTTTTCTTCATGTTAACAGCCAGAAAGAAATTAAAAAAAATAAATCATATAGTCCAGCCTGTCATTTTGCCAAAATTAGATCTATCACCTATGGCATATGATGTTCAGTTATTAATATGGAAGTTTTTTTCTGATTGGTGCCTTAAATTGTAGTGGAAGTCATTTATTTCCCCTTGGATTCCACATAATTAGCAACATAATATTAAGAGTAGAATAAGTGAAAGAGAAGAGTGACAATCAAAATAGATCTCAGGATACAAGAGTAACGTTATGGACATCTTCTTAATCTCCTAGGTCTCTTTTTCCCCATTCTATTTCTGCTAATTCTTTATCATATAATTCTTTAACTGATATGTCACCAAAATACAAAACCCCATCTCTTGAAAAAGTATGATAGAAATTGTTTGACACTTGCTTTGATTAATAGCTGCCAGTATTTAGAGTGCCGGTTCTAATAGCATTGCCCAAAGGTAATCACAGGAATGAGAATCTATGCTATCTTATTTTACTCAAGCTGTCAATATAGGAATCCCCAGTGATTACTGCCCTTTGATTCACATAAAGTGAAGATTACTGGTCCGTAAGAAAAATCAGATTCCTTTATTAAGACCAACCATATTGCCAGGGAAATATATACAGGCTTTAGTGTTCTGATTAGCCAGATGGGATGAAAAAGAATTAAGAGTAAGGGAGAGAAAAAAGAAAGAACAAGTTGAATCTCCCCCCCCAAAAAATGACCTAGATTTCTTGTTATAAATTCTGCACTTTATATTAGGCTTTAAAAGGTCCAAGATTGCAGACTGAATAAATTATCCACTTAAAATTATAGCTTAATTTTGTTGAGGTTAAAGTAACAAGTGGAATCTCTGTTTCTTAAAATACACAAGTCATTGATAATCCAGGCCTCTTCATACAAACCTGAAATATTTAATTTATATAGCTACCCATCTTATATTGAAACCAGGGTGGCCCCCTATCAGTGGCGGGATTCAAATTGTTTTACCACCAGTTCGGGAGCCGTGGCTTGGTGGGCGTGCTTTGTCTAACACCAGTGTGCAGCTTTCCCCACACCAGCTGAGGCCTGCAGTGCCAATCAGCTGAGAGGATAAAGAAGAGAAAAGCGCAGGGGCAGGTGGGTGGGGCTAATCCTCCCCTTTTCTCTTCTTTCTCCTCTCAACTGATTGTCCCAGGATTTTTTTCCTCCCCTCAGCTGATCGTCGGAGGCTTTTTTTTTACTACCAGTTCCGCCAAACCGCTCCAAACTGGTAGCATACCACCACTGCTCCCAATCAACAATTATAACAATAATAAAACAATATATTAAACCTATTAAAACCATAAACATTAAAAACCTGGCATCAAACTTTAAATTCTAACATACATTAATTAAATCCTTCCACCCACCACACCCTATTTCAGGGCTGTCAAACTCACGTTATCATGGCAGCATCATGTGACATATGAGGACTTTTTCCCCCTTTGTTAAACCAAATGTGGGCATGGCCAGCATGTGATGCATCCGGCCCATAGGCCGGGAGTTGACAGCCCTGCCCTGTTTGATCACTTGGGGGAAAAGGTAGGTCTTCAGTGCTTTTTGGAAGGTTAGAAAGAAAGAGTCCTGTGGAACTTCAGAGGGAAGGATTTTCCATAAGGAAGGGGCTGCTATGGAAAATAGCATCTAAACTTATGTAAACCCCCCTCATAGCTCTTTACAGCACTTTCTGAGCTGTTTCCAATGTAAGTATTATTTGCATATCGCCCCCAACAATCTGGGCCCTCATTTTAATGACCTCAGAAGAATAGAAGGATGAGTCAACCTGAGCCCCATCAGGACTGAACTCCAGGCTGTGGGCAGAGTTTGCCTGCAATTCTACATTTATATATACATAAACTTACATAAATACATACATACATACATACATTTATTATACATTTTCCTTTATCAAATATCATGTTTCCATTTCTGCACCAACAGTGTATACAATACTGCATTTTAACCACTGTGCCTCTAGGGTTCTGAACACCTGCCAAATAATAATTGTAATGCCATTGTTATTTCCTTTCTCATAAGTCACATTTTAATAAGCCGATATAAGAAGAATGGGTAGAAAAGACAATATTGAAATAATTGGTAAAGAGTAATGGTACTTTTGTATTTAAAATGCAGGCCTAATTTATATGTCTTATTAGTCAGATCACACAAAAGCTTCCTGTGAGGGAATGACACTGTGTGAAGGAATGACACTGGCATTGAAACAATGCTCTTGTCTTTTCAATCTCAATAAGACAGTAATGTAGGAAAGTTATCCCTTTTAGGAATGGCTGCAGAGAACCTCTCCAGCACGTTGATATGCAAGATTCCTGGAGGGCAGTGGTGGTATGCTACTGGACCAATTTGACCGAATTGATAGTAAAGAAAGCCTCCAACAATCAGCTGAGAGGAGGAAAAAAAACCCTGGGACAATCAGCTGAGAGAGGAGAAAGTAGAGGATCAGAGGATCAGCTCTCCCACCCGCCCCTGCGCTTTTCTCTTCTTTATCCTCTCAGCTGACTGGTGCTACAGGTCTCAGCTGGTGTAGGGAAAGCTGCGTGGGGGTGTTAGGCAAAGCACACCCCCAAGCCATACCCACCAAACTGGTGGTAAAACAATTTGAATCCCACCACTACCTAGAGGGGACAAATCTTTTTGGCAGGCTATTTACGTCAGTGTCTTAGAGCCCATCACATCACTCAAAGCTCCCCTTTAACTTTGACAAGGTATGCAAGAGATGTTGCCACTTACCAAAGAAGCACCAGAAAAATCTTATTATCATGATCCTTGATGTGCTTTGAAGGCACGCAATTGGGTTCCATGATTTGAGTCACTTTGGCTGTACAGTCTGACCATCCATTGTCACAGGGTGATTCAAAGGAAGGTTTCTTTAATGGAAACATACTGCTAAAAATCTCTTTTCTACCCAGACAGAAGTCTGAAAGGACTGCATAGCTAAATCAGCGTCCTAAAGAAGCTCCTAAATGGCAGCTTTAAATGTTGGTTTGCCATCTTTAGCTCCAGAATATGACTGTGTCAGCCTTGGAAGCCATTTTATTTTTTACTTGGAAGCTTGAAGACTGCCACATTCAGTGCCTGGAAATTTGGAAGGGGGGATTTCATAGTGAGGTAGAAGATTAGACACAACAACATTCTCTCTCAGAAAGTCAAGGACATGTTGCCCTGAACCTGTTCAGGAGTGTCTGGAGGAATGTGTCCAGTTGGGACAATGATTTGATTGGGCCATGTGATGGACTGATGATACAGGAGATGGATCTTTGGATTTCTTTTGGGAAGGGAAATCCGGAACTCTCAGATTCGGGTTTTCCCAGATGTGTCAATATGTCAAGTCTAATAAAATGGAAATTTGAGAAAAAGCTTGTCTCGGACTTTATTAGTTTGGAGTTGGTTAGTTGGAATGCTGACACTATTCCTAGATGCATAGAAATAATGACAACTTCTTTTGAATTATTTAAGTGATGAAATCTACCTTTGACTTCTCCAAAGGAAGTTGTTTTCTGGTGTGACTTTTTCCTTCACGTGCAGCCAGCTTGATCGGGCAGTGATTGGAAAAGAAAAGGTACTGTGACAATCTCCAAGAAGCCTGAGGATTCACCAGAGGTTATACTAGCCCGAGGAAAAGTTTAAAAAGCACAAGAAAATTTGCACTCACTTCCTCAGCCTTCCTTCAAAAAATAATGGCCATTGCAAGGCCATAGCTACTTTAATGAATCTGCTGCTTGCTGAAAAGCGCAGCCCACTGGGAAATGTCCCTGAATTAGCAATCTTCTTCAGATGAAAGACCATATTACGAAAGATAAATGAACCTTTTTGTAGGATAAATGAGCGTAAGGGGACTGTAACAACAACATTTTATTTCATTGAACTGCTATTTAAATATAATTAAAATAAAATCACATTTGTTTTAATACAGTGAATATGGTTGTCCCCATATATTTAATAATTTCTTCCACCTGTTACATTAAAATTTCCATTTGGCTGCAATTTTTGGATTGCAACCAAAACTTTTTCTGTTGCCTGGGGTTCTGGAACTGCGTAGTTGTGATCTATTACAGTATCTTAACTGCTCCAATTTTACATATTTACTCAGAGGTAAATCCAAGTGATATTGATAGCACATTTCCCAGGTAAATGCATGGAAATGGCTGTCTTATATATTTCTGATACCGTTCGTAAATAATTGAGTTACATACTTTTATACTAAAAATAAATATTTTCATAATTAAACGATGGAACATGAATATTATGTATTACAGTTACGTTGTGTATCACACCCCCAGAACCCAAATACACACACACATATTCAAACAATACTGAAAATTAATGATATTCATTATTTATTTATTAAATTTTTATACCGCCCCCTTTCCCGCAATGGGATTCGGGGCGGTGTACAGCCAAGATAAAAAGCCCCACAATAAATAGAATTTAAAAAAGATTTAAAATAATTAAATTAATGGCTGACAAAACAGTAAAAACAAGGTAGAAAAGTTAAAATTACCAGAAAATTTTTTTTTTTAAAAAATTAAAACCCTAATAATTGGTACTAGGCCAGACCGGCCTGTTGGAAGAGATTGGTTTTTAGTGCACGCCGGAAGTTTTGCAGGTCAGTAATGGCTCGCATCTCCAGGGGTAATTCATTCCAGAGGGAGGGTGTCCCTGCAGAGAAGGCCCGCAACCTCGGGGCCACCAGCCGGCATCGTCCAGTTGACAGCACCCCAAGGAGGCCCACCCTGTGGGAGCGCACTGGCCGGCGGGAGGCCAATGGTGGCAGCAGGCAGTCCCGTAAGTTTCATCCCATCTTTATAATGTATTCTTTTAATAATTTCCTCCAATTAAATAAATATTACAGGATCCAATTTGGGTTCGGTCACTGGGACCAGAGGTTTCGTCTTCTGAGCTTTTGGGCTGATGCTGGAGCCCCTCTTCAGGGAACTTCTCTCTTGGAAGCTTGGAAAGCAAAATCTCTGGTCCTAGGACTGACCCAGATTGGATCCTGCAACATTATCCTTGGACATGTATATTTGCCTTCATTTGTAAATAAATATCCTTTGAGTATTCACTACTATCCCATCAAGGAAAAGGAGAGGAGAGGAGAGGGCAAGGGTAGGGAAGGGGGCAGGGGAGGAAAGGGAATCTCCAAGTATAAAAAGAAACCTGTCTCATTGATGGACATAATTTGTCTTATAGACACCCTGACATCATTCATTTCCAAATCAACTCATTCATGTTAATCTATAGAACCACTGAAAGCTCCTTCTTCTTTTTCTCAACATTTGAAATAGTACATAATCAAATACTAAGGCGGTACATGCATTGCCAACCACCCACCACCCAAGTTTCAGCATCTGTTCAGTTCCATTACTTATCAAAAGTCTCTAGATGGAGTAATTAAAGCTGCAACTACAGTCTCAAAATATCTCAAACAATCTCCAGTCATTATAAAGTGATTAAAAATGAAAGAAACTTGCATAAGCAATAGGAAAGAGATGGTATCCTACCTTTAAAAAAGGCGGGAGGGTAGAATGCAAAATGAAAGCTTTTCCAGTTCTATTTAATCTCTCTCTCTCTCTTCCTATCTCTGAAAGCTGGTATGATATGACCAGCCATGGATTCATTCATGTTTTGTTATTTTAGCAATTTCTTAAAATAAGGACTCTGTCATGTGCTCATTGGTATCACAACATATGTTTTGCAAATTGCACACTCATACTATGCATATAGGATAATAAGTACTTCTCATTCTCTAATAGGACTGCTGCCAAAAACTAATGTTTTCCTGGGGTCAATTTTTAGAACTTAAGATCTTAAGAATATTCCTTTGCTGTAGTTACTTTATTATATAAATTTCTTTATCAACTGTTGGTGAGAAATTAGGGCTAGTGGACAAAGCTGTTAGCAGTTACACACCACACCAGCACAGAATAGTTTTCATTTCATGTGCTTTACAGAGTGCCAATGTGGAAATAATAATAGCAGCAGTTCTGTGTCCTGGAGTTTTAAACACGATGTATAGTGGTCTAAAGAGAGGTTGTCAAATCTATCACTTTGAAAAAAATAAAACAGCACTCCTGAGAACATGAACATTGTTTTAAGAATGTTTATTCAGTGAAAAGCAAGCTTTGAACTGATTGTAAACTTTGATTAACAACCTGAATAGACAAATCTATGGAGAATTGATTTGGCAAAGGCCATTAGGAACATAATATGCATTCAGCTGAGAGTCTGTGATCAGTTGTCAGAAGGTCTCTATTTTTTTCAACCTAGTCCTGGCTAGGTTGAAAAATCCTATCCAAAAATCCCACCCAATCTATCCCCAAAAGGGGTAGTTATCTATATAATCTATATGTTCCATACCAGGGAATGAGAGTGGGGAGGAGGAAATGTTAGAAAGAGAAGTCAGAGAAGAACAATGTGGTCTCATTTCCCTTTTGTTCTCCCTCTATCCATTTAAGATCAATGCCTTTCTTTGGTTCTGGGACATTGGCCTCTGACCTCTATTAAAACAATGGTGCTTTAAAACAGAGCGATCAAAGCCACACACCTCTGCTTTTGAATTCCTACATATAGCACAGAGATCTTACTCCACCATCACCCCAATAATGCTGCTCACTATATAGCTTCTAGTTGACATAAGAAGTGGGGAAAAAAAGCCACCAATCCATTCCATCAAGCAACAGGTGGATCACTTGGACTATGAGGGATAATCTAGGTCTCTGAGTAGGAAGAGTTGCTCACATCTTTGCAAGAGAGCTGATCTAACAGTAGGCCAAGCTAGAACTCTCCCAGGTTCAATCTGTAGTTCCTCCAGATTAGGCCCCAACCCTAAAGATGGCACAATAAAGTGTGATGATCGATGAGCTGACTTGAATAAGGCTAGTTGCAATAATTACGCAAGGAAATGTTTTATGTTTGCCAAAAAACATAGGATAGCAATAATGAAAAGAAAATTTTGGAACAAAATAGAGAAATTTAAATCACCAAACATGGTATTTGGTCATTTAAATTACCAGATCTTGGTCATTTAAATTACCAGGTCTTGGTAATTTAAATTATTTTGGATAGTCCAAGAATAATTATTTAGAGCACCAGTAAAGAAGATACTTCAGTAATTCTGTAATTGTGAATCCAGATACCTCACCGAGCTAAAACTGATACATGAATTAATTATCAAAAGGTTTCTGGAACCTCATCCAACTCATTGCACACAGCACCTTTGCTTGACTCACACTTCTTATTTTACCAGCATCCTGTAACTTTAGTCACTTGTTGAGTAATTGGCTACCTGTATACTCAGTCTAAATTTGAGATTACAGATTCACTTTGGTTGAAGAGCTATATTGAAGACCTAGATGCAGCTATGATGAAGAGACACAGCTTTGCATCATGGATGTAGCTAAATTCCAAACCACATACCTTCTCTTTAAGACTCTGCCACAGACTTGCTGATGAACCTTGATAAAGCCACAAACTTTCAATCTTATCATCCAGGCACCACCTGCCACTCCCTTATGAGGTTATTTATAAGTGAATGAGCATGCCCAAACATAGTTAAGGAAGTAGTGTGCTTTTTCAAGAGACACCAATCTGTTCTCCTCAGTCTAAATTCCATCCCCACTCAACAGAATTCTATAACCACTTAATATGTTCATTCCACTTTAAACAGTGTGAAGTTTTACAATTTCTCCTAACTATTTTTATCTATTGCCACAAACGCATGGTTCTGTAACAGTCCTAGAGACACTATTTTTGCCTAGTTATTATTTTGTCATTCCAATAATGATTTTACTGTTTATACACAGAACTATTATTTCTATCAGTCTGTATCTGCACGATATGAGAAAATACTAAGGACAAAGATTGCTGGAAATGAAAAGTCTATATATACCAACGATAATTTTTTTTTTGAGAAATATATGAAGTGTCACAGTACTTGCATTAAAATCCCAGGAGGCAGGGTGTTGATTTTCTTTCAAGCAAATTCAGTGCTTAGACCACCAAGTAAGCCTTTTATATTCTCCCAATAATATTTTGATGTAATAATTTGCACTGCATGCAAATTGCCGCTCCATTTTGTTTTAAGTTTAATCATTGGTTTTATGGCTCTGAGATTCTGAACCATATGGACTAGGAAAAAAATATGCCACTTTCAAAAGTGTAAAGATTTTTGTTGTTGTTGTTAAAAGAACAACCTTAAAAGCTGAAAAACACTAAAAAACATTAGCCCAGAGAATGAACAAATGAAGACGGAAACATATTAGCATACTTTAAAAAAACAATCCATGTAAGATAATACACTTAATTTGAAACTAAACTGTGGTTACAGTGACAAACATTGGTGTCTGGCAGTTTTGTGTATGAAATGTCTCTTTAAAAAAATACCCTGCTTGACATTGAGAATCAGTGTTTATATTTTAATTTCCGGTATGTCAATCTGTATAGCTGTGTTACCCCCTTTACAAACTCTATAATAACAATGAAAGTGGTGACTGACAAAACTAATAAATTAAAAAGAAATATACACCTGGGTATAATTAAATTAAACGTGGGGAGACTTTTAGAGATTAATGGCTGCAATCAAAGCATGTGCTTTAATCACCTCAACTGTCATGGTAATTTATGGGTATTGCTCTTTAACCATGTCTTTATGCACCTTTAACTTTTAAGGGACAGCAGGTGAAGAGAACAGTGTTATCTATGCTGGTAGCAAAATCTTTGTGCCTTCTGATTAATATCTCCTTATTCTCCTTGAGCAATGCAAATATTCTTTTGGGCTCTTTCCACCTTAAGTTATGTAAGATTCGGCTACATAGACTAAGGGTATGCAAATGAGCAACAATCAAAATCAGATTTAAGATCTGAGATTCAGATGTGGCAAGATTCCCCAGATTGGGAAGTCGGCGCAATTCCGTTAAATCCATATGAAATGTAAAACTTGATTTTATAAAAAGTCTTAACCATGCAGGATGTTGCAATATTGGCTGCTGCCAATATTGACAGAACAGACTGAAAATGTCAGGGATTGTGAGTCCTTCAGTGGACTTTGACTTGATAATGTTTAGCAAGATTGTTTTATAGGTTTCTCCATTCTGAGGATTTTTTTTAAAAAAAATATCCTATTTGCTCTCCTTTAAAGCCTGAGGTTGTATAACTGGTTAGCATGCCTAAGGGTCATTCCTTAACAATTTGCACCATCAACTAAGAATGGTCATATTCCACCTCCCATAACATTGAGGAAGAACTATCAATCTGCCAATCCACCCTCTTTTTTGCAATAGTTTTATTAGGGCTTACAAATACAAAGATAAAAGACTAGCACAAACTAAGAAAAATATAAAAAGAAAAGAAAAAGAGAAGTTAGACTGTTGGTTTGAGTTCCGAGCTTGGCCATTTGGTTGCAAACGTTTCATCACCATTCAAGGAGACATCATCAGTCTGAAGTGTCAATTCAAAGCACAATGATGATGTCTCTTTGAATGGTGGTGAAACGTTTGCAAGCAAATGACCAAGTTCGGAGCTCAAACCAACAGCCTAACTACCAATCCGAGCTATTAATATTCAAATATATTTCAAAAGAGAAGTGCAAAGAGAAAAATGAGAATAAAAAATAAGAAAGATATATAAAACATGGCTCGCCCATTCCATCTGGTGGCATTCGGTGCTGCGGCTGTGAGGCGAGGAGGAATGGTGGAGCTGCCCCATGTGCCCCACACCGACTTACCTCAGGGCCCCCACAGCCAGGCCATCCATGCCCTGACACCAGCCTTGTGGTGGCAGCCAAGTGCAACAGGATACCACGTAGCTGCCAACCCGCTTCTTCTGCTTGCTTGCTTGTGGCTGCAACAGAACAGAAGACCGAATGGTGTCTTGGTGCCATGGCCGCAAGTGAGGCAGCTATCGGGGTGTGGATGTCTTGGCTGCAGGGATCCTAAGGTAAGGTGTGGGATGCATAGCTCAGCTCCATCCCCCACCTCACTGTTGCATTGCTTGGCCTCTTGCTCCATTGCGGCCGCGAGCAAGCAAGCTGGATGAGGCTGCTGGAGGTACCACTACGAGGCAAGGCTGGTGTTGTGGCATGGGTGGCCTGGCTGCGGGGCCCTGAGGCAAGCCAGTGTGGGACACATGGGGCACTCCATCACCCACAGCCTTGCGGCAGTGGCACTGGCATGCTGCATGGCCTCCTGCCCTGCCACAAGCAAGCAGAGGAAGTGGGCCTCCCTTACACGGGGCGAAATAACACAGCCCTTAAAAATAAGCCCTAGTGCTTATTTTTGGACCCAAAAGAAAATAAGACTGCGTTTCATGTTGAATGAAGACCTGGTCTTATTTTGGGGGAATGGGTAGATGATAAATAGACTTGCTGCACAATATCACTTCATGGCATTGATCATTTAATCTCTTATCTTGATTTTTTTTCTTTAGCTGCATTCACTGGTTGACTTGTCTTATTGATTGATTGATCTCATGGAAAAAAAATTACTGAATTCGTTCCTTCTACAACTACACAACCTCGATAAATCAGGTCCACAAAATTCAAGGAGAGGTTAAAGCATGCTTTATAAATGCACGCACAATTATTCTCAAATCCCCCAACCTTCTTGTCTGAGATTTAGCTGTGATTTCCCCATCTCAGAGTCTGCTTACATGTAACATTTTACCACTTTTTAAACTAATTTTGCACGCATTTATAATAATATTTATAATAAATCAGATGTTAAGTAACTCAAACACTCTTGCACGGATTTCAGTTACTGTACACGTTTGTAATTGTTTTGCACATTTTTGTTTGCCACAAATTTCATTTCATCTGTTGGAGGTATCTTATTTAGAAGTGTTGACAAGAGTCTTCATGCTCTGTTCAAGGATGAATTGGAAGTGCTATTATCACCTTGAAAGTCCAGCATGGTATCTAAGGCGTGGGACCAAATAGAATCTACCTGATTCAAGGCATGCCTGAAATGTGTGTGTGTCTGTGTGTGTGTGTGTGTGTGTGTGTGCGCTGAAAGGTCCTTGCCTGTGATATCCCTGTTCTGGAGAAGTCTTTTTGTCTTTAAGCTAATTTCCTGAAAAAATGAATCTGAAAATTTCTCAACCCTCAATATGCTATTTTGATTTCAGAAGCAGACATATCTTGCAAAGTAGAGCAAAGTTGATCAAGCCTATGGTCTAGAAAGTTAAGCAGGGTCTGCATGATTAGGAAGCTAGAAGCTAAAACTTATGAAGAATGGTTGCAGGAATTGTGTATGTCTAGTCTAGTGAAAAGAAGGACTGTAGCAGTATTCCAATATTTGAGGGGCTATCACAAAGATGAGGAGGGGTCAACCTACTTTCCAAAGTACTAGAAGGCAAGACAAGAATCAAGCAATGAAAACTAATCAAGGAGAGAAGCAACCTAGAACTGTGGAGAAATTATCTGACAGCGAGAGCAATAAACCATGGAATGCTTTGCCTTCAGAAGTTGTGGGTTCTACATCACTGAAGGCTTTTAAGAAGAGACAGGACAGCCATTTGTCTGAAATGGTATAGAGCCTCCTGCCTGAGCAGGGGGTTGGACTGGATGACCTCCAAGGTCCCTTCCAACTCTGATATTCTATGTTCTATGACTCAGTCTGGTCAGTTCTAAGAAGTCCCATGGTATAAGTAAAACTGGGGGTTTGAGAAAAATCCAGGTGTGAGAAATGTGAGAAACATCCAGGTAACATTAAAACAGTCAAACTCAACTCTAAAATGACTTTAAAATTTAATCTTCCAAAATCACTTAGGTAATGTGTTTCTAGAATTATTACAATGTAATCCTCTGATAAATATGCATAAAAATCAAATAAAGCTGTTATGTTCCCTGAGCCATTTGACAACAAGCATGCCGTTTTCTCAAATGTAGACCTAAACATAGAAAAAAAAAAACCGTTAAAAATATTTGGCTAATTTAGGAAGTATGCAGCTTAATAAACTAAAAGCAAAACCACTGACATATTTGGATTGTGATTGCTGACCAATGATATATATGAAAATCTATATTATGTCATGCTTCACTTTCATCACTGAGTTTCTGTTGTCATCCTTTGTGTCCAATCCCACTCACTTACAACTTCATAGTCTTTGTACAATTCTTCAGGGGATTAAAGTAGTTAGTCAGAAATTTTTAGGGGCAGGATTAATATGGAGCCACTCTTAGAGAAGTAACAGTATAGAAGAATTCATTATTCCTAGGTGTGTGTTTTCACAGAATTATTGTCTTGCATTTTGTCGACTGTACAGTTGTTGAAGAGCTCTCTCTCTCTCTCTCCCCCCACTCATCTAACTATATCACCTCCCTCCCTCCCTCCCCCTCTCTCTCTCTCCCTCCCTCTTATCTTTTCAGAGGCTAATATTCTATTTTTGCAATTATATGTTACAGTTTTTCACAATTACTCACCTGTGTATTTTGTTGCTTACAATAGAACACTCCACATTACAGACATTTTCCTGGTTCAACAACTAATCCCATATTTGAATTATAACAACTCTTTGATGGTGAACTTCAGAGGAAAGTGAATTTGATGCTCTTCATTAAACTCTTTATTGCTGGACTGAGAAAAGTAAAATAAATTAGGTCTATTCAAATGAGAACCATATACATTACGTAGTAGCATTTCCCATGGCTAAAGTAATAAAAGAAATTACTAATTTATTTGTTCAGATAAAAATTGATGCTGGTGGTTACTGCCAAGTATTGCATAATAATCCAAGTAACCAAATATGTGCCAGTGATGTAACATGAGGTTATTTTTGTTGTTCCATAACAAAGAAAGGGATATGAACTGCCCCATAGACAGCATGCTTGTGGTCTAATTTTACTACCTTGTAGAAGAAAAGACACTGTAACATACATATAATGAAGCATGTTTTAACAAGCTAGTTGCCAAGAATTCAATTAGCTTTCCAAATCAGTCTGGAAATTGAACTAGTAGTCTGGTAGAACAAGGAGATGATGAAATGTAGTTTTTTTTCTGGTAATATCACTCTACTAACTAGAGTATACAAAACATTTGCTGGACCAATCCTCGAATACAGCTCATCAGTCTGGAACCCACATTATGTATCTGATATTAACACAGTTGAGAAAGTCCAGAAATATTTCACAAGAAGAGTTCTCCACTCCTCTACTCATTGCAGATTACCTTATGCCACCAGACTTGAAATTCTAGACCTAGAAAACCTAGAACTATGCCATCTTCGGTCCAATCTAAGTGTAGTATATAAAATCATACATTGCAATGTCCAACCTGTCAATGAATACTTCAGCTTCAACCATAACAATACAAGAGCACACAATAGATACAAACTCAAGGTTAACCGCACCAAACTTGATTGCAGGAAATATGACTTCAGCAACAGAGTGGTCAATGTCTGGAATACTCTGCCTGACTCTGTGGTTTCTTCCCCAAACTCCAAAAACTTTAACCTGTCTACTATTGACCTCACCCCTTTCCTAAGAAGTTTGTAGGGGGCATGCATAAGCGCACCAATGTGCCTACTGTCCCTGTCCTATTGTTTCTTTTATTTTTCTTATATGTATCCATTTCGTGTATTCATAACTATGTTTATTCTTATACCTATTATCTTGTAAGCAATTGAGAAATCAAATTAAATAAAAATAAATAAATCATTTCAGTTTGAAACTCTGTATGAGTCAGGACAGAGTGTGTGATTTACAGGCTGAAGTTCCCTGTTCAATCTTGATGTAGAAACCCCCACTGATTATTTTGGAGATGTTATACAACAGTTGGAACCGCCCCTAACAGAATAATAGGACTAAAAGAGACCTTAGAGGTCTTCTAGTCCAACCTCTTGCTCAGACAGGAAATCCTATACTATTTCAGACAAATGGTTTTCCAATCTCTTCCTAAAAACTTCCAGTGCTGGAGCACCCACAACTTCTGAAGGCAAACTTTTCTATTGATCAATTGTTATTGTCAGGAAATTTCTCCTTAGTTCTAGGTTGGATCTCTCCTTGACCAATTTCCATCTGTTGCTTCTTGTCCTGCCCTCAGGTGCTTTGGAGAACAAATGGATTCCCTCTTCTTTGTGGCAACCCCTTAGATATTGGAACACTGCTATCATAAAACATACTTTAATCCCAGAAAAAGCAAATAACATTAGAAGGAAATTTATACTGACTCTACCTTGGTCCTGTTTGAAATAAGAGGAAAAATTTTGGAATAAGAAAAAAAAAACATTGTTTTTTTTTCAGGTTTATACTACTGTATCCTATAACAACAAAATACAGCTCTAGTATTTTGGGAATCAGTTTCCTGACCTCGCCTACCTAGAAATGCTGACATCTATCTAGAAAGCACAACAGAATTTCCCTTTCCTTCTTTTTTATACCAAGAGAGTTAAGGTAGAGTCACTTTAAATTTCTTTCTGATATTTATTCTCCCCCCCCCCCCCGGGTTAGATAATGTTTTGCTAGTTGTACATTCTTTCTCCAAGGTCATCTCTGTGGTTCTGTAAACCAGGCACCTCAAAGTTAACAGCAGAAAGTATTGAGCGGTTGAGATGACCTGCCCTATTGTTAAAAGCTTTGGATTAAAACAACTTCTTGCCACCTTCTGGATCCAGTTCAATAGCTGGTTATGATCTTTAAAGCCCTACAAAGTATGGGATCAGTTTATTTGCAGGACTGCCTCTCTTCTACCCATCACATCAGGTCTAGCAGGAGAGGCATGGAATTTCATTGAGAAGGACTTAGGAGGAGACTCTTTTATGTCATGAATCTGTCAAGTAAAACTTATTTTCCCTGAGGTGAGGTTGGCCCAACTCTATGGATCTTCCAGAAGGTCCTTAAAATATGACTTTGTCAACTGGCCAGGGGATCCATAATAGAGTGGAGTCTATTAGATGGTTATATGATATTATTTATTTATGTATTTAAAAGATAAAAATTGAATTATTTAATTAGTAATTGAGTGATATAATTGATTAATAATGTATAAGTAGTATTTAAACTGATAAAGCTAATTCGGTTTTTCTGGGCACAGAATCTAAGTCTCTCACAAAGTTGAGATTTGTGAAATGGGAGATCAGCAAGAAATAAAAGGCCTGCAGATTAGACAATAACAACAACAACAATAATTAATCCACTGATCATTATGTAAAAAAAATATACTCCCTACCTGTATCCGAAAAGTCATGGGCACATAAAGTGGAAAAAGTTGTTGAAAATAAGGTGAAGATTTTGTGGCACTTTTGAGTACAGATGGATCATCATGCCAGATTGTCGAGGGCTAAAGCATACAATTTATTTATTTATTTATTGAAACGCCAGAGTCGAAGAAAAAGAACTAAAAAAAAATCACAAACTATCACGACCTGGCCATCAAAATTACACAATTATGGATAAACATGTAACAATAATACCCATTGTCATCAGGGCACCATGTTCAAGAATTTTACAAAACACATTGAGAAACTGCAGCTTCCTGCAATAACACCAGCAGAACTGCGAACAATTGTGCTACTCGGAACATCGTATATTTTAAGAAGATACTTAGTTGATACCTAGGACGCTGGCAGCAACTTGTATCAACCATTAGCACCAGTCACTGGTATTTGTGATACATTTTTAAATATTCAGTTGACTGTGTTTCATGTTGAATGAATAAAAGTGATAATAATAATGATAATAATAATATACTGTTCAACATCGCATTAATTCCACTGATAATCCTATGAAACCCAAAACTGGGATACCAAATCTCAAGCCAGCATGGCAAGATAAACCATCTACTGTCCATGGATGGTTTAAAAATGTATGCAAAAAGCCCCACTGAACTTGAATCAATATTCAACACAGTTCAATTGTTCAGCAGCGATATCAGAATGAACTTTGGACTGAAAAATGTGCTATATTATCCATGTAGCGAGGAAAAATGGAGAAAATAGAAGGAATAGAACTGGGAAATGGAAACATCGTGAAAGCATTAGCAAAGGATGAAAGTTACAAATACTTAGGCATATTGGAAGCAGATAACATCTTGAATGGAGAAGTCAAAGAGTCAACGCAAAAGGAATACTTCAGGAGGGTTCACAAAATATTAAAATCAAAACTGAATGCTGGAAACATAATTAAAGCCATTAACACATGGGCAGTTCCAGTGATTCTACCCAGCTGGAATCATCAACTGGACTATGGCTGAACAGGAAAATTGGATGGGAAAACGTGCAAACTTCTGAATGTGTACCATGCTTTACATCCATAAAGTGACATTGACAGGTTGTACCTGACAAGAAGAATAGGAGGCAGAGGGCTATTGCAAATCCATCAAACTGTAGAAGAAGAAAAACAAAGTTTGAATGACTATGTGAACCAAAGTACATAAAAATTGCTACAGGCTGTGAAAACAGAGAATATTATAAAAACAACAGAAACAAAGGCAGAATATAAGGAAAAACAGCTGGATGACAGATTAAATGGATGGAAAACCAAAGCTTTGCATGGACAGCACTTGAAAAACATTGAAGGGAAATGTGATAACAACTTGACAAGGGCATGTGTTAAGATGGAAACCATCAAGAAAGAAACGGAAGGTTTAATACTTGCTGCTCAAGAATAAGCATTACAAACTAATGCCATGAAAGCGAAGATACAAAAATCCACTGACAATCCAAACTGCCGATTTTGCAATTACAAAGTTGAAACTGTTTCACATTTAATATGTGAGTGCAGCAAAATTGCACAAACTGATTACAAAGCTAGACATGACCGAGTTGTTAAATTAATCAACTGGTCATTATGTAAAAAATACAACTTACCTGTAACCGAAAAGTCATGGGAACATGAAGTGAAGAAAGTTGTCGAAAATAAGAAGGTGAAGATTTTGTGGGACTTTTAAATACAGATGGATTGTCATTTGGAACACAACATGCCACGGCTGCCGAAAACCGAAACATACACTTTATTGATATCGCTGTACCAGAAGATGCCAGAGTTGAAGAAAAAGAATTGTAAAAAAAATCACAAAATATCACAACCTGGCCATCGAAACTACGTGATTATGGATGAAACATGTAACAGTTATACCCATTGTCATCGGGGCACTTGGTACCATGTCCAAGAATTTTGCAAAATACATCAAGAAGTTGCAGCTTCCTGATGTATTTGTTGTAGTGTCAGCGGAGCTGCAAAAAACTGCACTACTCAGAACAAAATACATTTTAAGAAGATACTTGTTGACACCTAGGATGCTGGCAGCAACCCCTATCAACTATCAGACCCAGTCAATGATATTTGTGATACATTTTTAAATGACGAGTTGACTGAGTTTCATGTGTAATGAATACAAGTTTAAATAATAATAATAATAACAACAATAACAACAAAAATAATCTTAGAAACGAGGATAGCAAACCATTTCTATACCACTATCAAGAAAATTTTACAGATGTGTGCATGAAGTCACCAAGAGTTTGTCTCTGAAATACTTTTACTTAGATCTTTTAATTACCATAGTTTCTATATTTATATTGGAATATATGATATAAAATATAGTATATTATAATTAACAACTGGGACTCCATATGACATGCTAAATTTATGTTACAAGTTATATTCCAATATTCAGGGTACACTCTAGTATGACTTTTTATTTTTGAAACAAAAGCCTCAGAGGAAAGGATTAATGCTACACATCTAAACAGCAGGATAATTACAGAAAAAGAAGAAAAGAAGAATAATCAATACTGTGCTGATTGCATAATGTGTGGAAAGCTGGGATAGTTATAGTAAAACTGTCTTCACCAATTTTCACAACCAAAGAACATTAATTAATAGATATATAAGAAGAGTGACTATATAACAGTAAAACATTGGAAGAAAATATGGATGGACAGAGATGAATGCAAAATAAATTTACAAATTGTATAATTGGGATTTCTGAGGGTCATAGTTCCAAAATGTCTCTATTAATACAAGCTTAACAAAGTTCCAATAATCTGTAGATGGCTATAACAGTTCAAAATAAGTAATTTATAGGGCACGCAAGCCATATAGGAGTTTGATACATTACTATTGTTTCCTTAGTTTTTTGAATTTGTATAATTGTTTATACAAATTGTTTATGAAGTTGATGTAATACGAGTTTTATAAATTTTATAAAGTTGATGCAATACAACTTTAGCAACAGAGTGAACCCCTGGAATGCCCTACCAGACTCCGTTGTTACAGCCTTACAGCTTCAACCTCAAACTGTCTACAGTGGAGTTCACCGCATTCTTAAGAGGTCCTTAAAGGGAGTATGCATAAGTGCACCAGCGTGCCTACTGTCCCTATCTTACTGTCCCCATTTATCTGTATTTATTTCCTTCGTTCTTATTTATCTTCATACTTATACGTGTTATCTTATACATGTTTGACAAACAAATATATTAAGATGCATCAACTTTCAATAATTTTTCCACCTTCTTTCTTGGATCTATTTATTTTTCAGGGTCTAATTTCTATAAAATATGTAGAACATAAGTAGTTGTCTTTAAAGATAATACAAAATGTCTTTTAGGAGATTCAGTAGAGGGCAGTAAAAGACAAAGTTGTCACCTCCCTTCACTAGGCTAGGCCATGAGAATGACTTTACCAAATGCAATAATGTAATGCTTATCATTAAAGTTGTAGACTGTTCATTGTGCTGTATCATGCTGCATCATAACTTTGGTTTGCAAGAAGAATTCTGCATTCCATTGAGCCTCATCCAGTCCCAGTCTGGATCCAGAAAAGATCCCATCTCCTTATGCCTTTGTTTTCATAAGAGCAGATCAGAAAACGAAAGCCGATAACAGGATCTAAGTACATCACAACTCTTCCAATATAATTCCAGAGTAGGAAATGGATCACACTGAATCACACTGTTTTACTGGAAGTTCATGTGATGGAATGTTTAGGCTGCTTTGCCAGGAGGAATAAGAGGCAGCTCAGTTCAGGTAGTTTGTGTGAGAGAAAGAGGACAAAGACAGGTACTCCCTAATGGTTCTCAGAGCATACACTTCACATAGATAACAGAGTGCTTCAGTTTGGCAAGATTCTGTCTCTAGGCATGGAACAATCCAGTAATCAGCTTGGAAGAATCACATGGTATCTTTCTTGGTTTTGGGCCCTGATACTTCAGCTCTCAGAAATTCTGTAACTGAAGCTTTTGCCATTGCCACCAAAAAAATGTAATCCACAGCAGGTCCTATTGTTCAGCTGGGCAAGAAAAACAGTAACCAACATTCACAAACATTCACAGCATCCACAAACCTAGACAGCCTTCAGTAAAATAGTCCCAGTTGAGTCATTTTAGTCAGAAATTTATGTTTCTACAAATAGGTTCCAACAGAACAACTGTGGAGTACTGGTGATTTGTGTTTTAACCTTTGTTTCAAAATTGCTTATCAGGCTTACAAAAACAATAGGTAGGAACTATTTTACTCATTCTTCATAGTCTGGTATAATGCCACAGGTATTATGAATACTCAGAAAAAGGACGTTGAGAGAGTAATAAGTTTTAGGAGACAATGCAACAATAAGAAATTGTTATTTCTTATCTTTCTTATTTTATAATCTCAGAGATTATATGAATCTGAGGCATGAATTGTTTGCAACATACATGTAGTTTAGTGTTATATTGTCATCATAGATAAGTCATGTGTAAAGTCTGTATTTGTCTTTAGGGATCAGTTCCTGGAGGACACCATTAGGATTTTGGATTGCCCTGGAAGAAGATGGGAGAACAGATCACAAGATGATTTGGACAACAGGTCACTCAGAATGACCATAGATTATTATTATAATAAGATGGTCAAAAGAGAAAGATTTAACAGCTGATTCTGAGAAGCTGTCAAAGTTACCATATGAGGGAGGAAAGGGGGGATGAGCACATTTTTTCCTGGCAGTTGAAATTGGGCCAGAGTGTGTGGATCTGCCTGACAAAATGGTGGTAATTTTTAAACCCACTCCATCCACAATAGCTACCTGTTAAATTATCACATAATCATTTTTTCTAAGGGTCATAGGAAATTCAATTCTTTTCTTAAGATGTGATTCCATATTTCACCCAGGTAAAGGTTTTTTTTTTATATTTCTAAAGAAATAACAATCATTTTGAGAATTAAACAAATTTTATTTTAAATATTAGTACAGGTAGTCCTCAACTTATGACCACTACTGAGCCCAAAATTACTGTTGTTGAGGCATTAGTTTTGCTCCATTTTATGAACTTTCTTGCCACAGCTGTTAAGTGAATTATTGCAGTTGTTAAGTGAATTACTGCAGTTGTTAAGTTAGTAACGAGGTTGTTAAGTGAATCTGGCTTCCCCATTGCTTGTCAGATGGTCACAAAAGCTGATCACATGCTCCCAGAATGCTGTGTCTGTCGTAAATATGAATCAATTGCCAAGGCTCTGAATTTTAATCATGTGACCATGGGGATACTGCAATGGTTGCAATTGTGAAAAATAGTCATAAAGTCACTTTTTCCAGTGCTGTTGTAAGTTTGAACAGTCACTAAATAAACTGTTGTAAATCGAGGACTTCCTGTAGTTTTACATACACAGGCTCTGCTTTTTTCCAGAGCTCTTTACCATGCTTCATATAATAAAGATGGATCTTCCAATGCTCTCCAAGAGAACCTGCTGGAATAATTAAATGTCTCCATGGATACTGCAAAATCTAAAGTAGCAATGGAGAGAAACATGTTCTCTAAATCTATGTTCTCATAGCATTAACCAAATTTAAGAACCATTGCCTGTCAGGATCTGTTTCTTTCAGAGAAGCATGTCATGATTTGGTGATGTAGGTCAAACACACTAAAATCGCACTTTCCTGACATTGTGCTATGTCTTCTCATAGGCAAACTACTGAGAAGGTGACAAGAATCACAAGGAAGCAACGTTGTCATTCCGTACATTGCAGTCATATCGAAAAAGCTCAGGAGGACCTTCAGCCAACACATCATATATGCACAATTCAAACCCAAAAGTACACTAAGTCAGAAGCTTGTCCATACCAAGGATAAAACACCCAGGCACAAATTGAGCAATGTGGTATATGCAGTCCAGTGCAGTGAGCCATGTGCAGGTCTGTACACTGGGGAAACAAAACAACCACTTCATAAACGCATGGCCAAACATAGGAGAACAAACCCATCAGGAGTAGATCCAGCAGTCCATCTGCATTTAAAAGACACAGTACACCCTTTTGAAGGCAACAAAGTCCATATTTTGGACAGAGAGGAACGCTGGTTTGAAAGAGGGGTTAAAGAGGCCATCTATGTCAAAATTGAACAGCCCACTCTCAACAGAGGGAGAAGAATACAACATCATCTGTCCCCAGTTTATAGCACAGTCCTTTCAACAGTTCCAAGAAGGCTCCACATCAGTGGTGGGATTCAAATTTTTTTTACTACCGGTTCTGTGGGTGTGGCTTGGTGGGTGTGGCTTGGTGGGCATGGCAGGGGAAGGATACTGTAAAATCTCCAGTCAGAGATGGTATTTGCCGCTTCTCCGAACTACTCAAAATTTCCGCTACTGGTTCTCCAGAAGTGGTCAGAACCTGCTGAATACCATCTCTGCTCTACACCCATTTGCACTACTCAGGTGACCCCATGACACAAATAAACCTCCAGGTGACCTTAATGACCTGCTAAAAGAATGCAAATGACCAGCTGTCTGCAAGGAATATAAATCCTTCCATTTCCCACCTTCCCATCAGAGCTAAAGAAGCTTCTTGGATAAGAAACAAAATGTTTTCAAAGAAAAACCAGAAGGTCCAGTCACCTCTTGAAAAAAGCATCTTTGGGGCTTAACAACACTGTTACTAATTTAACAGCTCACTAAACCACTGTGGCAAGAAAAGCTGTAAAATGTCTTACACTTAACAAATGTCTCAGATTGAAACATAAATTTTGGGCTCAATTATGGTCATAAGTTGAGAACTACCTGTATATCTATCATCCATGAACATTTTGCTCTACAGGAAACCGGAAAGATGGTAATCACATGCATCATTACATAAATATGCAACCAGACACATATTTCTTAATTAATTTTGCTTGGTAGTTCTGTTTGCCAAATGCTACTCTAATAGAAAAACAACAGCCGTGAGAAGTTGGATTAACTGTATTGCAACAGCAAAAGTTCAAAATTCCTTCAAATGAACCAATATTTCAAACAAAGTGAAAATGATTGATCGATTGCTAGACAGACAGATCAATTCATAGCACAGCACAGCATAGCACTATGCTCCCTTCCATTTATACATTGAAAAACCCAAGCTGTTAACAAATATAACTAACAAAGAACACTGAAATGACTAATTCTGTAGTACAGACTTGAAAACATATTTTTCCATCACATTAGAAACACAGTCTGCCCTTGAAAATCATTTGAAATTTGGCCAAGAAATTAAAAAGGAGACATTCTTCATATTAATGCTCTTATTGTTCTGATTGTTTTCTCCTTTATTATTGCCATTACCGATCTAGAAGTATTTTAAGTTTTTGAAAAACTATTTAGCATTTCTACTGTATGATACACCAAGGAATCATCAATTTAAAGGTTGCTCATTCAAGTTTTATTTTGATATAGATGATATATATATATATATATATATATAGATAGATAGATAGATAGATAGATAGATAGATAGATAGATAGATAGATAGATAGATAGATATAGATATAGATATAGATATAGATATAGATATAGATATAGATATAGATATAGATATAGATATAGATATAGATATAGATATAGATATAGATATAGATAGATATAGATATAGATATCTCCTGGCATCGTTTAAGATATATTACAGTTTTCCCTTCTCATATATCTTATTAAGAGCAAAGCAGGTGGAAATGAACAGCAATATGCATTGTTGAAACAAATGAAGTATATATTCAGCAAAATATTCCAGAATATTCTCTATTAATTATATCTGAGAGCTTATTACAGAATCACTAGTGTAGTAGTGTGGTCCTGCTTTTACACAGGCCTTCCTGCTAATATAACATAACATCCAGTGGTGCAATTCAACCTGTGTAACAACTGGTTCAGTGAATACGTGCTCTACATTTTAAAAAGCCCATTTTCACCTCAATTACTTACCTTCTACTGCGGCCCCTGGGACTAAAACAATTGAGGTGCAGCAAACTGCTTTGCTGCATGAATCAGCTGTGCTGAAAAAACAGGAAATAAAGCACAGGAAAGACCAAGGGCAGGTGGGCGGGGCCAAATGCTCACCAAAACTACCGGATCGCCTGAACTGGTCTGAACCAGTGGAATCCCCACCGCTGATAACATTGACTTAAAAGGTAGCTCCAAGTCAGGTTAAATATTAACCAGGCCATATGATCAATCATGAGAAAGAAATCATGAAATAAAATTATATTTGTTATGTTAATGTTATGAATGAAATTTGATTATTATACTTGAGAATATAAAGAACCAAACTGAAGCCATTTTGTGTTCACAGTTTGAACTTTTAAAGCTCAGCAGTTATGAAATGTGTTTTCTGCTAGGAATAATACAATATTGTATTACTACTTATTTGACATAAGTTAAAGGTATGTGCTCTGACATTATAAATATCACATTAAGGAATATTAATGTTTTCTTATAATTTTCTGGAATTTGACAAACAGGAAATATGAATATGTTGGAAGTTTTCCATGGAAGGTTGTATAACGTCCATATATGGAAACAGGAAATATTATGTAACCATGTGATTTGATAAATCTATATAAGCTGTATTCACTAAATGGAATCTCCTTCTTCCTAGAAAATGTTTTTTTTTTTTTTTCTGGAGTAGAAAATACTGCAGTATTTTCCCTAATAAAGCATCCTATGGATCAGATTATCAAAAGTCTGCTGATTCATTTTATATGCTTTTAACAGTTAGGGATGTTCAAACCACAAAAATCCTAATCAATTTCAAGGCTTGCTGTGTACAAGCAGAGTTCCATGCTAGGAGTTTTAAACACAGCTTTTTAATTTTAAAAAATCCAGAGAAAAAAATTTCTGGACTATTTAGGCATAGTGGGAATCTTCTGTTGTTGGAAAAAATAATTATGGTAGTTGGTTCTCCTTGGCCTTCTCTCTAACAGCAAATATAATTTCATGGACTCTTGGGACCTCAAAGCTGCTTAATTTTGTTCCTGAAATGAGCAAGATGGTCACAAGATTAGTTCCAAAAATCCTGTAAAGGAGTCTCTGTAGGGATCCCACCATGTTGCGAGCATGCAAGGAATTTCTGCTTATGGAAGAAACGAGACGCAAAGAACACTTGCCACCTCATACATTTTTAAAAGTCTTCCCACCTACTACATTTTTTGAAAGAGAGAAAGAAATATGAATATCACCTGGACTGATAGTTTTCAACTTGCCTTGGCATAAACCTCCTGGCCAGTTTTGTGATGAAGTGATTTTTTTTTTACCTCACTAATCACTACAAGTGTTTTCCTGTATAGCTTTATCCAAAAGACAACTCAGCCCACAAATGAGATTAATTACCAATTGATGGCTGCTAATAATAGAACGACAGAGATGGTGAACCCTCCAATATTTCAGCAGAAATTAAATCTGGTTCTGGAAGAAGGGTGACAAATTAAATTTGTGATAATTGCTGGATCTTTAAGCCAGCTGCAACTCCTATTCCTTTTTTTTTTTTTAACCCTGCCTAGTTCTTTCCTATATCCATTCTTTTCCATCCAGGATCCTTTCTTCATATACTTCATGGCAACTCTATGTGGTACTGTAAATTCAAACTAATTTTAGTTTGACAGCATTGAAGAAGCATTTTTAGCTGTAGATGAAGGGTGTCAAACTTGATTTCATTGAGGGCCACATTAGGGTTGTGTTTGACCTTGGGGGGGGGTGTGGGTTGGGCATGGCCCAACATCACTTGTGTCAGGGGCACCTGTAGTGCCCTAGTGGAAACAGGCTCCTGAGCTCCATTTTCAACTGCAATGGCCTCCTGCAATCATCTGCCAGTGAAAATGGAGCTTGCAAGGGCCATATACAATCCTTGCGAGCTCCATTTTTGCTGGCAGAGGCACCACAGACTGGTCTTTTGCTATTTCCAGGGCCAAATCTAAGCACCCCATGGGCTGGATCCAGACCCCGGGCCTTGAGTTTTGACACTCCTGCTATAGATCATCGAACCACCAGACACCATACCTATCCGTTTCTGCTACCTGCAAGCATAAAAATATATAATTTACACAAATGAATTAGAATTTCTAATTGTATTCATAAATAATATTCAATATATAAGTCTAGTGATTAAGGCATCAGGCCAGAAATCAGGAGATTGTTTGTTCAAGTTTCACCCTGGTCTTGCACATCAGCTGGGTGACTTTGGGCCAATCACTCACTCTCAATCCAATACACCTCATAGAGTTGTCACAAGGAAAAGGAAAAATTATTAGATCTGTTTGTTGCCTTGAATTATTTATAAAAATAATAAATGTGGGAAATAAATGAATAAATAGTATATTTCTGCACAAAGATGACCTGCAAAACTAATCTAAGTCTGGGCTCATGCAATCACCCACTTGATTAGAGCACTTATATTGATCTTTGGATTGAGAATGCAATCTAAAAACAGAAAATGTAATAATAGGTTACTTCAGTTATTGTTGCTAGGAAGCGAGAGAAATTTGTTTATTTTAATGTGAACCTGCATAATTTAATTCTTGGAGCCACAAAAAAAACCAAAAAAAAAAAAAACCCACTTTCTCCTTAGCTATTGCAATTTTACACCTCTGCTTCCAAATGAAGTTATCCACTCAGAACATGTTAAAATGTGTGTACTAGGCAGAATGTAGACAAAAGGGGATTAATTTGTGATAATTAAGGGGGGGAAATACACATTGGGGGGAAATTGCTACTAAAATTATGCACATGATTGGAAATCCAAATCCATGCCAACTTTTTCAAAATGACAAACTCATACAGGGCAGCCAGGAATCTAACAGTCAAAACTGAAGTGAGAAAAATGAGTAAAATGACACTTGATGGATTACTCATGACTAATCCTTCTCTGTAAGAGTTTATCCAGGACATGATAAAAAGACACTCTTGTGGGTTATGAAATCATTGCACACTAAGCCAAGGAGCTTATAAAAGAAGAGAAATGGGAACTTAATTTCTGTATCAAATATAAACTTTTACCTGTCTAATCTCCTGTCTTCTAGCCAATTAGATGACATCAATCTTCATTGGATTCTACTGTGTTTTTTATATCACTTTCTTCCTCCCCTGGCTTGGGAACCTTCTAATGGGTTTTCAACAGCTTTGGTCTCATTGAGAGAGGAACTAGTTTCTCATAGAGGTCATGAAACACAGTGAAGTAGAACAAGGTTCTCTGCTGAGGTTGTTCCAAGGAAAGGAGGGTAACAATATCTTCTGGACTTCCAAGCAGTTGATTTCCATAGTACTTGCAGAGCTTGATTTACAGCCATTTGTTCAGTGACCATTTAATGTTACAATGACACAGAAGAAAGTGACTTACAACCAGTCTTTGCACTTATACAGGTAGTCTTCAATTTACAACAATTGAGCCCAAAATTTCTGTTGTTGCCAAAATCCTGCTGGTGATGTTACCTAGTCTGGTAATGAAACATTCAGAAACTAAATTGAAACAAGCTTGGAGAGCAAACCACTGCCAGAATCTAAACCCAAGTTACAAGTATTTTCCATTATTTCATTTTTCAGAAGTGTTTTGCTACTGCCTTCTCCCTACATTAGCGAGAGCATGATTGGATTGATCTCTCTGGCTTTGTGACTAAGGCAGGATTAGAACTTGTGATCTCCTGGTTTCTAGCTTTTCATAATGATCAGAACTTTGGCCATGCCCATTCACATATTAAATGGAATGGCCTGTCTATCCTCAAAAATCCAAGCTCACAGCTCCAGCTGTACTCAGCCTACAAGTAGTGCATCCATCTGACTATAGCTACAAATTCATGCACCTATGTGTTCTGTTATGTATATGTAAATAACATAGTTGGGTTGACAATATATAAACTATAAATATATATGTTTGTATCTTTAAGAAAAAATACTGTAATGTATTATGCTGGTTGGTTAATTTTGCTACAAGTTGCCATAAGAGGGTATAAGAGTTATAGATCATGGTTTAATTCTCTTTTTCAATGATGATCTCTATTAATACTGACACTGACTGACTACGGACCGATACTGACTAACCCTGTTTATTTTGATATTCTGTTGATATCAAAGATTATCTGTTGTATAGTTTGATATTGTCTGCTGTAAAAGATTTGAAACCAGTAAGAAGACTTTATAACTGGATATTTCTGGATTAATAAAAACGTGTATGACATGGACTGTTTACTGGACTGTGCTATTTCTTCAAGTAAACATCAATACAACTTGTTTAACTCTGTGTGGCTGTATATTTATTCATAACTGTTCTCATAAAACCGTTTCTGTGTGCATATCCTTTTCATACAAGGGTTACTCTGCACATATCCTAACATGTTCCCTTTAACATTTTTTTTTCAGAATCAGAATAGAGCTGGAAAGGACCTTGGAGGTCTTCTACTCTAGTCCCCTGCTCAAACAGGAGATACTACTATACTATTTCACAACATCTGAAGGCAAGCTGTTCCACTGGTTAATTGTCCTCACTGTTAGGAAGTTTTTCCTCAATTCAAAGTTGCTTCTCTTCTTGATTAGTTTCCATTCATTGTTTCTTGTCCTGCCCTCTGGTACTTTGGAAAATAAACTGACCCTTTCTTCTTTGGGGCAGTCTCTCAAATACTGGAATACTCCTAGTTCTTCTTTTCTCTAGACTACCCAAACCCAAATCTTCCAACACTTCTTCATATGTTTTAATTTCCAGGCCTTTAATCATCTTAGTTGCTTTTCTTTACATGGCACACATCATATATAACATAATAATAATACAATAAGAAACTTGTTACATGGCATACATCATATATAATAGGAACTGGTTGTTGTCTTATCCGCTATGCCAAACTGGCTCTTATTGAATGCATACGCAATAAAGAACTGTGTGAGATTAGTTGCTGATAGGAATTGTCCATATTAGATAGAATAGAATAGAATAGAATAGAATAGAATAGAATAGAATAGAATAGAAAAGAATAGAATTTTTTATTGGCCAAGTGTGATTGGACACACAAGGAATTTGTCTTGGAGCAAATGCTCTCAGTGTACATAAAAGAAAAGATACATTCATCAAGAGTCAAGAATCATAAGGTACAACACTTAATAATAGTCATATGATACAATAAGCAAATCATACTAAGAAACAGTCAATATAAATCATAAGGATACAAGCGACAAAGTTACAGTCATATAGTCACAAGTGGGAGGGGATGGGTGATAAGGAGTGATTAGAAGATTAATAGTAAATGCAAAGTTTGTAAATATTTGGACAGTGTTGAGGGAATTATTTGTTTAGCAGAGTGATGGCATTCTGGAAAAAAACTGTTCTTGTGTGCAGTGCTCTATAGCGTCGTTTTGAGGGAAGGTGTTGAAACAGTTTATGTCTGGGATGTGAGGGGTCTGTAAATATTTTCACAGCCCTCTTTTTGACTCGTGTAGTATACAGGTCCTCGATTGAAGGCAGGTTGATGGTAATTGTTTTTTCTGCAGTCCTAATTACCCTCTGGAGTCTGTGTCTGTCTTGTTGGGTTGCAGAACCAAACCAGACAGTTATAGAGGTGCAGATGATAGACTCCATCATTCCTCTGTAGAACTGGATCAGCAGCTCCTTGGGCACTTTGAGCTTTCTGAGTTGACGCAGAAAGAACATTCTTTGTTGTGCTTTTCTGATGACGTTTTTGATGTTCGGTGTCTGTCAGCTGGTGCTCCCTTCAAAGTCCAAGAAAGAAACACTTAAACTCCAATTATTAGAGTAAAGATATCTTTTACTGGAAATCAAAGTGGTAGCAACAAAAGAATTCTGAATCTGAGAAAATGAGCGCGAAAAACACATATACAAAGTGATGGCAACGTTCCCACCCCCAACAGTCCATATTGCTCCTCCAATGAGAAATGGTGCATAACATCATGTGGGCATCTTCAGGTGGTGATGAGGCCTCTGTCCGTTGACCTTGGCATAGTTTGATAAAGAGTCGCAGTTGCGCATAGCAAGGAATAGAAAAGCAAGGAATAGAAACTTAAGCAAGACTCCCCCTCCCCTAGATATACAGTTTCGTTTCCTACTCACTCCAGCACGCTTCCCAAATATATATCCCGTTACTTATGGCAGCCGAAAGATGCAAAGCAGAAGAAAGGAAATAAAGGAAGAAATCTTGAAGGCTGACATTCGGCCCTCCTGCAAAAATATGTTAGTCCTAAAAAATATAAGAATAAAAGATAAGATGTTACAACCAAATAACAACAGCATTAATGTTCAGGGTTTATCAAGATACATGGTGCGAAACGCCTGCACCAGCCGGGGAGCTCTAACATCTCTCTCGTCTACCCATTCAGACTGGGAAGAAGGAAAATGCTTCCACGCAACCAAATATTGGACTCGACCCCTCTTCTTCCTAGAATCCAAAATTTCTTTAACTTCAAAATGTTGTTCACCTTCAATGAGCAATGGTACAGGGGGGGCTACTTGAGTAGGCCTCAGATCAGATGTACGTTCAGGTTTTAACAAACTAACATGGAAAACAGGATGGATCCGACGGAGGGTTTTAGGCAGGGTCAATTGAACTGCCACAGGATTCACAACTCGTTCAACCGGAAAAGGTCCCACAAACTTAGGTCCAAGCTTTTTCGATTTCTGTGTGGTCTGCAAAAATTTGGTTGATAAAAACACCTTATCACCAACTTGATATGGTTTTTGTGGACGTCTCTTTTTATCTGCAAATTTTTTATGAGCTTGATGAGCATCATCCAAAGCCTTGCGGGCAACTGGCCAAGTTATCTGGAGATGCCTTATCCACTCATCCAATGAGGGAATGTTAGATTTCTCTTGCGGAAGCTTGGGTATGGGTACAAAGTCTTGTCCCGAGGCCACTTTAAATGGAGTGAATCCGGTGCTGCTATGTACCGAATTGTTGTATGCCACCTCAGCAAAAGGCAGTAAGTCAGTCCAATCATCCTGCTGATAATTAATGTAACATCTCAGATACTGTTCCAGTACCGAGTTAGTTCTCTCGCAGGCCCCATTGGTTTGTGGATGATGGGCGGAGCTTAAACCCTGGACGGAGCCTAGTAACTTTAGGAACTCTTTCCAGAAATTTGAAGTGAATTGGACGCCCCTCTCAGAGATTATGCGTTCAGGAACTCTATGTAGCCTGTAGATATGCAGAATAAACAACTTAGCTAACGTCTTCGCTGACGGGATCTTCGCGCAGGGTATAAAGTGTACCTGCTTGGAAAACAGATCTGTCACTACCCAAATGACTGTATTTCCTCCACTGTCAGGCAATTCTACTATAAAATCCATGGAGATTTCCTTCCATGGGGCCGTTTGTCTAGTCACATTCTGCAATAAGCCTGCTGGTTTACCAGGCGGCCGCTTAGCCGAAGCACAAACAGGGCAGCTAGCGACATAAGTCTCAATGTCCTTTTTCAACATGGGCCACCCAAATTGCCTTTTGACCAAGTGTAGGGTCTTCACGAACCCAAAATGTCCAGCAGGTTTAGAATCATGAGCTTGATGTAAAATTTCGTGTCTTAGTTTTCCCGGTACATATAATTTGGCCCCCACCCAGGCCAACCCATCTCTAATAGTACAGTCATTCGAGTGGGTTAGGAACCAATCATCAAGTTTTAGAGCTTCTTTCAATTGTGCCGATAAATCGGTTGACAAATCAATCTCTTTTTTCTTCTGAGCTCTGGTAACCATTGGAGCTGCCAACTGTTCGGTTGGGATGATAGGTCTTACCACTTCTTGGCGAGCACTATTATACTGAGGTAATCTGGACAAAGCATCAGCCATGAAGTTCCTTCCACCAGGAATGTACTTCAAAGAAAAATTGAACTGCTTGAAATGTTGCACCCAGCGAACTTGCTTGGGAGACAGTTTCCGAGGCGTTTTCAGAGCCTCCAGATTTTTGTGATCTGTCCAGACCTCAAAAGGGTGTTTGGCTCCTTCTAGGAAATGCCTCCAAGTTAACAAAGCCCATCGAACTGCAAAAGCTTCTTTTTCACAGATGGCCCATCTCCTCTCGGTTTCAGTTAGTTTACGGGAGGTATAAGCGCATGGTTGCAGGTATCCTTTTTCATTTACCTGAAGTAGCACCGCCCCAATGGCTACGTCACTCGCATCCGCTTGGATTACAAACGGAACGTCCATGTCTGGGTGCTTAAGTACGGGTTCAGCAGCAAACAGACGTTTCAGTTTCTCAAAAGCAGCTTGACACTCCATGGACCACTCCAGTGGTGTACTGGGCTTTGGTTTCACCTCCCCTCTGGTTTTAAGGAGATTCGTGATAGGCATCGCGATCTTCGCAAAAGCAGGAATAAATTGACGGTAAAAATTTGCAAATCCCAAGAAACTTTGCAGTTGTTTCCTGGTACGGGGAGGGGCCCATTCCAAAACCGCCTGCACCTTCCCCGGGTCCATTTCTATGCCGTCGTGCGATATGCGATAGCCCAAATAGTCAATTTTCTCCTGGTGAAATTCATACTTTGACAGCTTGGCATACAACTGAGCCGCTCGAAGTTTCTCCAGGACTGACCGCACTAGTTTTACATGCTCATCGCGAGTCTCTGTGTAGATAAGAATATCATCAAGATAAACTAACACTCCTTTGTACAAATGCTCTTGCAATACTTGGTTTATCATTTGCATGAATACTGCAGGCGCCCCCTGTAGGCCAAATGGCAGGACGTTGAATTGAAAACAACCCATCGGGTAGTTGAAAGCAGTCTTCCATTCATCCCCTTCTTTGATTCGGATTCAGTAGTATGCTTCTCTCAGGTCGAGTTTCGAAAAAATCCTTCCTTTAGCGAGGTGGGCCAGCATGTCCTTCATCAGGGGGAGGGGGTACACGTTCTCCACCGAGATGGCGTTGAGGTTATGGTAGTCGACCACCAAGCATAAGGAGCCATCTTTCTTCTCCCGAAACAACACTGGAGCCGCCACCCGGGGCCTAGCAGGTTGGATGAAACCCCGTTCTAAATTCTTTTCAATGAATAACCGCAATTCTCCTAATTCCCGTGGGGTCATTGAATACAGCTTCGGTTTTGGGAGTTTTACTCCGGGCAAAAATTCGATACTGCAATCCGTTGAGCGATGAGGGGGGAGCTCATCCGAGGCCTTCTCACTGAACACCTCCTTTAAGTCCCAGTATTCCTCTGGAATTTTCTCCTCCCCTTTCAGAATCTCAGTGCCAGTAGAAGCCAATTCTGTGGGATTTTTGGGTTTCAATTTGGATTGCCCCTCCCCTTCTGGGGGTTGGTCTGTACGTATGCGTAGTGATCCCCTCCTCCAATTAACATGGGGGTTCCATTTCCGGAGCCAAGGCAAACCCAGTATTAAGGGGCGCTCCATCCCAGGAGCCACAATAAAACACAGAGTCTCTTTATGGTTCCCCATTGTCATCTCCACTGGTTCCGTTATAAAATGAGCAGGTCCACCCTCAGCTACCGAGCCATCCAATTGGCAAAAAGCTATGGGCGTCTTCAGAGTCTTTAGCCTTAAGCCCAGCTTCTCTACCACCTTTGAACTGATTACGCACCTTGTGCACCCAGAGTCTAACAAAGCCAACATGTCCCCTTCAGCCCCTGACGTGGGTACCCTTAATCTCACTGGAATGGTCATAGGGCCCTGGTTCGGACTTACCAGTGCGTCGTCTTCCAATTTGGATTCACTCTCTTCAGAAGAGGTTGGAGTTCCCAACCCCCCTCCTTTTTGAGCGGTGACCTCTACAACCTCCTCCGCTTTTAGCGCCGATCCACGAGGCGTGGCTGGAGGCCTCTCAGACTTTCTCCTTCCCCCTGGCGCCCCTTTTGGTTCCAGCTTGGCACGGCAGTCTGCAGCCCAGTGGCCCTCTTTCCCACATCGGAAACATGCTCTGGTCCTGGGTTTTGCTGCTGGTCTTCCTTTTAGAGGTTTTAAGGCTTCTTGAGGCCTGGTGAGAGGGGCATTCTTCAAAACAAAATCCCCCCGGCGTCTGTTTCGGGTCAGGTCAATCTCCACCTCTGCTGCCAGCACGTACCACTGCTGCAGCTCACCCGGGTCTCTCCTGGCTACGCAGCGTTGATAAACATCTTCATTCAGCCCATCCTTAAAAGCTTCTATCAGGGCTCCCTGGGACCAGCCGCGGATATGGCACGCCAGCTCCCTAAACTCCTGGGTGTAATCAGCTACTGACCTTCGCCCCTGATTTATGGTTTTCATCCTGATTCTAGCCTTGCGTTCAGCTAGAGGATCTTCAAATCTAGTGCGCAATGCTGTCATGAACTGGTCATAATTCAACAGCTGAGGGGCATTATCATTATGCAAAGTCACCATCCACTTTGCAGCCGTTCCCTCCAGGGCCCTGGTCACACACCTGACTTTGGCCGCTTCTGAGAAAAAATCCTGCCCATACTCCTCCATATGGCTCCAAACTTGTGCTAGGAAAAATCCTAATTCCTGGGGGTCCCCTCCATATTTTACTTCCAACGGAGGCACTTTTGGAGCTCTACGCCTTCTGGCAATTATCCCCCCAGCCGGGGGGCCCTGTGCTGCTGCTGCTGCCTGTTGCGCCGGTCCAGGTTGATTTATGGGGGTGGCTGCTCTGGTTCTTCTGCCTGGGGCTACCTCCCCCTCTTCCCCCTCATACCTTTGATCAGTTTGAGTCTCTCCGGCAGCTTCATGTAAAAGTTGCATGGCTTGCGTTAGTAAGAAACCTCTCCGTTCCTTCTCCTGCCATGGCTCATCTTTCCCTCGACGACGGGTCGTGGTCACTCCTGGAGGGGGCCTTTCCTCAGGATCCTTCCAACCGACTCCCAGGGACTTCACAGCTGGGGTTTCGCCAAGACTTAGCTCTGCTAAGAAGTCAGCCTCTTCTGCTCCCTCCATCAACAGGGATTCTGGTCCTCCAGTCGCTCCCTGGTCTTCTTGGTCGCTGGCTGGACTAGACATTGTTTGTTTGCAAACCCCCTCGGAAGAAAATTTGGGTTTTCTCCGGGTGGGCTGGTAAAAGTGAGATTCAGAATAATGTCAGCTGGTGCTCCCTTCAAAGTCCAAGAAAGAAACACTTAAACTCCAATTGTTAGAGTAAAGATATCTTTTACTGGAAATCAAAGTGGTAGCAACAAAAGAATTCTGAATCTGAGGAAATGAGCGCGAAAAACACATATACAAAGTGATGGCAACGTTCCCACCCCAACAGTCCATATTGCTCCTCCAATGAGAAATGGTGCATAACATCATGTGGGCATCTTCAGGTGGTGATGAGGCCTCTGTCCGTTGACCTTGGCATAGTTTGATAAAGAATCGCAGTTGCGCATAGCAAGGAATAGAAAAGCAAGGAATAGAAACTTAAGCAAGACTCCCCCTCCCCTAGATATACAGTTTCGTTTCCTACTCACTCCAGCACGCTTCCCAAATATATCATGGCCCACTGCCCCCTCCCGTTACTTATGGCAGCCGAAAGATGCAAAGCAGAAGAAAGGAAATAAAGGAAGAAATCTTGAAGGCTGACAGTGTCCATTTTAGGTTTTGTGATATGATAGAACCCAGATATTTGAAGGTCTCTACTGTTGATACTGTGTTGACTAGTATTGTAAGAGGTGGTAGTATGGGAGGGTTTCTCCTAAAGTCTACCACCATTTCTACAGTTTTGAGTGTGTTCAGTTCTAGTTTGTTACAAGACAATCAATTGGAAGAGAGAAAAATGACAGTCCTTAGGAAGCATCAGTGAAGTCAGGGCATCCTGACCTAAAGGGAATTTAGCTGCATTTTTCTTGCAGGGAGAAATCTAAACCACCTTCCCAAACTGTGTCCTTTTGTTGCAGGAGCCAGTTCCATCCATGAACCTGTTGCCAGGCTTAAGAAAATACCTTGCTGACTTTGTTTAACTTTCTAGTTCTTAATATGAGCATTGTACTGAGGCTGTTCAAATGTAGTTTTCATTATATTTGTAGAAGCTTTGAATCCATAGCAGGAGCTATAATGCTGTCAGTAACTTGAGGAAATGTTTGCTTACTTCAGTACCCGGCAAGTATGACTTTTGTAGGACCTTGAGCTCGATGGTAGAGAGTGTAAGTCTCCTGAAAGTGATTCTGAAACACTGATTGATGAAAAGGTTGCTGAAATAAAACAAGTAAGGCGAACAATGGAACAACTGAAGGGATGATGTACAGCTGTGCAAACATAAGAGGAAACCAATATCTGTATTGTTTGCTAATGCTAACAATATTTTGATTTTTTTTAGAAAGGATATATACTCTGTGTGTGTGTGTGTGTGTGTGTAAATGTATATGTATGTAAGTGTGCATATATATATGTATGTATATGTGTATGTATGTATATATATGTGTGTGTGTGTTGTATATCTATCTCTATCTAAATACACATACATACACTGTGTGTGTCTATATATATATATATGCACTGTATGTATGTGTATGTATGTATCTGTCTATTTATATCTGTATCTCTATATAAGATAGATAGATAGATAGATAGATAGATAGATAGATAGATAGATAGATAGATAGATAGATAGATAGATAAATAGATATAGATAGAAATAGAATTCCAAAACTTCCAAAATAATTCTATTTGCAGTATATACACAAACATATTCATACAGGTAGTCCTCGACTTATGACCTAATTGTGCCCCAAATTTATGTTATGAGACACTTGTTAAGTGAGTTTCTGCCCCATTTTAGAACCTTTCTTGCCTCAGTTGTTAAATGAATCACTGAAGTTAAGTTAGCAACCCAGTTTTTTTTAAGTGAATCTGGCTTTTCCATTGACTTTGCTTATCAGAAGGTGGCAAAAGTTGACCTGGGGACACAGCAAAGGTCATAAATATGAACCAGTTGCCAAGCATCTCAATTTCCATCACATAATCATGAGGATGCTGCAAAAAAAATATGGTAACTGTAACGGTAATTTGTAATTGTTAAAAAAAAAACGGTCTTAATCACATTTTTCAGTGCTGTTATAACTTTGAATGGTCACAGAACAAACTACTGTAAGTCAAGGACTACTTGTATATATACATACATGTATACATTTACACATACACGCAGATCCCACACACACATGTGTATGCATATGTGCATGTATGATCTGAGTTTCATACAAGGCTTGCTTGCTGAATTTTCAATACCTGGCAAGAACACTTAACTTCCTATTAGTTCAGCTTCTACTCGCTGAAAGAGAAGTGTTTGCTAGCAGCACTTGCTTTCTCTTGATATGAAGAGCCAGATACAACAAATTTTTAGAGAAATAACCTAAACTTGAATGATTACTGTCAGCAGAGAATTCAACATGCTGGCTTGGAAGAAATGGGATGTCTATTGCTGCATTTGCTTAATGAGAATTAATTGATGTTTTAGGCACACATGTTCCAAAGTCACATAAAAACAAGGCACTTTATGTCTGGGCAAAATTCCATTTCAACTCCCCAAACGCTCTAGAACCAAGATTTACCAATGGCTGGCTGGGGGGAAAAAAAACACAGAGAGTGTAATAATATCTACATATTATTTATAAGATCTGTCTTTTGTGATGGATGAAAATTTGGGATTAAAATTTAATAGTAGCAACAACAACAGTAATTGCAACAAGGGAAAGAAAAAAAGGAGAACATTATACTGCTCTCAGCTTATAAAAGAAAATGGCAATTTGATCTAAAAACAACCACACAGTGTTATTTTTCAAATGTATTATACAAATCCCAAGACACAATAGCATCATTTCTAGGTCATGATCAATGAGTGTATTTTTGGTTGCTGGTCTCTTTACGGATCTCTGCCAAAGTTCAAGACTTGAATAGGTGATGGAAATATTGTGTTCTTGTTTTGGTTAACATTTGATTGTTATGAATCATTTCAGTGGGCTAACATTACTCCTGGCAGCTTCTCTTTTTGCTAAGTCCACATGATGTTGTCTTCAGGTAAATCTGGCCCCATGCATTAAAGAGATGCTTCCTGTCCCCACCCACCCCAGACTATTCTAAACACTGCAAGCGTATAAAATCTCTTAATATCAAAAAATGTAAGTGTATAAAACTGCAAGTATGTAAAAGCAATAGTACATAGCTCTTCCTTTTCAATTTGTAGTTAGCCTTCTGTATTGTCTTCCTAAAAAGTGGGACCCAGAAGGGCTGCTCCAATGGACCTTTGGATTTGCACAACAGTTGCAAAGCTGTATTATTAGGGTTTTTTTAGCAATAGGGGCTTCCATTGTGTCACTCTGCAAAACTTTTCTAGCTTGTTCCCTGACAGAACCACACACATTTACTAATAGTGGTAACATCTGTATGTGGAAGCAACCTGCAGTCAATAAATTTAAAAGAATGCCTATCATAATTGCACATTAGCTTTGAACTGTTGATCCAGAGGTACAGGTAGTCCATGAAGTATGACCAAATTGGAATCAGAATTTTCATTACGAGCAAGGTGATGGTTAACTGAGTTGGGCCCAATTTTTTTGACCTTTTAAAAATACCTTTTCCAGTTATTAAGTGACCCGTGCAGTCAGTAAGAGCTGCAGTGGTTCAGTGGTTAGAATTCTGCTGACTGCTGGCTGCCAGCAGTTTGGCAGTTCAATTCTAACTGGCTCAAGGTTGACTCAGCCTTCCACCCTTCTGAGGTCAGTAAAATGAGGACCCAGACTGTTGGGGGCAATATGCTGTAAAATTGCTTAGAGAGGGCTGTAAAAGCATGTGAAGTGGTATATAAGTCTAAGTGCTAGTGCTATTAAGTGAATCTGACTTCCCCCATTGATTTTGCTTGTCAGATGCTGGTTGCGAAAATTGCAAATGGTGATCATATGACCCCAAGATGCTGCAACCATGGTAAATACATGCCAGTTGCCAAGCACACAAATTTTGATCATGTGGGGATGCTACGACAGTTTTAAGTACAAGAACCAATTGTAAGTCACCTTTTTCAGTACTTCAAACAGTCGCTATATGGCATGGTTATAAGTCAGGACTACCTTCCTGTAAGTTTAGCAAAAAGATTGTAGAACGATGACTCTAGTATTGCTCTAGAATATAAAACAGAGGAATCTGGAAGTTGGCTTTTGTTGTCAATGTAAAGAGGTCTTGAAAAAGGTTCTACTTGTAATCCAGTCCCTTCTTGGCTTTGATCTGGTTGTGTGTGTGTGTTTTAAAGAACATTGTTCAGCTTGTATTGTAACAGAATTTGGTGTAGGAAGAGAGGCATAAAAAAAACTTGGACACGAGAGACAGATGTTCATCCAATTTCTGCTACGGTGCCAGAATGGGTAGCTGTTTCCTGATCAACTGAAACCATCAGTAAAGATGAAAGATTCAATTAGATGTCACTTGCCATCATGTTCTGAACATCCACAGCTGCACCATTCAGCAATGTGAATATAGTTTCCAGCAGATTCAAGGATAGCACTTTAAAATCAGCAATGGGGAAAGGGCCTTCCAATAAAAGAAGGTTCCCAAACTGGGGAACTTTTGGGGATTCACTTTACTTAACTTTTACATGTGTGAACTTTTCAATAGGAAAATGATGATGCTGCACCACTTTATTCTTGCTGAAATTCTGGTGGAATTCTGTTATGTACTTGGACCTAGTTCAAACTCATTTATCTACAATGCTTTTACACCTTTTGCTTCTCCTAAATACACTCTTTTGGGGAATGGTGTAAAGCACAGACAAGAGCGTAGTTTGCATTTTCTTTTGTTTCAATGAAAGTTCCATTCTACAAAAAACAATTCTTCACTTAAATAAAAATTATAGTAACTGCTTATCTCTAATCCCTATCACTGTTTATCTAATTCTAAGGACTTTGTAATTATCATCAGTTTTCATAAATCTCGTTCTTTCTTTTCTCCCTTCTTTACAGGCAGGCTTGAAATCCCTACAGCTGTGTAAATTCTTGACCACTCTTGTCCCTGACTGCTTTTGAGCTGTAGAATGCAGAAGAAATAATTCAGCCAGAATCGTAGCTACCTCTTAGCCAATCTTTAGCTGTCTTAAATTTGCTGCCAGCATTTCTTATTTACAGGCCTGTGCCAGCTGCTGCCATCCTGACCTGCTGCAGGAAGTTCAGTATCTGACAGTCATCAGCTTTTTTGCTGGGGTGGGGGGAGCGTTTCTAGCAATCTGTTGCTTGCTTTGGACTTTCTGGAGGAACTGGTATGGCGGGCTAGGCTCCAGCACTCAACTTTTGACTGCTTATGCACCTGAATTTTGCACTGATTTTTCTCATTTCATTTCTACTTCCAGCTGTCTTTCTGTGGCAGTTCCTCTTTCTCACCTGCAACCATCTCTTCTCCTGCCTTTCCTCACAGCTGCAATCTTTCCTCTCAACATATATAGGTATCTCCAGGGCAGTGGTGGTATTCAGCCGAACCGATAACAAGAATTTGGTATGGGTCACCAAACTGGTAATAAGTTCTGGCTGGCTATGCCCCCAACTCGATAGCCCTCCCTCTTGATGCTCTCTTACCCGCCCGCCTGACATTCACCTAAGGTATTTCTTTTTTCTTTTTCCCTGACAATCAGCTGTGCCGGGATTCCCCTTGCTGAAGCCCAGGAAGGCAAAAAATGGAGGGAGGAGCTCAGCCCCCCTCCATTTTTTGCCTTCTAGAGCCCCAGAGGAGCCTTAGGGGAGCAAAAACGCCCCCCCAGAGGTTCTTCTGAGGCTAGGAAATTCCTAAAATGAAGCTTGGAGGGGTGCTGTGTGCCTCTCCCATGCTCTGTTCCTTTTCTTCCAGAGCCCCAGAGGAGCCTTAGGGGAGAAAAAACGCCCCATCCAGAGGCTCCTCTGAGGCTAGGAAGCTCCCAAAACGGAGCTTGGAGGGGTGTTGAGTGCCCCTCCCATACTCTGCTTTTTCCTTCCTGAGCCTCAGAACACACCCCCCCCCCCAGAATCTCCTCTGAGGCTAGGAAGCTCCCTAAACTGAATGGGGGCGGCAAAAAAGCAAAATAAGCCACACCCACCCAGTCACATGGCCACCAAGCCATGCCCACAGAACCGGTAGTAAAATTTTTTGAATCCCACCACTGCTCCAGGACATCTTCTTCTTAACAGTGGGAAAATAGATGTGGTCTAAATCCAATGGTGGGATGCTGCGGGCTCGGACCAGTTTGAGCGAACTAGCAGTTCCGATGATCAGTTGACCCCACCCACTCTACCTTGTCCTTTATTTCCTGCTTTGCAGCTCATCTCAATCATGCGGTGCAGCTGATTTCCCTCCATCGCTGTTCTACTTACTGTTGCTGACTTGGAAGATAAGCACTGAGCTTCTAAAAGCTCCATTTTCAGTGCTGCATGCAAGCACTTTAGTCAAAGTGCACATTCACCAAACCAGTTGTTAAGCTAGCAGCAACCCACCATTGTCTAAATCAGGGGTCGCCAACCTTTTAGACCTCAGGGACCACCAAACTCATAATTTTAAATCCCAGGAACCACTAACCAGTTCTGTGGGCATGGCCTAATTTGTGGGCGTGACTTGGTGGTCATGTGACTGGCTTTATATAAATATTGTTTTTATTTAAAAAAGAGCAACTTTTACCCAAAATCATGCAAAGCAGGCAGGCAGATTGAGTTGCTCATAGAATTATTCAGTGATTTATCTAACTGGCATCAGCTACCTGAGTCTGTCACCTAAAATTTGCTTGCTGTGAATCTGCACTGAATAATAGAACCTTTAGTCCTAAGGTAAGATCTAAAGACTAGCTAGAAAGCAAGAAATCCAACCATTTCCTGCTTCCTAGCTAATCTAAACCTCCCAGCACAGCAGAACAGCTGATGGTCGGAAAAAGAAAAAAAAAGAAAAAATAGCAATTTAGCTGGCAAGTTTACCGGGTAAGGAGTGAGTGGGTGGGGAGGGTTCCCGCAGGCCATGTGGGCTACACAGCTTTGTGTTTCTGCACAGCCTGGATTAATTGCTTTGGGGAGGTGCTCTGGGGGTGAGATTTCTCTGCGGCCCACCAATTTTTTCTCATGGCCCACTGGTTGAAGACCACTGGTCTAAATCAGTAGAGTAGGGTAGAGTAGACTAGTTTTATTAGCAAGTGTGATTGGACATACAAGGGATTTTTCTCCAGTGCATAATCTCTCAGTGTACATGCAAGTAATAAATCATGAATGTATGATGAATATATCATGATGTCTTAAAGGAAGGGAGAAATAAAGAGGGAAGGAAGGGCTCGTGCTGACTCTTCCAAGGCTCTCCTTCCATGCTACACCAAAAAAATGTTAATCTAACTAGCATTTGCCATTTAAACAGGCTATGAATCGTTTTCAGGCATGGAGAATTTTAGCATTGGGAAGGCCATCCCCTTTTCCTCTTGGCCCCATTAATTATGATCATTTTCAATTCACATGGAAACAGGTAGTGGCAACCAAAGTATCATATCTGGGCTTCTCTCCAAGCCTCCTACTCAGCCTGGGATATAATCAGTCCAAAGAACTCATTAAATAGCATGTAGCATACTCAAAGCACCAACTGGATCTAGCCAAGTAGCCAACCTTTATTGCCTGTGAATCTAACAGATTACTTCCCCTATGACATATTTCATATTGAACTAAACACTGGACGGCCTTTACTCTGGCACAACATCATACCTTCCCCTGAGCTGTCCTTGATGTCCAGTACAGGAAGATTCCTCACCCAAAGAGGCAAACCCCTGTGATTCTGGATACACGTTAACAACAGAGCATGGGTTTCTCCAATGTATATATTGTATTATCATACCTCTCCTGTTAGATATTTTTTAGACTTATGGCTGTCTTTTTTAAACATTCTTGTTTAGACTTAATTAATCTTTTTTAATTGTACTCCTCTCTCCTAATAATAAAGGTTTGATTTGGTTTGATCTGAACAATAGTAAGATGTAAAATGCTTGTTAGAATAAAAATATGGCTGTTTTTCCTCTTTTTTGTCCACCATTGCACTCCGTAGTTAAAAAAAAAAAGTTACCTTTGAATGCCTTCTACATCACATATCTGGGCAATATTCATGCAGCTGAGCTGCTGTGATGAATAAATGTTTGCCGAACTTGCCTGTGTGAATTTCTTTGCCTTTGGGCAAAAAGAAAAAAAGTTGAGTATGAGATTTTATTACTACTGGTGGGCAAAAAAGGAACACCAGCCCAAAGAGTTTATGAAATATTGTAATTTTTTAAAAAAATGATATTTGATGAAGAAACCATTGAAAGTTACTACAAAATGGTGAACAAAGAATTGGCTCAAGTGAATTTAAATTGCTGAATAAAAAAATAAGACCGACACAAAAACGTTTCTATCTGTTACACAAGTGATGTTCAGCTTATGTTTTTGTTAGTGAGACTTAGTGATGAAATTCATGAATACAGCAGTCGGAATATACACTATTTAGAGGAGATAATGAGACTGAAGAGAATATAAAGTAACATGGTGTCAACTTGTATAAAACTGAAAAGAGATTGTTCCGTGTTTTATTACCTCCTAGGAATTAAGTGAAAGGAAAAAACAAAAAGAAATTGAAGCGCCAATGGGGGAAAAAACGGTTCTTTATTCTCTCCTTTTCATTCTAGGACATTTTATATATTGCTAAAAAGACCTGGATAAGCAATCAGAACTGAATCCATTCTTCCTTGGTTCAAGGTTGGGACTTAGCTTCAAGTATCTCATTAATTTCAAAAAAGTCCATATGCTAAGCGCAAGAGAAGACAATCAAATCTAAGAGACATTTTTCAAGCCCATAAAGATGAATATCCAGTTCAACTATTCAGAACAGAATAACAAGAGTTGGAAAGTGTTAGGTTTCTTTAAGAATCCAAACTGTTGGTTTACAATATATGGTTGTAAGTCATGATGACTCATCATTTTACTGAAGCCAGGATACTGATTGGCTGCAAGAAGTAGAATTACTATAAAGCAGGAAGCCAGAGAGCTCAATCTCTCTCCATTATATCGCTCCATAACTCTACATCTCTTTCTGCATTGATGTGTTTGAGCTACTGTTTTGCCTGCTGACTATGATGGTTAGTTTTCTACTGTATTGACTGATGAACTGTGTATGAATATTGGACTGAATTTTGGACTGTGCCTATATCCTGTATATAAAACCTTTACTTTAATACCCTTCAACTTCTGTGGTTGTGTAACTTTATGCTCATTGCTACAACTTTGCACACTGCTTTCGTTTGCTGCATACTCCTTGTAACCAAGGAAACTCTGCTAATACTTATCAGAAAGAACGTTGGATTTCTTGCTCAAGCAGGAAACCTTATACCAGTTCAGATAAATAGCTGTTCAAGCTCTTCTTAAAAACCTCCAGTGATGGAGCATGGACAACTTCTGAAGATAAGTTGTTCCACTGATGGTTCTAACTATCAGGAGATTTCTCCTTATATCCAGTTTGATCCTCTTCTTGATTGCTTTCCATCCACTTCTTTTTGTTCTCCTTCAGGTGCTTTGGAGAATAGATTGATTCCCTCTTCTTTGTGGCAACTCCTTAGATAAATGGAACACTTCCATCATATCACCCTATATGCTTCAGGGGGAATGCCAGATTGCCAATGAGAAATGATGCTTGGACACCAATGATGAAAGTATATATTTGTCTATTTGATTCTGATACATTGGTGAGCAAAGTTGGAAGAACTATTAGCTAGCTCTCTCTAACAGGGTTCTTGGTGTAATCTCCAACTCAATCGGGATGGGAGGAAAAAGTAGGTTCCATCTACAGAATTACATCTTCTCATCTGGCAGCCAATCAGTTTTGAAAATCTATGTGTGGTATTGTGTAACCTACTCATAGTTCCTTCAAGGTGATTATATACTCTCTAATAAATTATCTCTGAACCTCACCATTATTAACTATAGCAATTCTGTGAAAGAATTTTCTCTTTTTCTCATATTCTTGATGATAAAAGTGATAAATGTACTTTCAAAAATTTGCCTTTCCAAAGTGTTACTGGTGATATATCTGTTTGGTTTGTTCTGCTTTTTTAAGACTAGTGTAGGATCTGGGGCTATAGTAATGTTTCTCTGCTTCTCTCTGATTTCTTTTCCTTTTCCCATGCTTTTTATATACCTACATGAAACCCAGGTTCTTTGTTCAATACACAAGTGTTCTTTATGCAGCTTCTGGCAGCACCCTGAAGCTAAACAGTGATAGTGATAGTGGTGCCTATGTAAATAGTTACAGTATGTAAGTGAAGCAGACAATTTAGTATTCACAGAAAGTCCCACAGATATTCAGGTCTAAGCTATTTAAAGCTTTAAAGTAAGGCTGTCAAACTTTGGGTTGGGGTAGGATTGAAGGCCACACTTAATTCCTGAGTGATGTGCCAGAGGCCACAATCAAAAGGAAGCTAAAAAATAGGGTTAGGATACAAGTTACGGAGGCCAGCATGAAATGTATTTTAATTTATATTTAATTAAAATTGAGACACAGTTTGGCATGATGGTTAAGGTATTGGCCTAGCAAGCAGAAGACTGCGTATTACTCCTGCCTTAGCCATGAAAAAAATGGCTGGGTGATTTTGGACCAGGTACTCTCTCTCTCACAGTCCCGTACATCTCACACAATTTATTTTGTTGTTGTTGTTGTTTAGAAAAGAAGAGGAGAAAGGAGAACTGGAATGTTTGCCATCTTGAGATATATATGAAAAAAAATGCGCTTAAAAATATTTCAAAAATGAATTAATATGCTCACTCCTACGTATTTAACATCTTTATTGTTCTGAGATGCAGAAAAAAGTCCATATTTCAAAGCTTAAGGTCAGCATTTTGAATGTAAAGCTATCAGCATATTGCTCAAGACACCAAGACCTCAGACAAATTGGCAGATACTGCTAACGTATTTTGGAGAAACTATTTTTGTCCCAAAACTATTTGCTATCCTAACATGGATTTTTTGCATTAATTGAAGCTTCCGAATGTTCCATAAGGCACATTTGATAGCTTAGACATCTTTCCTACTCCATTAAAGCATCTGTCATCTCAGCCAATAATGGCTCAGATGATAGGATATGATTTAGGGCCTCCGAAGGCAGCAAATGTGCAGCAAACAGGAACAATATGCTGATAACTTTACAAGCTTTGTATTTTAGATTAAAGTAAGGAGAACAACCTTTCATTTGACACAATTTACTCCCTTCTTGCCTGGCATTCTTGACAAGATTTTATAGTTCTAGCATTGGACATGCACCAGAGAATGAAAAACGTATGTCATAACACTGTGACACAAACCTCCTATGTGACATACTTGTGCTAAACACTGGATGCATGTACATAAGGGTGAGATTGGCACACAACTTTACTGCCCACATTCATCATTTTTTCTGATACCATAGTTTGCTGGCTCCTGGACTCTTCAGTATCCCCAGACAACTAATGCTTTTGGATCTCTTTTGATAATTCCCAGGTTTTCTGCCAGACCAACTTTTACCTTTCTCTTCTTTTGGAAATGGAAAGTTAATAAGCTGCTACACAAAATACTACATATGAAGAACGGTTGCAGGAATTGGGTCTGGCTACTCTAGAGAAATAAGGACTAGAAGACATGATAGCAGTGTTCTAATATTTGAGGGGCTACCACAAAGAAAAGGAGATCAACTTACTTTCCAAATTATATATTGATATACCAAAAATCATGTATTTTTTTCTTTAACCAAGTGGAATTCCAAGTGGCCAAAGAAAACAGTAGGTTTCTGTCTATTGGGTAATTTTCTGGCTCTTAAGATAAAGCCTTCTTTGAATGGAGCTGAGCTCATGGTGATTTTGTGGATATGGTGCACACAGTTTTCCTGGCTACATTATGAAGTGGTTTGCCACTGGCTCCTTCTGGGATATTTTCCAAAGCACCAAAAGGCAAGGGAAGAAACAATGGATGGAAATTAATCGAGGAGAGAAGCAACCTGGAATTAAGGAGAAACTTCCTAGCAGTGAGAACAATTAAACAGTGGAATAGCTTGCCTTCAGAAATTGTGGATGCTTTGTCACTGGAGGTTTTCAAGAGGAGACTTGTTAGACATAATATAGGGTCTCCTGCTTGAGCAGGGGGGTGGACTAGAAAAATTCCAAGGTCTCTTCCAAATTGTTCCGATTCTTTATTTCAAGGGGTACCTTTGGGATTCGTGGCTCTCATAAGCGTTCTTTAAAAATAAAAAGGAAGAAATTCAGTGCTTTCCCCGCACCCCATCTTGAAAAAAGAGAAAGGGAAGCCCAGGTAAATAAGGAGAAGCTACAAAAGATATGGGGAAGAATATCTCAGGTTCCATAAATCAGTGGCTCTGATAGTTGTATCTCATGGGAGTCATTATATAGGAATACCAAGGGCACACTTTCAAAATCATAGATATGCTGTTTTTCCCAAAATGGTTTAAAACCCTGGATTAAAAATGACCAGTATTCTAGAAATATCACCTTCTCAATACCTGTATCAAGCTTTATGTTAATACTAATAACTGTTCTGTGGAGTGTGAATTTTATTATGGCTGCTCCCTAGAATCTTCCAGAGAATGAGATTTCTGGAAGTAGAAACCAGGAGACTTTAAATTCTAGTTCCACCTTACATATCAAAATCTGGCTAGGTGACTTTGGGTAAGTCATTTTGTCTCAGCCTAACTCACCTCACAATAGGATTGTTGGGAAAATAAGAGGAGCAATGATTAAAAAAAATATTTAAAAAAGAAAGCCAAAGAACATAATTGAGAGGGAGAAATGCTTTGTCCTTTTTTCTGTGATCTGATGTTACACTTCTAAAGTTTCTCAATTCTGGGCTTGATAAAAGTAATTTAACAGAAGTGTGGCTAACACTTGTCTGATCAGAATGATTCCGCACTGCTTAGTGTTATTGTTCCAAATATAATTTTACCATGGTTATTTCAAATTTGGGGCACAAGACGATTCCCAAGTTTTAAATCTGAACTTTCAAATTCATTCCTGTCCTTAAATTCCCTCTAACTTGTGGCTATGTACAGAACTGCAACTTTGTGCACTTGGGCCTGGGCGTAACAGAATCTCTAGGCCTACTTTTCATTCCCGAATCAAAGGGAACATTCTGCAAAGCAAGCATTTAGAATAGATGTTGCTTTTTATTTTATTTTTCTTCCCAGCCCCATTGAGTGGCTTCAGTTATGGTTGGCAGAATGCCTTGCCCTATTTACCTTTAGTCAATGGAGAGCTTCAGGAAGGAATCAATGCATCCCAGAATGCTCCAGGCTTTTGGAGTCAGTCCCAGCCTCCTCTGGAATGAAATTATTGCAACTTGTCTCTGGAGGTGTTAGAGCTAAAACTGTGGTTAGTCAGAGGAAACATGCTGTTCCAGCTAGACTATTTTTGAAGGATGGGGGAAAAAAAGGAAAGAAAACCACAGTGAGAAAGTAACTGTTAAAACAAGAACTGTGCTCCCCCACCCTTTTTAAAGGACGTTAAGGTTTATTTATCACACACAAAATATATTAAATATAGACTCTAGACTATCATATTGTATACTGGAAATAAGGAAATTGATTCAAGCTGCTCGACCTGTTCCCTGTGGTAGATACTGTTCAATATCCACTTAGAAGTATTAAATCTCACCCTGGGTGGGATAGCAGATGAATTTATGGTTTAGATAAACCGAAATGTACATTTAATAGAGAAGACCAGGTCAACGTTATTGACATTTAGAAACATTATAAAGATACAAACTGTTTGCAGTCAGGTTTGCAAATGCAAAGATACTGAAGATTAACTACTGCTGTGAAAATTAAATTTGATTAGGGAAACCGTTCTGGAAAGCTTTTGGGGATGGCTGACCCAGGAACGGCTTCTTACAATGAACAGTTATTTGTTGGGCTTTGGAAGTTAACCTGAGGCTCAACTGGAACAGACAGCTGTGTGCAGCCTTATTGATTTCCAGTTGGATCTTCCATTTCAAGAGGGCCCAATGGAGTGCTAAAAAAATGAGCTGGAACTCCAGTTAGAATAATCACTTGCAGGTCATTGCCTAGGAATTGTAAATTGACATTTGCTTGGTTACAGTCTCTTCTTCACCAAGACAGATGGACAAATATTACTGTCTTGATGCAATACTATATTGTAAAATAGCAGTAAGACAATGATATTGCAAAGCAACAATCCTGAAGGTTAGCGTCATCCTAAATCAGACCTGGGCATTTTTATGACCCTCGGGCCATATCCGGCCCTTTGGCTATCCCTGTCTGGCCCACATGTGGTCAATTGGAAATTAGAATATTTTTTTTTGTCAATTGCTTACAAGATAATAGGTATAAGTAAAAGCATAGTTATGAATACATGAATACATATAAGAAAAATAAAAAAAAAATAAAAGAAACAATAGGTCAGGGATGGTAGGCACATTGATGTGCTTATGCACGCTCTCTAAATAAATAAGTGCACTGCAGGGAGCAGAAAAAGAAGCTGAGTGTGATTCTTTAGTCGGTTGGTGAGAGAAAACGCTTTTCTGTGCCTGCAGCAGAAGAGCAGTGGTCAGGCTGAGGTAAGGCTCCATGCTTCTTCCTCCCTCAACAGGTGGACAATGGTGGCAGAATTAAGTTCAGCCTTTTGGTTCAACCCTTCCACAACAGTCTCAGTTTCTCATGTGATCCCTTGGGAAAAAATAGGATAGAATAGAATAGAATACTTTATTGGCCAAGTGTGATTGGACACACAAGGAATTTGTCTTGGTGTAAATACTCTCAGTAATAATTGCTAAATTGTGTAAGAAGCCTTAACAACTTGGTTCTGGAATTTAATATGTGATGATACATATTCTGTATATATTTCTATTTGTTTCTGATCTTTGTAATGAAAATGACATATCCTCTCTCTCTCTCTCTCCATCCATTGATCATCTATCTATCTATCTTCTTCATCATCATCACTATCATCTTTATATCATGATGGTAGCAAAAAACACAATCAAGCATAGAATAAGTGTGAAGCAAAATAATTGTAACAATTTCTCTACTTCTAGACTAGAGCAAGCAAATAAAATGTCTGAGAAATGGGAAAGGGCAACAAAGCTGTGAAATCAGCTCTAAAGGGCAACAAACTCTTGGTGAAGGTGAAGAGATGAAGATAATGGGGAATTCTTATTGGACAGGTGGAATTTATGTAATGGAATTTGGATAGAGCAAATTAGTGAACAAGTAACTAGCAGAACACCCCATGAAATTTCTTTATCTTGTAAGAACATTGGCTGTGCTTGTTACCATTTGGGACATTTCAGTGGTGTCCTTGACTTACGACCACAATTGAGCCCAAAATTTCTTTTGCATTCCATTTTACAAGGATTTTTTTGGGGGGCCACAGTTGTTAAGCAAAACATTGCAACTGTCAAGTGAATCATGTGATTCTTAAGTGAACTGGCTTCTCTTACTGCCTTTGCTTGTTGAGAACCAACTGGGAAGGTTATAAACATTGAGCACATAAACCCGGAATAGTGCAACTGTTATACTTACCAGTTGTCAAGCACCTGAATTTTGATCATGTGACCATGAGGATGCTGCAACAGTCATACATGTGAAAAACAGTCATAAGTCACTTTTTTAGTGCAATTGTAACTTTGAATGGACACTAAACAAATGTTTGTAAGTTGAGGCCCACAGGAGATGGATATCTTGTCAAATAATCTTGCGCATAGGAAATTCAAAAGTAAAACTAATTTACCATTGAATAGAAAAACACAGATCATAAATCAAGATGGGCTGGATAGAGCCTGTTAAATCCTTTCCCACCAAATTCATCAGAAAGAGAAGATAAGTATATTTCAAGTTTTTATTTTATTGGCATCCCTGAAGCCAAGGCCATCTTTATGGCTTCAGGGTTGCCAAAAGGCAGAAGATGGGACAGGAAGCGGGGAATAGTTAGCTGAGGTTATGCTGTCAAAACAAAGTTTTCCTGTGGGAACCAAGATAATTCTAACAGGTGGCTGGGAGAGGAGGAGTGGAGTAACCAAGCAACCAGCTAGCACCTCTATTGGACAGTGTGACTGACGACATGGGGCAAGGGAAAAACTTTCACTTTTTAATTAGATGAAAACCGTGGAAACTTTCAGACTCTGTTTTCACCGGTTGTGCTAACGTGATCTATTCCATAAATTGTTCCTACTTCAGAGTTCTGTTCTGAATGTGTGCATTTCTTGGAATGCTGACATATTAGATTATGCTTGGAGAACACCTGAAAATATAGTATGATTAAATAGAAAATAATTCATATTTGCTGCATATTTCCCTCTGTAACTCTCCCAATCATTATCCAGACGTTTTTCATAAATCAATAAACATCTGGGATTAATCAGAAATACAGGGCATGATGGGGACAGGAACTTTTGACTCCATTAGTTTCAAATAATATTTGAAAGGCTAAACTGTGGATAGATTAAACCAAACTTCAAAATAAATATAATTGCTACCATCAAGCATTTATGTTAAAAAATAAATAGAAAACTAAACTAAGACGGGACAAGAAAGTTACAAAACAAGTAATATATATTATTTTGGTCCTTTCTTTTGTATAGCCCAAGAGACAAAAGAGGAACTGCTAGTCATCTCTAATGATCAGAAACACCTGTTTTTGCTTGTAATTAACACCTTTACCATCTTAGTAGTAAGTTTGATCTGAAGTTGCAAGTTTTAGGTTTAAATAAAATTGAAGCATTTCAGTGTAAAAAATTGGTTATCTTCCCTTCCTTTTCCTTCCCTTCCCTTTTCATGTTATATTGTAAAGATGCATTTTTGCTCCAATGAATGTTTAATAAACTAATTTACAGATCATAATGGCAAGAAATCGGAACGATAATTTAACTGCACATTGCATTTGTAATTTTAAAGAAAGTTATTTTTTATAGCTTAAACATACGTACAACATCTCCACCCATCACTGTTAGGTATCATGTAATTAAAGTTGCTCAATAAATTTCATGGAACTATATTCCAGTACAGGCTTACCTGATCTCTTCCTCCACAACATAATTCTTTTTCACAATGTAACTCTTTTTAATTTAAACCATAGTGAATTTTATAAGATCATATTTTTAAAATATTGTGGGGGGGGGGGGGGATGGAATATGATGTGGTACTTTATTCAGGAATATTTGGGGAGGGAAGATGGCTATCCTCATGAGCTTCTGAAAACAGCTATCTTTGTTGATGCTTCAGTTTCAAAGGGATAATTTAACTGAATTTGATTTGAAGGAAAACTTTGCACTTTGGAAATCATGAATCTGCATTCAGTTGTAAAAGCATAAGAAAACTAAGCCATCAAACTGAAAATTCTTCTTGCTAGCATCATAGGAAAGATATGCATGTGTGTATGAAAAAAGCAGCATAAGGAACTCAATGATGCATTCATTGCAGAAAATAGAAAATGTTAAGTTTCAGGAGTATCCAGTAGAACCCATGATATTACACACAGAATGCCATCACACAAACAATACAATAACATGTGGTGGTGTGCATGGTGCCAATTTTTCTGTGCTGCTTGCTCTCACACTTACATTTCTCTAAGTTTTAGAACTCAGAGCTGAAAATCAAGGCTCTGAAACCTCATGAATGGAAAGTAGTTTCCTCTCTAGAATCTGCACCCAAGAAGGGGATGACATGCCCAGAGAACATATTCAATAAATGCAGGCCATGCACTTAAGAATCAGGCAGAGTCAGAAGTATGACCTACCTTTCTCATATATCATTCTTTACATAAGGCTGAAGGCACACACAGGTTAACAGAGTTCTCATAACCAGCTCACATGAAAAGGTTTAATATGTTGAAACTGAGCAGAGAGGCAGTTTTAATTCTGCTCAGTCAGAGCAGAATTCTGATAGCTTTTGTCTTCAAAAACTGTCCGCAAAGGAACTCTACCATGCAAGTAGTTCCTCAAAAGAATGGGCTCCATAGGATTAAGATGGATGTCCTCACCATAAGGCTATCCTAATCAACAGATCTCTTTATAGATGTTCATGTAAATAACTGAATGCATGCTAGCTTTCAAAGTTTCAGAGTCCTAGGTATGAGTGATATGTGAAGCCCTCTTCAGGACCAAGAAAGAGGTATCTTTCTAATTCCAAACTTTGTTGAAAAGGCCTGAGACTAACTTTCTTTTCTATGAGTCTTCTTCCATATGGAGAGGAATATCATGACTATAAAATCAAATGCAAGAGATGGAAGGGATTGGAGAGTTTATTTAGTTCAACTGTCTATGGAGATTCTCAGTCATCCACTTTTCATCAAAGAACATCAGTTCTGACCAGCCAGAACTGAGGAAGCTTCTTCGATGAGGTGAAAAGTCTTCTTCCTCAAAGAAGAAACATAGTCCAGATGTCTTTTGAAAAAGCACCTTTGAGATGATTCAATTCAACCATTTAGCTAGTACAATAATCCAGATTCCCAGGAAGGAGAGGCTGCATTCTATGGGGCAAAAGATAGGGAACTTTAGATATTTTGTGTGAGAGAAAGAGCGTTAAAACAGATCCTCCCTAGGAGTTCTCAGAGTATATGCTTAATGGTGCAAGTAATCTGTTTTAAGTCTGGCAAGATTTTTGTCTATAGAAGAGGAACAATAATGAAAACTGCTTAGAAGAATCTCCATGGAACAGTCTTGGTTCGACAAGTACAGAAGACTATTATTATAGCTTCTGCTTAAGCATGCCTTGTGAAAGAGACTTTATCCCTCCCAAGGCATTGTATTTGACCTCTAAAAATGTCTATAATATATTTCCCTAAATTTGCATCTTTTTTTTTTTTGTCCTGTCTTCTGGAAGACTTTATATGTGGCAGCATTTCAGACAGTTCCTTTTTTCACAGCAAATATATCTAGTATGTCTTGTCTATATTTCTCTTCCAGATTGTTTATCATTTTGGTTGCTTTATAAGACATATTTAAAATCTAATAGCACTCCAAATAAAAAGGGGTTTTATTATTTCTGAAATGAAATAAACTCTTCCTCCTTCAGAAAACTTGTTATTTCCTCCTCCCTCCATTCCTCTCTCTCTGTCTCACACTCCACACACATTCTCTCTCACACGCAATTATCATCCATCTTGCCATCTATTTTTTTTAGCTGTTATGTTCTGTTTCTCTGTAACTGAATCCTTTTTATCCTCCTGATTTTTTATTTCTTCAAATCCTCTTCTTGGCCCCCCTACTTCACCAGCTGGTGATTTTGACTTCTTTCCTCAAAAAGCAACAACATCCACAATACAATAAAAAAAAAGGGAGAAGCTTCACAACACAATGTAGACGGACAGATTGAAAAGCGTCAGGGAATTGCACAGCAGGTGTTCAAATAAAGTCAGAGAGTGTGACACTTGTCATTTTATATAAATAAAGATATTTTGCATCAATATATATACAGCAAACAAGATAGTCAGGCAAATAGGAACATCATGAGGTAAATCACAGGGCATTCAGGGCACAAGGAAGAAAAAGGTGGGAAAGAAAGGGAAACTCCCCCTCCACACCCACAGCAACCAATCACAGCGCAGATTGCCTCACACAGGAGCCAGCACTTTTCAACCAATCAGCTGTAACTCTGGCCCACTGCACAATGCCACTGCTCCAGCTACTAATTTTAAATATCTTTAACAAAATGGCTGCCCCCTCAAGCAAGACTCTTGTGGTCTTCAACCATCTTAGGTGGGATGATAGAATTCAATTTTTCCATTTACTCCCTCCACCCATTCCCATTGCAAAGCTCAATGCTAGATTTGTGGAAGTTGTTAATTTGTGCAAATGACTTAAAGAAAAAAGAGAAGTTGTGCCTGCCTCTCCCAGGATCCCAAGATAATCTGATTTCTCCCAATATTAATGGATGTGAGGGAAGGAACCCTCATCAGTAACAGAAGAGAAAATTCAGGAGGTATCTCAGATCCTGCGGAGATACTTCTTTCATAATAATAATAATAATAATAAAAAACCTAAACCACACTGTATCAGCAGCTCAGGATGAATTAATCTCATAGATCATCATCACAGAGGGGGAAAAAGTCATCCACAAGTCAGGAAACATAGATTATGGGACAATTAGTTATAAACACAAGGAAAAGGGTTTTTTTCCCAGCAGACAGCAATTCTCATTTGAGTTTTCCTAAACCTCAATCCCTGGGGAAAGAATTTATGGTGGAATACCACCTTAAAGTAGAGCAATGAATAAACATAAACTGACATTAAAACAATAGCATTTTACTAATCATCCAGAAGTGAGGATATGGTTCTTTGTCCCTTCAAATGGAAGTCTTTCTTCTGAAAATTGCAGGGAATCCCCTTGGAAATTAGAATGATCCCAACCCTATTGGCCTTTTGTAAGGATTTAAAAACTTGGCTATGGATCAGTGGTGGGATTCAATTTTTTTTACTACATGTTCTGTGGGCATGGCTTGGTGGGTGTGGCATGGCTTGGTGGGCATGGCTTGGTGGGCATGGCTTGGTGGGCATGGCAGGGGAAGGATACTGCAAATCCCTATTCCTTCCCCACCCCACTAACCTGCTTTCCAGCTCTGTTCTCTTGTGCAGGGCAACAAAAGAAGACCCAGCCAATCAACTGGGACTCGGGAGGCAGAGAACAGATGGGGGCAGGGCTAGTCAGAGGTGGTATTTGCCGGTTCTCTGAATTATTCAAAATTTCTGCTATCAGTTCTCCAGAATTGGTCAGAACCTGCTGAATACCACCTCTGCTATGAATGGACTCAGGCCTGGGGTATTAAGGGCCCAGTGTCATAGCTTTACTGTTAGCTGGTAAACTATCTTGGCTGCTGTATTTGTTTTTGAGTGTTTTTACTGTATTCAATTGTTTTAACTACTTTATAGTATCAGAATTATAAGCCGCTCAGAGCCAGCAGGATGTGATACTGAATAAATAAATACCTTTGAACAAAACTGTTGAATGGTTTCTTATTGATCTGTAATGATCCTTAGAAGGTAAAAGAGTTCCAAACTATGGTTCAAATTGGCTACTGAATCAAATCTGATAACCTCCACATTGATCTGAGGCAAACTGGCTGTTTCCTGAATTAATCAGGGTCCGGTGCAGACTTTTTGGTTAGCCCACCTTACTGCTTATTTTAGATTTTCCAATCAATTAATAGAGTTCTACTTATATCAACAGGTCTAGTAATTTTTTCACCAGAAGCCAAAGAGAATTGTCTTTAGTTATTTGTTTGTTTATTCATTCATTCATTTATTTTTATTTTATTTTTATGCCACTCATGTGATCAAAATTCAAGTGCTTGGCAATTGGCCTGTATTTATGACAGTTGCAGTGTCCTGAGGTAATGTGACCACAAAGGTGATATGATGTACCATTTTACAATCTTGCAAACTTCTGACAAGCAAACTCAGTGGAGAATCCAGATTCACTTAATAGCTATGGCAAGAAAGGTTGTGAAATGGGACCAAATTCACTTAACAACTGAAATTTTGGGCTCATTTGCAGTTGTAAGTTGCGGACTACCTGTATAGGATTTATTGTATGCTGCCCAAAGTCTTTTTGGAGTTGGATGGTCTCAACAATCCAATAGAATAATTAGTACCATTCAATGATTATATTTTGGTGGGGGAACCTGGCTTCCTCTTCCTCCTCCTCAGGAGTCCCTGACAACTACACATTAATGGGCAACAATCCCGTTGTTGTTTCACATTCCTTGTTTCTCTACCTGAAATAATGATAGGAAGGACCCAGGTGGGAAAAATAAAACATAACAGGTTCATCTGAATTTCTGATCCAATGTTTATCAGCACATTGTAAAAGACCCTTTCTTTTACAAAAGAATCTTCTACAGTGTTACAGTCTTCTCTAAGGTAAAGACAAATTCTCCAAGTGGTTGTTTAGCTAGGTTGCCTATGTGGACCTCCTGTGAAATCATTAGCCAGGATTTGCCTTCAAGTAAAGATACTAGGGCAAGGGTCTTCAAACTTGGCAAGTTTAAAACTTGTGGAGTTCAACTCCCAGAATTCCTGAGCTAAGGAGGAATTCTGGGAGTTGAAGTCCATATGTCTTAAAGCTGTCAAGTTTGAAAACCCCTTGTCCTTGGCCATTCAACACTTTGGAAACAAATCCATAATCCTTAATCCAAGAAATAGGACCCTCAGCAGTCAAGTATGAGAACTCTTATGAAATCCTTTTCCAACCATGGCTGAAATTGGGTGAAAAAGAGACATTAAGTTTGCCAAAATTAAATCTTACTATTTACCATTCAGTTTTTGAGCCTTTCACCTTTCAAGTAGTTTTACACAGGTACAAGCAGTTTGTTTAGATGTTTTCAGGATACAAATGTAAGGGATAGATCTCCAAGTGCAATTTTTTTTCAGTCACTTGACCTGATGTCTTTTGTGGTTGCTATAGCAATGGCCCATCTGCTTATAATATTTGAAAAACTAGTGATTCACTGTTCTTAAGAGAAGAATTATAACACACAAATAGAAAATTAATTTGCTTCCTCTTCAGCTCTTATTCCCTATTTGACAACTTGGAAGAAGTCAGTGTAATCTTATGAAGAAAAATATGTTTTTTTTTAATTAGAATGTCAGAAAATACCCATCCTCCAACTGTTTTCTATGTATTTGTTTTGTCAGATGTTTTTTCCAGCAAGCAATATGGGGAGGGGTGGGGGGATGGAAGAAGAGGAAAGTGATTAAGTGTTTGCAACACATTAATTAATAACCAAGATGAATGTGATGCTGATGTAACTGTTACATATATATATATTGGTTCTTTTCATGTATTATACTGGTAGAAAAAAACAGATAGGAATAGGGGTATATCTCTGTATCCCCATCTAGATATAAATTCTAGATTTATAGCAATGCATATAAGTTTCCATCCTACAAAGCTTCTGGCATGCACAGGCATCTCCCAAGGATATTGCTAACTTGAAAGAATTGTATGGAGAGAAACAGCAAAGATGTTAATGTCTATCTGTCTATCAATACCAGAGATACAACATTAAATCACTAAACAGGATGCAGCAGAGGCCATAATTAAACCTTTTTTTGGTGACTTTCATTTGTTTCATTTCACAAAGATCCCCAGGAAACGGGATTCTTCAACTCCAAGGATGTCACCAAAGAAAATTGTTTCATGGGCCTGTTCTGTTTTTGCATTCCACTCCTTTATTCACTGACTCCATCTGAAATTTTTTTTCATAAAATTTCATGATCTCCAGCTTTTCTTCCGATTAGCACCAGAAGGACAATAGATCCAAAGAAAGAAAAGGAAGGAGCTGATGACCTTTCCTTGAATACCTATACTATTATATTTCAAGAACAAATCTTCACCTTTCCTCCTTGCCTAGATTTTCCAAATTCCAGAATCCAATGATAATACCGTAGCAATATCAATATAAGCTTGTATGCTATTTTTTACAAGTCCTTGTATGAAAGACTTGAGAGGTGGATAAAAATGCTAAGTACAATCTAACTGGATTGGAGGACTGTGTGAATGACCGTAATAATACCAACAAAACAAAAGTGATAAATAATAGTAACCAATAGCTTGTCGCAAAAAAATAAAATGTAGAGTCCAATCAAAGGCAAGACAAAAGTTCAATAGGTCTAATTTCAAGAAGCATTACAATCTGCCTCATTCCAGGGCCTACTACAAAAGTTGATCCTTAAAGATTAGTGAAATGACAGCCATTTGACAGGGTGGGCACAGCCCTAGGGAAAGCTGATCTCTAAATTCAATAAGATTACAGTGTTTTACAGGTGGTACTTGGAGCCAACCCTGCAGAACTTACTGGCCATGCAGAAATAAGAGCAAAAGGGTTCTAAGTCTTTATGAGCTTTATGAGTGACACCCATATCTTGAAGTTATAAGCGGAAGCCCAATGATCAAGAGCAGGTCAAAAAATAAACTACTCATATTTTCATAATATGAGCAGTTCTAGCTTCTTGCCAGTCTTCAAATGTAGTCCTATTTACAGAACATTTTAATAATCCAAGTAAGCTGTAACTAAGGAACTGGTGACTAGAAGTCATCTCTAAGTCCAGGAAATTGTAATTGGCAAACAAGCTATATCTGTGCAAAGCCCTTGAGAACATCTTATTTATATATTACAGTATTATGAAATGTCATCATTCTTAGGGTACGAACAGAAAACAGAGTGTCTCAAATATTTAGATCCTCATTTGATACTCACTAGGTTCTCTGTCCCAATTAACTTCGATTTTTAAAATATTGTTTTAATTTAAAAAAAAATAGTCTGGCTGCCACTGGGTGCATGATTCATGTGTTGAACTTTAATTATGGAAACTAGCTTCCCATTCAACCATGGTGCTCAGGTGTGATTTAGCCTGTCATTCTATCATGACCAACTAATTTCAAGCAACTGTGGTTCTGTTGTCGAATGAGGAGGAAAAGAATTGTCCTTTTCTATGTTCATTACTGTGAGTTCCCTGAGAAAAGGTGGGATATGAACGCAATAAACCATAAATTAATAGATCATATTTACATACAAGAGTGACTCAATGCAAAGCTCTTCTTACAAAATAAAAAGTTCAACAGCTGCAATTTTGTGCTTTATGTGGAATCTTCCAAAAGTCAAAAGTAAGTTGGATGGTAAGAAGAAACGTGGAAGGCTAAAAGCAGGTGGTAGAAAGCAACTGAATCAATTTTCCATCTGGCCTGCCAATGTTTCTGACTGGCTACATATATATTGGCAGTTATTTTATGAGTGCAACAGCTCCCAAGCCACATGGCGGTCATATTGCAAGTACATGAGTTAAATCCTCTAAACAGGACAGCTTGGTTTCAGATGAATCCAGAAACGTAATTATTTCCTAAAATAATCTATATCCCATCCATCAGATCATTGACAACATTTCAAAATTAATTTCCATCTTCTTCAATGAAAATCAAGAGAATTCTGATCTGACTTCTATAAAAGTTTTAAATTAAGCATGGCAGATTCTCTCACATATACTCAACCTCTGGGCTGATGATTTGGGAAATGAATGTAATGGAACTCATTGTTGGATAGAATCCCCTTTAAGTCTACTTCAGTAAGTTATCAAGAATAAATCATGATGATATTCCACTAGCATGTGATTATACAGGCTTTCAGCTTTTTAAATTGTGCCAGTGGGGTTGTAACCAAAGTGATACATATTAGCAGCTTAATCATCATTTGCTGATTATATTGCATAATAAAATAATACAAATATACAGCATTTTCTTAATAGTTAACCTTGCTCTGTATAAAGCTCTGGAAGATAAATATTGAATACAGATTAAAATGCTAGTACTTCTTAGAATCATTTGATATTAATATGCACAAATATACATATATCCAAATTTTCTCTCATGTTCAATAAATACACATACTTCAGTGAAAAAAATTATCTCACTGGAACAAACTTTATTGAAGGAAAAAAACATAATTTCTCACTGGAACAAAAATGCTATCTATTCCTGGGTAGTATAAATATGTTACATCTAATCAGGTTAAACTATTCTGGAATTCTCTTAGCCATAAATTAAACAACGTTATCTTTATGCAGAAATAATAGAATGATGTAAAATGTAATAATATGTTAAGTATAATAAAATATAACTTATTCTTAATGAACATGCTATACTTGTGGGGGGGAACCTTAGCAGCTGAGTGGATGGCTGGCTAGATTAGATAGTTATAGATGGCAGAGATAGATAGATAGACAGACAGACAGACAGACAGACAGACAGACAGATAGATAGATAGATATAGACAGGCAGGCAGGCAGACAGACAGACAGATACCATAGATTCTATTTCAGAATAAGGCAGAAATCTATGTTTTAGTTGAGGAAACAAAGATTTTGTGCCAGATCTGTTTTTTTCTGGCTCATAGTCACTTATAACTCAGTCACCTCCTAAATAGAATATTTTAACATAATGTACAAGGGGCTTCTGTTGAAAAACAGCCAGAAACTAACCAATCCCACATGCAATAGCACATAATTATGGATGTGTTTTGATCACACCATTGTTACAGTTCTGCCTTGTCAAATGCACTAGTCCCCAGCATGCTTCTGAGTGAAATTTAAGGGAATGGTTTTCACTTACAAAAATTATTCAGAGCATCAGGTTTGATTCTAACTTTGCAAGAACAACCGTCTCTGATTGTTTCTAGACATTCTATTATAAGTTAACAGATGGGACATGCCATCAAATAATTTCACGTTTATAGCCTTTAAGAATGGACGTTTTCAGTTGCAGGCCCTGCCTTCTGGAACCCAGAACCCATTCCTGAGACCCAGTTGGTTTCAATCGTGATGGCACCTTGTAATGCTTTAAATACATGAGTGTTTTTTTGGTTGTGGGGGTTCATGGTATTGATTGGATCCATGAGACTGACATGTCATCTCCTGATTATTTATATTTTCCTCCATTTATGTTACATATAAATAATTGTATTTGAGTGTTTAACCCAATGTTAGTGGCCAAGAATCACATTTGCAAGATGGCAGGAGGCACATCAATTAAGGAGGGAGGAAGAGAGAGAACAAATGAATTTTTGTTATAAAATATGAAGGGATCACCTATTTGTGTTCATGTATGAGTTTTTTTGTAGAAGGAAAATTTAATTCTCATCCCATGTACAACCTGCATCTGGCAAAATGGATTAAAGTTGTTTTGCTTAAATTTTACAGGTTGCACCTTGGCAATAGAAAATATTATTTATGTTTCCAACCAATATTTGGACCCTGCTGTTTTTCTCTGAGAGAATAATTTGCTTTGACATCACTTTTTAAGTACTGTGCTGCAAGCACTTTATTAAGTTGGGGCAAAGATGCACACCCAAATATATATATATATATATATATATATATATATATATATATATATATATATATATATATATATATATATATATATATATATATATATATCTTTGGTCTCCGAAAGCAAATATATATATATATATATATATATATATATATATATATATATATATATATATATATATATATATATATATATATATATATATGCTGATAACCTCACATGTAATACTTCCCTGGTTCGAATCCCAGTAAGGGTATGGCTAGCTGAAGAGAGCTAACTAGCTCGAAATAGATCTATACTAGTCTCCCTTATTTATTATTTAAAATTATCAGCTTAAAAACCTTACACACACACATATATATATATATATATATATATATATCCCCCAGGCGCGTTCATCAGAAACTGTGATCTGTCTGATTAAAATGCAGAGATACCAGCATTTGTCTTTTATTTGGAGTCAGTTGAGTCTGTATTGTTTGAATCTCATTAACACTGATTCAGCCTTCCTCTAGTACTGTTTTCCACTTTTTCAGGCAGTGTGTTAAATTGCCACCTTTTTTTTTTAGTCTGGCATGTGGATTTCTCATGTAAATGCCTATGATACCATTTAAAAACATGCCTACATGATTCTCATGCTGTCTTCCTAAAGCAGAATTTGGGAACATTGTGTGCCAGATAGTGCCACTGCTTTTGAATGAAGTTCATCAGCTCTTATATTTTCCTGAAGCATTCCAGTATTAGTTATTTAATCTCCTCCTACTCTGCATGTTGGCTGCATCCCCCTAAAACAGCACAAGGTTTTCTGAAACACAGCAACTGCCCATCCCACACAGCTATGATTAAAGTCAAACTCCCCCAACTACCTAAAAGAGCGTATCTCTTCCAGCACAGTCCACCAGCAGCCTTTAATTTTTTCTGTCTCTTGCTCAATGAAGAGAAACATATTTTAATAAGAGAAATGGGATGGGAGCCATCTTTTTTAATTATTATTTCCAGAAGACCAAGAGGGAAAGAGAGAACAGGAAAAAAAGATAATGTATAATACAGAGAGAGGAGAGAGGAAGTGATTGTGTATATGCTTATCACTGTTTGCATAGTGAGCAAGGTGCCTCTTTTCACCACTATTTTGTTGTTGTTATTGTTTGGCATTAGAGCAAAAAGACTAAGGAGCAAGTGGAAGGCAAAACTTCTTTTCCTGGGTATTTTGACTGACTGGAGAAATCTGTCCACCTTGGCCAGATGAAATATGGATAGATGTGTGCTGGCTGAATGTGTGTGGGTTGTAATGGTGCCTAATACAAATAAAGAAGATGAGGCAACAGTGTGTGTGTGTGTGTGTGTGTGTAAATCTCTCTGTGTGTGTAAAGCAGGAAGAAAAAATAAGAGACACAGAAAGAAAATGTGCTTGTGGGTGTGTGCTTGTGAGTGCACACACATGAATAGGAGGGGGCAAAGTGTGTATATGTGTGTGAATAAGAAAGGAAGCGTAGCTTCTGAGAGCAACAGACAAAATAGGAGAAGAGTGGGTGAGAAAGGGAATAGGTGTAATGTATGTGTTTGTGTGTGTGAGCATGTTGCTATCAGGCAGAGGCAATACTACAATAGCTGTTAACTCATGACTTTCATGCTGAAAATGAGATGGGCAACATAGAAATTTAATAAAATAAAAATAAATCAAAGAGAAGCCTATTTTCTCCCCATCTAGCTTTAGTTTTAATATATATAGCAATAACAATAGCACTTAGACATATACTTCTTCACAGGCTTTACTACCCTCTCTAAGCAGTTTTCAGAGTCAGCATACAAGAGCTGCACAAAGCAGAACCATTTAGGCTTAAAAATAAACCAAATTCATCAAAGAAAATATATATATATATATCTGGAGAAGAACTAGATGTAATAGACCACTACATATATCTTGGCCTACGGATCTCAGTGGAAGGTGATATAATAAAGGAAATTGAATGGCATGTTAAATGTAGATGGCAGGCATTTGGCAAGCTAAGCATAATTTTCAAGAACAGCCTCCCCTATGCCTGAAGAGAAAAGTTTTCAATCAGTGTGTGCTAACCTGCTCTAACATATGCCAGTGAAACATGGACACTAACCTCACAACTGATACAAAAGCTATGAGTGACTGAAAGAGCCATGGAAAGATACATGCTCGGCATTACGGAAAAAAATAGAAAGACCTCCACATGGATTAGAGGACAAACAAAAGTATACAATACCATCAAGAGAGCTGAAGAATTGAAATGGAAATGGGCTGGTCACATAGCAAGAACTGATGACAGATGGACCAAGGCAGTCATAGAATGGATCCCACTTAATAAAAAGCATCCATAAAAAAGACCTAAAACAAGTTGGATCAACATCAGCAAGTGTTAAAGGCCCAATTTGCCAAATAAAGCTTGGTTGGAAAATATGGAAGAGGCTTTCATCCTCCAGTGGATAGACTAAAATAATACACATATGCATATATATATATACATGACATTAAAAGGGTAGGTTTAATACTTGATTGCTGCTGTGTTCCTCCTTTTGCACACATGATCTTAAAACTCCTTGCCTTGGTAAAGATACATAAGTGATTCAAATTGTGCAAATGATGTCATAATCAATATGACCTCCAATCACTTTGACCCTGCCATAGAAAAATGTTACTCTAGATATCCAGCCTGAGAGTTAAGTATTCTTTGAGTGTGTGGGTATGTGTGTGTATTGACTCCATATCTCTTTTCCCAGCACATAACACAATGTGAAAATGCCCAGGTCTTCTGAAGTATTTTTTCCAGATTTATTTGGATACTATTTAAAATGTAATGAATATTTTCTTAACTATTCTTTGGGGTGCTCTAAAATAAAGATACAGCTCTATCAGATGTGACACTTTTGCTCCTTCTTCTGCTGCTGACTTTAGCTCCTCAGCTGCATTGGGCACCACTATACCAGTTGATACCTTGTTTTGCACTTTTTAATACACCTGTATGTTTCTATAGTTTTGTATGTTTTTCATTCAACCCTGAATGAAAATGACTATTCCAGCCATATCATTGTACAATCCAGATGCTTTCCCATTTATCAGTGTAGAAGTCCTCAAATGAGTGCATAAAAGGCACAATCACCACAAAAATACATTCATCTCAATCAGAACTTAGAGTTACATTGCCACTTTTCCACAGAGAAAGACTTTACCTAGCAAACTTTTATTTTCTACATACACAATAATAGAAAGTACGTGAAGGTGAAATAGATGTAATTAAGTTCATAGAAAATTATAACTATGTTTTAGTAATGGGCACTTCCATTGCGGCTTCATTACAGCATTTTTGTTCCAAATGAATATAACACTTATACTAACACCTCTCTCAGTCCAGAGAAAATTAGCCATGATTTAATATTGAATAATATTGAAATTAATCTTTAAAAAAGCCACCTAAAAATTATTTTTTATTTATCAATGCTGATTTTATCTAGGTACAATCATTAATGCTGTTGACAAATCAGATCTAGGAATGGAAACAAATCCATTAAATTTGCATTTTAATGCAAAGAAATCCAATTTAGAGATTTCAAATCCATATGAGGAACAGTGCGCTAGTATCTGCACTTTTTCAAATGTAATTATGCAGTCTGCAATTAGACACCCCCACAGAAAGCGTCCATTAGCAAATAATGGAGTACAAACAATGAATATATTAGGAGAAAATTGCAAAAATGCATTATATTAAGAAAAACAATATAAACCAGGAATATTTTTGCAGATTGTAATATATTCCTACAGTATATATAGAAATATACATTATATATAAACGATACCTGTTCGGAAAAATGCTCGTAAAATATATATAAATTGTTGAGTGTATATTTTAAAACTTACAAAGTAGTTCAGAAAAGAGACATAACAATGTTAAATAATTTTGTCGAGTTTTCATTTCAATTTACATTTTTAAAAATTAGCAATGACAGTTCACAAGCATTTTATAGGCCCAGTTCTTCCATATTGCAGATGGGATTTGAGAAGTGGCTTTGAAAAATCTATCTCTTTGTAACTGTTAGTTTCTCTTTGCTCTGATTTCTTGACAATCTATTCTTAGGATATGCCATACTGTCTACATTAAGCACCTGGAATAACATTTCTTAAGGTAGTTGTGTGATTTAGGATCTTCTTTTTGTACAATATTTCATAGTGTATGTTTCTTTTTAGCACATATACACTAAAATGCAATCTAGAAAAATACACCAGAATTCTTTTAAGATTCTTATTGTGTGTCCCTTTTTAAAATCTGCTTGTCTATCTCATTTTACAGAAACATATAACATCCAAAGTTCAAGTAACTATAGGGCTTTCAGTGCATGGATCAGTCTAAGAACAAACTTCACTTTTAAGAATCAACTAGACAAACCGTGGCATGTTGCATCATTCTTCTTCTCACATAAAATGGTGATCATTATATTCTTTCCATAAGGAGGAAGAGGGCTCACCCATTGTCAGCGACCTCCAGTCAGCCCTACCTCTTCAAGAAGCATCCCATTTATTCACATGTCCTTCATCTTTCCACATTTGATTTAAACTTGCACAATTTGCTCTCCCTTCACAACTTGCCAGAACTCTGAGGTAACAGCCACTGCCTCTTCCTCTTTTTCCTCTTCCTTGACTGACCTGTGGAACTGCCCATTACTTTGTTGTGGATGGGGGGAAGGAATCATGGACCATGAGGAAAACAATACTCATCATTCCAAGGAGGAAGAGAGCTTGTCCATCAACCATCAGCACACACCCAGCCAGCCAACCAACCAACAGGAATCCAAGCAGAGATGATATTCAGCAGGTTCTGACCAGTTCTGAAGAACCGGTAGCAGAAATTTTGAGTAGTTCGGAGAACCAGTGGTAACCTTCCCCCCGGAGTGGGGAGGGAATGGAGATTTTGCAGTATCCTTTCCCTGGAGTGGGGTGAAAATGGAGATTTTACAGTATCCTTCCCCTGCCACTGCCACCCCCACCATGCCATACCACACCCACTAAGCCACGCCCACAGAACTCGGTAGTAAAAAAAATTGAATCCCACCAATCCAAGTCATTCCTTTGTTCTTCCGTCACAAAGTAAAGTCTATACAGAAGTATACTGAATAACCTGGTTCGTTTTTATGGATCTAGGCATCCTTTAGGTAAATTCTTAAAATAACTAATAGATAACATGAATGATTTAATAGAAGTATGTGCAGCAATAACATATTTTGTGTTTTAGATTGCAAGAAAAAAGCAGGAAGAGTTTAATATAGGTATCTCATCTGACTTTCCTCGATATGATCCCAACTGTGGTTCCCTGAAATTTTTTAAAAAAATCAGTAGGTAAATAGGACAACAAATTCCTTCCTGAAAATGTTTGCAGTTTGGAAATATTTATTTGTAACATGTAATAGACAATAATATTCTACAATTCTATTCTGTAAAATGGTAGTCAAAAATAATGCTTTGCATAAAAATATGTTGCTCACTCACAAAATAACAAACTGGAGTGCTCTAGATCTTGAGGATGACAGAAAACTATGATGTAGACTAATGATAAATGACACAGTTAAGTATCTTATTGAGACATAACAACAAGATCCAAAGCCTACAGCCTGAAGCAACATTTGTAAGATTTAGAAGTCAGTCAAAAATTTAAGAAGGCATTAGTTGGAGATTTTCCTACAAATAATATAAGAAGAAGAAAAAAGATTTGCAGGAAAGAAAGAAAGAATATCTTAGATGTGTTTGTTTGGGTGAAACAATGCCATTGGTAGCACTAGGCAAATCAAGCTACCAATATTAAGTAGACTTTCTTCTCCTGTCTTTGAAGCCTTCAGAATTATTCTGAACTCATAATTTTTTTGCATTCATGTCAGAAGAATTGAGGCATTCTGGGTTGAAAGGATTAGTTGGTGACATCACCATTGCTTGGGGGACATCCAGTGTAAATCAGGGGTCACAGGTTTAATATCTCCTTGAAATCAGCCTCTAAGAAAGGAGTACCATCATACTATCATGCCTCCTCTTTCTAATTTGAAACAGTCCAGAAGGATAATATGATCAATAGTATCAGAATCCACTGAGAGATCAAGGGCATTCAAGATAGATAAACTTCCCTATCCCGGTCTCACCATAAATTGTCAACAAGCATAAAATCAATGCTGTCTCAGCTACAACCATGTCTGAAACCCAACTGATAAAGGTCCAGATAATTTTCTTCCCCCATAGCTCTCTAGGGCCACAAGCCAACTATTTTACAAAACGAAGGTTGGAGACTTGACAAAAAATGTTCAGTTCTGTTTGATCCAATGATATCTTCTTGGGGAGAAGACAGACAGGGCCTGTTTCAAGCCAGGCAGAAATACCCTCTGCCACAAAAAAATATTAGATCAAACCAATGTCATCTTTCAGAAGGCCTTGACCAACCAGAAAGATCCTTTCATGATTCCAACAGGAACTGGACCAAAGGATGAGAGCTCACCCCACTCTATGGTAGCACTCTGGTCTCCCACACAGGTTTGATAACCTCCAGCCCAGTGTACTAACCATAAAGGCCACCATGCTTCATCTCATATAATAACTTCCAGGGTTGGTGTTTCTTGCAATTATTGGTTATTTTAATGTTGAAAATTCACTATGAATAGAATAGAATACTTTTAGTGTCATTGCATTCTACAAATACCACGAAATTTGAAAGCTATTCCAGCAGTGTTCCATCACATCACAATCACACTACAGAGTATTTAAAAATAATAATGATAATGATGATGATGATGATAATAATAATAATTTAAAAACCTAGTCTAAAACATATCTAAAACATATAATAAGTCGAATAGTTTAAAAATAGTGTAATTTTCAAGTTTTCTAATTGGTAGATGTGTTATTTTATTTATTTATTTATTTTTATTTATTAATTTAGAATATTACTGTGGTCACCCACTTACATATGAACTCTAGGCAGCTAATAACAATAGAAAATGATATAATAAATCCTCTATTGATTAAACAAAAAATAGTTTGAAATCTTGGTATAGTAGCCAAGGTACCATATAACTGAATCAACCATATAGACTACATCTTGCTGGGTTCATCTAAGATATCAGCCTGTGGCCAGAGAGAAGACTAAGCCAGATCTGCTGGATCTTAGAAGGAAATCTGGTTTACAGAGCAGATATATAATCAGGAAGGCACAGTTCATCAATCCTACAAGTTGGCGTTGTTTAATAGAGGACACCTGTGTGATTGGATCTGGTGGGATGAGCAGAGGTCCCTAGAAATGGGCAGATCCCCCACTAACCTGCTCTTGTGTCATGAAAGTCTTTAAAGGTGAGAACTAGAGCCTTAATAGCATACTAAGAGCCAGTGCAGTTTATGCAACAGAAGTATAACTCAGGTAATTCTCACATGTCCAAATATGATGTTGCTTTCTGCACCAGTTGGAGTGTTCTTCAAGGGCAGTTCTAGGTAAAGTACATCAGAGCCATCCAACTTAGACTTATATACTGCTTCACAGTGCTTTACAGCCCTCTCTAAGCAGTTTGCAGAGTCAGCATATTGCCCCCAACAACAATCTGAGTTGTCATTTTACCGACCATGGAAGGATGGAAGGCCGAGTCAACCTTGAGCCATTCAGGATCCAACTTCTGGCAGTCAGCAGAATTAGACTGCAATACTGCATTCTAACCACTGCGCCACGTGGCTCATAGGAGTCAAATAGTGGCAACAGAGAACATATGGATGTTAGGACGGACAAAAAATGAAATAGAATCCAAGGAATAAACCTTTGAAATCTGGTAATACTGCTGATATAATTAGGTGGAAATATTTTCGTAGTAATTGTAGTAATTGTTCTAGCTTTTTTTTTTACTTTCCTACAGTGAAGAACAGAGCAATCTGAAAGTTAGAATGTGGCATTATATAGATAAAGGAATGCACTTAGCCATTTTCTTGATGTCACTGCCTAAACTTTGTTCAAATCTTTGCTTAAAATGTAGCAATTCTTTGCTACTTAAATAATGGACCAGAATGTTTTATGCCCTATTCTAAAATGAGAGCTTGAAAAAAAAATCCTTGAGAATAGTAGAAATGGGGCAGCAGATAAAAAGAAATGAACTATCAAACCACACCTTGAAGTTCTTGTCCTGGGCCAAGTTCCAAATGGGAGAAATAACAGAAAGAAAGAGACATCAAGAAACAATAGACTACCATTGAAACACAGTCTTTCTCTGCTTATTTTGAAGCTATTCTGTAGATCAGTAGACTAGGATTCAGAGAGAGAAGGAGAAAGAGAGACAAAGTCAACGCTCCTTAAAAACAATCAAATGAGAAATGAAAATGATTTTTAAATTTTTCTGCATCACTCTAAGTCACAATAATTTAAATGATTACAGAAAAGTATTTTGTACAACTAGATGATTAACAAAAAGTGCATGTGATGCTGTCATTATTTCTTTTTCTTCCTTTTTCTTTTCCCTTTCTCTTCTTGACCAATGTGAACCATTTTCTTGCTTTTTCATAACATTTCTTTGTAGAACTAGTTTTAGCTGATTTTTGTTTCTTCAACAAGATTTCCCTTTCCTTCTCAGATACTTCCTGGGCAGCGGGTTGGCTTAGAAAACTTCCTTTCCAAGTCACTGTCAAATGGACATCAGTGGTTAATCTGTTTATTAAAGCAAAAGGCCAATGTTGCAGTTTAGGTTCACTGTGTTTTCCAGTCAGCAGAATGTGTAGGTCAACACAAACTAACTCTTCAAATGATATAGGTCAGGGTTGTCCAATACAGCAACTTTAAGATTTGTGGACTTCAACTCCCAGAATCCCCCAGTCAGCCATGGAGTTGAAGTCCATAGGTTTTAAAGCAGTGGTGGTATTCTACCAGTTCGGCCCAGTTCTGGTAGTGCCAAAGATTGGCGGAGATCAAACCAATTCTCTCTGAGAAGCTGCTGGAGATACTGTTGACAAAGGAGAATAAAGGAAGACATGATGGAGGGATATAAAGTTGGGTATATATTAAATAACATGAAAAATGCCTTGTTCTCCCTCTCTCACAATTTTCAAACTTGATGTCATTCATGTAAACAAAATCCAGGGATATGGAGAACCAACAGAAATAAATTATTTTTTTCATATGATGCACAATTAAAATGTGTAATTCTGCCAGCAGTTATAGCAATAGTAGCCAATCTGGACGGTCTCTCAAGTCTCTACAAACTGGGATTTTCTTGGATCCATTTGGAACCTTCTCTCACTGCTGGAAAGCAACAGTAGAAAGCAGTTACCACTTCTCAGTCCAATCTCGTAAGCTTCCTAAAGGTATCTGGTGGGCCACTATTTGTCATATAATGCTAGGTCTGAGAGACTTAAAGCCTGGCTCAACAAAGCTTATATTCTTCTGGCCTTCCAAAATTCAGAGATACCAACAGAGTATATAACCATAATATCTCCTTTACACATCAATGAACTATTTCCTCTCTTTGGTCTATTTTGATGTTCTACCCTGGATCCTTGCTTGCCCAAGGGCAGAGGTGTGCAAGGGGTGAAAATACTGGTTAACAGGGCAAAAAAAATACTCTAATTTATTTTCTGGAGCTTCAGCACAATACAAACATGTTTAGGATTGTGTCACTCTAGAGGTAATAAAAGATCCCCACAGAAAGCAAGGAGCAAATTAAAAAAATGTCTAACATGAGCCCATGGTCTGATTCATTAGAGCTCTTCTTATATTCTAATTTTTCTGTGTTGCTACTGCTTTGAGAGCACTGACAGAACAATCTATCTTAGTGCTTTTGTGATTTGTAGCAGTGCTTTATGTATATATGTCACACACAAGCAGACATAGATCTGTGGTAAATCTTGCAAGAAGCATATGGATTAGCATACCCTAAAAATAAACAAAATTAAATGGGAATGTGAGCATGTATTCCATCCCATTATTCATTGCTATTCATTAATTCTCTACATGATGTCTAAGCAGAGGGATCAACAGGATTTCAAATATAATCAATTATTAAAATGAGGAGCTCTAAATTTGTTAGGTGGCAGTGGGTTTGGTGTTTCTGTGTGCACGTCTGATTTCTGCTTGTATAATTGTCTGCTCCAATCCCTTTTTATCTTACCCCTTTCTCCCCTTTTAAATAGAAACAAAATGCAACAGAAGTAGATCCAAATGAAAGAGGATTTGTCAGATTCTGGTGAATGAATGATTAATGGCTTGCTTATCATGACCCTAAGACTTGGTGGGACTTAGAATATAGAAAAGAAGAAAGGATTAATGTGTAATATGACAGTACAATAATGATAAACTAGCCATTGATGCGCAAAACAATAAGTACCAATCAGGTACTTTATCATCTGCCTATGAAGAGAAAAGGACTGAAAAGCATCTGCTTGAAAAAAAGGAGTTCATTGTTGCCTTACCAAACATCAATGAATCATTTGAGCAGGTTTGCCTGCACAACGTGATAAGGAATAAAGAAATGTGTGTATGAGGTAAGAATGGAGGGAACAAGATTTTCTGGAGCGGGCATTAACATAGCTAGGTTGCAAAACTCTAAACAACCTCTAGATGAAAGCAAAAAGATATAGAACATTTCAGGTTTTTTTGTTACCCAGAAGACATTTGGATTTTTACAGCCTGGGTATTGTAGACCTTAATGTCTAGTAATAGATTGTGATTTTGGAGAGGGGTAACTATGATACAGATAGACTTATTGACATGGCAACTAAGCAGTAGTAAACAAAATCAAGGAGGGAAACACTTAAGTAGAATAAAATGAGGAGGAAGAAAATCTGACATTCTCCAAGTCCCTCAACACTGTCCAACTATTTACAAAGTCTGCACTATTACTATTAACCTTCTCATCACTCCTTATCACTCATCCCCTCCCACTTGTGACTGTATGACTGTAACTTTTGTTGCTTGAATCCTTACAATCTATATTGACTGTTTCCTAGTATGATTTGACTGCTTATTGTACCCTATGACTATTATTAAGCGTTGTAGCTTATGATTCTTGACTCTTGACGAATGTATCTTTTCTTTTATGTATACTGAAAGCATTTGCACCAAAACAAATTCCTTGTGTGTCCAATCACACTTGGCCAATAAAGAATTCTATTCTATTCTATTCTATTCTATTCTATTCTATTCTAAGCAGTGCTGTCTAGTGGGATGTGGACCTTTCTGTGGCAATGCTAACCCTTTGGAACATCATACTTCACCACTAGCATCTTTTGGTCCTGACTATGTTGGTATTTTGAAAAGGCTTGAACACTTGATGTTCCTGCAGTTTGAATGAACCCTTCATTGTGAATTTCTCTAACGATGATGGTTATGTGGTTTGGATTTGATTGAGCTATCCTTGAATCATAGTTGTTATTTATTCTATTGGTTTTAATCATCTGTTCCCTGCCCAGAGATGCTACATGAGATGGTGGCTGTATAAATTGATATAATAAATTGAAAAGTATATGTTTTAGACCAGAGGTGTCAAACTGGCAGCCTGAGGGCCAGATGCATGCAGGCCACGCCCACCCCAGCTCCATAAATAGGAAAAACATTGCAAAACGTCATGTGATGGCAATGTGACGCAGCAAGTTTTACACCCGTGTTTTAGACCTACTCAGAGCAAGGGATGCAAATAGCTAAGCAACTGCATTTCTTTCTCTAATCTTTAGTGTAATGCAAACATAGGATACATTACTTGTGATTTCTGGAGAATTAAACCATCGATGTAGAGCTATGCAGAACAGGGGCATGTGATGCAAAAATTGGTATGCAGAGAAAGAAGGAAGGAAGGGAAGGAGGGAGGGAAGGAGGGAGGGAAGGAGGGAGGGAGGGAAAGAAATATCTTTTTGTGCCTTCCTTTTATATTAAACAGACAGACAGATCAGAATGCTTCAGTCATCCTCAATACACAGCAACTGAACTAGAAGCTGTCATCACAGGACTCATCCAATTCATTATCAGTCCAAATGCAGAGGAAATGCTCCAAGGAAAAGCTATTCACCGTCTTTGCAATCATTTTCTGTCCCCCTTGAAAAAAAAAGAATACAGCATGTTATTTTAATTGGATTGGGAGTCACTTATATTAGGAGACAATGCACAGTATGAGGCTGCATTCCAGCAGTGCTGGATAAGGGCCATCTGTGTAGGAAGTCAAAAAGCATGTACCATCAGGTATATATGTGCATGTCTGCAGACAATTTTCCTATTGGAGAACTACCACAAAAGCTATCCTTTGCTAGGAGACAATCATTCACACATCCCAAAAAAAAAATCAAGGTGATGCTACAAAGCTATTCCTTATAGATTAGTTCCCAAAAGAAAAGAAAAAAGAATAAATCCACGAGTTTTTAAAATGGGTTTTCAAAAATGAAGAGTTGGGGAAGAGTCATTGCTTGTAACATGCATAAGAACTCATCTTTACCTCTTTGAAAACAGGAGCACTTGAGACTCATTGGTGTCCCTTTTAAGGCACCCACAGTAGGCACTCTTTTAAGGCACCCATTTATTGGAGGAGGGTTTGGCAGAGTGGCTAAATGGCAAATGCTTGAAGCCTTGCAGAGCCTTTAAACGAGTGGTGTCAAACTCATGGCCAGTGGCCCGGATGCATCATGCATTGGCTATGCCCATGCCCGGTTTAGCAAAGCGGGGGAGGGGGTAATCACAATACATCACCTGACGATGCCGTGATAATGCAAGTTTGACACCCATGCTTTAAACCAATAATGTCCTCCCAATAAAGCAAAGACCTCACTGACTTTGAACGCTTAAAAAGGACATCTGTAAACCCTGAGTACTTCCGTTTTAAATGTTTAATGATAGTCATTGTGGCTGGGAACTGTGTCACTAAGAAACACAGTTGTAAGGAACAACATCATGTGACCGCACTAACTGATGACAGCATTTAAAGAATTTCCAGTTACAATCATTAAGCAAAGCTCAAATAATTGTTAGGTACATCATTAAGTGATAGCCATTTGTCATCTCTTGTCAGCTTTACCAGGTAGGTCAGACAGGAATCTGGCCAGATCAACTAATTCTATTTTATTGGAAGGCTACATTAACAGAAATTTTACAGGTCTGAAAGTACAGTTCTCCCACCATCAGCTTTACAATCCAATAACTTAATGAGGTTCTCCCCTGAGTCTCTTGTCCCACTTACAATGTAGCTGTGCATAGTAAGTGTTTCTCTTCTTTGACCATCCCCTAGGTAGCATCTCTTTGCCCGATCTCCCAAGGTCATTCCCACATACAATTACACCTCCTTCTAATTTTGCTTGTTGGAAGCCAGCTGTCATAAAACATTTCTATACATCTGTCAGATTTCTGATAGATGCACGTCCTATGGTCTTGTGATTACTATTTGTGATCTTCAATGCTGACAGCTATGTGAAGAGTTGCACCATCTATGCTGCAATGAAAAAATGACCAGGAAACCCCCCCGGACTGCTAAAAACAGTAGCAGAGCTGACAAGGTCATGGGAAGAGATCGCAATGGTATTCATAGTGGAGTTATCGAAAAGTGGGGGGAACACGGTGATCTGGATTGTAATAGACTTATTCTCCAAACAGGCACACTTCAGACCTTGCAGCGGACTATCCTCAGCTCACCAGTTAGCCAAGCTGTTCCTGAAGCCTGCATGGAGTACCACAAAGAATTATCTCAGACCAAGCGGTCCAGTTCACAGACTAAGTTCTTGAGGGAGTTCCTGCGGTCTATTGGATCATCCCAAGGTCTTGGCTTGGCCTTTCATGTGAGCACCAATTGGGGAGGCAGACAGACTGAATAGAAATCTGAACTGGTTGACAAGTAGCAATGGCTACAACTTCATTGTCTGGTCATAAGCCTCCTTGTTCAGCACCATTGTAACTTCAAATGGTCACTGACCAAGTTGGATCTGGAGTCTGCCTATAGTACAGTGTTTGATATTTTATGCAACTTGATGCAACTGTCACCCTGATGGAAATTGCTCCCTGCATTAAAAAAAAAACAACTTGTTTTGATGACATAGTTGTGAGAATGATGAGTACAAGTAGGCAACAATCTGAAGCATCAACACCTCATTTTTTTGCAGCTCCTAAAGCTTTTTTGACCATGCCACCAAAACTCACCAGTATAATTTCCCACCATTGTGAAAGCAATCTCAGACAAGGTTTCCTGCAGGAAATCTACTGCCTTTCCCAGTCAAAATTTGGAAAGACCTACATTAGCTGAGGTGGCACGGTAGTATTGCAGGCTAATTCTGCCAACTGCTAGGAGTTCGATTTTGTTCAAGGTTCACTCAATGTTCCATTCTTCTTTCCAAAGTCAGTAAAATGAGGACCCAAATTGTTGGGCGCAATATGCTGATAAAACTGCTTAGAGAGTGCTGCCGATCACTATGAAGTGTTATGTAAGTCTAAGTGCTATTGCTACAATTGGCATTCATGATGTAGCTCTATTCAAATCTCTGTCATTACTGTACAATCTGGACCTTGAGATTCCTTCTGGGCCACAGAAAAATTAAATGCAACCCTTCCCCTTTTTTGCTATAAGATGGATCTTGGATGCCAAACCATCTACTCAGGGGTGTCAAACAGTATTTCTTTGAGGGCCAGATCAGCATTGCAATTCTCCGTGGGCGGCTTGGGGAGAGGGGAGGGGGAGGCCTCCTGCAGCCCTTTGCTGACCAAAATGGGATGTGCACAAAGTCCCCGGTGCCCCATTTTTGGCCTGGATGGTCTCCTGCAGCTCTTTGCTGGCCAATACAGGGCACAGGATGTGTGCGATGGATGGCCTCTTGCAGCACTTTGCCAGCCAAAATGGTCCTTTGTATGCCAGAAGCACTGTGGGCCGGTCCTTTACTATTTCCAGGCTGGTCCCGTGGGCCAGATTTAAGCACTCCACAGGTTGGATCTGGCCCCTGGGCCTTGAATTTGTTCTCCTAAATCAGGCTGCCATTGGTGATTCTCCCCAAAAGTTTATGTTACGGTTATGAGATGGAATGTGATGAGGTTTTGTAATGTGGAGAAATCTAGGGCACAAACACTTAATGTTAAAAGATTTATTTGTAGAAGTTGTGGGTTGATTTCTATTCTGTGATGTTTTTATGCTGTCTATTTACCATCTCCTGCCTTTAGAGGGGATAGGTGGGGTAAAATTGGACGGACGGCCAGACTTAATCCAGCTTTTCCAAAGCACTTTTTTTTGGGGTAGAGGGCAAAGGGCAGGGAAGAGCTGAGCAGTTGTGGAGCAGCTGTTTCTTAGGGAAACAGCTGCTGCACAAATAAATAAATGGCTTTGTGAACTGCTGTGCTATAGATCTGGTCCATAAATATTCTACCATAGCAATTATCACTAGTATTAGTAGATAAATCTTTGACATTCTGCACACTTAGTCATTACACTGTGGCTTCTTTCAAGTGGGTCACACAACTGGAGAGCCAGCACACCATCACAAGTCTCTCTGGAATGGGCAGATTCATTTCTGTCATGCGCTACAATTCAATTGCTTATATAGGGGTCTTTTCCTGAAATAGAGCTCTTGCATGTGGAGCCATGATGGAGGCTGTATTACAGGAAACAGGGAGAAACCCCTAAAAAAGATCTGGGTTGCAATGATCTGCAACAATTCAGCTGTTCCACTAACAGACTTTCATGGAATAGATAAAAATATTCATACGGTTCTGAAAAAGGCACACATTTAGCCATAAAATTCTGCTTTAAATTCTATCTCCGCTTTTATCCTACATATTCCCTAGAAGCCCAGTGAAGTGCTAAAGGGGAAAGGGGAATTAATCCCATTTAAGAACGATACATGCTCTTGAAACTACAAAACTCTACAAATCTGTGCATCTTTTTAAATCTACTCTGTGCAAATGATTACTCTAAGGCCTTTATGAAACACACCAATAAAGAGCTAGCATGCAAATCTATTCAATATTAAGTTTTTCATCTATAACACTAATATTATTATTCTAATGAGGATTTATTACAGAATTTACAGCAAGGGAGAATTAACACTTTTTAGTTTTTTTTTTCTTTTCTAACCTCCCCCTCCACCACCCCCCTTAAACATGATTGAATTCTTCATCGGTGAAATATCAATATAAGAGGAAATTTATGGTGCCAAATATTATACTGAACTAGTCTGTTGGCCTACAATATTGTGTGATTAATTAATGCAGACCTAACACATTCATCTAAGTTTGTAAGGTGTGGGTGAGAATAGCTGCATGCTGCAGCAATTCCTTTGGATTTCCATGCTTCTTTTCAGTTTATTCTCTCTTTCTCTCAGCCATATATCTGTAAGTAATTTAAAACAGGGGTCTCCAACCTTGGCAACTTTAAGACTTGTGGACTTCAACTCCCAGAGATCCTCAGCCAGCTTTGCTGATCTAAAAGGCTTGAGGATGGGCAATTATGATGAATTACAACATTGGTCTTTATTTTTACATGATGGCTGAGAAATTCTGGGAATTGTAGACCACACAGGTTACCTTTGATATGGTTGAAAAACATTGATTCCCCACAGGTGGGCAACTATGGCCCCTTTATGACTTGGGGACTTCAACTCCCAGAATGCCTCAGCCAGCATGGCTGGCAGAGGAATTCTTGAGAGTTGAAGTCCCCAAGTCATAAAAAGGCCATAGTTCTTCACCCTGATATAGAGAGTGGAACCTCACTCTTGACCATGCTGGTATGGGCTTCTGGGAATTGTATTTTAAAGCAATCTGAAGATGTTCACATTCCCCTGATTTCAAGTCTACTATGCTACTTGATTTATACAATTTCATTCATGTGTCACTTCACTCTCTCAGGATTAAAGGATTTTAATCATCCTTGCTACTGTCCTTACGTGAGGCCAAAACACTAACCCTGTGTGAAAGTGCCTTCAGAGCCAATATAGTCTGACTGTGTAAAGTGACTGAGGTTTGCTTCACTCAAATGATTTGGGCCATGAAGGTGAGGTAATTTGCTTTGCCACAGAGAGAGGCCACCTCAATTCACCTTGACAAAACAATCTGACAGATTCTTCTCAGCCTTCTTCCTATGCTAGCTGATAATGAGCTTCCTGGCGCGGCTGCTTTGGGATTATAGGCAACGCAAGACAAAAGCATCATTAATAAAAGTATCAGAACAGTGACAACCATATTTCAGCTGCTGAAAAAGGACAGCTATCTATCAACTCAAAGTAAGGAATCCCTACAACAGACTGTGATGACCCCAGGGTGGGATACAAAATAAACACAGTCTCAAAAAACAGGTGAAGACCCTTTTATTCCTTCACTTTCCTTCCAAGCTCCAAATATCCTTGACTGGAGACAAAAAAATTCCACACAAGCAATTATAAAAAGGAGGAAATGCCGTTTAGATTATAAAGAGTAAAAAACAACACAAACCAGGCAAGATAAGGGCTTGAAGACATCCACAGATATCAGAACACACACTGGGAAGGATGCCAAACTCAGAGAGGAACAATAAACTAGAGATATTTCCATGCTTTGTTTCTAGAACTTGCCCGTACACATGTCCGTCCTCTTATCCAGTTGTCACAGCTGCAGCCCATGAAGAGGATCAATGCCCTTTCCTCCCCCGTAGACCACGTCTCTCCCTTATGCTCTCCTCCCTGCGTGGCCTAGGATGGAGAGAGGATGGGCCTCGGTCCTCCTCTGACTGCCCAGCTGGCCTCTACCCTTCCCCAGCCTCCTCCACAACTTCCACTCCCTGTTGGTTGTTCCTCCTCGCCCTCAGAGTCAGTCTCCACCAGGGGCATGACACAGATATTCTCTGTTTACTTCATTCACTTTTTTATTCAGTCCACATTCATTCATTCCTCATTTAAACTTGGCTTTGTCACTTCTTCTTTTACTATCTTATTACCACTGTCTTCCACATATTTTTATGTCTATAATTACATGCTCTTAATTCCCCATTTTAAAAATTTATAAGCACATGCTTATAAACAGCCATTTTCATGTATTTCAGTAAACATTCCTTCCTTCCCACAGATTATGTTTGCATGTTTTAACATTTATTCTTCTTCTCCTAAGTAACAAACATTCCACTAAGGTAGTTAAATTCAACCACTTGCTCCTCTTTTTCACTATGCACATAAATAGTCCTCAACTTAAGACCAGAATCGGAAACAGATTTTCCGGCACTAAACAAAGTGATTATTGAGTGAGTTGTGTATGATTTTACAACCAATGTTGCTACAACTGCTAAGTAAACACTGCAGGTGTTAAGTGAATCATGTGGTTGTTACCGTATTTTCCGGCATATAAGACGACTTTTGAAACGAAAAAAAGTCAACCGAAAATTGGGGGTCGTCTTATACGCCGAGTATATTCTGGGCATGTGCAGAGCGCGCTTGCAGGGAGGGACAAAAAGCTGAGGGGGTGGTGGGGTTTCTTTAGGGATTCCCCCGCGCTAAACGAAAATCGTTTGGATATTGCCACAAAACGGTAAGCGCGTGTCCCGTGCGGGGAAATCCCTAAAAAAAAAAACCACCACCCCCTCAGCTTTTTGTCCCTCCCTGCAAGCACGCTCTGCACATGCCCAGAGGCAATCCTGCTTAGCTTTGCAGAGGCCTGTGTGTGTTAAACGTCAGAATGCCTTCTACTCTAAACCCGGGAATGGGAAGGCTCGCGCGTGTGCCGCTTTGGATGCCGCCCGCGAGGTGGATCTGGCATTCCAAGGTTATGACGCCACGTGTTGCTGGACGCTCGCTGATCCTGCGCTTCCAAACACGTGCGCCTCGCGGGGGTTCCTCGTGGGAAACGGAGGTTTGTTCCAGAATGCGGGGCCGATCTAGTGGTTATGGTGGAGATACGTGTATGTGTGGAGAGGGGTCTCTTCCTCCAGTTGTATAGCAGTTTAGTAGCCCAAGAGGCTTCCCCGCTCTCAACTCTCGGTTCTGGGGCCGCATCTAAAGATTGAAACTCAAAGCGGGCTCCTTTTTAAAAAATTAATTAATAAATAAATAAATAAAAGGCTTGGAATGAGCTTTCCTCCCCTAAAAACCGGCGTCGTCTGCAACCCTTCACACAACCTCGGCACAGCCGTAGTTGCCCAAGCGCTGGAAGTTTTGAATTAGTTTTCGCCTTAATATTTTCCGGATGCCTTTGGAGTAACTAGGAATCCAGTAACTAGTTCGAGCATGTTGGGTGATTATAAGCCTTTCTGGATAGTTACTTTAGGTTAATGAGGAGAGGAGCAGCTTTCAAGCTATGGAGTGAAATTCAACCGTGGTGAAAAAGTGAAACGCCGCTTTCTCCCCCTACCTCCCTCCGAACCTTTTGCTCATTATGGAGTTACTTTAAGTTCCCTTCTTTGCAATGGTTGAGGAGAGTTGTAGTACACTGTAGCCATTTCAATCTGGATAAAACTAAGGAGATAGGCGGCGGCGGCAAAATGTTGTACCCGTATTTTCCAGCATATAAGACGACTTTTGAAATGAAAAAAAATCAACCGAAAATCGGGGGTCGTCTTATACAGCGAATATAGGCCTAAACCTATGTTTTAACTGTAAAATTAGGGGGTCGTCTTATACGCCGGTCGTCTTATACACCGGAAAATACGGTAATTGAATTGAGCTTTCCCATTGACTTTGCTTGTGGAACAAGTTTGGGAAGGTCACAGGTAGCTATCACATGACCCCAGGACTCTGCAACCATCATAAATACAGGTGGGGGCACCAAACACTTAAATTTTGATCATGTGAGTATAGAGTTTGCTGTGACAGTTGTAAATGCAAAGTCCAGTTGTAAGTCACTTTTTTCAGTTATCTTGTAATTTCAAATGATCAGTAAAATGCAAGGTGGTAAATCAAGGATTACCCGTAACTTGCAATAATCACTCTGATTTTTGCAATCCTTGTAAACGCAGCAAGGCTCACCTTTGATACGCTAAAGTTTGAAGCCATACTGCTTATGGTATCATTCAATATAACATATAATTTGGGTTTTTAATCAACCACATGATAGGGGATTTAGAAGTTTGGATTTTATTCTGAGCCAGCATAGCAAAAACAAACCAGCAAACCAAGAAATTGGTCCTTTTTGTCTCAATAGCAATATAAGTATATTCGCCCAAGAAACACAAATAACAAGCAAAGGATGCAGAATGCTTTTTGACAATGCAGCTAACCACAATTGATTCTGAGGCAAAGAAATGAATAGGAATATATGAGACTAAATCTGCCAAGCACAGAGAACCATAAAGCAAGGCCATCTTATCAGGCAAAAGCAGAACGCCCAGCTTCTTTACCCATTGAGTCAGAGCAGAGAAACAGAAAAACCAAGTACTGTATTGACCTCAAGGTTTGAGACCAAGTCTTTGCCCCCATTGATGTAGGATAGGAGACTATACTGTGTACTGTAACTAATTATGCCCTACGGATTAGCATACGCCTTCCTGTTTCTATATAATCCAAACTGATGTAAACTCAAGGCTCTCTGTTTGGCTGAATCCCCATAATGATTGCAGCAGTATCTCAATAAAGAAAACCCAACTCACATTGCTCCTTTGTTCTTATTTTGGTTGAGTGACTGTTTCCCATGACAATGGCATCATCGGCATACAAAACCACAAACATTCATGTTCTGACGAAACGCCCCTCTAACATTCAATACACATTTACCTATAAATATATTTAACCACAAAAGGAATATCACACATCTCAAGCCCCCCCTGTTTCTAGCTTTTGCATTGTACCATATGGTCTTCTAAATCAACAAACACCTCATCCCATTTCTTTTTACGCTCATATATTTTACAATAATTAACTAAAGATCAAAAAGCTGTGGTCTGCAAATAGCCGCATTGCAGTTCCCAAATTTGGTTCATTTTGCCAAAGACAAAGGCATGCTTAACAAACAAATATCTCTGGAATGTTTCAATTCATTCTTGCTTACTTCCATTAATATAAGAGAAAAATGATGCCATCTTCTAATTTTAAGGCACAGTTTGCAGCTTTTATACATGCTAAACTAATCACACAATCAATTAATAAGAAATGTTATTTTAGTTTTATCTACTTTTTTGGGAATTTTTTACATTTAAAACAGTGGTGGGATTCAAATATTTTTTCCACCGGTTCGGTGGGCGTGGCTTGGTGGGCACACTTTACATGCATGCATGCGCCAAATGCACACTTTGCACAGGCACAGAGGCTTTTGCGCAGGTGCAGAGGCATTCTAACTCGCCTCCTGCAAGCCTGCATGATCCCAGTCACTTCAGCAGCTGCCACGTGGCATTCTTCTCTGCCGTGCAAAGCAGCTGCGCTTCAAATTCAGATAAATATGAGTATGGGAACCTGGGCGGGCAGGTGGGCCAACAACAGAGTGGTGGAGAGAACCATATCGATCTCCGCTGCTCATCGCTGCTACCGGCTTGGCCGAACTGGGCTAAACTGGTAGAATACCACCATTGACTTAGAACCTTACCATTTTTCAACTGTCTCACAGCTTTTATCTCTCTCTCTCTCTCTCACACACACACACATATGTATATGTATGACACTACACTAACATTGATAGCATTCATTTCAAAAGATCACTATTGTTTTTCTGCCTCTTCTATTAATTATTATTATTAATTCCTAACTCTCATAAACCAGTGTTTCTCAACCTGTAGTCCCCGGGCCCTGGGGGGGGGGGGCACAATACCGTCACAGGAAGTCCATGAAGGCTCAAAGAAATCTATGATTTAAATCTTGAGTTAAGTATTGGTGGCCCATGGCTGCGGTATGTGACCACAAAAATATTTAAAGGGGGCTTGTGGTGAAAAGAAGTTTGAGAATCATTATCATAGACTATTATTCGTAACTTTTCTCTCTAGAAATATGTGTCTCTACTGTCCTCGTTTTCTGCAGTTGTCATTCTTACAGTCATGTTTTTCTCATCCATAGTTTCTTTCACTTCATCAATTCCATGAAACAACCCTTTTCACACCTCCCATTAACATAATTTCAGAGTTCTATTATTTACAAAATTCTTTTTATTCTGTTTCTGGCTGCGTTCACATCATCTGTTCACTTTCCATTCATTCTGCTGGGAGGTCAGTCTATCTGCTATTACATTTTAATACAAAACTCATAATTTCTCTTTTTCCAGTTATTTCATTCCTTCTTTTTCTTTTGTAAAAGTACAGTATATAAGGCAAGGGAGGAGTATATTTGATGCCAGTGGCAATTTGTGAATAGAAACTCAATGCATTTGGGACCAATTGTATATCAAAGGCATTACCAAAAAAAGCTATAAAAACAACTGATATAATTGCATCTCTATTAAAAAAATCATATATAATGTGAGAAAAAAACAAGTTCTTTAGAGTATAGTGTTTAAAACTACAACACTAACATACTTTAAAATGAGAAAATAAGCATATCATATAATAACCTGGATCTATGAAAAAAAGCAACTTTTGCAAAATGAAATATGTCCGCTTTTAGGAAGGAGACAACTGTCCTAAATCTATTTCTTAAAAATATCTTATTGTCTCATCTGCCTATATTACTTTTATGTTTTTTTTATATTTTATAATCTCATACTACAACAAAGTAACATTTATATTACCTGTGCTAAAGCATTTCAAATAATATGGTGCATTGCATGAACTCAATGACTCAAATAATGTCATGCTGAATATTATTATTTCTCATTTCAAATACAGGCATTTTTACATGTACAAAATGATGCAAACTGTTTGTATGATTTCATAGTGGCCTTAATAAAGGATCCCTGATGATGGCATAGTGGTTAGATTGCAGTATGGCAGGGCTGATTCTGCCCACAGCCAGGAGTTAGATCCTGATGGGCTCAAGGTTGATTCAGTCTTCCATCCTTCCAAGGTCGGTAAAATGAGGACCCAGATTGTTGGGGCCAATATGCTGACTCTGTAAAACCGCTTAGAGAGGGCAGTAATACAGGGCACTATATAAGTCTAAGTGCTATTGCTATTGTTGTTTCTCTGAAATGTGTTTAACTTTTACACAATAAATAATTTCTCATTGACACGTCAGATATTTTAACTCCCCCACAACCCAAAAGAATGCCTGATGTCTTTTTTCTTTATAATTAGTTTTTTATTCCCAAATTCACTGCCACTGTCTTCATCAATCTGTTCAATCTTTTGTCATAAACAATCAAATCAATCATCCTTGATTTATTAACCATTAGGGAAGCTCTAACTTTAGGTCATAGCTATAGTCTAAGTAGTATGAAAATGTGGCCGTCTTTTGCTGGGATTTTAATTTTAAGGAATAATAAAGCCAAGGGTACTCAAATATATATCTTAGTAATTGCAAATAAATAACTTACAATCGTAATAACTATAAACAGAATATGAGTCAGCAACAAGATGTGGAAGCAAAAAAGTATTTTAATCTGCATCAATAAAAGTAGTTTCCAAATCAAAGAACCTTCTGGTGCATTGGGCATAAAAAAGACAACAGAGCATTAAACACCTAAATTTTAATACCTGAATATCTCAAAAAAAGTTTATTTATTACATTACTTTATCCACTTTATTAATTATTTTTAATTAATAAAATTACTGTATCCACTTTATTAATTTTCTCCACTACCACACCATAAAATATAAACATTTATTTGCAAAGCATATGGGGAAATTGACAGAATTATAACTTCACAAAAGCCACTTAGAATCTGACCTTCTGCTAAGTAAGTGACCTTCTTACCTGCTAAATCATGTCTGCAATGCTGACAGAAGAAGGTGTGGAACCCGATAAACACTGACTCAGCTGAAGGGCAGTTCTCTGCTGTAAACATGCAGTGAACAACACAATAGAATGCAGCAGCATGGCATTTGAGGGGTGGGGCAAAGGCGGCCCATATAACACGATTGCTACATGAATTGCACTGGCTGCTGGTTTGCTTCTGGGTGCAATTCAGCATGTTGGTAATCACCTTTAAAGCCCTTCATGGCATGACTCCTGGCTACTTGAAGGACCATCTCATTCTACTGGATTGGCCAACCCACTCTTGTGGGCACCATCAGTCAGGGTATTTTGGCTGGCAGGGTCCAGGAGAACAGTCTTCCCTGCTGTTGCACTCATCCTTTGGAACATCTTGCTTCACCCCCACCCTTTCCCAGACTGAGGTCAGCATCAATCCTCCTTACTTCTATAAGAGCTTAAAGACCTGGTTCTGCTAGTTGGCTTGGGGCTCCAATGGAGGGGTTTCACACTGGGGATGGTTGATAGATTAACAACAGATCCCACCCTCCCTCCCCTTCTCATCATACTCCCTCCCTCCCTTCCCATATTTTTAGCAAGGTTTTTATCATATTGTAATCATTGAAGTTTATACAGTTTTATCTTTTGATATTGTAAGCAGGTGGTGGGTGGGATAATGACACATTTTACAAATAAATAAATAAAGAACAAGTGAACATCTGAAGACAGTCCAAAACCAAATTTATTTATTTTTTGTGATTTATGAAACCAATATATCTAGCCACCCATCTGATAAACAAGCATCTCCAGGTGGCCTACAGCACCTAGAAAGAGTTAATAAATACATTAAAATATTTTTTTTTAAAAAAAAACTAAAACAAAGAATATATTTATTTATTAAACCAATTTACATCACTGTCTATCTCACAAACAAGTGACTCTTGACGGTTATAAAAATTAGTTTAATAGAAAAATATATTCTTCATCTCGTTTTGGTTTCAAATGGAGAACTCTAATTCAAATAGACAGGAGCATTCTAGATTAGGAGAGGGATGCACTTGGGAGGCAGAGCAAAGTTGCAGGTTGCCAAGTCATTCTGAAAGAGAAAGGGAGTTCCATAGAGAGCAACATAATCTATTTCTGCCCTCCAGAAACATTTCTTGCCCACTGTGGCATCGGGGCAACTGGGCAGGGCAGATAATTCCTGACATTGGTTCAAAGAAGCAAGGCAACAAAGGAAAAAACAACAATAAAGTAGAAATGAAGTCCTCTTGAAGAAAGAGGGATGAAGCTGGGTACATTTAGCTGAGAGGGGAGGAAAAAAAGCATTCTGTAAAGACTTTCATATAACCCAAGAAAATCACAACCTGTGCTCTATCATTCCAAAATACAAGACACAGAAGGCCAATGATTTCAGCTGTAGGAAACAGGTTGCTGTTCAAGGTTTGCTAGCAGAAAGACCAGTTTAACAGCAGGGTGATGACAGAGATAGGTAGGGAGTTCTTTGTCTCACAGGAAGTGTTCAAGCAAGGGCTAGACAGCCTCCTGTTTAGGATATTTTAATTTCAATTTCTGCACTGAGCAGGGAGTTCGAAAGAGAGCTCATCTAAATGGCTCCTATCATTTTCTTTTTTATTTGTAATTCCTTCAAGCTGTCTCCCATCACACAATTCAGTACAGGTAGTCCTTGACTTACGACCAGAATTGAGCCCCAAATTTCTGTTGCTAAATGAGACAGTTGTTAAGTGAATTTTGCCCAATTTGTACCTCTTTTCTTTCCACAGATGTTAAGTGGATCGCTGCAGTGGTTAAGTCAGTAACACATTTATTAAGTGAATCAGGCTTCCCCTGAGACTTTGCTTGTCAGAAGGTTTCAAGAATGCAACTGCATAAGCCTGCAAATGTCATAAATATGAATCAGTTGCCAAGGGTCTGAATTTAGATCACGTGATCATTGGCTTGCTGCAGCGGTCGTACGTGTATAAAGCAGTCGTAAGTCACTTTTTTTTTTCAGTGCCATTGTAACTTTGAACAGTCACTAAATGAACTGCTGTAAGTCGAGGACCGCCTGTATATAAATCTACAGTAATTCATGCTTCCACTTCTCCTTAATTCTAGCCTATCGTTTGGTAAAAAGTAGTGTTCTGCTCAGGTTTGAGTGCCACCAACCAGCAAGTTAGCTTGACCTTGAAGAGAAAACAATAGAATAAAAAGCTCCGTAATGATATTCCTTGTTTCTGCCTTACTTTGGGAGTATAATATATACCGAGGCAGGAGAAAACCACGTCCTTTGCACATCTTCCTCTGGGTCTTATGTATAAACAACTGGCAGAATTCTTTCAGTCCTCTCATGCTTGAGTAGTTCTGTGAAATTATTTGCTGAAGCTGTAAGTTCAGCAGCAGTTTCATAAGCCTGCCTCTGTTGTAAGCAGCCTGGATGGGAAAGAACAAAAATAGAAAGAGTGTGAGTTCTCATGCCTCACTTTAATAACAGTGTCACATTTGGTTTTGAAGTGTCTGTGTCTCCGATACAGACATCCTGAAGGTGCCATCAAGCATCTAAATAATAGCCAGCATTTGCAGGCAGCCGGTTTGATGGCTGTTAATTGAGGGGCTGCAAAAGTCCACCATGGTGTGCAGCAAATTACACACAGGGTGAATCTCTCCCTAGCACAATACAACAAGAAGCAGCAGAGGGAGCTGTCAATCTTCACAGAAACAAAGCCACGTGGCTTGGTGTTGGACCTTCTGATCCTGCCATGATTAGTGGCATTGAGAAAAGGTGAAAAGCAAATCTATTTATCTCTCAGTTTAATCAGGTCTAAACTTTCAAAGATTTCTTTTTTTTTTCCCAAAAGGAAAAAAAAATCCCATCCATTCTTAAACATCCAATGTTCCCCCCTCCCCCCCCCCCAATTTCTTAAACATCTATTCTTATCTGATTGACATTTGATGCTTTAACAACAGGGGTGTCAAATCCTGGCAACTTTAAGATGGGTGGACTTCAACTCCCATGCTGGCTATGGAATTCTGGGAATTGAAGTCCACAAGTCTTAAAGTTGTCAAGTTTGTCATCCCTGATCTACAGCAAGGCCAGGTAAAAATAGAATTCACATACTGCAGCCCTGGGGCATACAACAAACCAGTTTATTCAGCTCATAAACTCTGAATGCAGAAGAGCAAATTATCCTTGTCGGCTTGTAAACATGGTAGTGCTTTCCACCTTTTCTTCTTCATGTAGCCTCAGGACCACTGCCCAGTGAAACGGTGGTCTGCTCTTTTTTTGCTTTTAAATCAGAGCTATTGCAAAGGAGGAAGGAAAGGATGCAGTGGCACCGTTTTTAAGCATCATAATGCAAATCATTTCAATGCCACACACAGATTTATCTCTTGTCAGCTCTGTGCTAGGTGAAACATGGTACAGATCATTGCTGTCTTCACTTGAGTGCTAATTTGCCCAAGGCAAATCTTTTAAAATGCAATTCGGTATTAAATGACATGATTGCAGAATGAATGTAGACACTGAACTGGGGGGAAGGGAAGCCGGTTTGATGGCTGTTAATTGAGGGGCTGCAAAAGAGAGGGGGAGAAAACAAGTTTGGAATCGTTGTGGGGAGAACATCAACGTGTTTTCCTTTAATGTATTTTGTATTTGGAAGTGAGTGGGAATAATGGTCATTTCTTTCTTTTATTTTGCTTTGTTTTTAAAATAGCATTTGGGGTGTGGTAATCAACAGGAACTGAAACTAACAAATCCCAAGGGCAAATACGTTAACTTACAAATGACAAAATCTAGAAGAAAGGAGAAAAACCCACTTAGTGTTATTAAACTAGGCAGATAATTGCTGCAGATAGATTGTCTACTGGAGCCGTTTACTAGGGTTAGATTGAATTCTTTGTGTGGTTGTAGGTTTTTAAACTCTTTCTTCACAGACCAAGAGATGTTTTCTGAGGGGTGGGAGAGAGATAGAGAGAGAGAGAGAGAGAATCCCACTCCTGGCTGGCCCCACCTACCTGTCCCCTCCCAGGAGACCCCAAGCGCGTTTTGGATGCACGTAAGTGCAGGACGCGCAGGGAGGGAGAAAAACAGGCCTCCCAGAAGTTCGAAAAGGCTGGAAATGGGCCCGTTTCTGGCTTCCAGAGACCCTCTGGAGCCCAAGGAGGGCAAAAACATACAACCAGTGCCACGAGCTGGCTAGGCCATGCACACCATGGCCACACCCAATCAGAGAACCTGTTGCTAACATTGTTTAAGCCCACCCCTGATATCACTAATCCAGCTTTATTTGTGTTTGTTTATTTCATCTGAATCTAAATGGTCCCAGAATAAAATAGAATAATGTGTATATATATATATGTGTGTGTGTGTGTGTGTGTGTGTGTGTGTGTGTGTGTGTATGTGTTATTATTTATTTAATTAAACTTTTATACCGCCCCCTCTCCCAAGTTGGGACTCGGGGCAGTGTACAGCCTAAATAAAACAATACAATCAAATAGAAAATTTAAAATAGATTTAAAAAGATTTAAATTGGTGGCTGAAGTTAAAAATTACAATAGAATAATAAAAACAGGGTTAAAAAGTTAAAGTTAGAAAAATTAAAAACCCTCTAATGATACTAGGCCAGACAGGCCTGTTGAAAAAGGTGGGTCTTCAATGCGCGCCGGAAGGTTCGCAGGTCAGTGATGGCTCGCATATCCGGGGGTAATTCATTTCAGAGGGAGGATGCTCCCGCAGAGAAGGCCCGCACCCTTGGAGCTGTCAGCCGGCATCGCCCAGCTGACAGCACCCCGAGGAGGGTCACCCTGTGTTAATAGTGTTATAAATTAGATCAAGAAATAAGAGTATAAGTGTATAGAATGGAGAAGTAATTGATATAGTTATAGACTTTATTAACTAGTGTGAACACTGTTACGGAATTGTTGTAAAAAGTGGAAATTGTTTTTTAAATGCTGAAATGTTGAATAAATAAATTTAAAAAATAGATGCAATGCAATGCAATACAATGCAATAATTTATTGGCCAAGTGTGATTGGATACACAAGGAATTTGTTTCCCTTGCATAAGTTCACAGTGTATGTGTTAATTGTAGGTAATAAGTCATACATTTTAGTTACAATCATTAATCATATGTTACAATCGATAAATCATAAGAAACCAATAGGAGAAAATAGTAGGAAAGATGAGAAAATGAGAAAAGATGAGAAATGAGACGATGCTATGAGAATTAAGTGTTCAGCAGAGTGATGAAAAACTATGTCTAGTTGTTTTGACATGCAATGCCCTATAGTGGTGTCCTCAGGGGAGAAATTGAAACAGTTTGTGTCCAGGGTGTGAGGAGTCCGTAGATATTTTCTCAGCAGCCCTCTTTCTGGTTCGTGCAGCATACAAATCCTCAATGGAAGGCAGGCTGGTTGCAGTTGTTTGTTCTGCAGTCTTAACTATCCATTGAAATCTGTACTGTGCCAAACCAGACAGTTATTGAAGTACAAATGACAAACTCAATAATTCCTCTGTAGAACTGTATCAGCAGATCCTTGGGCAATCTGAGCTTTCTGCGTTGACGCAGGAAAAACAGTTTTTGTTGTGCTTCTCAAATGATAAATAAATATAACAATGGCACAAAGCTATATAGGGAAGGATGCGTGGGAACAATAGGGATATTGCTATCATTCAGATAGTCCTTGATTTATAACCATTCATTTAACAACCATTCAAAGTTACGATGGTGCTAAAAAAAGTGACTTATGACTGGTCCTCACACTTGTGACTGTTGCAGAATGCGCACAATTACGTCATCCAAATTAAACCACCTGGCACCTGCCATATATTTATGATGGTTGCAGTGTCCCGGTATCACATGATTGTCATTTGTGACCTTCCCAGGGGGCTTTTGACAATGAAGTCAATTGGGAAAGCTAAATTTATTTAATGACCTGCTAAATAAACGATCGTAAAATTTGTCACCACTCACTTAATGCTTAGCAAAAGACATTTGGGTCCCAACTATGATCTTAATTTGAGGATTATCTGTGCTGTGAAAAAGGAGAGTCTGAGGAAGTTGATGAAGAAGGTATTTTTACTACAGGAGGTAGTAAAGGCAGGATACAGAATTCTAGTCCTGTTTGAGGCATGAAAGCCACCTGACTGACTTTCACCTGGCATGAAAGCCACATGGCAGTCACTGTCTTAGCCCACCTCACCTCACAGGGTTGTTGATGTGGGAAAAATAGGAGGAAGAACGTGGATTGGATAGGTTCACTGCCATGAGTTATTTATAAAAAATAATAAAGGTGGGAGATAAATAAATAAATAACTCAGAAACTACTGAAGAGAACTGAGTGCTTCAAATTTTAAGAAACTACTCCATAAATTAAAATATTGAAAATGACTCGTATTAAGAAAGCTGTCATTTTAAACAATGCTGAACATTATCCATGTAGGAATCAAAAGCAAGAGGGACATGGCACGGAGGAATTTATTAATGATACAGTACTCTTAATTCTGAGCACAGTGTCTGTAATTCACTATAACTGATACAAAAGTACAATGATCTCCATTTCTTCTTAATACCGTATAATGGGAGAAGAGAGCAAAGCAAATCCATTATACATAGTATTTAAAGACAATGCATGTAGATTGCCAGAAATCAGTCTAGTACTGTCTAAGTGTCCAGTTGTAAAATCATGAAGTAAATTATCTTAATCTGGTTTACAATAGCCAGGATAGCCAATATAAGTCTGTTTCCCATTAGAAACGATTTAATTTTTATTTTGCACAATATATTTCATTGTAAAAGTCAATGTTTGCAGACTTATCTGGACCTAAACCATTTATAACTTTCTTAAATCAAAATCATACTTAGATTTTTACTGTTTATTTCAAATTATTTAAACCCTTAAGCTTAAAATGAATTTGAATGAATGAATGAATGAATGAATGAATGAATGAATGAATGAATGAAAGAAATTATCTCTTTCCTTTGGTTCAGAGTTGAAGATAAACCATACTCAAAGACTTTTCAAGCCTCTCTTTTCAAAGGTTTCCAAAGCTTTAAAATGGTTAATAGACAGTTTCCAAAAACAATTAGAAAGTAAGGTTTGTAAACTTTGTGTCACCATAGTGACAAAGAAGATGCTACGGTAATACCTTTGTCTCCCAGTATTTAAACCATTGTCCTAGGGTTTCCTTGAGACCAACAGCTGTACCAAATACATTTGGACAATCTCCCATTCTCTCCTTATTTGGAGAAAATCCTAGAAACCGGTCGACTCCAGATTAAAGAATGCAAATGCAAATACACTCAAGCACAAACATAACTTCCTTCCAACATGCACCGTAAAAGTTTCTATATATCCCTTTACCAATACTAAAGATTTTAGGCCCAGCTCCCAGGTAGTTTGTATGAAAGGGGGGAAGGGGGGAGTGGGGAGGGGAAGGAAGAGGAGAGGAGGAAGGAGGGAAGTAGGATTGGCACTAAGCTTTTGCAAAAGAAATTGCATGTTATATATGAAAAATTGATTTTACAATCCAATGTTGAAGCAAATCTTAATGCATTCAGAAATATGTATATGATGAACCTATGCTATATCTTAGGCAATAGGATTATTGCTGCTTAGTGGCTGAAGTATGTTCATTATACTTACGGTATGCATTTTACAAGATGCTACTATATTTTTGCCCATACAATCAATGTGCAATTACTTTCTAAGAAAAGATTTGGAAACTTGCATGGAAAAATTAGCAGTTCCCAAAATGCTGTCAGTAATTCTGAGTAAACAAATCCTGCCTTGCTCCCAGAAATAGATTTTTGGCTTCTGAAAAAAAAAAAAACCCACTTGTTTTAGCTAAAACAGTTATTATCAACTTAGAATGAATAAACGGCATGCTTCTCTTCTTAACATATCTTCTGTTTCCCACTATCTTTATTCAGCACTAAACTGCTAGGCAACAAGGGTTTTAAGTAGGCTTTAGTAAGGTCAAGGCTAATTGGAAAAATGTTCTATCAACAAGAACAGGTATTATTCAAAGTTTGAAATCTATCTTACATTGAACAATCCTTGTAACAAAATGGTTATATGAGAAACTCTCAAGGCCCAAACCACTGCCTAGAACTACAGTAATTTCATAGACTGCATTTTTGTGCCAAAGGTGAAATCTTGCCCCATAGCTCAATTCTTTATATCCTAGAGTGAACAAAGTCCTAAAATCCACTCATCCCATCAATGTCAAGTATACTGTATTTTGTTTCATTAGAAAACATTGGAATGTCCTGGACCTTAGGATTCAATTCAATCAGAATAGAATTGGCAGGGACCTTGAAGGTCTTCTAGTCCAGCCCTCTGCTCAAGCAGGAGACCCACAACTTCTGAAAGGAAAAGTCATTTCACCAGTTAATTGCCCTCACTGTTAGGAAATTTCTTCTTAATTCCAGGTTGATTAACTTCCATCCATTTTTTTTTTCTTGTCTTGCCTTCTGTGCTTTGGAAAATAAGTTGACTCCCCTCCACTTTGTGGCAACCCCTCAAATACTGGAAGACTTTTCAACAACTTTATCCATAAGATAAATCTGAGAGGGAGCAAATTCTACACAGGAGAGAGAGAAGATCCCCCCAAAATGAGGTAATTCTGCATCTGGATAAGAAGAGGGAAAGGGTGGATGGGGAAACTGCCTGATTTTGCCTCAAATGTCTGCTTTACAAGTTTGCTGCTCTTTCTGTTAAGAAGAGGATTTTTGTGTTCAAACTTTCTGCCAGTTTTATTACACAGAAGGGGAGGGAGGCAGCTTCATTTTTCCTACCTCAGTGCTATTTTGCATGCTGAGTATTTCCAGCTATAGTCACTCACTGCTAATAATTTCCTTGTAGGATGTATGGATCTCTCCCTCCCTCATCACCTCTCAACTGACTGGCAGATTACAGACACATTGGGGGAATTCCAGCTGAGGCAAAGCGGATTTTCCTAAAGTTTCTTGCTTACCCTCTATTGCACCTATTATCTGAGAGTCAAACTATTTCTAATTATTCTATTTCTAATCATTCTGGAATAGGGCTAAATCTGCACCTAAAAAATAGCCTAGCTGACATCTTGCATGCAGAGAAGGAAGAGAGAGACAGCTCCCAGAAGAATTCTCTCTTGTTTCAACAGGTATACTATTAGAAGGATGTAGCAAATACTGAATAATTGAAAAATGAAGGATTATGTGCTGATACAGATATGTATAACAACATTAGACCAGGTAAGTCTGTTTAATGTAGTAATTCTCATTGTATCAATATTACTTTTGTATCAAAATGAACGACACTCAGACGCCACACTGTCTATAAAGTGATATTGATATATGTTTTTTTAAAAAAAAACTTTACAAAAAAAAAGAGAGAACTCTCTCTTGTTTCAATCAGTTCCCTTTTATGTGACCGGTAATCTTTTTAAGCAAGAGTTTTAACATTTTTCCAGAAGAGGGCTAGGCTCACCTTGAGTGGTCCAAGGGATAGATCAGTGGCATAAAGGTTGCTCACATCAGCAATCTGTCACTCAGATAATTGAACAGATGTGTAAAGATGTCTCTTGTTGAAATGGGCAGCCATGGGAATCAAATAAATGCATACATAAAAAATAAATATAGGTAGTCCTCGGCTTACAATGACAACTGGCCCCAAAATTTCCATCGCTAAGCAAGACGGTGTTTTTTTTCCTTTCATTTTACTATATTATTAGTTTATTGAAATATAAAATGCAGAAGTACAAGAAAAAAATAAAAATAAGGGGAAAATAAGGGAGGAAAGGGGGAAGAGAACAAGTGTAGGATAGAGGTCTATGGAGATTCTCAGTCATCCAGGTCATGGTTGTCCCAAAGGTGCTTTTTCAAGAGGCAACTGGACTTTCTGGTTTTTCTTTGAAGACATTTCACTTCTCATCCAAGAAGCCTCTTCAGCTCTGTAAGATAGAGGGAGAAAAGAGAAAGAAAATCATTAACTTCTGACTCCTTTTGGGGCAGTAGAATAAGGCAGTAACGTGAAACCTCAATTTTTTACTTTTATATAATAGTATATACTAGCAGTTTCATTTGCTTTCCACATCAAATACAATGTCCAAAAGTGATTTCTAAGTAGAAACAAAATTAACTGTGTTCTTTTCTTTGATCAAAGCAGTCAGTTTAGCCACCTCTGCTAACTCCATGAACTTTTGCAGCCATTCATCCATTGTGGGAATCAAAGCGTCCTTCCATTTTTGTGCATAAAATAATCTTGCTGCTGTCAACATATATAACATCAAAGTTCCAATTTTTTTTTTTCAAATTCTTTATCCATTATGCCTGAAAGAAAAGTCTCTGGTTTTATCTGTATATTCACTTAAATAATCTTCTGTATTAAAATGTGAATCCTACTCCAATATTTCTTTGCTTTGTCACATGTTCACTGTAAAAAGTTCCTTCTTTACATTTATATTTCCTATATCCACTTGAGATAAATTTATACATTCTTGACAACTTATCCAGTGTTAGATACCAACAATGTATCATCTTATAAAAGTTTTCTTTTAAATTATAATTTAATCTGAATTTTGGACTTTTTGTCCAAATATTTTTCCATTGTTCAAGCATTACATTATATCCGAAGTTTTTTGCCCACTGAATCATACAATGCTTTACATACTCATTCTCCAAATTCAATGTCAATAACAATTTATAAACCTTAGCAATAATATGTTCATCACTACCATATAGTAAGATTTCCAATTCATTTTTCACAAAATCAAGTCCATAACTCTTTTTGTCTAGTTTAAATCTTCCTTTGAACTGTAAATTTTTGAACCAACAGCAAACACATCCTTCTTATATTAACTCCTCTTTAGATTTGAGGATACGGTCACTGTAATTTATTTATTATTATATTTATATACCGCCCTTCTCCCGGAGGACTCAGGGCGGTGCACAGCCAACCATAAGACCCTATTACAATATACAAAAGTTAAAAATAAATTAAATATTTTAGGGTGTCTAAAATTATACGCTCCCCCAATAAGTTAATTAAAAACCCAAATTTTAAAATCCCAATTAAAACGCAAATACTAAATTAAAAATCCCATTTCAGCCTAGGCCAGCCTGCTCGAAGAGCCAGGTTTTTAATGCACGTCTGAAAGCTCTCAGGTCCATATTAGTGCGTATTTATGGAGGCAGACCATTCCAGAGGGTGGGGGCTCCCACAGAGAAGGCCCTACTCCTAGGGGCCGCCAGACGACACATAGAAGCCGACGGCACCCGCAGAAGGCCCTCCCTGTGGGAGCGCACAGGTCGGTGGGAGATTACCGGCAGAACGCGGTCCTGCAGATACCCTGGTCCAATGCCATGGATCGCTTTAAAGGTCAAAACCAGAACCTTAAAGCGAACCCGGAAAACCACCGGCAACCAATGTAGCTCGCACAGGAGAGGCGTCACATGGGAGCTTCATGACGCCCCCATAACCACCCGCGCGGCTGCATTTTGTACCAGTTGGAGTCTCCGGGTGCTCCCCGCAGGGAGCCCCATGTAGAGAACATTACAGTAATCCAGGCGAGAGGCGACAATGGCATGAGTGACCGTACGTAAAGCATCCTGATCCAGAAAGGGCCACAACTGGTGAATCAGGCGAACCTGATAAAAAGCCCCCCTGGAGACGGCCGTAATATGGTCTTCTAAAGACAGCCGTGCATCCAGGAGGACACCCAAATTGTGAGCCTTCTCTGTGGGGGCTAAGATCTCTCCCCCAATAGCCAGCGACAGAGTCAGCTGACTATATTGGGGCGCCGGAAACTACAGCCACTCAGTCTTGAAAGGGTTGAGCCGGAGCCTGTTCCCGCCCATCCAAATCCGCACGGCCTCCAGGCACTGGGATATAGCCTCCACAGCATCGTTGGGGTGGCTTGGGGTGGAGATGTAAAGCTGGGTATCATCCGCATACAGATGACACCTCACCCCAAAACCACGGATGATCTCCCCCAGCGGCTTCACATAAATGTTGAACAAAAGAGGGGAGAGGACCGACCCCTGAGACACCCCACAAATGAGGGGCCTAGAGGTGGACCTCTCCCCCCCCCATCAACACAAATTGCGAGCGGTTGGAGAGGAAGGAGGAGAACCATCGCAGGACAGTTTCCCCAATCCCCAACCCCTCCAACCGCCGCAATAACCCCTCCAACCACCGCAATAACCCCTCCAACCGCCGCAATTTAAAGATATTATTTCACTATAAGTCCACCAGTCTGATCTCACCACAATTTCTTTTCTTAAAAAAAGTTTCCTCGGGAGACACCCAAAGAAGCATCTTTGCAGACAACCTTGTTTTATATTCCTTCCAAACTCTTAAGATAGCACATCTAACAAAGTGATTATTAAAACCAACATTTATTTTAACCTTATCACACCATAAATAGCCATGCCATCCAAATCTTAATTCATGGCCTTCTAGCACAAAGCAAGAAAGATATTAAGTGAGTTTTGCCCTATTTTTACGATGTTTCTTGCCACCGTTGTTAAGTGAATCACTGCAGTTGACAAGTTAGTAACACAGTTGTTAAGTGAATCTGATTTCCCCAATGACTTTGCTTGTCAGAAGGTTACAAAAGTTGATCACATGTCCCCAGGACACTGCTACTGCCATAAATACATGCCAGTTGCCAAATATTTTAATCAGGTGACCATGGGCATGGGGATACTACAATGGTCCTCAGTGTGGTAAAAATAGTTAGTTTTTTTCAGTAGTGTTTTAACTTTGAACAGTCATTAAACACAGGGGTGGGATTCTACCAGTTCGCACCTATTCGCTAGAACCGGTTGTTAATATTCTAAGCAGTTTGGAGAACCGGTTGTTAGAAGAAATTACTGGCCTAATCCTGTAAGGAAGGTAGGAAGGAAACATTCTGGTGTTGCTTATAGAAACTGCCTCTCCGTTAACCCTTAATACGTTCTTGGCAGGACTACATTTCCTGTCTCAGGAATGTCTCTGGAGTTTTTTTTTCCTCCTTTGCTGGTATTTTGCTTGTGTGGAGTGACCATTCAAAGTTACAATGGCATTGAAAAAAGTGACTTATAACCGTTTTTCACACTTACGACTGTTGCAGTATCCCCACAGTCATGAGAGGCCAGACAAGGAGAAGTGAGCCTCGATGTGAGTGATGTTGAGTTGGCCATGCCCAGCCAGTCACATGACCACCAAGCCATGCCCACCAACTTAGCCATGCCCACAGAACCAGTTGTTAAAAAATTTGAATCCCACCCCTGATTAAACAAAATCAAGCACAGCCTGTTAAACTTCCATCCCAGATGCCCAGGAATGCCCCACTACATCTTAATGACCATGATGTAGTAATTTTCCCATCACCATTTCATGCTGGGTGTGAAGAGAAGTGCAGCTAGGTGGATGCCCTAATCACTGTCCTTTAATTCTCCCAGATTAAAGAAGAGTATCGGTGGCCAGGCTCGGTCCTGAGGCAGAATAAAGCTTAGCCATTAAAGGCAAGACAATTTTTGTTGACCTATTTTCTTCCTGAATCAAGGACTCAAGAAGTGCCTGTTAACATTGCCATAAAAAAGTGCTCTGGTAAACATTTGACAATGGGATTTAAAGGAATAAATCCTGAAATTAATAAGAAAATCTCTGCTGTGTCTGATTATCTTACAATGAGTTGTACTGAAAAAGATATTGTCTTGTGGGATTTTGTGCGCATGAGAAAGGTTGCTTCAATTCAATTGTTCACACTGTGAGTCAAACTTAACCTATTAGCTCTGGGCAAATCGCAATGTTTTAAACATTACGTATGAGTCTGTCTTTGTGTGTATAACAGTTGTGTATTGCGTGGTTATATAACACACACACACATACACATATAAACATACAAATAATCACAAGCCTACAGCTATAATAAGAAACTGCAAATAAAAATAGGTTATTCAAAAGCTTGGGAGGATGTCTATATGCACAAAACGAATTTACCCAACAAATGAAAATGCATAAACGATGGGAATATGTGCTAGGAAAAAAGCTTATCATCTTGCCTAAAATACTTAAGAAGCATATATTAAAACATACACAATTGAAGTTAATACATGTTTCCTGTTTCATTTAAACATCCAATAATATTAACTGTATCTTTATGTACAGTAGGTCCAGAAATTAAGAAATACCACGAAGGAGGTAACAAATCTTACTTAGCCAAAAATAATTTCCTATGTTCTTTTTTTCATTTCTCAAAAATAAACTTACACGTAATGAAGGACAACTGGTTCTATAGCAAGGGTGACAAACTCAAGGCTCAGGGGTCAGATCCGGCCTGTGGGATGCTTAGATCTGGCCCGCAAGGCCACCCTGGAAACAACGGATTGGACCGTGATGCCTCTGTCATTGAAAACAGCTCAGGAGGTCTGCAGGCTCCAGAACCTTCCCTCAAGCCTCCGGACGGGCAAAACGGCTCCCTGGGCTCCAGAGGCTCTTTGGAAGCCAGAAATGGGCCCATTTCTGCCCTTCCTGAACTTCTGGATGGCCCATTTTTTGTCCTCCCTGAGCCCCCATGGATGCCCTGCACTTACCTGCATTCAAATGGGCCATGTGGGGGCTTCTGGGAGGGGCAGGGTGGGCAGGGCCAGACAGGAGTGGGATTTGGGGGTTCTCCGAAATGCACAGAATCTTAGCTAGGGGCTCTCCTGAACCCCTGCAAACCCCCAGGAGTCCATCTTGGCTATAATCGTTGTAATTCTAAGGATCTGTTGTATGTCTTTTATACCGTTGTGAAGTTTGAACCATTCATTAAACCAAGGGTTGTATGTCAAAAATACCTGTAATCACTTTCTTCTTTTTTAAAAAAGTACCTCATCCCTGCAGAATCTCCTCCTAGGTTACACTTTTAAAAATTACTATTTTAGAAGCAAGTTGTGGCAATGATACTTTTATATTACAGGATGGAGAAGATCTCCTCCTTTTTTTCCTCCCAAATGTTTAATTTTTTTTGGTAGAGGGAGGCTTATGTTTATATAACCATATTTAAAACTGTATAAGCTTACTGGACATTTAACACATCTATGGAACTCATTATCAAACAAACAACAGCAAGATGCGAGGAATCAAACACCTTTATTTGTGCTTTATCACTGAATATTTGGAAGTTTACACTTGTAGATGATCCTGATCCCACCTGATTTAAGCCATCACATTGGTTAATATTAATTCTGATATTTAGTGCTGAAGATTTTAAGATAATAAGCTTCCTTATGGAGCCTTTTATTAGTAAGAATACCCAAACACTTACACACACTAGAACAAAGATATTGTGTCTAATTTCCCCCTGGAAACTGAGGGTTTCCATAATCAGGGAACTAAGCTACCTCTTTCCACAGTGACCAACAAAGTGGTCTTTTACGAAGACTCAAAAATAGGTCATAAAGAAAGCAATCCTTTCCTACTCTTTTTATCCAGTAACTGAATATCCAGAATGTAGCTGCTCTGGCTAGTAGGTAAGTAATGAATCGGGCATATTTGAAGACAGTGCCTCTACTCTGGAAAGAAAAGATTGTCCATTGGTATTAGATTGGTGGTGGGGTTTCTTTATGACTTGTGGACTTCAACTCCCAGAATTCTTGAGCCAGCAGGAATATGGCTGGATCAGGAATTCTGGGAGTTGAAGTCCACAAATCATAAATGTGCCATAGTTCCCCATCCCTGCATTAGATACTCAGCAGGTAAATCTTAGAGTTTTTCTAATGTGAGTTAATATAAAATGATGAATAAAAGGGAAGGAAGCATTGTGGTACAGCTGTATAAATAATCTCTATCTCCTTCAATCTTGGTAGCTATGGTTTTATCAAAGAAAGAAAAAGGAAGCAAAGCTTTCAGTGTGGTATAAAAATGTTGCAAAGATTGTTGTTGCATTGCTTTCATTTGTCATTCAACCATGCATGTTTATATACATGAGGTGAAGTTGATCTGACCTTATAAAAAAGGATGGGGGGTTTCTTTGTATCCACAATAATAGGAAACAATTACGGAACTATCAAATAAACTGTAACACCATGGAGAAAATCTCATTTATTGGTCATTTTAACTGGTGGAAAACAACTACATAAGTCCTTGACTTATGCCCATAATGGAGCCTGCCCGTAATAGTTGTAAGATGTCATGGTCATAAAGAGGATAATCACATGATTGGCCCAATTTTACATATTTTCCCAGACTTAATAAGCATACAGCAGGCTGAAATGTGGGGCATCTGGCTGGGTGCATCACAAATGTGGCCTACAGCAGAGCGATCTGATGAATGATAACATTCAGCAGCTATGGTGCAAACTGATCTCACCATACAGTGTTAATTTTTCTTCACACGATTCAGCACCAAGTCACATTATGAACAGCCATTCTGAGCTGGCTACCAAACCAGCTTAAGCCCATAAAGCTGGAATTTCATGCCAGCTCTTATAGAAAGCAACAGCATGCTATTCAAATCAAATGCTTAGTACAAGCTGATATTTTGCTTGGTGTTCAATGGTTAGGTAGCAGTTAGGAGAAAATGATAAGTAGGTTTTGACCAGCTTAAATGCTTACCTGCAGCCTTCAGGAATAATAGAATATTAGGGGCATAATTTATAATAATGAGGTTTAGTAGCAAATTAACAATTGGCACATTAAAAAGCCCATTTCCCAGGCGTTTGTGAACTGCTCTCTTCAAGAATTTCTGGAAAGCACTACTTATTTGAAGGTAATAGTGTTTGGCCATGTGAATTGCCCTCAGGAGTTTTTTAACATGGTTAAGAGACCAGTTATTCACTTTCTAATGGCCATAGAAGTAAAAATGCTTACTTGATTGTACTATATTTTAATTACAACAGAGTCTAGTGAGCTTCTAAAGACTGCTTATCTCAGCAGCCCTATTAAGACTCTGCAATTTCTTGTAAATACAGAAATAAATAAATAAGAAACCTTAACCGCTTCTTTGCCAGCAAAATTAAGACCACATTCCGGTCCAGATGCAAATATTTATGAAAAATTGCAAAACAAAAACCATATCTTCATATGCAATTTACTATCTACACAGAGCTAAAACATGTTAAAAGTATTGCAGGAAGAATCATACCTATCATCCCACTTCAAAAAAAAAAATGACACTTCAAAAGACACAGTTTCAGCATGATTTTAGATGGATTGTAGTGCAACCGATCTAATTGTACAGCTAATCCATTTTCCCCTCCTTAGCAGTTTTTCTGTGATTAGTAAAGAACAGAAGAAATAGGGGGGAAAGGGGGGGGGCAAGAGTATGTATAAATATTGTAATACTCTAGGACAATAAGGGAACTGGAATACTACAAATACTAGAAGGGATAGTTAACGCAGGAGTGTCTAACCTTGCTAACTTTAAGACCTATGGACTTCAATTCCCAGAATTCCCCAGCCAGCCATGCTGCCTGAGGAATTCTGGGTTTCAAAGTCCACAAGTCTTATAGTTGCCAAGGCTGGACATCCCTGAATTAGATAAACTAGATATGTTTGGCTTGCAGACAAGAAGACCAAGAGTGGTCTGCCCATACCTAAAAAGTGATCACATTTTAAGGGATGAACCTGTTTTAGTTGACCCTTGAAAGCAGGACAAGGAACAGAAAGCTGAAATTAGGCGTTGGTTCTTACCTGATACGCCGGTTCTCTCCGAGCTGCGAAGGAGCATCCATTTGATTGGGTTGGTTCAGTCTTCGTCTTGATAGGCTGAGCTTATACTTCGGAATGCTCCTCCTCCTCCACGAGACTCCTCCCAGCATTCCCCAGTTTTAGCGAAGATCGCAGTAGAAAGCAGGTGTTGTTCTGAGAAACTAGTACATTAGCTTGGTCGCATAGCAGGACTCCCACAGACGGAAGGAATAAAAACAGACAGCAATAATACACACAGGGTGGGGATGGATGCTCCTTCACAGCTCGGAGAGAACCGGCGTATCAGGTAAGAACCAACGCCTATTCTCCTACAAGCTGCTCGGAGCATCCATTTGATTGGGACATACCGAAGCTTGGCCTGGACTACGGGCAGGATGCTGACTGGACCTGGAGTCTGTCGCTGTCCTGCACAACACCCCGTAGCACCCTCCTACCAAAGGCCGCATCTGCAGATGCAAAGACATCAATCTTATAGTGTCTGATAAAGGGGGAAGGAGACGCCCATGTGGCGGCCTGACAAATGTCTGAGATAGGGGCTTGGGTGGCCCAAGCCACCGTGGTGGCAGCACTGCGAGTGGAGTGCGCTGTGATACCCCTGGGGACTGCTAGGGCCTGGGCCTGATAGGCTTTGGCAATGGTGGCCCGCAACCAATGACCTATGGTGGTGGATGAGGCTCTAGTACCCTGACTATGAGGCAGAAATACAACAAACAAAGCCTCGGTCCTTCTAAAGGAGGCCATGCAATGGATGTAGACCTTCAAGGCACGTCGGACATCCAACTTATGCCACTGATGTTCCAATTCTCGGGAAGGTTGAGGACAGAAATTGGGCAAGACCAACTCCTGTGCCCTATGAAAAGCCGAATTGATCTTTGGAATAAACGTGGGATCCGGCCGGAGGACAACCCTATCTGCATGAATAACACAGAGATCTGACCTGACAGACAGGGAGGCCAACTCAGAAATGCGCCGAGCTGAAGTAATGGCCACTAAGAAAACAACCTTATATGAAAGAAATAGTAGTGAGGTGGAACGAATCGGTTCGAAAGGAGGCTTGGTAAGGGCCAGAAGGACCTTGTTCAAATCCCAGGTAGGGTAACGATGAACCATAGGCGGTCGTAAATTAGTAGCACCCTTAAGGAAGGAGCGAATAAGAAGGTGATGAGAAAGAGATGGGAAATTCTCATGGTCAATCACGGAAGACAGGGCAGAAACTTGTCTTCTTAAAGTATTTGGTGAGAGCCCCCGATCGAGACCAGCTTGCAAAAAATCCAAAATTTGAGCAATCAAAGGAGATCGCGGATCAATATGAAATTTGGAACACCAGTTTGTAAATATGGACCAAGTTGCATTATAAATGCGATTTGTTGAGGGGCGCCTTGCAGCCTGGATGGTTGAAATAACCTTATTGGATAGTTTCTTGCTGATTAAACGCGACCGTTCAACCTCCAGACGGTCAATTGGAACCACTGAGGGTTCGGATGTTGAAGAGGACCCTGGGTTAGCACAATCCTGTCCGGAGGAATCCTCCATGGTTTGAACACCGACAGACAACAGAGGTCGGCGAACCAAGGCCATCTGGGCCAGTATGGAGCTACCAAAAGCAGATCCGCCTGTTCCTCTAGCATCTTCCGTATGACCTGAGGAATCAAAGGAAGAGGAGGAAAAGTGTACAAGAGTCCTGGGGGCCACGGGCAGCGAAGGGCATTGAAATTCTCCGCCCCTTGAGAGGGGAATTTGGACACGAACCATGGCAGGTGGTCATTGAGAGGGGGGGTGAAGAGATCGACCTCCAGAAGACCAAACCTCGTGATTGCCTCTTGAAAGAACGATGGATGAAGACGCCACTCTGTGTGATCGACTGTGGCCTGGCTGAGCCAATCTGCCTGGGTATTGCAGATGCCCGAGATGTGTTCTGCCCTGATAGAGAGTAAATTTGTCTCCGCCCAACGACAGAGACGTTCCGCCTCCTGCATGAGAGGTTGAGACTGTGTGCCCCCTTGTTTGTTTAGGTGCGCCTTGGCAGATGTATTGTCTGTGAGAACTAAAATATGCTGGTTGCGTACCTGCGGTAGAAGAGACCGAAGGGCCAGATGAATTGCCCGAAGTTCCAGCCAATTGATATTGTGAGACTGTTGCCTTGTTGACCAGCGACCTTGAACTGTGGATGATTGAAGGTGTGCACCCCAGCCGAGCAGGCTAGCGTCGGCGGGGCTCCTTGAAGAGACAACCCTTGTTGGTTGTGGGTTGGGACCACCAGAGAAGTGATGTGAGAATTTGGGTTGGAACTTTGACCTTGTGACCGGAATTGCTGAGACCAGAACGTTGAAACGGCAGAAGGAACCACTGAAGGGACCTGGAATGAAGACGAGCCCAAGGAATAATAGAAATACATGAGATCATCTTCCCAAGAAGGGTAGAAAGATCAGCTAGAGAAACTGTATGCCGTGACCTGATCAGCTGCACTAGTTGTTGTATACTTTTATGCCTTTCGTCTGAAAGGTAAACCTTGCATGCCCGTGTATCAATGATGGCACCTAAGTGTAACAATCTTGTAGAAGGAATTAACTGGCTCTTGTCTCGATTAATAGCAAAGCCATGTGCTTGCAAAATGCGTAGAGTCGTCTGAGTATCGCGGACAGCTTGGGTAGAGGAGCTGGACAAAATTAAAATGTCATCTAGATAACAGTGCAACCTGATGGGAAGAGCGCGAATATGGGCAGCTAGAGCAGCAAGGACCTTAGTAAAAACCCGAGGAGCAAAGGCTAGGCCGAAGGGAAGAGCCCAATATTCAAAATGTTGACCGTTATAGCAGAATCTTAAAAACTTACAATGTGATGGCCTGATCGGAATATGCAAATAAGTTTCCGTGAGATCTACTGAGGTGAGAAAATCTCCCTCTCTGATACTAGCAAGGATGAAATGTAAAGTGTGCATCTTGAATTTGCGATACACTAAAAATTTATTGAGTCGTTTGTGGTCCAAGATCGCTCTTCACCCACCAGAACTTTTTTTAACTAAAAAGAGTAGAGAATAAAAACCACGCCCCCTTTGGTCTGCGGCAACAGATTGAATGGCCCGTATGTGTAGAAGATGCAGTATGGCTGCTTCCATGAGGTTATGCTTAACCAAATTTTTGGAAACAGGGGATACCCTGAAAAAATCAGAAGGGGCGGACTGAAATTCTAAAGCAAGGCCAAACCTCACAGTGTCCCGGACCCAGGCGTCCGATATGGAAGCGTCCCAGCTATCCGCATAAAGCCCCCTATGGGAAAAGACTCTCCAAGGCTAACGTGGACGCCTGAAGGATCTACTGCCGGAAGATCAGAATGACCGTCTGGATTGGCCACCTCTCCGGTATCGATCCCCAGGGTCGAACCTGTCTGAGCAAAATCCTGGACGAGGAAATTGGGATCTGGACGGTTGAGACAGAAAGGAACTCTGGGAGTAAGGTTGAAAGAAATTTCTCCGAAAGGACTGGGGGTACCTTGGGTCAGACTTCCGAAAAAGAGAAGGAAGAATCTTTTTCTTATTCCAGGTCTCAATGAGAAGCGGATCTAAAGAGGGACCAAACAGCTTGTCACTGTTAAGAGGAGCAGAAGGAAGCTTAGATTTGTGCATGATGTCCGCCTGCCAAGGCTTAAGCCAAAGGAGGCATCTGGCTGAGAGATGAGATGCAATGGCTCTGGTAGAGAATTTTACCGCATGAAAGGTCGCATCGGCTGAAAATTCTGTAGCCGCCGTGAGCTTAGCTATGTCCTGATGGGTCCTTAGATTAGATGCAGGGACATGCTCACGAAGTTCTTTCAGCCATCTGAGTGAAGTCCTATTGAAAAATGAAGCCGCCGTGGCAGCTCTGATAGCACAAGCATCAGAGTGATGGGCTTTGCGCAGCGCTACCTCGGCTCTTTTATCCTCAGGCCTTAAAACCTCAAGCGGCTCGCTTGGAAGAGGAGAAGGAGAGGCGAGACCCACAATGGGTTCATCGACCTCCGGGATATTTAACAAATTGAGGTATTCCGGGGCCAGTCTCCTATCGTAAGTAGTAGGAGCCGGGCATGGAACGGGGGAACGGAACTGTTTTTGAACTAGTTCCATAAACATTGGAGGAACAGGAATCACTTCAGCGTGAACAGTAGGCTGATGAAAGAATAGATCTTGGGGACCCTCCTCTGTAGGATACACGGGGGAAGCTGATGTGTCGATGCCTGCCATTTTAGTCGCCTTGAAGAGGAGGGATTTAAATAGGTGAGGCTGAAACAGACCAGTAAACACCGGTTGGTCCGGGGAGAGACCCTCATCCTCGGACAACCCCCCCTCTAAAAGATCCGGTTCGGATAAGGAGTGTTCCGCCTTATGAAAGGACTCTAGGTCACTGTGTTCCAAATGTTGCATTTGAAACAGCTCCTCAGCCTCCATCTCCAGATCTCCTCCCTGAGTGTCCTGCATCGGAATATCCTCAAAAGGTATTACCTGATCAGCAGGTAGTTCCGGCCTGACTAGAGACTGGGGTGGCTGAGTCTCAGGTTCAACAGGGACAGGCTGATGTCGTGTCATGACAGCATGTTGTAAACCGGCAGAAATCCCCTGCCTGATCGCCATCTCCATCCATGATCGCATTTGAGGCGGAATCTCCTCAGGCAAGGAAGATTCCTGGCAAAGGCCTGCAGCAGTGGGGGTAAAGGTGGCCTCAGGAGGACCCCTAGAGGCTGGCAGGTCAGATGACTGAGTCTGGTGTTCCAGAGAACCATGACTATGCCTGGAGGAGAGGGAAACATCTAGTGGGGGAGGACAGACATGAGAAGAGGGCCCACGAGTAGAAGGAGAAAGGTGCTGAGAAAGTCTTTGTACCTCACAAGCACACTTATCTATTGGTTTCTCTAAGGCCCTATGGCACCTTCTGGCATCACGCTCAGAAGCTTTAGAAATACCCCCACATTTTTGCATTTGGATTTTGATTTTGCATGCGAGGCAGAAGGCCGAGAACCGCTACCCCCTGCCATAATAAGTCTGTATAATATAATTGCTGATATCTATGCAAATGAGGCGGTCGGCACGCCCAGGGACCTTGCCCAGCAGGGAGGGAGCCCTGATAATAATATATTCCCCTTGATCAAATAATTGGATTTATAAATTTGCAAAACTGGAAGAAAAAGAATTGGATCACCAATCAGCCAGATTAAGAATGCCAGTCAGGCCTACTCAAAAACAAAAAGGCCCAGAACAGCAATATTGCACAGGCTGACTCAGGCCTAGGGTGCTTGCTGTATGCTGCTGGGAAAGACTGTGAGGCTTAGCCAACAAAGTTCCAGAAATCTTAAGAATAATAAGGCCTTCTGCCTTATAGGAGATCCTAGGAGAGCACAAATTACTCCACACAGTCAACAGTTAGGGCACAAAGGAAGGCCACGAGGCTCTGTGGCCGTTAGAAAACAAAATGGCGGCCGCCCGAATTTTGGCGCGCGCGCGCTCCCCAGCAGCAGCGGTCCAGCTAATGGAGGACCGCAAGGAAAAACCAACACTTAGAAAGTTAAAAGAAGGAGGGAAACGATCGCACTCCACTCCCTCTAAGAAAAAACGGCATTCGGGGAATTTTAGAGTAATCGGCTTGCCACGCTGTGAAAAAGCGGCGCAAAACGAAATCGGCAGGGGGGCGGCGGGGGGGCTGGAAAACAACGTTCCAGGGGACCCCCTTTTATTGAGGGGAGGGCTGAGAATCCTACCCCCAATTACTGATTTGGGCCTTGATCACCCAAAGGGAGAACAGAGGGATTGTGCTCTCAGTGCCCAAGTAAATACAAGTAAAAACAGAATCAAATCGAAATGCAAAAAAACGGAAGAATAGAAAGTTCAAAGACAACGAAAGGACACTGAAGAATAAAGAAGGGATAAAATAGAATTGGAAAAATACAGAAATCACCTGCTTCGACCAGAACAAGCTCTAAAAACAACCTATTCAGATGAGGCTGAGCTAAAACTGGGGAATGCTGGGATGAGTCTCGTGGAGGAGGAGGAGCGTTCCAAAGTTTAAGCTCAGCCTATCAAGATGAAGACTGAACCAACCCAATCAAATGGATGCTCCGAGCAGCTCGTAGGAGAATAAAAGGAAATTCAGGCTGATTTTCATGAGGATGAAATCTGCTAAGCAGTGGAAGAGTCTATGCTGGATTCCATCTTGTTGGAGATTATCAAACTGTAGTGACTTGACCACCTGCAAGGAATAGCTTAGTGGGTTTCTTCACAGAACAGATTGTTGTACCAGATGTCCTATAGGTACCTTCCAACTCATGCATTCTATGATTCTATGAAACCATGTTCAAAGGAGAGAAAAAATTCCCAACCTATCTGCTTGAACTTTGAAATATATCCTCCTGTCAGGCTTCATACCCAGGCTTGGCAGTAAATCACAAGTCTCCAGTCACATAACATCAATTCAGCTCTCAGGGGGATTTGGTAGAAGACTCCAGACACAACTCAGCTAGATTAGAAACTTCACAGGAGACAAGAATGAAGCTTCACATCACAACAAGTGATTATCCACTGCTTCATAAAAAAAAGTGAGAGGCCTTATATATCTATGCTCTAGAGCTTAAACATTAGGCTTCTTCCTGCTTTTCCAAGTTAACTGATAGTTGGCAAGTTGTTTGATGGCCTTGGGTAGCTCCTGAAAATTTATTGGTTGGTTAGTTGGTCTACCATTTCAATCATAAAGTGACTCTAGCTGGCTTACACAATAGAATTAATACATCAAGAATGATCCAACCATGACAAACAACAGACATTAAAATCTCCCCTGTCCCTTACTGATTACTGTTTGTCTGCTCCACCCATACGTGTGGGGTCTTCAACAACCTTGGACAAGTCCATGGGTATCATTAATTCCTGAGCTGCAACCAACCCTCATTAAGAAAAGGTTTAAATCTCACAGAGCCATCCATCACGACTCCTGCAAGGGTAGTTCAGGAAGGAACACCACCGCACAATAGGGAGGCTGCAACAACACAGGAGCAACAACACCAAATTTTCTTTAATGGCCAGCTTCATAAAATGTCTCACAATTGGTTATGAGTCACGGTTCTGTGAGTACCATAAGAGAAATCTGAAAAGAAATTTCTACTACTGCAACTATTACCACTTCTACTATTACTACTCAGAGAGACAGATGCCTCAGACTCAGGGCTGCGATTGATACCAAAACAAACTCGATGAGAGATGAACACTGTGCCTGCCAGATTCCAGTAACACTCTCTCATAAGAGAGGACTTATGATAGATCAATCCAACCCTGACCAGCAACTACCAAAGATCTAAGACAGTGATGGCTAACCTTTTCAGCACCAAGTGCCCAAAGTGCATTCGTGCACTCATCCCCAAAATGCAATCCCACCTCCATGCATATACCCTGCCTCCTGCACATACATATGCATCGCTGCACATGCACCCTGCCCCTTGCCCCCCACACATGCATGGCAGAGACCCAAAGACCAGCTGGCTGGTGGGAGGTGCCCGCATGCATGCATGGTAGAGCTGAGCTGGGGCAGCCCACAGAGAGGGCTCTATGAGCCACCTCTGGCATGCATACCATAAGTTCGCCTTCACGTATCTAAGGATTGCTAAGAATCCATGAACCTGGGATAAGAACAGGGAAGTCATAAGAGGAGGATCAATGTAAGAAACTAAAACTCTCTTCCCAATGAGAGGGGGCCCTATCTCCTATCACAGGGGTCCCTAATCCCCAGACTGTGGCGTGTTGGGAACATGTGTGCAAGCAAGTGAACGGGTGATTGAGCATGCGGAATTGGTGCAGAACCATCCCTTCTTCCCTGCTGCCGATGACCGGTCCACAGAGCTGGAAAAGTTGGGACCACTGTCCTATCATTTCTCTCTTTCTCTGTGCTTGACTCCTGCAAATACTTATCTCTAACAATTGTCTCATAAATTGAGAAAAGTAGATGAGCAGAGATTAAACAAAATGTCAGAAAGGTCAGCTAAATGGCCCGCATACACTCCTACACAAAACCCAGATGCTATTTCTGTTGAGAGGAGAAATTTCAAGGCTTGGCATGTGGATTCCCACTGCTAAAGTGAACCTATCAGTGTTGGAGGAGAATGCTAAAGAAACAGAAATGGCACCCGATGAACAGGCAGTGAAATTCACATTACTAACATGTTTCTGCTTGTACCTGCTGCTTTATTCAGAAGCAAAATAAGTTTCATGTAGGTACAAATGAAGTGGGCGAGAGAGCAACAAAACTGTTAAAAAATGCATGTGTCAAATTCATATTACTGTTTAGATGGGCCACCTGGTGTATCTGAACCTGTTTGTATAAAAACATTGAAGGAAGCAAGGATCTTTCTAGCTTAAAAATAAGTATATTATAATATAAACAAGGATCTGTCTTTGTGAATGCAAGTATGTACGTTCATAGGAAGTACTCCACATTCAGAGAAGTCATGTAAATTGTACAATACAGGTAGTCCTTGACTCATGATTACATTTGGGAGCAGAATTTCCATTGCTATGCCAGGTGGTTGTTAAATAAGTTATGTCTGATTTTACAGCCTTTTTGCCATGGTTAATAAGTGAATCCCTCCAATTGTTAAGGGAATCACCTGGTTGTTAAGCGAATCAGTTTCCATTCACATTGTTTATTAGAAGCCAGCTGGGAAAGTTGCAAATGGCGATTATAGGACCTCGGGACATTGCAACTATTGTAAATACACATCAGTTGCCATGTGCCCAAATTTTGATTATGTAACCACAGCAGAGGTGGTATTCAGCAGGTTCTGACTAGTTCTGGAGAACTGGTAGCGGAAATTTTGAGTAGTTCAGAGAATCAGCAAATACCACCTCTGACTGGCCCCGCCCCCATCTAATCTCTGCCTCCCAAGTCCCAGCTGATCGGCTGGGTATTGTTTTGTTGCCCTGCACAGGAGAATAGATGTAAAAAGCAGGTTAGTGGAGTGGGGAGGGAGTGGGATTTTGCAGTAACCTTCCCCCAGGAGTGGGGAGGGAATGGGGATTTTGTAGTATCCTTCCCCTGCCACGCCCACCAAGCCACGCCCACAGAACTGGTAGTAAAAAAAATTGAATCCCACCACTGGACCACAGGGATACTGAAACGGTTGTAAAAGTGAAGCCCTACCACAAATCACTTTTTTCAGTCACTTAGCAAAGGGTTGTGAGTCAAAGACTACATTAAACAATGTTAATTGTTTATTTATTATTGTTTTTCCAATATGGCCATAAGAAATGAATGGAGTAAAAAATAAAAACCAAAAATAATAAATAAGATCAGTAAAATATAATATAATAATAATTAGTTCAGGGAACAAAAAAACAAAAACAAATGTAAGATGGTAACTTTATATTGATATGCACTTAAAATGATCAAATTACATATTTAAAATCTAAAACGTCTTTTAAAAAGTGACTCATATTTTTAAAAAATTAATATACAATTGATAAATTATCCTAATTCAGACTTGTTTTGCGGCGAATAAACTACTGCCCCTTTAGTGGATACTCTTTTCTGTTTATTTGCAGGGATCGACTCGGGCTGGGCGGCCGGCAGCCTCTCCTTTTAAAGGGAGGGTCCGCGCCAATACCACCACTGGCGAAAGGGCGAAAACTCCCCCCAGAATTTGACCCAATGTGGATATATTTTGAATATGAATTGACCACACAGAACACCCTCCCCTCTTGGTCTAGTCCGACCAATCAGGAGCCGCGCCTACGTGACGTAGTCCCTAAGTAGGCGGGGCTCCTGTGGACCCGACTGGACCTGCGCAGCTCAGTCGTGTCGTCGCTGTTGGCCGGTGCGGAAGGACCTGTTGATCCTCCTGCTCCCGGCCCCGGAAACTTCGGGAAGGTCGAGTCGGCCGCGTCACTCCTGGCGGGCCCAGCTCGGCTAGTTGATGTGGCTGTGCCGCTCCCTCCCGGACTTGGATTATCGTCGGTCTCGCCAAGGTCTCTATCTGGATGTTCACCAGGCCCAGGTGCGTAGTTGCGAAACTCGACCGGGGCTAGTGTTGAGGGTGTATATGTGTGAGTTAGGTCGTCGTTGTTTATTTGTGGGTTTGTTGTCTTGTTGTTGCTTAGTGGTAATTCCCCTTCCCCCCCAGGGTGATCGTGAGATCTGGGTAGGGTGCGGGATCTAATTTGATCGATATGCCGCTTCCAAGTCCTGTTATCAGAAGTGGTTAGGCGGTATGATCGTGGGCCTGTGATTTGTGTTATGGTGGCTGGCACCCATAAGGGATGTCCGATCAAGTTTTTTGCGTAGACTAGGTCTCCGATTTGGAAAGTCCTTATTTTACTGGAAGAATCAATCGGTTTATCTGTGGAGTATGTGGGGTGTAACCTGTCTAGGGGGGAGCGTAGTTTCCTCCCCATTAGTAATTCTGCTGGGGTCTTGTTAGTGATAGTGCTAGGTGTGGTATGTTGTAAGAATAGTAGTTTGTCAATTCGAGCCTGTATGGGGCCCTGGCCTAGTTTGTGTAGTGTCTCTTTGGTGAAACGAACCATGCGTTCGGCTCGTCCGTTCGCCGCCGGGTGTGCCGGCGCGGTTAGGGCATGCCGTATGCCCAAACTGGCGAGGTAACTCTCAAACTCTATTGCTGTGAATTGTGGCCCATTGTCAGATACTAGGGTGTCTGGCAAACCGTGTGTTGAGAACCATTTCCTGAGCTGTCGGATGACAGCTTCGGAAGAGGTTGACTGCATTAGGCTTACTTCTAGCCAGTTTGAATAAGCATCCACCAGAATTAAAAATGTGTGACCATTTGTCGGACCCGCGAAATCTATATGCAGTCTAGACCATGGTCCCCTGGGAACATCCCACTCTGTGGCCGGTGCTTTCGGGGGTGAGGGTCGGGATGTTTGGCATGGTTGGCAAACCCCAACCCAGTCCGTGACGTCCTTGTCTAAACCCGGCCACCAAACATAACTTCTTGCTAAGCTTTTCATTTTAACTACCCCTGGATGACCCTCATGCAATAGTCTTAAAATTTTAGTCCGTAGTCTTTTTGGAATAACCACTCTATCACCCCAAAGTACGCACCCCTTCATTACTGATAGTTCCATTTGTCTCTGTTTAAACTGTGTATACTCGTTCTGTAGCTGAATGTCCGGCCATCCCTTTACAATCCAACCCCTCACTTTATGCAGTAAGTTGTCGTTGGCGGTTTCTTGAGCGATGTCTGCTGCCGTAATCGGGAAATCGGTTAAAGTCTCAATTAAGAATGTTGTGGTACAAGGATTCGGGTCAGGGTCACTGTCCGGTAATGGGCAGCGACTTAATGCATCAGCGTGCAAAATTGATGGGCCGGGGCGGTAAAACAGAGTGTAGTTATATGCTGCAAGGAATTCTGTCCATCTTGTCATTCTGGGGGATAAAATATTAGGGGTTGCTTTGTTTCCAGCCAGGAGTCCTAACAGCGGTTTGTGATCAGTTATTATAGAAAACTGACGGCCATACAGGTATTCATGGAAACGTTTAATACCAGCAATTATGGCTAGAGCTTCTTTGTCTAATTGACTATAATTCCTCTGGCTTTTAGATAGTGTTTTTGAATAGAATGCGATTGGGGCTTCTCTGTTATCCGGTAGACAGTGGCTCAGAACGGCTCCGACCCCAAAAGGCGACGCATCGCAAGTTAGTATCAACGGCAATGTTTCATTATACTGTATAATCACCTTAGTTGAAGTCAGAAGCTCTTTTATTCGGTTAAATGCTGTTTCTTCCCGACTGCCCCACTTCCAAACTGCATTTTTGTCCAAAAGCCTATGCAAAGGTTCCGCCACTGTAGCTTTCTGTGGCAGAAAAACATGATAAAAATTTATTAGTCCCAGGAAAGCTTGCAGCTCAGTCTTGTTGTTTGGTGTGGGGGCGTCATTTATGGCACGGACCTTTCCTTCGGTTGGGTGGATACCGTCGCCATCAATAAGATATCCTAAAAATTCTATTTTTTCTGTCATCAATGTACATTTTTCTTTTTTAACCTTGAGCCCCGCTTCCGTGAATTTGGTAAGGACTTCTCTTAGACGATCTCGCAATTGCTCTTTGTTACTAGCTGCGATTAGTACATCGTCAAAGTATGGTATAACCCCCGGTATTCCCTGTAGGAGGCGTTCCATTAGCCCTTGGAAAATGCCTGGAGCCACGCTGACGCCAAATTGGAGGCGGTTGCATTTGAATGCGCCCCGGTGTGTAACAATGGTTTGGGCTTCAGCCGTTTTTTGGTCTACGGGTAGTTGCTGATAAGCCTGAGCCAAATCGAGTTTTGCAAAAATTTTTCCGCCTTTGATAGAGTGTAGCAAATGTTGTACCACCGGAACAGGGTATGCGCTTTGTTGCAGCGCATGGTTAAGGGTGGCCTTAAAATCCCCACAGATCCGAATCGACCCATCCGCCTTGATAGGGGTCACTATAGGGGTCTCCCACTTAGCGTGATCAACAGGTTCGATGACCCCTTGCTTAACTAGTTTATCTAGCTGTTCTTCTATTTTTGGTTTTAAGGCGAATGGTACTCTTCTAGCTTTTAATCTAATAGGTGTCACCTTAGGGTCTAGATTAAATGATATTGGGTTTCCCCGGTACTTGCCTAGTTCTCCGTTGAATAACTCCTGGAATTCTTGCACGAGGTCTGCTTCCCAATCTGTATCTGAAACATGGTTGATGCCGGTCATCCCGATTCCTAGCGGCTCGAACCATTCTAGACCCAAAAGACTTGGTCTGTTTCGGTCCACTATTGTTAAGGGCAGGATTTCAGTGTGATTTTGAAAGTTACTTGGAAATGTCCAACTCCCACAACTGGAATTCGATTTCCCTGGTAGTCTTTCAGTATTAGCTTCTGTCTCGAGAGTTGGCTCCGCTGTAAGCTTGGGATTAAATCTTTGATGTTGTTCCACGAGACCATGGAGAGGAACGAACCCGAATCCACTTCCATCTCGCACTCTCGTCCCTCAATGCCAACTGTAATGTGGACTTTTCTAATGTTTGTCGTATTTGCATGACCAATTATCACTGTTTGGTGTGTCTCTTGTCTTCTGTTAGATGATTCTTTGTATTTTCTATTCCTCCCGTCTTGGTTCCAACGGCTACTGGTCATCTGTTCTCCCTCTCTCCCTCTTGGGGGTGGGCTTCTTCTTTGTCTTGGGCTGTAACTGGTCCTGGCTCTGCATACTCTGGCAATGTGACCCCTTTTCTCACACTTCCTACAGATGGCATCTATAAAACGGCACTCTGATCTGGGGTGATTTCCTCCACATCGATTACATTCGAAATCAACCCTTCTGTTTGGCCGCTCTTTTCCCCCTTTCGTAGTCTTTAGATGGCATACCTCGTCTTCCTCATTACTGTCTTCGGATTCTAGGTCCTCATGGTGTGTCGTGGTTTTTTCTCCCTCGCTTTGAGGTCTGATCGTCTCCTTGCTATTGTAGAGTGCGGCGTGATTGATTTTTTTCATTTTTGCCACCGACTTTTGAGCGGTTTCGGCTGCGGTAGCTTCCTCTATCGCCTCATTAGCTGTTATCTTAGGTCGGTTAAGTAATTTGCTCTGCAATATTGGGTCTTTTAACCCCAGTACGATCCGATCCCTCAAAGCCTCATTGAAATCTGAAAATTCACAATCCCCCCCAATGTCTCTTAACTCTGCTACGAAATCCGCGATGGACTCACCCTCTCTCTGGTTTCGGAGGTAAAATTCGTGGCGCTTGATAAGGCAGGAGACTGTAGGAGCATAGTGTGCTCGCAGGATTTTTTCTAACTCCGGCCAGGCTAACGTCTTCACATCCGTTGGTGATGCCAGATTTTTTGCCATTTTGAAGACTGCTGGACCGCAATGCGTTAGGAATACCGCTCTCTTTCTGTGCTCCGACACGCTGCTCAGCTCGCTGCTCTCTAGAAACATGAGGAAGCGATCGATGTACGTCTGCCATTCTTCCTTTGCCGGGTTGAAATGTTCTGGTGGGGGGTTGTTTCCGGCCATTTTGCCGCTCGAGTTTCGCCGCTATTCACTCACTGCTGGTGCTGTCTCGATCCCATCCTCGTCGCCAGTGTTTTGCGGCGGAATAAACGAGACTGCACACCTTTAGTGAGATAGCTCTTTTCTGTTTATTTGCAGGGATCGACTCGGGCTGGCGGCGCGGCAGCCTCTCCTTTTAAAGGGCTGGCCGCGCCAGATACCAGCCACTGGCGAGGGCGAAAACTCCCGCCAGAATTTGACCCAATGGATGGTAAGTATTTTAAATATGAATTGACCAACCCAGAACACTAATCTTTTAGGATCCCCCCCCTTGAAGGCCTCTAGACTAAGGGTTGTTCAACTGCATTATGGGAAATATTGATTATTCTATGGACTGGTGCTTTGCAACATGTCAGCCTCCCACTTTTTAAACAAAGAGAATCTTTAAAAAAGAAAAATGGTGGGCCAGGGAATCTTGTGTGCATGAAGAAAGATTTAATTTGTACCATCAGCACTAAGAGGTATTATGACGTTTACTTCGTTGACATAAATACTTTGGTTGCAGACAATTAGTATGCAGGGCAGGACATAAATCAGTCCCTTAGTTCTGACTAAAGATTATACTGTATGTTATATATGAACATGACTTTTTAAACATGTAAATATTAATTGAATATTATTACTTACAAGAGGTGATATCAGCCACTCAGCCCATCTATTGCCAACACTTCTTCTACAGTAAGTTTCCTTACAAAGTTCTCTCTCTCTCTCCCTCCCTCCCCCCTCCATCCCACCTGGGTTTTTATAATAGCTTTGTAAGCAATTTCACTCCATAATCAAACTATGTATTTCCCTAAATAAGTAACATGCACACAATAAGTAAATGCACCTATCACATGAAATGACACGTGTGGGTCCCTGTATCATTTTCATTTATGCATTAACAATGTATGCCTTTGCTCTTGCTATGGTACCGAGTCACTAATGAAGATAGGCTTTGTAGCACCACGGTGGCGGGTGGGTACTGCTGGTGGGGAAATGCTCTGGGTGACATCGCTGTGAAACCTTGACCGGTAGTCACTCATGACAGCGTCAATTTCCATAACAAGAACAATTCATGCTCTCTGTTTGGCATTCTATTTTCCAAGCTGGTGCCCTCTAAATATATTGATGTTACAACTCTCACAGGTTCTAGCCAATACAAAAGGTCAGGTTGGGAAAAGCAATGATAAGGAATGGAACAGTGGTGTCCCTCAACCTGAGGCCTTTTCCATGGGTTGAGGCTGTCATTCCAAGAAAACCACATTGTCAAGGAGATCTGCAACCTCTCCATACCTAGAGAAGTATGCATGGAAGCTTGCTGTAGCTTTAGAGAAAGACTCCACCTTCCCCTTAAAATTAAGGAGTATCAGCCGTTATGAAAACACATAACTTTCTCTTCGTTAACAAGCACAGCCGGGGACCAAAACAGATTGATGCTGACTTCAGCTCCTGCTGTATCTAAAAACCACAGTGTCGGTGTGATCAGCCAACACTTATAGTCTGTCTTTGTTTTGTGCTACCCTGAGGATGAATTATTCATAAGACTCATTTTATATGCCTATTATGTCTGGTGGCAATAGCACCATGGCTCAAGGCACCAGGAAACCTTGGCACTCGGCTAGAGGCACAATCTTGTACGCCATCCAGGGGCTTATTGCATACTCTCTGGGTTAGTGAAGCAAACCTTGGGAGTTAACAGTGGCATCAGCTGTGGAGGCAGCTGTTTTGCCCATCCTCCACGCAAGAGGAAATATACTGCAGGGATCACTTCCCTTTCCTCCAAGCAGCGTGCAAATGAGGAGGAGCAGGGGAGAAATTTAGGTATCAAAGAAAAAACAGTTTGCCCTGTTGTTTGGTTCCATTTCCCATCTTTGATTCTGGGCTTATAAGATGTTTGTAACCAAAGCAGACCTAGTCTAAGTCCATGACCAGCCAGGACCGGTATTCACAACAATGATGATCAGATTCATTAACAATTAATAGAGAAAATAACAATAGCAGGGAATGAACACATAATTCTGGAAATCGGGCAATAATTTCTCAAGCTGCATAGGCACCTTGACTAAGCGGTTCTCTTAGCTCTTTTCGGAATCTAATAGAGCCTTTCCACAACAATGAGAGTTATTACAATTCCATCTGGTATCATTTATCTGCAGATGAGAGACGTGCAGGCGGAGAGGTCCACAATCTAATTTACTAAAATGGCAGCCTTAGATTAACTCTTGCTGTATATGGCCATGCAGCCCATTTTAATTTTGAACTGGAGCCATGCCACCAGAAGAGAGTTAAATGATTGTTGTGAGGTTGGAGGCTTCTGGGCACAGAAATGTTGTGAGTGCTTTGTGAATATCTGGTGGATTCATTTTCATGGTCTTGTTTGTTTATTTTTAATCTCTAAGGCAGCCGTTTTGAGCAGCACGAAGAAAACTTTAGCCACAAGGTTATTTAATTTGCAGCAACTAAATCTCTTTAGGGCAACATTTGCAATTTCTTATTATGCATTCCTTGGGGGCGGAAAGGGGGGAGGCTTTTGCTGGAGTTTTGACAGCAAAGTCAGGATGGGCAAGGGTGGCAAATGAAAGTGGAGAGAAATTAGAGCTGAGGCACATGGGGCTGAGCTGAAGAAATTGTAAAGGACTGCATATGGGCTACCAGCACATCAGAATCGGCAGATGGACGAAGAGCATCTTAGGCAAATATGATGCAACAGGAAGTCAAGTAAGGAGCTGCAAGCTGCAATAATGGACCTACCAATCAAACAAGTCCGGCCAATAGACAATGCTCCTTTTTATTGTTGATATTTCTATGTTGACCCCCATTTATCATATTTTATGCATGAGTGTTATTTGGCCTAATACTTATGTCATGGCCCCATCGGAGCCTGAGTCCGTGGAAGAGGACGAGCCAGTGCTGGGGCCGATTGAGGAAGAGGGCGTGGCTTCATTGGCTTTGGAGGAATGAATGGAGGAGCAAGATGAGGCAGCCCTGGGTCCCTCGGGACTGGAAAGGATTGCCAGCGAAGAAGAATGGGCGCAGGATGACCAAGAAAGGGGGGAAGAGAGGGCAGACAATGGAGCAGAGGAGCGACAGAGCTCTGGCGATGAGCAAGGATCACCCCCTCCTGATCCCCGAGCACAGAGAATGGAGAGGAGGCAGGAGCAGCACAGGCCAACCCAGTGACTCGGGAGGAGAGCGCCCCGTCCCTCTTCACAAGGCTCCCCTGGGGACAGAGATTTAAGGAGATGTCATTGGGAGGGGCATTTGTCAGGAACAAGCATTGAATCCATGGAGCCTCACGTTGCCGACTTCTGGATTTTGCTGTGCTTTGTCTTGTGTGCTTTGCCTGGTTTTCCTGTCTTGCTGGACTTCTTGCCTTGGTTGCTGCCTTGCTAACTTTGCTGGACTATTTGCAGCCAGAGGCTGTCGGAGGTGCATATGAGAACTTTGCTCCAGAACTTGCAGTAATCATGGGGATGTTTTGGGGGAAAGTTGGAGCTATAACAGGGAATTAGAACTGTTCTCTGGTTGTGTTACTTCTGTGCCTCACTCTGGGTCATCAAAACCTTCATGAATCCTACACATATCTGCATAGGCTTTCATTGATTACTACAGTGTCTGAGTCAGTGGACTCTGTCCCTGGAGAAATTATAAACTACCAATCTTGATATTTCTGATTCTAAAGGAGGACCAATAAACAAAAATGGACCTTTGTCTTGATTCATGTTGTGTTTGTCTGTATTTTTTGTAATGCTAATTTATATTCTCTCTGACTGTAGAATACAAAACTTCTCATGAGTTAATTCATGCTGAGCTGTTGGTTTCCATACTTGTATTCCCACTATGGTATGCAAGGATCTTAGGCAGCTATGTATCTGAATTAACCCCTTATTAAACTTGGAATGGGATAATTGGCTATGGCCACCTGGCCATGCCCACTTCACCCAAGTCTCCCTGCCTCAACCAACCCACCATGAGCATTCATCCTATGCTGCCTCTCCACCAATGCTCCTCTTCTGCCTCCTTATCCCAGGCAATTGACTGAAGCACACTTTCCCGCTGATTCACTACACAGGACAATTAGTTGCATCTCCCAGCGGCCAATCCATGCACTGATGGGTGCACTCACAGTAATCCTACAAAATTTATTTATTTATTTTTATTTATTTATTTATTCCATTTATATACCGCCCTTCTCCCGAGGGACTCAGGGCGGTGAACAGCCCATCTAAAAACCCCACAAAGAATACAAAAGTTAAAAAATATTAAATTTCAATCGGCTGCTTGATAAAACTAACAAAACCCCACCCCACCCCTTAAAACCCAATTTAGAATTAATAAAATGGAGACCAAATTAAAACCATCTCAGCCAAGGCCGGCCTGCTCAAAGAGCCAGGTCTTCAACGCGCGCCTGAAGGCCCTCAGGTCCGTGCCGGTACGGAGCTCCGGTGGCAGAGTATTTCCAGAAAATGCCCTAATTCTTTAGGGCAAGGATTATTGGTCAATCCAAGGCTGTTCAGGGAGCATCTGGGATCCACATTACTTTGAATCCAGGTCTATTGAAAGATGCTTGATCATTTTCACCATGATCATATTAAAAATTGTTCAGTGTCTATGTTCATTGCTGAAGTAATGATGCTAAACAGGTTGACAGAGGAAAAAGAGAAAAATTAGCGCTAAAGCAAATTATCATTCTTGGGAGTGCCAGGCTGTCAAGACCGAACCTGATTAAATTAACCATTCTTTTGTTAAAGCCACATCTGATATAATAAGTTGAGTCGAGTCACTGAAATATACCTGTCAACTCATAAAGTATTTCTATGGTCTTTTTAGAGTTGCCAACAGAAAGGGAGGGGGGAGCAGTGTAGCAGCTTGCAAAACTGAAACTGCATTCCATAAATGTTTTCAAAGATAGTAACTAGGTGACTGAAGTTTCTGCTGCATAAAATTCTAACTGAAGAGCATGATTTATGACTCTTGGCTATGGATGTGTCCCATTGGAGAATATGAATTATGATACACCCAGGGAGTGGGGGGGAAACCAGGGTCAAGGGTGACAATGTGTCTCAGAGTCGGTTATACCCAGGCAGTGCCGGCATGTTAACTCCCAATAAATCCTTCTTAAGTTTTGGAAGTTTGGCTTGAGACTCATGATTTAAATGGGGGTAATTGCCGGAATTCTGACAGTTGATTATCTTTGGAAATTGATTATCTTTGGAAAGAGCTGAGATGGAATATTTGCAAGAGCTCATAAAAATAAAGTCTGCACACTGGCAGAAGATTTGTTGCCAAGTTCTGACTGAAATCTTTTGACTCCCTGCCCCCACTAGATGGGATAAGAGTAAAATCTGACTGGTTGCAATAATGACCAAATAAAGTAACTATGAACTACTAGGGAAGGAGTTAATGCCAAGACCAATCCCTTTTGATGGGACTTAATTGTAAAGGAGACTGATCAAATAACCACTTGTATTATTTCAACCTCATTTTCAGGACTTCAGCATGCCCTATTATGGATAACCAAGGTCAGCATAACCCTACAGAAACATTTCTACAAACTTCTCAAGTTTCTTGATACTGTATTTGGAATATCCTCCAGCCACTTGCCAAAACAGGACCCATTGACTGTAATTCAATAGCAGTTTTTATTATTGTAATTTAAGAGCTGTTGAGCCTTTCTGCACTATATTTTCATACTTATTGAATGTAATACTTTTGTTTATACCAAAGGAAGGTCTTGCAATATATAAATACATTAGTTGCAAGGGTGCTTGTTTCAGTACCTAAGACTAATCCTACAAGTTTGTGAACTACGGATTGCAATAAGATTCTCGTCTTACTTTGGCACAAAATTTTAAACTTTTGATTATTACATAAAGGGCCATTGGCAGATTTTCATACAGGTAATTTATAATTAGATAATTTACCATTGTTGTAATTAAGCATTTGTGGAGCTTTTAAAGGATTCTATGTATACAACCTTGCTATAGTCTTGACGACCATCATATAAAATAGGATGGGCTTTTTTAAGCTGGGGGCACTTTGACCACATATGTCATGCCATGAACTTTTTTTAAAAAGTAGATGATGGTGGGGTAGATATATAAGTGTTTCTAGAAGAAAAATAAATGTTTAAAATTGATTAAACTCCTAAACTATATAAAGGAAAAAAAGGCATGCCATTTAGAGTTGAGGACAAGAAAAGACAAGTATGTTTTAAGTGCTCCCGGAAGTCATAAAAACATTCCCCACAAAGAAATGGTGTGGAGAACAAGATAACAGAGTAGGCTTATTGTCATATTACAGATAGTAGAGAAATTACTATCTAAGCAAGTGCATTAAATTTTGAGAATTTCTTTCTTCCAGGTCAGCATTAAATTATATGTGGTGTGCAAGCATTGTGATCAAACACCTGTTACACACACATTATTGGGTTCAGCTTCTGGTCACTCACATACTTAGAGCTCTGGAAAATAGCACCCTCAAATCGCTTTCAACTGACCAATGAGGTACAAACCTGTACATGGAGACTGAGTGAATTTAAAGTAATAGCAAAACTTTACTTCTTACAATGTACATTGTGCATCACACATGTGCACCCAGACACACACACATACACACACATATATACACACACACCTATCTTTGTCCTTCTCAACTAGGCAGCCAGAGAGTTGGAAGCCATCAATCCAGATCTAAATATGACTCAAAGAATGGGCTTTTATCCCTCAAAGTCCTTGCTTGCTTTGCTTTGTTGATTGACAACATTGATTGACAACAACTCCTCTTGCTTTGTTAGTTTAATTTACAATTAATTTAATTTAAAATTAATTTAATTGTTTATTTACAAGTCTCATAATTATTGATGGGATTTCCCATATCCTCAGGCTTAACTTCTTTTGTCTGATTCAGATGACATTATTTCTTTGTTCCTTAATGAATTAGTTCTTACAGTATCTATTTCCTGAAGGCATTTTTTAGATAAAATTCCTGGCTCTTTAGTCCACCCTGCTTACCTGGCAGTTTCATCTTTATATATTGCAGCTTTGGCCAAGTCTCATAAAAACCCTAATATTGGTGAAATGCTGAGGATGGTAGTGTGCTACAGATTGCTGGAAAGAAAGCTTACCCTTCCATCTGAAGTAATTCTCTTACTTAAATCACATTTTCCCAGAAGCTTCAGTTAGTTTCAAAGGGAGAGATAAAGATTTAGGAACTCAACATTAAGTGCAATGAATAAATTACATCTATTACAAGACTTAATTCTGAGTAAAGGTCCATAAACTTATATGTAATTTTGCAGTCTTTGAGGTGCTTTCCTTTGAGAAAGTATTAAAGATTATGGAATATTACTGAAGAATATGGAGTCTGCTCTGTAAATACACATCTGCCGCTCTGTGTGTCTCTTGCTAGATTTACAGATATGCAACTACTGCTCATTTTGGAAGGGGATGTCAAGAAGAAAGCAATTCAGATCACTATCCTGTTTCTGAATTTATCTCTTGAAAATGTTCTTAGCTCCAGCAGAGGAAAAAGGATGGGCTTATCTTCCTTCCTTCCTTCCTTCCTTCCTTCCTTCCTTCCTTCCTTCCTTCCTTCCTTCCTTCCTTCCTTCCTTCCTTCCTTCCTTCCTTCCTTTCTTTTTAATTTATATGCTGCCCATGTCACTATCACTATCACTATCTGGGCTTACCACATTGTGTCCTTTAACTGCTCCTATCCCGTGTTGATGTCAGCTGGATTATACACCAACTTAATAAAATGCTTTTTCCAGACACAAATGGGAGGATGGTTTGGCAGCTAATTGCCAAGGGTTAGTCCAGAATACTCGCTACTCACTCTTTGCCCCCTTAGATCAGTTTTTCTGTTAGGCATGAACAACCAGACCCACACGTGAGGAATTTAAACTAGTTACTTTATTGTTCTATTGCTCATTTCACATAAATCTTCCCAGATTGGCAACTTGCCTCTGAGAAAGACTAGATAAGGTCCCACAACATTCAAGGTGGGTGTAACCTTGTGTCTACATACAGTTCCAGACTATCTTTGGTTTGACCAGTCCTCCTGAATGGGACAGCCTCTCTCCTACAGTTTCTCAATCTAAGAAAGCTTTAAGTTGTGTGGACTTCATATCCCAGAATTCTTAAGGCTGCGGAGGTTGAGAAATACATTTTAAAGCTGCTGAGGTTGAGAAACACTCAAATTTCTGTGCCAGGAAAGCAATTGCTGGAACTTTTCTTTCTGTGGCCAGATCTTTTGATATGTATATGCATGTATACGATATACTTTATATTAAGATACACAAACAAATATATGGCATGCAAAGTGAAATAAAATACCTAAATATGAAGTTAAAGCATGAACAAGCATATATAATACACAAACAACCAGCTTCAGAATGAAATTCCTTTCTTGTGTTTTCTCAATTTTCCTCAGTAACATCTGCTGCAGCTTGCAATGATCAATCAATTTTATTTTGGTCATAGACCACCTTAGTACAAATAGCATAACAATTTTGCTAAAATAGAAATAAAAAGTCAAAAAGTTGTTAGAATAAAATGAGGTCCAGACACAATTATTAATTAGGGAGTAGAGGTATTAAAACATAAAATAATCCTATACAGTTACAATTAATTTTACAAGGAATTAGTTACATTCTATAAATAACTAGGGCATATAACTATAAAAGGCCATAAATAATGACAGAATCTATAAAACACTATAAAAATGTATACTAAATTATCTTAAATCTAAGATTTGCTTGAAGCCCTGCTAGGATTGTTGGAATTAAGAGGGTTATATTTCAGCCAATTATAACAAAAAATAATAATAAAAAAGCATAGTGTAGTATGTATACATTTAAAAGGGGAAGAGGAAGAGAGGGTAAGAAGGACATTGGGGAAAACAGGAAGAGAAAATGTTTTAAGTTATGGAAGTCTAGATAAGACTCAATGAGAGCTGCTGAAGCTTGTATTACAAGTCTTTCTCAGCAGTGTAGTGATTACACATTTAGCTGTAACCAGAGTTTTACTCTTTTGAAACCTAGCAGGGACAACTTTTAATCACTATTTTTAAAATTCCTGCGTTATCCACTGTACCACTTTTTCTTTTCTTAAATAAGTCCACTAGCACGCCATTTCAGAGTTATTCCAGTCACCTTTCTACTTCAAGTGAATCCAAAACAATAAAATTCTCTATTGGTAGACTTATATAAGAACGTTGGCTGTATCCTTATCAATTTTCTGCTAAATTTTGAATGAGGGATATTCTGCACGCTGGCAAGTGTTATAGCCACTGTTGCTACTAAGAAAGATCTGTAAATTGAAGTAAAGCTGGGGGGAAAATAAGCAAGGAGTAATTTTTTGCCTCTGTAAGGTAGCTAATAAAAGTGAAGGGAGTTTCTTTGAAGAAAGTAAAACACAACAGGAAAACTGAACAGGAACACTTGAGAAGATCAAAAGCAGAAAACACTACTTTGCTTTCAGCTTGGAGTAGGAAATTACAGATGCAAACAGACATTTACAGTATGCCAGGATCAAGGAAAGAATGACAACATTTTCTCCTGCCCTCCAGACATTTGGGTGGGTTGGTTTCACATACTTGCAATGGGGCAACCCGGGAGTGCAGATATTCCCTAAGTCTATTTTTCCTTGCAGTAATACTTTCAAGGTCATATGCATGTCATTTGGGTTGGGTACACAGCACAAAGAAAAACAAATCAACTCTTTGGACTCTGTTGAAATTGTTCTCCCTGTAATCAGGTGGCCTAAATTCCACATTGTGTGTGCAATTTATCCTAGATGCTACCTTTTCTATAAAACCTTTGCTTTATTTAGGGGACTCCAAGATTTTTAGACAGGGGATGTGGTGGCTCAGTGCTTAAGACGCTGAGCTTGTTGATAAGAAAGGTCGGCAGTTGGGCAGTTCAAATCCCTAGCGCCACTTAATGGAGCGATCTCCCGTTACTTGTCCCAGCTTCTACCAACCTAGCAGTTCGAAAGCATGTAAAAATGAAAGTAGAAAAATAGGGACCATTTTGATGGGAAGGTAACAGCATTCTGTGCCCCTTTAAGATTTAGTCATGCCAGTCACATGACCACGGAATCATCATCAGACAGGGCTGGCTCTTCAGCTTAGAAACAGAGATGAGAACTGCCCCTTAAAGTTGGGAACAACTTGCATGTATGTGCGAAGGGAACCTTTACCTTTAAGATTTCTAGTTTAAGCACCTCAGCTGGGCTGTGATTTTAATGTTTGGATAGCAGGCACTTTATTTATTTTTTCTGCTCAGCCTAGATTGGACCTTCAAATTATCCTTGCTGCAAATCATCCATTGAAGCCAATGAAGTATTTTTGCCAGTGCAAATGCAGGTATGATGTGCTAATTTGGAATTAAAGCATGGTGAGGGCGGGGTAAAATGTAAATCTCTTCTTAATCCCATGATATGATCCTAACCTAGATTACCATCTGGTAATGTACAGTAAAGAAAACAACGTAGAATCCTTCGTTCAATTCATGTTTTGTTCACAAAAGGATAAATGAGATATGGTTCTGTCTGGTGTTTCATTAAGGGCAAGATTGAATATCAATGGTCTGTAATCAAGGCAAGCCCACTGCCAATTTATGGGAAGAAAAATCTATAAACCACCTACATCATTAACATTTGCCATTATTAACCCATTGCATCTATTGAAAAGTTGAGGAAGGCACCTGCCATGGCTCTATGCATAAGGATAATTTTCCTACTTAGGGCTTTTCCTAATTTATCCATTCAAAACAATGATCATAGAAACAAGAGATGAAAATGCTTTAAGATAGAAGGAAGAAAACTCTACATCAAAATTGGAGAGGGCACCTGTATTCTAGGGAGAGATTTGGATGATTGTCCCTTTAAGAGTAAATTTATTTATTTATTATTTATTTATTTATTCAATTTATATACCGCCCTTCTCCCGAGGGACTCAGGGCAGTGTACAGCCCATCTAAAACCCCACAGAAAATACAAAAGTTAAAAGAGTATTAAATTAATATCGGCTGGCTAATAAACTAAAGACCCCACCCCCACCCTTAAAACCCCAATTTAAAATTAAATGAGATGGAGACCGAATTAAAACCATCTCAGCCCAGGCCGGCCTGCTCAAAGAGCCAGGTCTTCAACGCGCGCCTGAAGGCCCTCAGGTCCGTGCCGGAGTTGTAAAGAATGTAGTTCTTTACATCTCCTGAACATCAGTCTTTGTTTCATTACTCCAAGAGGTGGGTGCTTTTAAAGAGAGACTGGGGAGCCATTTGTCTGAAATGGTATAGGGCAGGGGCCCCCAAATTTGGCAACTTTAAGACTTGTGGACTTCAACTCCCAGAATCCTGGAAATTGAAGTCCACATGTCTTAAAGTTGCCAAGTTTAGAGACTTCTGGTATAGGGCCTCCTGCTTGAGTAGCGGGTTGGATTAGAAGACCTCCAAGGTCCCAACTCTATTATTCTGAAAGTGTGTTAAAGATAACACGGAGTGAGTCTCTTTGTGTATCAGAAATTCTATGGCAATTATCCATAGGTTTCATGCTATAGCAGTAAACCAAGGGAAACCATACAAATCCTATTTTGGAATTGAACAGCCTTCTGAGCCGCTGTCCAATTGCTTTTCTCATAGGAAGATATGAGGGGGGGATTGAGCTTTTTAAATTCAATCTGTTCTCCATTAGCTTCTTCCCTCCTACCCATACCAACTCCTGTTGAGTTTTTTCCCTCCAGACACTTAGCCTGCTAATGGATAGACCAGAGGTCTCCAAACTTGGCAACTTTAAGACTTGTAGACTGCATACCTGGCTGGAGAATTCTGGGAGTTGAAGTCCACAAGTCTTAAAGTTGCCAAGTTTGTGGAGCCTTGGGATAGACAGACAGACAGATAGACAGACAGACAGAGGCAGGATCTCCTCTGCCCCTTTATATGAATTAAAAAGATAAGGTACGTATAAAACCTTTGGGTTCCAAATTTAACAGTTTGTTGGCCCCTTTAATATAATATATTAAAAAAAAAGCCATCCATGCTTTATTAACTGTCTCATACACTTCAAATTGTGACAGTTGATAATTCTTTGACCCTGCATCAGTGCTTCAGAAATATAGCATGTACACAAATCCTTGGTTGTTGTTGTTGTTTTTTTACTTCTGAAGTAATGTATTTCACTAATAGGATCCCTGCAGATTTTCTTCTTCCTGTTTCTTCAGAATGGGGAATTAGACCGCATTTAGTTACTACAATAGCTTGCCCCTACTTTTTATAACATGATGGGATGCGTACCCAGCAGAGGTGGTATTCAGCAAGTTCTGACCAGTTCTGGAGAACCGGTAGCGGAAATTTTGAGTAGTTCAGAGAACTGGCAAATACCACCTCTGACTGGAGATTTTACAGCATTCTTCCCCTGCCATGCCCACCAAGCCATGCCCACAGAACCGGTAGTAAAAAAATTTGAATCCCACCACTGATACCCAGGAGTGGCCATCTTTGGAAGGTGAAGCTAATGGCATGTTATGTGAGGGCCTCATTCCAAAAACTAGGTGGGACAAGAGAAAAACAATTCGGTTCAATTGCAATGTAATTCAAAATAAAGTCATTAAAAACAGCTATCCTACTTGCTGTCCATGTTATTAAGAGATGTTTTCCTTCTACCACATTCAAAATTGTAATTTCTGCCTTCCAGAGGTTTATTGAGGCCACTTGCAGCCCTGGGGGCTCATTTTTTGTGTTCGTATCAGTATTGAAAGAGATGACCTCATAATCAAAGATCAGGCAGTGTTTTAGAAGATAAATAGATTTTAATACAGATAATAGGCCTATCTACATTCTGTAACATGTCTGCCAGGGTGGGAACGCAGAAAGAGATGTTCAGGCAGAAACATGAAAGTGAGAATGTTGCAATCTTCTCCACCTAAATACATAGAATTGTACGTCATGCCTGATATTGGAGAGATTATTCTGAAGGTGTGGGCTCATCACCAGAGGTTCAATTCAGGGCACACATACATGTAAGAACTTATTATATAGTTCATAATCTTCTCTGAAGGATGACTGATGACCCGGAGTGTACCACAAATGTAAAAAAAAGCAAAACGTAAATAAATGTTCTTTAATGCCTTCAACTTGGCTTCACTGTTCAATTGTTCACAGTTGGAGATTAAACTCTTTCCAAAATAACATTCCAAATGAAAGAAATACAGTCCAAACTCAAAGAGCAGATAACAAAGCAATAAAAAACCAAAAACAGCACTGAAGAAAGTTCCACAACAGACCAAGATAATTAATTACAAACTTCAAGAAGATAACCAGGTATAGTCCGTTGGAAGAACACCAACCAAGATAAACCTCATCCAGGAATAAAGCACTCTTTGTTTCCAGCGTTTGCTAGCACGCAGGTCCAAACTCTTATGCAGTTCTCACACCTGCATCCCATGAAGAGGATCAAGGCCCTTTCCTCCCAAGTAGACCACGTCTCTCCCTTATCCTCTCCTCCCTGCGTGCCCTAGGATGGAGAGGGGATGGGCCTGGGTCCTCCTCTGACTGCCCAGCCAGCCTCTGCCCTTCCCCAGCCTCCTCCACAACCTCCAGAGCCTCACTTCCACTCCCTGTTGGCTATTCCTCCTCTCCCTCAGAGTCAGTCTCCACCAGGGGCATGACAGATGACTGTGGTCTGAGTTCTTTTGCTCCAGAGCCATCTCAACCAGCCTTCTGGTATTTCTTTGACACAGGCTCAATCACAGCAAGCTAACCAACAGTGTTAGAAGTTTGCTTTCTTACAAATCTTTTACATTCTTCAATGTTCTTTGAAATTCTATTTGTAATCCTTCCTTTTTCTTACACCCTCTTTGTTGCACAGTAGCAGCATTATCTAGGTTACTCAGTCAACTGCTTCGGAGCATCAGCAAAGCCACCATGTTCCTCTAGCTGTCTCATGTTACTAAATAATAATAATAATAATAATAATAATAATAATAATAATAATAATAATAATAATAACAATAATAATAATAATAATAATGCAAGACAATCAAACCGGAGATCAACCCTGACTGCTCTTTAGAAGGCCAGATCCTGAAGATGAAACTCAAATACTTTGGCCACCTAATGAGAAGAAAGGACTCACTGGAGAAGAGCCTAATGCTGGGAAAGATTGAGGACAATAGAAGAAGGGGATGACAGAGAATGAGGTGGCTGGATGAGGTCACTGAAGCAGTAGGAGTAAGCTTAAATGGACTCCAGAAGATGGTAGAAGACAGGAAGGCCTGGAGGAGCATTGTCCATAGGGTCGCAATGGGTCAGACATTTAGTTGCAACTAAAAACAACAACAACAAAATTAACCTCCAGCCATAGCAAAATAGATAACATTGGACTGAGTTTAGAAGGCAGTGGGCTTCACTGTTTCGTTGCATTGTTTCTCATACACCACAGCAAAACTAAATAATCTTTTGTTCAACTGCAATCCATTTCTCCAAGTGGCACCATCCTTTAAAATATTACAGTATTCCTACTTTGGTCCAGAGAAGAAGAATGAAGCACAGATATTCTGTTTTCTCTCAGTCAGACAGCACATTCTTCTGCTTACCCTTTTCCTTGGACAATATGGACGGCTATCATATTTCCAAATTAAAGGTGTGTTGGTGACAACTTGAATTATGCTTGCACGCATATGGGAACATAAAGAGTCTCACATGTTATATAAAAGCTCATTATTCTCACATAATATCTGGCAACTAGAGAGATTATCTCAGTTTACACTGACATGACTTGGAAAATGGTCAAAGTGTTTAGCCGCTTCATGTTCTTCTCTATCCTATTTCAATCTGACCTAGTCCTAGTTCACATTTAACCTGATCTTTTAACCTCCCTCCTTCTCTGATATTTTTACTGCTGTATCAAGACCATTTAAATCCCAGGAACTCTGGAAATGTACATTTCTAAGGTACTTGAGCTTATTATTTGTATGTTAGCTGTATCATCATCCTAATGGCCTTTACCTCATCGATATAATCATTTACCTATACAACATTTACCTATCCAGTTATAATAATTATTTGCATATGTTTATACAATGTGCACATTTAGTAAGAACTGGAGCAGTTACACTCACTTTACCATACCAATTCAACAGGTGGTGAAAAAGGAGTGGTTATTTGGATTCCCAGCTTAAGGGCATGCGTAAAGCTATGAAATAGAGTCATTGGATACAAGATAAATTTCATAATAAAGTAAATAAATAACTTAAAGCAAAGGGGAAAATGGTTTGTAGAGGCTACTTTTGTTGTTTGTTGTTGATGCTGTGATTATTTATGGTCCCAAGCTCCACAACTAATTAATGGGATATCAAAGAGAGTTATCATATTCCTAAATCTCTTTAGCATAATAGCATACATTCTGTGAGTAGTTGAATGTATAAAATAGCATTCAAGCTGCTGAGTAGTTGGTAAGAAGATGACTAGTTGTTAGAAACTCAGTCATCCTGAGCAAACCTGTTGGGACAAGAGGGGAAGTAACATGGATTCTCCCACCTCTCAGAAATTCTAGATAAACATGACTAAGAATTATTGGAAGTAGTAAAGTTGGGTGGGGTTGTAAATTGTGAATGGATCCATATATCTTTGCATGTTGCTTCGAATGTGGGAACTAATATGCTTGTGGGAGGCAGCCCTAGTAATATTCTTGGGTTTTTTCCCCCTTTCCTTTCTTATATTTACAACTGAAATGATATAGCAATAGAATCTGGAAAGATTCTGACAGTGTTTACACATCCCTCCCTCTTATAACAAAGATAGTCAAGGCGAAGTCACTGAAAGTTTCTTTCTGTCTTCCTTTCCAGGATTTAATTCATATTTTACTGCTTTCCTTCTCCAAGGTCATCACTGTGGGTTTTCACAGAGAAGTATGTGGGCCATCTTATGGAAGCACCACATTTTCAGGCTCTGAGAGGCCTTGCTTTAGTAAATGCAATTTCCTGCAAGCAACACTTAATTTTGTCATGTTTGGGTGTATTCCTTTCAAGCTGTTTCTTCTTTTTAACCACTGGCACTAATGACCTACAGAGGACCCTTTAGTTGTCTAACTAAACAGTTCCAACTTATTGTTGATTGACCTGATACCCAAGGAAGCAACTGGGGGTGGCAGACAGCTTTTTGGGAGATTAATGTTCCAAAAGCACATCTGGCTGTGGTAAAATGTGCCACAACCCCTATCCCCCAGAGTCACATGACTGTATTTTGTGTGCTTGCTCACCTTTAACTTAGGTTGCAGCATCCCACACTTTTGTGGCAGCAATTTGTGACATTTATTTGCAAGTTTCCAACACCAAACCTACCCACTTGGAAGAATGGGTTCACACTTATGACTGCAATCTTCATTTAACAACCACAATGATTCACTTAACATCACCAGGAAAAATGTCATAAAACTTGGAACATGGCTGCTGTCAGGTTTCCAAGTGATGAAATCTCCACAGCAACAAGAAAACAGCAAAGTCCATTTTCCATAATAATTTCTTTTATTTAGAATGGCATCAAATTGGCAAAGTCTGTTGTAATTCTGGATCTGACACAACCCAGAATTATACCACATAATATTTGAAGTTAGAAGCAACCTCTAAAAGTCACTTTCTCCAATAGAAGGAAATCAATGTTTCCTGTTGCCATCAAACTCCACCTCTCAGCAAGGTCAGCTTTCATTTCCATGGGAAGAAACACCACCTATCCTGAACAATTCTCTCTATCTCCACTCCTCCCACCTTAGGAATGTGGCAAACTCGAAACCTTTCCCCCCAATATCAGCAAAGAGAAAGAAAGAAAAGGAATATATAAAAAGGCTAAATAAAATGGCTACACGTATGTCAATTTTGGGCTTGCCACAGCTTAAGTCAAGGCAGTCGGGCCCAATTGTGGTCATAAATTTTATTCCTCTAGAGTTGTCAGATATCAAAACAGGAAAGGAGGATATGGAGAGGTGGACAAGTGTGGAGAAAAGGATAACATAATGATTATTTAACTTTCTTGGCATCCATGACAAAAATTACAAACACCTGCAAAAATTGTACTTAGGCCTACATGTATATAAAACTTCTTTTTCCAGCATCCGAAAGATTGGTTTTTTTTCAATTGCAATATTTTTGCAACAAATCTTTATTTTCAAAAACATATGCCATATGAATATAGAATCAACAACAACATGTTTTTTTTTTTATTTCAGCATAGAAACACTATAGACTACACTGATCATAGATTTAAAGGGTCTGGATTCAAGGTGATAGGCGGAAACAAGAAATATATTAAATCATGTAAATCTAGGCTATCAAGGCTATTGATGGATGAGGGAGAGAAAGAAACAGGCAATTTACAATGTCAAAAGACATGAAAGTTTCAATGACTTCTATTGTGAAAAAAGGGAATGTCCAAGATACTCAAAAAGTATCAAGCATGAAAGACTAGGTCCACGTGTGAAGGTTTAATTTAATGGATTCATTACTAAAATCCTATGTACAGGTGTTTAGAAGAAAGGGAAATAGGGAAAAAGACACTGGAAACATGGAGACTGTTTTGAATGATGGTTTAATGGTGGACAGGATCACATGCCTTGGAGCTCTTGGGTGAAGAAAAAGGGAAAAGATGCTGAGAGTGCCTGGGTTTTATGTCTTCTGTTGGGCTTTGAATTTGAGTTTGTGTTCTGATTGGTTGTCAGACTCCCATGGGGCCATGCTGGGGCAACTTTGTAGGCTGTCTTGAATCCCAGACTTGGTTGAGCCTTGCCTGGAAGATGATATGAATGAAAAGGCTTTGGGATTCCTATTATGGCTCTGCCTGAAGGAGGCAGATCTTTGTTATGTAGAATAGACTGGTTCAGGCCTTAATGGCCCATTGACAAAGGTGTGGGGGAGCTTCTGCCTCTATTTTAGTATATCCTAAATATTTCTATTATATGAAAGCTTAGCTGTTTAGCGATGTATAGTAGTCCTTGACTTACAACAGTTTGTTTAGTGACTGTTCAAAGTTACAAAGGCACTGAAAAATGTGACATGACTGTTTTTCATAGTTATGACCTTTGCGGCATTCCCATGATCATGTGATCCAAATCCAGATGTTTGGCAAACCGGTTCATATTTAGGACCGTTGCTGTGTCCCAGGATCACATGAGCATCTTTTGTGATCTTCTGACAAGCAAAATCAATGGGTAAATCAGATTCACTTAACAACCGAGTTACTAACTTATCAACTGCAGTGATTCCCTTAACAACTGTGACAAGAAAAATCGTAAAATGGGGCAAAACTCACTTAACAAATGACTCACTTAGCAACAAAAATTTTGGGCTCAATTGTAGTTGTAAGTCGAGGATTACATGTAATGTAATGCTAAAAGATAGAAGGGAAGAAGAGCATCAGCGGTGAGGTTGATGGACCTAATCACAGTGGTGATGAGTACATTATTAGAAGACATGGTTAGAGATAGATCATCATGAAATCACCTCTAGATGAGATGGGCAGCACACAAGTCAAATCAATCAATCAATGTATATCAGGCCTGGTTATTGTCTGACCTCCAGGCCACATCCTGTCCTTTGGCTATCCCTGTCTGGCCCTTGTGGATTGCTTTTATTTTGAAGGCGGCTGCTATTTTATTTTTCAGCTTACAAATATGTGCATGCTTACATCCCTTCACAGCTCTATTGGTTCAGCCCTCCACAACAATCCCATTTTCTCAAATGATCCCTTGCGAAAATTAATTGCCCACCCTGATCTATATGATCACCACTGACTTGATGACAAAAAAGCACAATAATCATTATGGATGAGAAGTGTGGCAAATAAAGCCAGCCAGCAATAAGCCTGAAAAAAAAATAAGGGAAAAGGGTTTGAAGGTATTGGAAGAAATGTCTATCTGGGTTCAGTTCCAAGTGAGGAAAAAGACATTGGAAACATGGAGGCTATTTGGAAAGATGGTTTAATGGAGGACAGGACCACGCGGTTTTGAGGTTCTGGGCAAAAAAAGCACATGGATGAGAGAGGGAAAGAAATTTATAGCCCTCTGCTGGGCTTTGAACTTGCTTCCTGTTCCTGTGGCAAGAAATGTATCCCGATTGGTTGTCAGACTCCCATGGGACCATGCAGGGATAATTTTGTAGGTTGTCTTGAGTCCCAAGCTTGGTTGAATCTTGCTGGTAATATAATGAAGGGGCTTTGGGCAATTCCTATTATGGCTTAATGGCTTTGTCCTGGTTTGGATCCAAGTGAGGGCTAATCCCATCACCCTGGAGCTGAAGCTCTTTTGTCTTATAGATAAGATGGCCTAGTCTTTCTGGGGCTATTAACAAAGGTGGGGGCTATTTTCCAAGAACATGTTTCTCCTTTTCTCATCCAGGGAGGTATAATATTCGGCCTTTTTAATATTTCCTAGAATATTTCATTTTTCTAGGATGCTACCTTTCTACATAGGTATTCACTATTTATAGGAATAGTTGTGTGGTTATGATTTATTTATAGGATCCAATCAGAGTCAGTCACCAGGACCAAAAGTTTATTCTTCCAAGCTTTTGGACTCATGCTGGAGCCTACCATCAAGGAACTTTTCTCTTTCCAGAATACATCCAGAATATCTAATATCTAATAAATAAATAAAACATCACCAACAATCATTCCTATAAATAGTGCATGCCTACAAACCCACCTCCCCTAACTTTTTTTTTTTGATTTTATTGCTGGCTGGCTTTATTTTGGCATATCTTGAAAATTACTACTATAGGGGATTGTAACACATTTTGTTTTCATTCCTATCCAAATCTATGAATTCTTACATGGATAACACTTATTTGATGTAAATTGTTGGCTATTCACTATAAATTTTGATAACCACTATTTGCAAGACATTTACCAAAATGTTTGTATTTAGGCTTTTTTTAGTAATTTTTTTATACTTTGATTACAATGCATTGAAAATAGGTGACCTTTACTTCATTTGATACAGTGATTTTCATATAGTAAAGGTCATCCAATTTCATAGAGAGGAAATCAATATAAAGATGAAAAATGCTTGGATCTCAAGAGACCTTATTTTTTCTAAGAATATACAACTTAGTTTCAAGTGATAACATTGGTACACATTCTTTTGCAAGGTCTGGGTAGAATACAGCAGCAAAGCTATCACTTCTCTGTAGTTTCTCTCTAATAAATATAGAAAATTGTCATTTTATAGAGATATTTTACAATTTCTCTGTAGTAGAATTGTTTATAGGTATGTTGAAAATACATTTTTTCTCTCCTTTCATACATTCTTAGAGGTAAAACACACTGTGGTCCAAAAGTAATTATTTTTAAGTGAGTTTCATATCCAATAAGTTTATGCACATTTAAATGCAAATAGTAGGAATATGCATTCAATTTGGCTACACATCAAAAATAAGTCTGTTCTGGTTGGTCAATTCATATTTAAAATACTTACCACCCATTGGGTCACTTTCTGGCGGGAGTTTGCGCCCTCGCCAGTGGCTGGTACCAGGCGCGGCCAGCCTTTAAAAGGAGAGGCTGCCGCGCCGCCAGTCCGAGTCGATTCCTACAAATAAAGAGAAAAGAGCTATCACTAAAGGTGCGTTGTCTCGTTAATTCCCGCCGCAAAACACTGGCGACGAAGGTGGGATCGAGACAGCACCAGCAGTGAGTGGATAGCGGCGAAACTCGAGCGGCAACATGGCCGGAAACAATCCCCCACCAGAACGTTTCAACCCGGCGAAGGAAGAATGGCAGACGTACATCGATCGTTTCCTCATGTTTTTAGAGAGCAGCGAGCTGAGCAGCGTGTCGGAACACAGAAAGAGAGCGGTATTCCTAACTCATTGCGGTCCAGCAGTTTTCAAAATGGCAAAAACTCTGGCATCACCAACGGATGTGAAGACATTATCCTGGCCAGAGTTAGAAAAAATCCTGCGAGCACATTATGCTCCTAGAGTCTCCTGCCTTATCAAGCGCCACGAATTTTACCTCCGAAACCAAAGAGAGGGTGAGTCCATCGCGGATTTCGTAGCAGATTTAAGAGACATTGGGGGGGATTGTGAATTTTCAGACTTCAATGAGGCTTTGAGGGATCGGATCGTACTGGGGCTAAAAGACCCAATATTGCAGAGCAAATTACTTAACCGACCTAAGATAACAGCTAATGAGGCGATAGAGGAAGCTACCGCAGCCGAAACCGCTCAAAAGTCGGTGGCAAAAATGAAAAAAATCAATCACGCCGCACTCTGCAATAGCAAAGAGACGATCAGACCTCAAAGCGAGGGAGAAAAAACCACGACACACCATGAGGACCTAGAATCCGAAGATAGTAATGAGGAAGATGAGGTATACCATCTAAAGACTACGAAAGGGGGAAAAGAACGGCCAAACAGAAGGGTTGATTTCGAATGTAATCGATGTGGAGGGAATCACCCCAGATCAGAGTGCCGTTTTATAGATGCCATCTGTAGGAAGTGTGAAAAAAGGGGTCACATTGCCAGAGTATGTAGAGCCAGGTCCAGTTACAGCCCAAGACAAAGAAGAAGCCCACCCCCAAGAGGGAGAGAGGGAGAACAGATGACCAGTAGCCGTTGGAACCAAGACGGGAGGAATAGAAAATACAAAGAATCATCTAACAGAAGACAAGAGACACACCAAACAGTAATAATTGGTCATGCAAATACGACAAACATTAGAAAAGTACACATTACAGTTAGCATTGAGGGGCGAGAGTGCGAGATGGAAGTAGATTCGGGTTCGTTCCTCTCCATGGTTTCGTGGAACAACATCAAAGATTTAATCCCAAGCTTACAGCGGAGCCAACTCTCGAGACAGAAACTTATACTGAAAGACTACCAAGGAAATCGAATTCCGGTTGTGGGAGTTGGACATTTCCAAGTAACTTTCAAAAATCACACGGAAATTCTGCCTTTAACAATAGTGGACCGGAACAGACCAAGTCTTTTGGGTCTAGAATGGTTCGAGCCGTTAGGAATCGGGATGACCGGCATCAACCATGTCTCAGATACAGATTGGGAAGCAGACATCGTGCAAGAATTCCAGGAGTTATTCAACGGAGAACTAGGCAAGTACCGGGGAAACCCAATATCATTTAACCTAGACACTAAGGTGACACCTATTAGATTAAAAGCTAGAAGAGTACCCTTCGCCTTAAAACCAAAAATAGAAGAGCAGCTAGAGAAATTAGTTAAACAAGGGGTCCTCGAGCCTGTCGATCACGCTACGTGGGAGACCCCTATAGTAACCCCTATCAAGGCGGATGGGTCGATTCGGATCTGTGGGGATTTTAAGGCCACCCTTAACCATGCGCTGCAACAAAGCGCATACCCCGTTCCGGTGGTACAACATTTGCTACACTCTATCAAAGGCGGAAAAATTTTTGCAAAACTCGATTTGGCTCAGGCTTATCAGCAACTACCCGTAGACAAAAAAAACGGCTGAAGCCCAAACCATTGTTACACACCGGGGCGCATTTAAATGCAACCGCCTCCAATTTGGCGTCAGCGTGGCTCCAGGCATTTTCCAAGGGTTAATGGAACGCCTCCTACAGGGAATACCGGGGGTTATACCATACTTTGACGATGTACTAATCGCAGCTAGTAACAAAGAGCAATTGCGAGATCGTCTAAGAGAAGTCCTTACCAGATTCACGGAAGCGGGGCTCAAGGTTAAAAAAGAAAAATGCACATTGATGACAGAGAAAATAGAATTTTTGGGATATCTTATTGATGGCGACGGTATCCACCCAACCGAAGGAAAGGTCCGTGCCATAAATGACGCCCCCACACCAAACAACAAGACTGAACTGCAAGCTTTCCTGGGACTAATAAATTTTTATCATGTTTTTCTGCCACAGAAAGCGACAGTGGCGGAACCCTTGCATAGGCTTTTGGACAAAAAGGCAGTTTGGAAGTGGGGCAGTCGGGAAGAAACAGCATTTAACCGAATAAAAGAGCTTCTTACTTCAACTAAGGTGATTATACAGTATAATGAAACATTACCGTTGATACTAACTTGCGATGCGTCGCCTTTTGGGGTCGGAGCCGTTCTGAGCCACTGTCTACCGGATAACAGAGAAGCCCCAATCGCTTTCTATTCAAAAACACTATCGAAAAGCCAGAGGAATTATAGCCAATTAGACAAAGAAGCTCTAGCCATAATAGCGGGTATTAAACGTTTCCATGAATACCTGTATGGCCGTCAATTTTCTATAATAACTGATCACAAACCGCTGTTAGGACTTCTGGCTGGAAACAAAGCAACTCCTAATATTTTATCCCCCAGAATGACAAGATGGACAGAATTCCTTGCAGCATATAACTACACTCTGTTTTACCGCCCCGGCCCATCAATTTTGCACGCTGATGCATTAAGCCGCTGCCCATTACCGGACAGTGACCCTGACCCGAATCCTTGTACCACAACATTCTTAATTGAGACTTTAACCGATTTCCCGATTACAGCAGCAGATATCGCTCAGGAAACCGCCAACGACAACTTACTGCAGAAAGTAAGGGGTTGGATTATAAAGGGATGGCCGGACATTCAGCTACAGAACGAGTATACACAGTTTAAACAGAGACAAATGGAACTTTCAGTAATGAAGGGGTGCGTACTTTGGGGTGATCGAGTGGTTATTCCAAAAAGACTACGGACTAAAATTTTAAGACTATTGCATGAAGGTCATCCAGGGGTAGTCAAAATGAAAAGCTTAGCAAGAAGTTATGTTTGGTGGCCGGGTTTAGACAAGGACGTCACGGACTGGGTTGGGGGTTGCCAGCCATGCCAAACATCCCGACCCTCACCCCCGAAAGCACCGGCCACAGAGTGGGATGTTCCCAGAGGGCCATGGTCTAGACTGCATATAGATTTCGCGGGTCCGACAAATGGTCACACATTTTTAATTCTGGTAGATGCTTATTCAAATTGGCTAGAAGTAAGCCTAATGCAGTCAACCTCTACCGAAGCTGTCATCCGACAGCTCAGGAAATGGTTCTCAACACACGGGTTGCCAGACACCTTAGTATCGGACAATGGGCCACAATTCACAGCAATAGAGTTTGAGAGTTACCTCGCCAGCTTGGGCATAAGGCATGCCCTAACCGCGCCGGCACACCCGGCGGCGAATGGACGAGCCGAACGCATGGTTCGTTTCACCAAAGAGACACTACACAAACTAGGCCAGGGCCCCATACAGGCTCGAATTGACAAATTACTATTCTTACAACATACCACACCGAGCACTATCACTAACAAGACCCCAGCAGAATTACTAATGGGGAGGAAACTACGCTCACCTTTAGACAGGTTACACCCCACATACGCCACAGACAAGCCGGTTGATTCTTCCAGTAAAATAAGGACATTCCAAATCGGAGACCTGGTCTACGCAAAAAACTTGGTCGGACATCCCTTATGGGTGCCAGCCACCATAACACAAATCACAGGCCCACGATCATACCGCCTAACCACTTCTGATAACAGGACTTGGAAGCGGCATATCGATCAAATTAGATCCCGCACCCTACCCAGATCTCACGATCACCCTGGGGGGGAAGGGGAATTACCACTAAGCAACAACAAGACAACGAACCCACAAATAAACAACGACGACCTAACTCACACATATACACCCTCAACACTAGCCCCGGTCGAGTTTCGCAACTACGCACCTGGGCCTGGTGAACATCCAGATAGAGACCTTGGCGAGACCGACGATAATCCGAGTCCGGGAGGGAGCGGCACAGCCACATCTACCAGCCGAGCGAGGCCCGCCAGGAGTGACTTGGCCAGCTCGACCTTCCCGAAGTTTCCAGGACCGGGAGCAGGAGGATCAACAGGTCCTTCCGCATCGGCCAACAGCGACGACACGACTGAGCTGCGCAGGTCCAGTCGGGTCCACAGGAGCCCCGCCTACTTACGTGACTACGTCACGTAGGCGCGGCTCCTGATTGGTCGGACTGGACCAAGAGGGGAGGGGTGTTCTGGTTGGTCAATTCATATTTAAAATACTTACCACCCATTGGGTCACTTTCTGGCGGGAGTTTGCGCCCTCGCCAGTGGCTGGTACCAGGCGCGGCCAGCCTTTAAAAGGAGAGGCTGCCGCGCCGCCAGTCCGAGTCGATTCCTACAAATAAAGAGAAAAGAGCTATCACTAAAGGTGCGTTGTCTCGTTAATTCCCGCCGCAAAACAAAGTCAAAACTGGTTGTTTCAGTCTAAATTGTTGGCTTTACAAGGCAAAGCGTAACACTTACGAAGTATTCAGAAACAATGAGGATTCCCATAAAGTTGAGAAAAATAGTAGGAAACAGAAGAAAAATAGAACCAGAAGCACTTAGATGGACTTGATTGCAGCAGAGATGGCTGCACTGTTGGAAGACCTGAATACCAGGTTGGGGGCAGATCCTGAAGAAGGTCTATCCATGTGTTACTAAGACAAGATACAGAAGGATGAAAGAAACAATGTAATCTACAAAATCAGCTGTAATCATTGCAACCAATTCTATGTGGAACAACCATCATGTCAATTAAAAACCAGGATCCACAAACACTGACTGGCAGTTAACATCATGATCCCAAATCCTTAATCTCTACCCACACCAAACAGCACCAGTTGGATTGGAGCAACATAAAAATCATTGGTCATGCTACCACGTGTCATGTTCATGAGTTCATTAAAGCCTGGCACACCACAAGCAATCAACCTACAGCCAACCTTCAAACCCCTCAAAATCCAAGTCAACTGCACAGCCAACTCAAAACAGCACCAACCCTCAACCAACCAACCCACGCAACCCTCCCCACCAGCAGTTCACCTCTCAATGACCCTGACCTGATATAACCTCCCTATCACAAAACCCATCCCAAGACTCTTGGATGATTCACACCTGACCCATCACAAGACCCTCCCCTGACACAGCCACACCTGAAGCCCTTCTAAACAGAAGAACACTGACTCTGAGATACCCTAAACTCTGCTGAAGATATTACCTAGCCTGGTAATCAATCATTCGGAAACCAACCCACAAGCTCAGAAAACAAACCTTCACCCTCATGAAGAGATGACATTGACTATAACTCAACAAATCAGAACCAGCAGAGAAGTTTCATTGATGAATTGGCACTTTCTACACAGCAGAAGGACAGAAGATGCATCAGCAAAATCATCCAACTTCCTTTTGTTTTTCACTACAATGCCAAAGTAGAGAAAAGAGAACACAAATTAAATGAAGTGAGGAGAAGGTTTACCCAGAGGCATCTCAGAATCTGATTCTCTCACCACAATAACGAAAGCAGTGTCACTGTGATGTAAGCTTCACCTTATTATTCATGGGTGCAATGTCATGAGGCATATACAAAAGGTATGGCTGGCAGAATTTTGCTTCGCTTATTTGTCCCCTTTTAACTCCTCCTCTCTCTTGCTGCTGTTCATGTAGTTCATGTTCATGTAGTTCGTGCAGCTACAGGTTCCATGACCTTCCTTAGTGCATTTTCCGAGCTATGGGGAAACAGATAACCGTCCCTATTCTGTCATCCCCCATCATGCACTGCATTGCTTTCATCCTGTCTCTGTGGCATCTTTCCAGTTTTGCAATTTAGCAAACAAAAAAAACCTTCTCACCCAAAGTTGTAAAGACGCTTTTTGCAAGCTCAGTTCATCCGGTCTATGCAAAACTGAGAAGAATGCATCCATTATGAGGGAACAATGTTTCCCATAAAACCTAATTTGCACAAATGCAATAAAATGATAATAAATGTTATTAGAGACTTTAAATACATCCCAGAAGATATAAGAACACATTTATGCAGATACATCCATACACACATCAACAGAGAGGGGGCAGAGGAGGGAGGAGAGAGGAAGAGAGGGGGGATTCTCATATTAAAGAGGCATCTTTTTAGGAGAGGCCAATTATGCAATGTATGTAGTTTTCATTAAACAATATGTAATGAATACCCCTCCAAATTTGGGGTCTCCTTTTGGACCAACCTTTTGTTAATCTAGTCCAAAGATCTCTACAAACACTTTCTCCCTTTGCCCCTCCCCTATTCTTCAAATTGTCTTGTAATTGACTAGTCTTCACATTTTAGTCAAGCAAACTCATATTTCAGTACCTTTGCTCCCATTGAATACTGAAGGGGAAAGAAGGGCAGGGAAATTTAATAAATATATTAATTATAATTTTGAAAAGCAAAATAATTCTTGTTGTTTATAGTTTTTCCCCAAGTCATTAATAATCAGATGCATAATTTTTTTGTTTTTATGAGCTAGCTCTGGATTATAGATTTTTCAACCTGAAATTTTTCAGAATAATGTTCACAATGGGTATAAATATGTTTCTCCTTCATAGATTATCCTCGACTACAGAGAAGACTGGCCCAGGACAAAATATTAGTATTTCTAATACAGATTAAATTGCCTTAAAATGCAAGATTAAAATATCTCCCTTCCCTCCTCTCTTTCTGTCCAATTAAAAAAAAAAGGGAGGAAGGGGAGGATCTCATACCTTTAGGACAAAGGCAATATTTTAAAATCATGTTGCTGCTACAGCTGTTACAGCAGTGTGATGCAAGCTACCTTATTATGTTACCATTTCACAGCACTGAATCCAAAGTGACATGCTGATATTAACAAGATCCGACACAGCATTGGGATGAATCACACCAAGGAAATTTAAAAAATATATGCCGGAAAACCTAGCGGAAAGACTTTGACAACACCATGAAGTCCAGTTTCCTCCCTCAGAATTGGTTGGTTCCTGTCCCTATACAGAATAGAGAAACTGATGTGTCAAAGTGTCACTCAAATCTACAGCAATGAGATGCTGCATTTCATGGAAAGTTTCATAGGTCTTTGCAAGCTTTAGTTGTCCGCCTGACTGCCTGGGCTGTACAGGCAGTCCAACGGACAGCTCAAGATTGCAAAGACTGAGTGTCCTCCGTTTGATTGCACAATTTTGGAGGTGCCTTTTTTCCCCTTTAGTTCAAGGGAAAAAGCTGCAGAAAGATTTCACTTCCTTGCTTGCTTTGTTCATCTACTCTTCAGCCTAGAGTCCAGGTAAAGTTTTTGAAAGGGGCAGAGATTGGAGACCCCTAATTGGGGTGGGAGGGAAATGAACAACTGTCCCTCCCATTTTTAAAATGTTTAATAATAATAATGCACTGCACCCATGTAGTGACATTGACAGGCTATATTTGCCCAGAAAAGCAGGCGGCAGAGGACTTTTGCAAGTGAAGCAGACAGTCAAAGAAGAGAAACATGCTCTGGCAGATTATGTGAAAGACAGTGTTGTACCAGCTTTAATGGTGGTCAACAATAGGAAGCTGCTCAAAATGCAGCAAACCAAGAATCAATATAGGAAAACAGTGATGCAAACTCGGGCTGACAGCTGGTGTAACAAAGCACTGCATGGACAGTTCCTTGAAAAGATCCAAGGAAAAGTAGATAAGGAAAAGATCTGGTTATGGCTGACCAATGGAACACTGAAGAAAGAAACAGAAGGCCTGATTCTTGCAGCCCAAGAACAAGCCATCAGAACGAATGTAATCAAATCCAGAATAGAAAAATCTGCAGATGACCCCAAATGCAGACTCTGCAAAGAAGCGGATGAAACCATCGACCACATACTGAGCTCTTGCAAGACAATTGCTCAGACTGATTACAAACAACATCACAATACAGTCATTCATATGGTCCACTGGAACTTGTGTCACAACTACCATCTGCCTGTAGCAAAGAACTGGTGGGATCATAAGCCTGAAAAAGTGGTTGAAAATGAGCATGCAAAACTACTGTGGGACTTCTGAATACAGACTGACAAAGTTTTGGAACACAATACCCCAGATATCATGATTGTGGAGAAGAAAAAAGTGGCGATCATTGACATTTCTATACCTGGTGACAGCAGAATCGACAAGAAACAACTTGAAAAAATCACTAGATATCAGGACTTGAGAATCGAACTGCAGAGACTGGCATAAACAGTGCAGGTGGTTCCAGTGGTACTCAGCACACTGGGTGCTGTGCCTAAAGACCTAGGCAAGCACTTGAAAACAATTGGCACTGACAAAATCACTATTGGTCAGCTGCTGAAGGCTGTGGGATCTGCTCCCACAATCCACCGATACATCACGCAGTCTTAAACACTTGGGAAGTGCTCAACTAGTAATTTGTGATATGAAACCCAGCATAGTTATCTCATTTGCTGTATACTGTCATTTTTGTGTATTATAACAACAACAACAACAATAACAATAGAAATGTGGTTTTCTGGGGGACGGTGTTAAACAAGAGAAAAGTTTTCAGAAAGCTCATCCTGAAACTACTTTTTATTCAAGGGTTGGTATCCCAGTCAGGTAGATGCAGAAGAACTTTACAGCCTCCCAATGGCCAGTTGAATGACATCCAGCTGATCACTGTAGAAACCTCTGAAAGCAGTCACCATTTTTCAAAGAATTGTCAGGGCCCCAAAATGGCAGCTGCTTTCAAGAGACATGGGGAGAAGGCCTGAGCACTGTAACTCCTATTGGGGTGGGATGGGGCAGAAGAGAGATAGGCATGCTTCAACATCTTCATGAAAGAGCACTGCAGTAGCACTGCAGCTGTCGTAAATTTGAAATAGGGTTGAACAAAGTTTTGGGGTGTCACTTGTAACATTGAACTGTCATTATGTAGCTGGTTGTTTCTTGAGGTTTCTCTGTATCTAAACTTCACTGTCTTGCTCCTCTGGAATGCAGTCTTTCCCTCCTGTGAATCCAGACTACATTCCACCACACAAAGTAAACAAAGAGACCACAACAAAGTATATGGTATGAATAGAGATTCTATGGGTGTAGGTATCAACAAAGTCAAAATGGCCTTGATGACCAAGCAATCAAAGCACAGCCTCTTTTTAACATGTGTTCATCCACTCATATGTAAAAGAGGTTATAACACTTGTTTGGGTATCATTGAGTCACACTGTTGTGGCCCGCCAGCAGCCAGTGAAGTTGGCAGCAGACTTGGACAGTGCAGAAGTTGGGGAGGAACATGGGCCAGTCCTGAAGTCTGGGGAAGGCTCTGATGAGGACTCTGCGTCAGAGGCAGAGATGGGGCCAGGGCCAACCAACAGTTATCAGCTGCCTTCAAGTTGGAGATCAGTGGAACAGAAGAACAGCTGGAGCCTGTTCCCAATGTGTGCATGCTCAGAGCTGCCAGAAGAAAGAAACAGTTAAGGTTGACTCAGGAGTAAAGGTACAGGTGGACGGTGAATGGCTCCTCCCATAAGGAATAAAGAGGAGCGAAAGGGGAGGAGGAGACAATTAGTTCATTTAATTAGTGAGAAGATTTGTTTGTGACTCTCAAAGACTCTTTGCTAAGTATTTTCTTGAACAGCATTGCGCTTGGAAGCTATTGGTCTGGCAGCTCTCTAAGCCTGATTAAGGCCTGTGGTTGTAATTCATCCTTGAAAGACTGTTTGCCGGAACTTTGCTGGATGTGAATAATAGGAATTCACATTAGCCTAATAAAAAGAGATTTTGTCAGGACAAGGAATCTGTTTCGTCAGTTTGTGAAGCCTAGTTCAAAACACACACAAACGCACACATGCACCATGGATGCCTCTGAATAGGCATAAATAGTTTATATCATAAAGAAGTAATTACCCTGAGCATCCTTAGATCACCCCAGGTTCCTCATCCACCTAGTACGAAAACCACTACTACACTGAAAAGCTCTACCAGACTAGTTATAAGAGTGGCTCCCCAAATTGGTAATAATTCAGGAGAACTATTATGTAAACAGCTAATTACAAGCTTCTCTGTTAACATTGGGAAAAAAATCTGCCTGTGGAGTTTACTGTAGATGGGGATTGAGGAGTTTAGTTGGTGTAAGAGGAGGTACCAAATGTGGAGAAGGAAACATTTCAAAGAATCCTTAGCTGGCTCACTTTAAGTTTGTCTAGGGATTTAGTCTTAGAGCTTTCAAGATCTTGTTTTCACTCCAATGAGTATTAAAGATGCCTTTGTGATTTTCATTCCTTGGGATTGACATAGGTTATATACAGCACTGCTTCTAAATGGGAAACAATTTAAGATGCTGGAATTTTGGCTCCATGTCCTTCTTTTCTCAATAAATCTTGCTGAAAAGACTCTGTGTGAATCACATTTTGAAAGAAAAAAAATACTTTCAGGTTTAGACTGCTGCCAAAGATTTTTATATTAGGCATCTGCTACAAAGCACGAGGATGGAAAAAGGATAGAATGAGACCCAAAATATCATTCGGTAAAACCTGAATTTTCCTATTTGTATCACCGGGTTGGATGAAAGCGGATAAGTAATATCATGTAGAACATTTTTTCACTTGCTGAAATCTCTCAAAGAAGGCTTGGTCAAGAAAATAGACATCACAAAAACTATTAGAATTCTATTATTATAGGACATAGTGATAGAATCTTAAAAACCTGATTTTACAGATACTGTAGTCCTTGATTTATAACCACAATTAGACCCAGAATTTTGGTTGTAAGTTGTTGCAGTCCTAAATCAAGCCACCATTCAATTTTAAAACCATGTTTACAATGGTAGTTAAATGAATCATCATGGTTGTTAAACAAACCACATGATTGTAAATTCAAAGCCAGCTTATCCAATGGGTGGGGACTTTTTTGCCAGGAAATGGCAAAAAAAAAAAAATGTCACAAAACATAATCACAGGATATCACAATCAATTGTTAATGTGAGCCAGTTATCAAGTGCCCAAAATGGTATCACATGACCTTGGGAGTGGTACAGCACTCATAACTTGGAGAACGAGTCATAAGTAACTTTTGTTGAGTCTGTGTAACTTCAAACAGTTGGTCAATGAATTGTCACAAAGTTGAAAACTACCAGTAGTCCTGGTTTTGAAACCACAACAATCATGGTTATTCTGTAGGATAATATGGTGAGAGAGGAGAATATAATCATTTTGTTCTTCCAGTCTGTCAATGACTTTTAAGACATGGTACATGGCCCATGGTACAGTTACTTAACTTGGGTTTCATCTGTAGTTAAGTGAAGGCTATTAGTTGCTGTCTCGCTACAAAACTCATTGAATAGCCAAACACATCTCACAGAATCGTGGTGGGCCAAAACTGGTTGTGTTCTACTCCTGGAGAAAAGTCTGAATATAAGTCTGACACAAAAACAATGAATAAAATACTACTGCTAGGTATCAAAGACAGCACAGTCTGAAAGATAGAAGACTGGGTGGATAATTTCTCAGAATTCTGCAGGGGAAGGAGATCTTATCCAACAGTTATCAAAAACACCATTACTTTTTAAAAAAAAAAAGGATTGTAGGAGAAATTTCTTCATGAATTTTTCTCTTCAAATGTGGGAAGTCCTGGAGACTACATCTCATTAAAGGCATTGTTTCAGGAGGATTGCCACATCTTGACAATCAGTGCAAAAATACTCCATCTGAGCCATGTGAATTTCTGACTGGGGAATTCTGAGACTTAAAGTCCACAGATCTTAAAGTTCCCAAGCTTGAGAAACACCGAACTGGGATAAGAAATGGTAGAGGTAAAGCAGAATTATTTATCTATTCATCTATTTACATGGCACAAGTTATTATTTTGGCCAGTGTCATTAAATTTGTCTCAAAAGCACAAACTGACATGCCCTATTTCTTGGCATCCTCATAATGTTTCTGATTATTTGAAAATGTAGATGATACCAAGTTCTACTTTTTTCTTTTTTCCACTCCTCTAGGAGAGTCAGCTGAGGTTGTAAAACAAGTCCTGAGCAGGTTAATAGCTTGCCTGAAGTCCAATAAATTGAAACTGAACCCAGGGAAGATGGAGGTACTGCACATACAAGATTTGTTAATCTGCTGAACTGGTTTTCATTGTGTTTTCAAGGCGACTGTTGCATAGTTGCTCTCTGCCTCTAAAGACATAGGCCGAGTCTCCATATCTCAGAATGTTTTTCAGTAGTTCAGGATGATCTATCGGCTACAAGCTTACCTGGAAGAGATAGTCTTGTGATAGATAGTGATTCATTCTCAGATAGCTTCCTATTTGAATGATTGTAAAGTATAAATCATTCCACTGCCTTTGAAAACAGCTGGGAACAAGGAAGCTATTGTAGATAGTTGACTGAGACTGGCTGATATGATCTGATTATGGCATTGATCTGAAACTTTGTTTCTGGGATCAGTTCAAAATGCTGCTGCTTTTCATCATTAAACCCCTAAATGGCTTGAGGCCGTATGACTCAAAGGAATACCACTTCCTATAACTGGATCTTGGACCCCATTGCTGAGACACTTAGGTAGAAAGTAGAAAATGACAAAAGCAGTGTCAGCCTTCCCAGGTACACCAGTCAAGAAAAACAGTCACATGAGCTAATTCTATTTTATTAAAAGATTACATAGACATAATCTAACAGAGATTTTCTTCATCTGTCTGTTCATTCCTTCATTCTTTCCCCAAATAAGATGAAGTTTTTAAGCTCCAAATATTTATGATTAGTTTAATTTTGATGCAATGTGTGTTTTACTCATTTTTCTTTTCAAAAATTTTTGCTGTTTAATGTTGCTTCTATTATGTACGGTTGTTATAATTTTTATTTATTTGTATTCTATTGTATGTCTTAATTCATTTATATACTTTGCAGAAAACTTTGATTATTGGGCCACTGAAAAAATGTAATCAAGAAATAAGCCTTTATTTTTTAAAAGAGGTTTTATGCATACTTAAGGGCTTTTAATCATGCAGATGGTTTAAGTGACATATACGATAGCTAATGAAATTTAACTAAATAATGAGCAATATGCTACCCTAAAGATTTTGCATGAGATTTCTTGTTCTCCACATCCCTACTAAGAATGATTATTTGCATAAAGCTAATTATGCAATATGAAATTTTATTTATATATAGAAACAATGGGAAACAGTTGTTTCGTTTTTAAAAAGTACTGACACACAATATTTAACAAAACAGTACAGCAGTGCAGAGGCCATGAATGCTATTGCTTTGCCTTTCAAATCATTGCTTGAAGGGCAGGTTGGAGAATCTCATTGTGTTGAAGACATTTTATGATTTCTGCTCTGGCTTTGAGTTCCCAGGAAGTAATCAATCACAGGCAATTGCAGAAGGTTGAGGTTTCTTTAGAGCAGGGCTATGAGACCAACACACAGCATAAGTGGCCGTCTCAACTTAATTGGAACTTGAAAAGGAGAGGCTGACCTGAATGTTACCATCTGTAATCTGAAACCCTTTAGAAAGGAATTGTAAAAGAGCCTCTTCATTTTATAAACCTGCAATCTGGATTTGAAATATCGGACTTCGGTTGTGATGACATACATTCATGATTTCATCCTAGCAGGTGTAAAAGATGAGAACCCCCAGTGTAGAACAAAAAAGGAGAAAGACATTTTCTGAGGCATTTTCATTTCCAAGGAATGCAGAATATCAATTATTTTCCTATTTATGTCTAAGAAAACTGGTTTATTCTATTTTTTAAAAAAATTATGTAAGAATAACTAAAAGCAAACACTTAAAAGCATTCCACTCATTAAAGGCTTATTTTAGCCACCAGAAAATCAACTAATGGGATCATCTCTGAGTTTTTATTTATACATTTAATCAATTTGTAGAGCCACTCATTTCAACAAGTGACTCTGGGCAGTGAACAATATTAAGTAAAACAAAAACAATTGCACCATAAATATAAGAAGGCAGAGAAATGGAAGTAAGCATCACAATCATCAGCACTTGATAAGTATTAGCAGAGTTTTCTTTGTCTTCAAGAAATATTCAGCAAACAGAAGTAGTGTGCAAAATTGTAGCAATGAGTATAGAGTCACAGAAGCACAGAAGTTGAAGGATAAAGGGTTTTATATACAGGAGTATAAGCACAGTCCAAGATTCAGTCCAAGATTCATACACAGTTCCTCAGTCAATAGAATAAATAACTAACCATCATAGTCAGTAGGCAAAACAGCAATAGAGCATCTTCAATACATCCATGCAGCAATGGAGAGATATAGTTAAAGAGTGATGAAGATACTTGCCGAGTAGAAACAGCAGTAGCCAAGTAACATCCACAGTAGAAGCCCACAGTAAAAGCCCATAGCCAAACATTTGCTCTCTGGCTTCATGCTATATAGTACTCCTGCTTCTTGTAGCCAATCAGTATCTTAGCTTTAATAAAGTGCTGAGTCATTATGATTTGCAACCATATATAGTAAACCAATATAGTTCAGGTTCTTAAAGAAACTTAACTGTACTAATACAAGCCAGGGGATGACTTCTTTTGCACAATCGGCACCAGGCCCTGTGACCCTTCTCCATAGCATAATATTGCCGCATTTTTCTCTCTCTCATGTCCTCATAATACTGCTTTCATTTTCTCACCAGCCCTAACCCATACAATATAAAATCTGCCTTAACTATACAAGCAGTGTTTTCCATCTTCTCACAACACAATTTTGCTATGGATGTGATCTGACATGACATATCAACTATTTTGTGGTGCTGGTGGTTGTTAGAAGCAAATGTCTGGATTCCAATGTAGCCTGGCTCATCAGAAAGATACACCAGACAAGTTGCATGGAGCAGAAGCAGAGTATATTTGGGCAGCATAAGGTGCAGCATCAGCAATCAAAAGGTAGGCTACGAAATCAGAATGCAGAGAGTAGTGATATTTATAGTAATGATGGGCTTTGATATCGTGAGACATGCTGGATGTGTAAATTGAGATGTTCTTGCCCTGGAGACTTGCGAAGTGCTAAAAGAAAAGTTGTTTCTTGCACTGCAGGGTGTAGCAATCTTTTTTAGGTGTGGAATTTTATGTGGGATTTGGCTTTAGGGATCTGGCACCAAGAAGCAGTACTGCAATTTTGGAGATTTCCGTATCTTTGAGGTGATTTTGCTTACTGATTGATTTGCCAGTATCAACTGGCTTCCTGGGGAGGAACGCTTTGTCATTTTCATCCTACATAGTGGTTTTGTCTACAGAATGGGTGTTGTTTTCTTCCAACAATGCAATTAAGAGTTTGAATCTACCTATCTACGAATCATTTAAATAAGCATGGCTGGCTGGGGAATTCTGGGAATTGAAGTCTACAGGTCTTATAGTTGCCAAGATTGGATACCCCTGATCAGTGGTGGGATTCCAAATTTCGCACTACCGGTTCTGTGTGCTTTGCGCAGACACACGTGCTTTGGGCGTGCATGCAGCACTCAAAGATCACCCGCAGCACTCAAAGACCGCCTGAGCTGCTTTTTAGTTCAGCTGAGGCACGGCAATCCGCTCTGCTGCGTGAATCAGCTGAGTTAAAAATCAATGGAATAAAGGATGTGTCACGCATATGTACAACACTCAAAGATCGCCCTTGATGAGTTGAGCTGACATGCGGCAATCCGCTTTGCCGTGCAAACCAGCTAAGCTAAAAATCAATGGAATAAATGATGGGAAAAAACAGGGGCAGGTGGGCGAGGACAGCCACTGGTGGTATTTGCAGGTTCTCCCAACTGGTCAAAATTTTTGCTATCAGTACGCCAGAACCGGTCTGAACCAGCTGAATACCACCTCTGTCCCTGATGTAAATATTGTGGGTATGCTTTCTCCCTCCCTTGTGGGCATCAAGGGTATTCACAGGGTGGGCCAAAAGAGTCAAGATAGTGGCCATATTAGTACAGTCAAAGCTCTATTTGTTTTTTATGTGCATCACTGTTGTCATGTGGACCTTTTTAATCACACTCTGAGGACATATCATTCCTGGGCTCCTTGGTCTTTTTGGTTCTGTTTGCAGAAAAGACCAGATATTAAGCTATTGCTCTCCCGCAATTCTGCCTTACACTCACTAGGTTTAGCACAAGCTCCTTATAAACATTAGCTTCTGAGAAAGCCCTAGTCTTATTTTTGAAACATGGGGTTTAGTATTCTCTCAAAAGAGGTCTAGTCCAGAGATACACAAAAGCTCAGTTTAAACTGGGAAAGATAGCATATTGGTCACCCTGTCACCATTGGGAACATTATAGAACTTCTGATATTCTTATACTATTAGCTGCAGTTCCTGTGATTACTCCATTTTACTTATCCCATTCTGGTTTTGGTGGCCTGTGGTGCCATATTAATAAGGTGACCCACCATCCTCCTTTAGGGAGGACAGTCCTTCTTTTGTAAATTCTATCCTCCCTCGAAAAGTGTCCTCCTATATGTCCTCCTTTTTGATATTTGAAGACTAATCTGTAAATCTCCATATTTGATCGATGCCGATCTGATACGTTGTGTGTGATGTGACGTATTTGTATTTGATATGACGATTCATCAAGGCTCGGTACAGTGCAGCGAAACACGATTATGAGACGTATGCGCTCCACACAGGAGAATTGTTTTGAGAGAGTGCACCACATGCAAATGTGTGCCGTGCTTAAGAGTACACTGTGCACAAGAGTGCACCACACACAAGAGCACACTGTGCACAAGTGGCTTTGTTTGTTTGTTTTTCTTCAATTTATTTCTGTCCTCCTTTTCATTGTAAAAAAGTTGGTCACTTTAATATTAATCACTGCTGTGATTGTGTCTGGATCAATCACAACTGTTTGTTCCCCACAGCCAACCACTGGGCTCACCTGGTCAGAACTGGATTCTTTGGTCATTTGGTGCCAGAATTGTCATTTCCTTGCAGCATAACTCAAGGACAGAGTTTGTCATCATTAGTCATTCTCCCTTACTTCAAGTCATAATCCTTCTCTACCTAATCCCTTTCAATTAGGGAGTTTTTTTATCATTTTTCTTTCTCTTGAGCTCTGTGAACTACCAGAAATGTAACCTGACAAATTATAGTGCTGATGCATGGATGTGGGGAGCATTTGGAGATCTCCCTATCATGTCAACACATACCCTTTGTAGAACCTTCTACCTGATAGTCAGACAAATTGACAGAGGACTAAATGTACCATTCTATCCATCAATCAGAATTCACCCTATCTTACCCTATGTAAGGGAGAATGATTGATGGTTGTTTCCCTGTCAATAGATCATGCTTGATGGAGTGGGGAAAGTAAACCAGTCCTCTTTTGTGGGGTGGGGGTCTGAATGATTTATTGTGAGAACAGTGTATGATGAAACTGAAGAAATACAAAAACTGAAAATCAAATATAATTATGAGAGAGACAGCATTAACTAACAATCAACATAACAACCAACAAGCAGCTTGTACCTCATCCAGCAATGCTCTGTGTGAGGGACATAGGCCCGTCTTCGGATGACTATATGTCACGGTCAAAATGGCTGCTTCTGTCTTCTCCAAAGAAAATGGAGTCTGGCTTCATATAGTTAGGCTTATTTGTCCCCGGCCATTAGGTGGGACTAGAGCAACAACAGCACAATATTTATATGTTGTAAATTTGTATATTTACAGTCCTCTTCTTTAATTTGTTGGCCTATAGTAAGAAATTTCATTGGCCTTGTATAGTAGCAGAATAGTGATCAAGAATGGGAGCAGCACAACTTAGCCACAATATTTACCTGATTGCTTTAAAAATGGAGTTGATTATTTTAATTCAGCCATTTATAAGAATCCTTCCTTTTTTCCTCCCTCCTCCCTCCCTCCCACTCTCTCTCTCTCTCTTTTCTTTTCATTTCTTTTCTTTCTTCATCCTCTCTCTCTTTCCAAGGTGTAGATGACCAAAGAGAGTTTTCCTCATCTCTTTGATACCATGTAACGGTCTTTTAGACTGTCTTCAGCCCAGATGTAGTAACCTATCTCTCCACCCCTCTTTCTTACACAAATACACACATTTGAGCTATGGGAACTTTCCAATCTAGTATCTTCCAGAAGTGTAGATTCACAATTCCCTTAACTATTATCAATGGCCAATCTGGCTGGAATATTCTGACATCTTAATATCTGGTATGTGCCTTGTATCAGCTGCTATTGCAAACCATGTGTGCTGTATTTGCATCAGAACATCCAACATAAGAATCCAAGATGTGCATAGGTGTGATGACATCACCACATACCATCACACACATCATATCACTGTCCCCCATTGCTCCCCTCTGCCAATATCTTTGGTGCCCAGGAGCCTGGTTTAGAAAGATTGTTCCAAAAAAATGAACTTGCATGCCTCATCCCTTTAGCATTGCTGCCTGGTCCATAATAAAAGGACTGAAAGTCTCTTTCCCTGTTTAGGTAGCAGGAGATTTATTATGATTTTGTTTCCATGTTTTATCTTGGCAAAATTCTAAGAAATACTGAAGCATCTGTATGTATTAACAGGCCTTGATCAGGTTTCAGAGTAGATGCGCTCACGATGACTAGAAAAATAAACAAAACCTGACCCATAGAGTAGCCTGATCATGTTAAAGCAAAGTATCCTTTTAAATAATGCTTTATAACCATGAGGGATAAATCTATTTTTTAAAAAATAAAAGACAATACATTTCCCTATCTCCCCTCTTCCCAACTCACAGAGATGAATAGACAATTTATGACTTATTGCACCAAGACCCTCATTTGCTAATTCCACATTCCTGGTATTCAATATCATACCGCATAATGGTATGTGGGAAAGACCTTGGGAGATAGGATGAAGAGATGATGCCTAAGGAATGAACATATAACAGACAGCTTAGCCCTCATTTGAATAGTGGGTGGGGAAAGACGCTCTGAAGTGACCTTCCCTAGTTTCTTGAGCTGTAAAGGAGATGGCAGGGAAATAGTACTTTCAGATTTGCGAAAATGTAAATTAAATTTATAATAAAGTAGAATTAGCTTATCTGGGCATGTTTCCTGTCTGGTCCACCGGATCAGGCTAACTTCGGGCTGGAGAAGAGAGAATAATTTCATACAAATTATCAGAAAACAGTAACAGATTCTGGTTGGAATTCAGATTTCAGAATTCCCTAACAGATTACAACTTTATGCACATACCCTTTGGCCTCATTCTCATTAAACCTGAATTTATTACTGTGCTTCTGAAAAAATACTGATAGCATAATATTGTAAGTTACTATAACACAAGTTGGAATAGGGTTTTTTTTAAAGATGCTATTCATTCCGCTATTTAATTCTCTCACATATAATCTCCTTTCGAAATCTAACTGCCCACCCCGGAAAAATATCTATGTGTTTCTGCAAACTTTGGCATTTCCAATTGTACCGGTATATATTTCAGTCTTTTGTTGGTGCAGGAAGGATGCTACTTTGGCCTCATAAGACCTGGCACTTGAACAATTATTTTTTGAAGGATGAAAAATAGAACTCAAACATGCCTCCCTCTCTATATACAAACATATTCTGCCAGCAGCAACTACCAATATTTGGAAGGAATCTAAGGCAGAGAGCCATGATTCAGTCCAAAATGCTTCATAAATCCCAACAAGACAGATCTCATTCTGTCTAAGCCAGAATTTCTCAATCTTGGGATTTTTCAGATGTTTAGACTTCAACTCCCACAATTCCTGAGTAGCTGACCTATGCCTTGATCATATTATATCTCAAGTATGATTCATGTAATTCCAGAGTCTGAGAGTGTAAGGTGTGGGGAAAATCAATTCTTAGATGAATGGAATCAATTAAATCAAATTGATGTAGAGACATATCAGGTCAAAGTTTGTTATTTAATTAGAACAACCCTTAGATTTGCAATGGGAGATGTTTTTCTTTTTGGTGCTTGGCATTCCCAAACTGCCCCTTCCTCTTATTTATAGATGTTTTTCTTCCTTCTTTCATTGTTTTATTGCCTTAGTCTCCCCTCCCCAATTAATTATAGTAACATAAAGTCCTTTACTATGAATATATGTGCTTACATCATTTATTATGTATGCATTAGTCTCTCCCTCTCTGAGATGTATAAATAGGAGTAAATCCCTTTATTGGGGGTGGGGGGAGGGCATCTCTCAATATTCTTTGGAGAGAGTTCTGTCAATATACTACTATCTAATAAATAATGCTGCAAGCATTTATTATTTGCTTTGGGTCCTACATTTGATTCCACCAAGATAGAAGTGGGCAACCGATGGTTTTAAGATTGCAGGAAGCTGTCAATCTAATTTCAGCAGGACTATATTCCCTCTAAGTGTTAAAATATGCCAGCCTAGATAAAGTAAATCTGGTTTGGTACAGACCATTTTCTACATTTGCATTTATTATTTATTTATATTATATGTTTATTCTACCTTTATTACATTATGAGTAACTCTGGCCAGTGAACATACTCCTTTCTCTTCGTACAGCAACAACCCTGTGAGATGGGTTGGGTTGAGATTGGATGACCAATGTATTTTTTCTGTGGTGTAGGATTGTGTATATATATATATATGTGTGTGTGTGTGTGTGTGTGTGTATGTATACACGTACACACACACACACACACACACACACACATATATGATAATGAAACATTTCTTAATATCAGCAAACACACCTAATGCTCCTTTCTCCTCCTATTTTCCCTACCTACAACAACAGTCACTTGTGAGGTGGGCCAGGCCACCTGATTCATTCTGTGGTTTATATGCATATAAAGACAGCACAACATTTTTAATATTAGATGAAGACTATGATATAAAAATGGGAATGGAAGTGACAGAAAAACAAAATCAAGACTAGCCCCCGAATATTGGACTATCTAACAAATTGCTTCAATGTTGCTTCAATGATCTTTAAATCCTCAGCTCTTTACAGCTCAAGAGTGAAGGAAGGGGCACACTACATTACTTACCAGCCATTTCAAATTCATGTACTGCGGTCCAAGTGACCCCAAGGGTGTCGGGTTGCCTTACTTTGCTTTTGTAATGAGGATCTACTGACACATTTTCATTATTAGATCAAAGGAGCAAGGCATTACACAAAGCTACTTGCAAATTAAAATATCAAAATTGGCTGGGGTATACACTTTCTTCTGATCATTCTCTCTCTCCCCCTCTCCCTTTCCCTACCCCTCCCTCTTTCTCTCTCTCTCTTTACCAAGAATCAATAAAGGAACCAAAGAAAGGAGACAGAGTGTCTGAAATTAATCCAGCAAGTGAAATCACACTTAAAGTCAGTTCATTTAGACACAGTTGACTGGAATAACTGAAGTGGATTTTTATAATTAGAATGCCTTTTGCAAATTCTCTCTCTCTCTCCCTCTGTGTGTGTGTGTGTGTGTGTGCGTGCGCGCGCATGCACATGTGCATCTATTTCTGTCTGTCTGTCTATATACTGTATATGTGTATGAGTCTGTCTATATATGTGTGTCTCTCTGTCTCTCCCATACACACACATACATATACATATACACACTCATACAGTATATATAAATAAAAGTAAAATCCCAAGGTAGAATAAATTTACATATTTAATTCACTGCCTTTTTTCTGAAATTAGCACACCTGCATTAACCTCAAAGCAAACATTAGCCTGAATGTATTAGTAGTTGAGGTTTAGCCTCTTGAGAAGGATGAAAGCACTTCCCCCAATATTTCTCTCCTACCCCCCCAATACTTTTCAACTGAGTTTTTTTTAGATGGCAGTCTTTAAGGGTAGCCTGATACAAAGTCAATGGGGGGGCATACAATTAGATTAGTCCTTATTACCATCATCACAGCTATGGCACATCACATGAACTTCTCATTAGTAAGTGGCAAGAAGTAAATTGGCGAGTTCACCAATGTCGCTAAGACTTAATCAGTCTTCATGTATTCATCTGCCCAAGCTTCTCCTATATTTTTTTCCACGTTTGCCAAAATGAAATTCTTAGCCAACTAATAAAAGTCAAATATTGATTTGCAAGCCTGAGTTAAAGTTTAAATGCAAAGTCTTTATTATCTTCTTGGAAGGAGAATCTACAAATCAGTCTTTTCAAGCTTAGTGCCCTGGAGATATGTTTGGATTTCAGATCCCATAATTCCTCTAATTATTCCCTTAATTCCTAGACAGCATGCTATGCTGCCTGAGAAATATGGGAGTGAGCTCAAGGATACTACGCTGGAAAGATTGCTGTAAATATTCGAACACATAAAGAATTTTTTATATGCCTCACTGAAATAGACCACAGCTTACATGAGCCATTGAGATTTTTTTTAAAAAAGAAAGTCATTTGCACAGCCTTGCTTACTATAGCAATGTTAGTTGGTATAAATAATGTAAAATGGTTTCAGGAGAAATAGCATTCAGCAAAAAAATTGCTTCCCTCCCCCCTTAGTCTCAGATGCATTCTGCAGACAGCGTAAAGTACTAAAAAGATGCCAGCATAAAATCCTCCAGATTAATAAGCCCCCACCGCACCCCACCCCCCGGAATGAACTGCCACTGTTTGTCCTAGAATATCCTTTTTTTTTTTTTTACTGTTCCCATTTTTCTAGGATTTCTTTTAAAAGGGAAGACCAAAAAAATGTCAGGCCACTTTGAACTGAGAGGTCAAAATGGGTCATCATTTTTGGTTCATCACTAGAAGTCAGAGCTCAAATAACACCTGTTTTTCCTGTAGAATGTCTTTTAACATTTTACATCCTCAGTATAAGATGACCTTTCTATATATGGATATTTTTTGTTACAAGAACAGGAGATAATTGTCTTGCCTGGTGATGCTTTGGGAAACAAAAGGGAGGAATTATATGAACATGAAGTTGGTTACAGCGGTGAACAATTTTAAAGGTGCAAAATGGATGTGTACAGTTAAGGTGCGTATTGAATGATGAGTGTCCAATGTTAAGGGAGCTGTTCCACTGCTGAGTGTTTGAACCCATGACCAGGATTTGCTGACTGGCATAAAAGAAAATGTGACTAAAAGACTATTTGGATTAATACACATCAGATATTGCAGAAAAGAGAACAGTGAAACAACAAGTAATGCAGAAAGAAGAAGGCCTTTTTCAGTCTGAAACCCTCAAGATGCTTTTTTAGACTAAATTCTAGACTAAAGATGAATTTTGACAAAACTTGAAATCGTAGTTTGGACTCATCTGAAGATAATCACTTAATATTCGACTTTAATATACTTTAATATATGACTTCAGCAACAGAGTGGTCAATGTCTGGAATACTCTACCTGACTCTGTGGTTTCTTCCCCAAACCCCAAAAACTTTAACCTTAGACTGTCTACTATTGACTTCACCCCTTTCCTAAGACGTCTGTAGGGGGCGTGCATAAGCGCACCAACGTACCTACTGTCCCTATCTTATTGTTTCTTTTATTTTTCTTATATGTACCCATTTCATGTATTCATAACTATGTATATACTTATACCTATTATCTTGTAAGAGATTGACAAATCAAATAAATAAATATTGTCAGCTTATTATAGATATTAGAGCCTGTTTTGTTTAGTGATTAAGGCACCTAGCTAGAAACCAGGAGACTCTGAATTCTAGTCCCGTCTCAGGCATGAAAGCCAGCTGAATGATTTTGGGCCAGTTGCTCATTCAGCCCAATACACCTCAAGAGTTGTGGGAAAAACAAGAGAAGGAAGGAATATTAGGTAGATTTCCCATCTTAAGTTATTTATAAAAATAATAAAGGTGGGATATAAATAAATAAAATTTGTTGAGATAAACACTGGTGTAGATTTAAAAAAAATGAAAGTTCAGATTTCAATACAACCATGAAAATATTGATTAATAGCAATAGCACTTTGACTTACTGGTATATTCCGCTTTATAGTGCTTTACAGCCCTCTCTCAGCAGTTTCCAGAGGCAGTATATTGCCCCCAACAATCTGGATCCTCATTTTACTGTTCTCAGAAGGATGGAAGGCTGAGTCAACCTTGAGCTGGTGAGAGTTGAACTGACAAACTGCTGGTAGCTGGCAATCAGCAGAAGTAGCCTGCAGTACTTCATTCTAACCACTGCACCACCATGGCTCTTAACTATATTTAACCAAGCCAGCTGTAGGTTTAAGCCATACAGGCACAAGGCATGGGATGCCAAATTTTAGAGAGCCATAAATTGAAAAGACTTCCCCAAAAATATGTAAAACATTTCACGTCCTTCATGACATGAGTTCAAATTATCTGATAGACTTATTTTCCCTGATGTATCTGCCTGTCCCATCAGATCTGACAGAGAAGACATGCTGCAAATCCTCCAGGAGGCGGTTTTTCTGCTCTGGTGCCCACCTCATGAGACCTGCTAAATGTAAAATTTCTCCCTCCCCTCCCCCAACAGGGAAGTTAGTTATATCCCTGTTATTGATTCAAAAGTCCATAAAGTCTTGGGTTAGCTTGGTCACTAGGCCTGGTGGGGGGAGAAGTGTCCCAGGGGACTCATGACATCTTAACACGAGTCCAACATTGCAGTTCATATGCACTCTCTCTCCTGTACCTTGCATATTTTAATAATGATTGTTGCATATTTTTAATAATGACTTTTTATACATTTATTGTTTTGGCTATTATTCCAGGCTGCCCAGAGTCACTTTTTGTGAGATGGGTGACCATAGAAATTTGATAAAAAGCAGGAACAGTGCACTCGTAAGCTGGCACACCACCTGAGTGTTAAATATCATTTTTCAGGGTAAACAGGATGAAAATGTCTGAGAAAAGAAAAGAAAAGTGTCCAGGGTTGAACATAATAAGTGTGAAGCTCAAAAACCTGAGGAAAAAAACAGGAATAAAAAAGGCACCTTTTTGAAATTACTAACAATATTGGAATATAAACCAAACCAAGGGAGGGAGGGGCACCAGAATATGTCTTTGCCTAGGGTGCCAAAATATCTATCATTATTTAATATTGCTATTTATTAAATTTATATGCCACCCATCTTATTGTCACTCTAGAGTCAGCCCTGAGTTCAACACCTATTTATCACCTATGAATCTCTTTGAGATTTATACTGCTACATTATATATTTATTACTATTATTATGACTCTCTTTATACTGTACTATTCACAACATTGTGTAGTACAAATGAATCTCAGCATGTGATCTATGACATTCTTTTTTTTTTTTTCTTCTTCTTCTATTCAAGTCCAATTCTTGAAGTCTGTCTGGAGAGGTCCCTGTAGTTTTGTTGGCAAAGATTTTTCAGAAATAGTTTGCCATTGTCTCCTTCCTAGGTCTGAGGAAAAAAATGACTTGGCCCAAGGTCACTCAGTTGTTTTTGCATAAGGTAGGTCTCCCAATTTTTAGCCTAATGTCTTAATTACCACACCAACCTGGGTCTCATTATATTATTATGTCTCATTCATATAAAACAATAAAATAAAATAAAAGATTACCATCCTTCTCCCACACAAGACCCCAGGAACACTTATTTAAATAGGATGTGTTTAATCTTTTCTAAAGCCAGAGCAAAGGGATCAAGCATTATCTCCAGGGGCCATGCGTACCACAGAATTGAAGATATATCTAAGAAGGCTTTTCTTTTCATGTTGTGATAGCAAAGTAAGTTGACTTTCCCTTGCTGACCTAACAAAACAGGCAGAATTATTTAAATGCATTCTCTGTACTTAAAATCAGTAACCAAGGTAGCTAATATCTATAATACCAAAAGAAGACAATATGCAAATGAGAAATTATACTAAGCTGTAGGTGATTAATTTATTAATTCTTAAAGGGCTGCAAAGAAAGCTATTGTTATGGAGGGAATCATATTTCCTCTGCTTGAAAGTGGTAGAAACAGAAGGCTCATATGCTACATATCTAGAAGTTACTGTCCAGAAAAATTTCTAATTAGACACTAAGCTACTTAGGACATTAATAGCTAAGCACGAAATCTTAAATTGTGTCTGGAAAGCAACCAGGGCAAATCATTCAGAACAGCATAATGTGATCCTGGGACCTTGTAGCAATTAACACGGCTAATTTTACATCATTTGTAACTTCTAGACAGTTTTTAAAGATAGTCCTCATAGACAAGTCACTACATAAAACATAGCCCGGAATGTGGCAAAGTTGACTGATAGGAAGATGGATGCAATCAATGTCTCAAAATGAGATTAGATGTAACTGTAAATAGCAAAGAAAATGAAATTAAAAAGTAAGGAGAAAGCTATGATATTAATTAAAACCAAAACTTATAGACATATGCTTATCCCCTGCATGTCTGTCTGTCCGTCCACATGTCTGCCTGTCTTCATATCTCTCTATCTCTCTATTTATATATCTATTTATCTGTCTACCTCTTGTCAGTCTCTGTCTGCCTGCCTGCCTGCCTGCCTGCCTGCCTGCCTGCCTGCCTGCCTGCCTGCCTGCCTATCTATCTATCTATCTATCTATCTATCTATCTATCTATCTATCTATCTATCTATCTATCTATCTATCTATCTATCTATCTATCTATCATGTATTTAGTTACCTCATAACTTTAATAAATTAAATATTCTCCATGGATGTATGGTTACAGTACCTTCTACCCAACTTTGCTGCTTTATTTAACTGTTCGCTTCTTGTACAGTTCTATAAAAATCATTCATAACTATAAAAACCCAACAACAGCATTACAAAAATGCTGGCCTGAAACATAATATAAAAGAACATTTACCCTGTGGGGGAGCACTAAAAACTAAAGAAGATAATAACTGCTCAGCGACTCTGAAATAATTTACTCATACAAGGATCTTCATTAAAATATCATTAAGGGGGTATTTTCAATGCCATGTGCTGGGATTTAGCTGCTTGATTCCTTGTAATATGAACAGTGAGGTGCAAAAGCAAACAAATTCACAGTTAAAGCATCACTTTGTTCTGCCCAGTTACCTCTGTTAATATACTGTATGTAATCAGCTCATGAAAATCAGGGGTGTATACAAAAACTCTTTGGCTACTAACGTCCCTAAAACACAGAGTGCAATTTTTGTCTGTGACCCTCTCTAAGTGAATAATCCTATCTATTGTAAGAGCCACAATGGCATAGTGATTAGAGTCAGTGGTGGGCTTCAAATGATTTTATCACTGGTTTGATGGGTGTGACTTGGTGGGCGTGCTTTGCCTAATGCGCATGCGCAGCTTTCCCCATGTTAGCTGAGGCCTGCAGCGCCAATCAGCTGAGAGGATAAAGAAGAGAAAAGCACAAGATCAGCCCTCCTACCTGCCCCTGCGCTTTTCTCTTCTTTATTGTCTCAGCTGATTGTGGGAGCCTTTTTTTTTTAACTATCAGTTCGGTGAAATGAGGCCGAACCAGTAGCATACCACCACTGGTTAGAGTGCAGTATTACAGGCTACTTCTGCTGACTGCCGGCTGCCTGCAATTTGGCAATTCAAATCTCACCAGGCTCAAGGTTGACTCAGCCTTCCATCTTTCCGAAGGGGGTAAAATGAGGACCCAGATTGTTGGGGGCAATATGCTGACTCTGTAAACCGCTTTGAGAGGGCTGGAAAGCAGAGGTATATAATTATTACCTTTATTGTCAGAGTACAACATGTGTACAATGAGATTAGCTATAAGTATATATAAGCATACTGTACTAAATGCTATTGCTATTATGCCACACTAAATGCAGATTGAAATAAAAATTGAAACGTATACAGAGACATTAATGCTCATTAATGTTTGTTACATTCCACATAACGTGTTTTCCATTCTTCATTTAAATGCACTTTAAAATGCATTCAGAATCAGGATGACGTATTAGAGCATCCAGTGGACAAAGCTTATGGTGCAACAAGTTAAAGTATAATAAGGGTATAATTAAAAAGTACAAGTTTTGTTCTTGATATTGTTTTGGCCATAGCTAAAACTTTCCAAGACATGCAGAACCATCATCCTATCCACCTTTGTTCTTTTCCCCTTTGTAAAGCACAAGGTGACAGTCACGGAATAGTCACACATTAAGAAAAGGCATCAACACCCAGAAACAGTGTGAATAAATTTGCATGTGCTAAATGTTATTATGTATGCATCTGCCACCTGCTATAATCTGCATTATTCGCATATTTGTTTATTTGCATCTAAAGGTCACTGGACTAAGAGAAAATTGGAGAAACGGATAAGAAACCATCAGAGAAAAGGGTTAATTAAGAAGAGCAAAAGTATCCAAGTCTCACACTGATGTTTCAGGCTCTTCGTAGAGAAAAGGAGGGCGTTTGTGCTTCAATCTGTAGAAGATTCAGGATGAAGTATTGAGAAGTTAATACGAACAGGTATAATATCCTACTTTATAATAAATATAATATAATAAACTAAAAAAAAATACTAGACTTTATGAAGAAAATGTGGGAATTTTAGTGCATTCTGAAATGTACTAAAACAAGTTTCTGGAACATCCTGCACTCCAAGATGAAATTCATACTCACTTTTTTGGCCTTTTGAAAGGTTATGAAGGCCTCACTCTGCTAATTGGTATAGAGTCCAGAATGTGTTGTGTCACACTGGAAGTGGTTAATGGATTGAGATAAGGACCCATCTCTTTTTCATGTGCATCTCGGTCAGTTTCTTGCCATCTTTGTTAATTTTGTAAGTTACATGTAGAGTTAATATTTATTATTTTAATATTTATCTTGTTGCTCTTTGTGGCTTTAAGCCACCAGAGTCACCTGTAGGTAGAGGTGGTATTCAGCAGGTTTGACCCGTTCTGAAGAACTGATAGGAGAAACTTTGAGTAGTTTGAGTGGAGAACTGGCAAATACCCCCTCTGACTGGCTCCACCCCCATCGATTTTCTACCTCCCAAGTCCCAGCTTATCAGCTGGGTCTTCTTTTGTTGCCCTGCACAGGAAAATAGAGTGGAAAACAGGTTAATGGGGAGGGGAAGGAATGGGGATTTTACAGTAAACTTCCCCCAGGAGTGGGAAGGGAATGAAGATTTTACAGTATCCTTCCCCTGGAGTAAGGTGGGAGTAGAGATTTTGTAGTATCCTTCCCCTGCTACGCCTGCCAAGCCATGCCCACCAAGCCACACACACAGAACTGGTAGTAACAAATTTTGAATCCCACCACTGCCTGTAGGCAGGATGGACAGCACATAAGTTGAATAAATAAAAACATAAAACAAATAAACCCAAGTCCCAAATCTAGAATGCTATTTTCTAGAGGAGAGAACTGTATGCTTGTAATTTCAGTCCTTCAGGTTCAGTAAAGAAGGATCCAGCTTCATGACCAGCCATGGAGGACAACAGAGTCAGACCAATTGAGGCTGTAACCATAATCCAACAATGGTGGCCCTTGCCTCTTAACTGACAAGACATGAAAACTCAATAAATGCTCAAAGATAAAGCTGAGTGTTGCAGTAAAAGAGTAAAGGGAGGGGGAATCTATGGGGCTCCGTTCCCTTGGTGCACTAAACATGTGAATAAAATACTCACAATATTGAATTAAGTTCTTCCTTATCTGAAAGTCTATAAGAAGGCTAATTCCAGATATGTAATTGAACGCAGAGTATTGTATGGCCTGCCATGGAGTTCTTGAAGATAAGTGGACAATCTGAAAAAAAAAAAAAAGAGAGAAAGAGAAAGAAATGTTGATATTAATTCAGTACAGCAAATGTGACTGAACATACCAGGATATAAACTAGCTAAGCACTCTAAAGAGTTCTGACCCACCATAACTATTCATTCTGCTCTCTCTCATGTTCAGATGGTTTAGCTTTTGTTTTTATTTTTGTCTCATTTATGAAGAACTTTACAAGTGTTGAAAGGCTCTTGCCAAACCAGGGACCCAGTTCTCATACATGTCATCCAGATTTTGACCGCAACAGAAACCAGAATAGTTATTTATTTATCTCTTCTCCTGTAGAGATGGAAGACAGAATAATAAAGACAAAACAGCATTCCCATCCTCACTGGAAAGCCCACTGGAGAATGGGGGGAAATTTTCTCCCCCCCTCAATTGATTATTCTAAGCCAGAAAGCCTTTCTTAGGCTTTGTTGGTCTCTAGATTGGCGGATAGAGGTCTGTTTTATTAACTCCTTCATAAATGAATTTCTTGAGATGTTTTCTCCCCCTTCACTATATCTAAGATGAGATTAATTTTTTAAAAATATATAATGTCCACCTAAAAAGGAGATCCTTGAAAGAATCCTAAGAACAAAGATGGCCATGTGTGTTCCACATTATTGAAGGCACCATAGCAGGTATCTCTGGGCCATTTTGTCTCATCTCTTATGGTGAAAAGATCTTGAACAAAGTTTGTCTCAGGCCTTTTACAGATCATGAACCTTCCATGATAGGTGATCCCAAGAAAAGTACATACATATATAAACATACACATAACAGTCTCACATTTGTTGCAAACCTGTGCATGCCTTCTCACAAAAAAGAGAGGGATTCTCTCATAACAAGAACAAGGCCTATATGCAGGGGTGGGATCCGACTGGTGTAACTACTGGTTCGGTGATTTTACATTTTGTGCGCACATGTGCATTTCGTGAACATACACGCCTGACGCGCACTGTGTGCACGTGTATATCGTCATCAACTAGCTGCCTGGACTGCTGAGCAGCACTGCATGCGAGTGTGCAGCGGTTGGAAAAGCTCCCTTTTCCTGCTTTTTCAACCGCAGCTGTGTCACGCAAAGCAGTTGCAGCTGAAAACACAGGAAATAAAGGTCAGGTTAGAGCCCGGATGGGCGTGTGGGTGAAAACAGCAGCAGACACAGAACCAGTTCTATGTATGCTCTCTGTTTGCTGCTCTTCAGAGCAACTGGTTCTACAGAAATGGACAGAACCGGTAGAATCCCACCCCTGCCTATATGATTGCAGACATGTTCATTCACTCAGAATTCATAAGAATTCTGTATTGAAATGGTTGTACATTGTTATGATCTGTTCTACAGTCATTCCTGCCCCGAATCTGTGGCATGTTTGGAGGAAAATGCAATTTGAAATTCGTTTCCCAAAAGGTGAAAAAATGCTATGCTGTGTTTTTCTCTGCAACTTACACTCTACAAACTATATGAACCTCTGATGTAATTAAAGCCAGTGCTTTGGGAATTATTTTTAAAAGGAGGGTGTATATCTGTCTCTTAACAGGAACGGCTTTTGAAAGAATATGAATTAACTGGACTTTCTAAGAACATCTACTGTTAAGGAAGATTTCTGTGTTATTCTTAGAAGTTCTTAAAATCTCTTTCAAAACACAGCACCCAAGGCCAGTTAGCTGTGTTTTCATTCTACCCTAATGATTTTGACCCAGAGAAATACAAAAGGATTTAACTGGATCAGAAGGTATTTAAAAAAAAAAAATGGAAGGGAATAAAAAGACATATAAAAAAAACAAAAGAAAGTAGACCGTATAAGAAGTGTAAGAAGTGAGAAAGATGATGAGATAAAAGTTTGCTTTTCATGCAATATGACGGGGACTTTCCGAAACAAAATGTCTTTGAATTTTTCCCATGTTATTTTGGCATTTAATAAAAGTTGCCATTTCTGAAAATAAAAAGAAAAAAATTATCTACCCCTCATCCCTTTTTAGCCAGATAAAATGAGATTTTTTTCACTTGATTGGGATAGCACACAAATCATGATTCAAATTTTGTTATTGATAGGCCACTAACAATTAAACTTTTATTTTTTTATTTTTTATTTTATTTTCCTTTTATCAACTTCAGCTTGGAAACAAATAACTACACTGGGGATTGTCTATGTAGAACATCACAGATGATCACAATAATATTATTGTAAAATAAGGGACTTCATTTCAGCAGTTACAAGTGAACTAACAGATCAGCTTTTCCTTGATTGACTTTCAGATTTTTTAAAAAATCAACCAAAGTTTAAATATTTTCCTTCTTGAACTGCATAGGTCACTGCTGGGATGCAGTTCAAAAAGCCCTTGAAGTAATAACTAAGTATAGTTTTTAAAAACCCTGCTACATTATTTCCTCCACTGTCTTCCTATTACATGGAATTACTGTAGAAAGAAGTAGCCATTGGGATGTTGCCTATTTATGTAGCTCAAGACAAGAACACCCTTGCAAAGCAACCATTTTGAAAACAAGCAATTTATGTGAAGTCTTATGCAGTTTTAAGTTGTGATATTAACAGACAGCATTTTTAGGCTTGGGTAAGTTTTGTTCATCTTGCATTTTAATGTGACAATCTAATATTTAGCTTTTAATGTGACTATCTAATATTTCACTTTTAATGTGGCTATCTAATATTTCACTTCTGAAGGAACATACAAAGCAAACCTAATTTGTCTTTCATGATTCTTATCTTAATTTGATGGTGCACTTTTCTTATTTAAAAAGCAAACAATAAAAATGTATTTAATTAAGGAAAAGTGCATTTGAACTGGAATCTCCACTGCTATAGCATAGGCATACCTAAAAATCTAAATATTACACATTGGGGCATAATATTCCAACAATATAAGTTCTGCCATCCACAAAATGTTGTTATTATCTTTCAATTTTTAAAAAAAGAGAGAAAGGGTGTGTATATATGTGTGTATTCATCCTCTAGCAAAAGGGAAGGTCATTCTCATAAGTTGATGTAGAAATTTGGGGTTATGATAAAAAGCTTATAAACCAAATATATTTTCCAAAGAAAAGGAAAAGTGCTAGCTCAGGTATAGATCAATTAGATTTTTTTAAAAGCATTCAAGCACAAGAATATTGTAAGCTGTAACAAGATAGTGAAAGTATTAAGTGCACAGAATGTGAACTAGAGTGCTAGTTAACTAAAATAACAAATTGCGCTGGGGATTCAAGGCTTTTAAATAGCAGTTAAAGGAATGTAACAGCTTCAAACCTGGTCTGTTCAACCCTTTATTTTACATCAGGGATGTCACTCTATTCAGACCCATCATCTGACCAGTCTCACCTTATAGAGCCAGTTTTTTTGGAAGACCATGAGTTCTAGTCCTGCCTTAGCTACGAAAAGCCAGCTAGGTAACCTTGGGCCAAACACTCTCTCTCAACCCAATCCACCTCACATAGTTGTTATTGTGGGGAAAACAGGAGGAGGAAGGTGTGTTGGATATGTTCACAACCTGGAGTTATTTGTGAAAATAAAGGTGGCATATACATACATAACAACATAACATGGGGCTCCCATGTTACGCCACTCTTGCGTAAGCTGCATTGGCTCCCGGTGGCCCTCCAGGTGCGCTTCAAGGTTTTAGTTACCATCTTTAAAGCGCTCCATGGCTTGAGACCAGGATATTTGCGGGACCGCCTCCTGCAATTATCGGCCTCCCGTCGGCCAATACGTTCCCATAGGGTCGGCCTCCTCGGGGTGCCGCCAGCTGGATGGCTGGCGATCCCGAGGGTGTGGGCCTTCTCATTGGGGGCACCCTCCCTCTGGAACAAATTACCCCCAGAGATGAGGACCATCCCTGATCTCTTGACCTTCCGGCGCGCGTTGAAAACCTATTTATATCATCAAGCCAGTCTGGCCTAGAGTTTTTAGGGGATTTTTAATTCGGTTTTAGCTTTTAGCCCTTTATTTGTAGCTTTCAGCCTTTTTATATTTGTTTTTTTTTAATTGTTTTTAATTTTGCACTGTTTTTTGTATTTTGATGCGGCTGTACACCGCCCTGAGTCCTGTTAGGGAAATAGGGCGGTATATAAGTTTGATAAATAAATAAAATAAATAAATAAATAACATAACATAACATAACAACATAACATAACATAACATAACATAACATAACATAACATAACATAACATAACATAACATAACATAACATAACATAACATAACATAACATAACATAACATACATATTATCATGCCTATGCTATAACCCAATCAATAAATTGCAAGGTAATTAAATGTATATTGTAATACACATATATCTATAAAGAATGACTGTAAAACCCTCCCACTTTTTATGCTTTTTAAAAAACACTGAGGTACTGATCAATAAACCAATTTGTGCCACAGTGAAATTGTGCTGGTCTCTGGTTTAAACAGACTAAAATAATTGTCCAAAAGTATTCGTATACAGCCAGACACATTTCAGTAAAAAAAAAAAATCTTTAAAACAAAACAAAAATAGTTTAGAAATAAAAGCTGGAAAGAAAAAAAAAGCTGGAAAGAAACAAAATACGTCAGTCTGCTATTGAAGTTGGTGGTATCTGAAGCATGAAATGAAATAAGACTAGCCAAATTTCTATTGTATTCCTGGTTATAGACCAAACTTCAATACTAGCAGACTATGCATGAAAAGGAAGCACTAAGCATAAAACGTTTATTATACTTTCTTTCCTGTTTTAAAGCAGTCTAAAAGGTACCATCTGATTGACACCATAAATGTCCCATTTTAATTGGCGCTTCTGTGATTTATCACAATATCCTGTTGGGAACACCCCACTAGGCCATTTGTGTGTGAATAGCAGGCCCTGGCACATTGACAATACATGACAATTTTAAATTATAGCTTTGCGTAAGAGAAAAGGACTTGTTGCAAAAAAAAAAAAATCCATGTTGCCATTTGATCCAATTAATGAATTCAGTTAAGTTGTGTCATTTCCTTTGATAAGGAACATAGATGCAGTGTTGCAGAATGGCCCTAGGTACTATTATGCTGTCATATCTCCTTGTTCCAAAATGGTGTGAACAATAGCATATTAGAGACTAAACTGAGAAAAGAATCAGGTACTTTTGTCCCATCAAAAATAATTGCCTGGCCATTTCAACTTGTTACTTTCAATAGAACCAGAAAAGACTACATCATGTATACTACAATGATCATTACACAGGTAGACAAGGAGCCATTCACCATCTAATTGAAAACTGAAGTCTGAAAAAATCTTTACTACAATCTTCCCACTGTCATAAGCAGTTCCTTTAAAAAAAACATACATACATACAAATCTGAAAATGAGATTTATTCAAAATCACTTCAGCACGAACCTGGAGGTAGAAACAAATGCAGTCCTATTTTATCTGTTACTGATACAACCCAATGTTCTCACACCTCTTAATTTATACATCACATTAAGTGTGTAACTCATCAGCTCAGGTAAACAGCTTTAAATTTAAAGTTCTGGAGAGGAAAAATAATAATGCATCTTTGTTAAGAACTTTATATAATGCTAGAAAAAGAAAACAGCCATTTATCTTCCGGATTTGTGAGCCATACATTTTTTGTCTTGGCATTTTGATCTGGCCCAGATGTATTCTTTTCAACTCCTACGCTTCATATTGCATGTTTTACATTAGCAGTTTTAAGTCACTGTGCCGTCTGTCTTTAATCAACACCTAGTTACATCTTGTTCATGAGAAAATCACTGTTAACCTTTAATCTACCTTTCATTCCTATAAATAACATTCATATAAATAATATCGAATACATGATGCTTATTTTTGTTTATTTGCATGTCTGTTTTCCCTGTCATTTTAAGAAACCTCATTGCAAAAGAAGTAAACCGGTATCAGGCTCAACATTTCATTATGATTTGTGTGTCTTTCTGTGTGTATTTTAAAAGGGATGAACTGTATAAAATTATCCATGACCTGCAAGGAAACCTGAAATGATTTAAAATGCTGCTGACAATGTTGTTAGAACTGAGGACATATGAATGGAATTGATTCTTTTTGAACATTCCTTTTGTTTTTATATTAGTAAGCCATTCTGTCAAGAATCAGAGATTTAATGAAAAAAATAAACCCTCAGTATGGAGTCGTGCCAAGTCGGCTGATATAAAAAGCTCTTAGAATAGAAATAGATTTTATCAATACACCTTCCTTCTCAGGGGCAAATCTGTACCTACAATCACAACATTAGCAAGCCAGCTATATCAATGCCATAATGAAATACAATTGGATATAGTTAGTATGTAGATGAATGATCTCTGGAAAACCCCAGGCCTATAGGGTAGACTAGGAAGTTGAAAAGAAGATAAAGGCAAATTATTTCTTTATTCTTGCCAAAAAAAGACCAGAAAAAATGGAAATGTTAGATTTTTCTTGAGAAAATGTTGAATTTGAGACTACAGGCATAATTCTAATCCTCCCCAATGAAAAACATCTCAAGGAAAACTGGACTTTCTGGTTTTTCTTTGAAGACATTTAAAATCAGAAGGTCCAGTTGCCTCTTGAAAAAGGACCTTTGAGACTACCATAACCTGGATCTCCATAGACATCTCAAGGAAAAGTATGATTAAATGTTTCTTTGAGGTTGCCATTTTTAACTATTATTTTTAAGGTTTATTTAGTTTTACTGCATTTTTTTTTCATTTTGATAGGGTTTTTCTTTCCTTTTTGATATCTGGATAAATCCCTGAAGTTTTCTTGGCAAAATCTTCAGAAGTGAGGGCTGAGAGAAAGTTTCTGGCCCAAAGTGACCCAACTGGTTTTATGTCTAAGGCAGGACTAGAACTCACAGTCTGGTGGTTTCCAGTCTGACTTTTTAACCACTAAACCAAACTGGCTGTTTTTAGTATTTCCTCTTCAAAGTCCTAGTCCCTATTCTTTTTTAGAGTTGATTCCAGTTTAGTCCTATCTTGACTTTAAGAGTTAGGATCAGCTATATATGTTATAGTAAAAATAATACAAAATGTAATAACAATAACAATCAGAATTCAATATCCATGGCTCTTACAACATGAAGGAGCTGGGTTGCTTTAGGGGAGTGTTTTGATCAGGGAAAAATATTCCAGACCATGTGAACAAGTATGGTTCATTGTTTTCTACAGGTCTGTTACTTATTAAATTCTAGTTAAACCTAATTCTATTAAAACTCTAGTTAAAACCTGTTTAAAAAAAGTTGTCAAACATTTATTCTATGAGTATTTTATTTCAAAGTATGCCTTTTAAAATGTTTTTATTGAAGAAATGTCTTGGGGTTGGACAAGAATCAGCAAGTTACGAAGTATATGGTGAGTTTTTTTCCTGCTGTATTTACAGAATTCGGTTGGTGCAAATGATTACATTTTTCATTCTTGTTTTGTTGTTCATAGCAAGATCATTCCATATTTTATTGGGAGCAAAGGTTTTAAGATGGATTGTCTATATCCAGAGTGATATGTCTATTGTCTACTAGCAAGTCATCATTATCCCAAGCTGAAAAGCCTAGATTTAGAATTTAACATAGTAGTTTAATCTATCACAATGCTACATATTTAATTTATTTAGATATAAACCAAAGCCTGGTTCCATTAATATTGTGTAAATTTATTTACCATTGGTTTATTTTGTCAAATTTACATGGTAACTCATCTCATACAAAGTGGCTATTGGTAAATCTATGATTAAAAAATGTATCGATCACTTTTGTATTAGGTGGATTCCAGTTCATAATCTGACAGATAAATTAAGAAAAATCAAATTAAAAGAAAACTGTATTTTCAACATTCAGCAAATATATTCTGATGATTACTGCAGTTCTGCAATATTTCAATTTGGTCTCAGCATTGTAAGTGATCACTTTCTTGGTCAATTGTAGGCAGCCACAGTGATGACCTTAGAGAAACTATTCAGAAACTGTTACAACAAGCCATTTTGGTCTTATTAAAAGACCCAGATTTTTGGGAGCAATATGCTGACTCTCTAAACCACTTTAAAACACTACAAGGTGTTCAAGGTGGGCTGTAAAACACTACAAAACAGTATGTAAGTGTAAGTGCTATTGCTAATGGTTATGGCACCAGGCTAGAAGCCAGGAGACCATGAGTTCTAGGCCCATCTTAGTTAGCTAGGTAGCTTTGGGCCAGTCATTCTTTCTCAGCTCAGCCCACCTGAAATGATTGCTATTGTGAGGAGAATAGGAGGAGGAAGGAGTATTGGGTGTCTTTACCATCTTGAGTTATTTATAAAAATAATAAAGAGATGAAATGTAAATAAGTAAAATAAACAACAATCAGAGCCAAAACATACAGGTGAAAATCTAAAAATTAGAATATCGTGCAAAAGTTTATTTATTTCAATAATGCAACTTAAAAGATGAAACTAATATATGAGATAGACTCATTACATGCAAAGCAATATAGTTCAAGCTGTGATTTGTCATAATTATGATGATTATGGCTTACAGCTCATGAAAAATTGAAAACCCCAAATCCACAATTTCAGAAAATTAGAATATTACATGCAATCGATAAAACAAGGATTGTACATTGGACAATATTGGACTTCTGAAAAGTATAAGCATGCATATGTACTCAGTATTTGGTTTGGGCCCCTTTTGCAGCAATTACTGCCTCAATGCGGTGTGGCACTCAGCCTGTGGCATTGCTGAGATGAAGACCAGGATGCTTCAATAGCTGCTTTCAGCTCTTCTGCATTGTTCGGTCTCATGTCTCTCATCTTTCTCTTGGCAATGCCCTATAGATTCTCTATGGTGCGTTTGCTGGCCAATCAAGCACAATAATCCCACGGTCATTGAACCAGGTTTTGGTGCTTTTGGCAGTGTGGGCAAGTGTCAAGTCCTGCTGGAAAATAAAGTCAGCATCCCCATAAAGCTCATCTGCAGAAGGAAGCATGAAGTGCTCCAAAATCTCCTGGTAGTCAGCTGCATTGACCCTGGACTTAATGAAGCACAGTGGACCAGCACCAGCAGATGACATGGCTCCCCAAATCAACACAGACTATGGAAATTTCACACTGGACTTCAAGCATCTTGCAGTGTGTGCCTCTCCATTCTTTCTCCAGACTCTGGGTCCTTGGTTTCCAAATGAGATGCAAAAGTTGCTCTCATCAGAAAAGAGGACTTTGGACTACTGAGCAACAGACCAGGTCTGTTTTTCTTTAGCCCAGGTAAGACACTTCTGACGTTGTTTGTTGTTCAGGAGCGGCTTGACAAGAGGAATATGACATTTGAAGCCCATGTCCAGGATCAGTCTGTGTGTGGTGGCTCTTGATGTACTGACTCCAGCCTCAGTCCACTCCTTGTGAAAGTCCCCAACACTTTTGAATGGCCTTTTCCTGACAATCCTCTCCAGGCTGGGGTCATCCCTGCTGCTTAAGCAACTTTTTCTTCCACACTTTTCCCTTCTACATAGCTTTCTATTAATGTGCTTTGATACAGCACTTTGGGAACATCTAACTTCTTTTGCAATTACCTTTTGAAGCTTTCCCTCCTTAGGGAGGGTGTCAATGATGGTTTTATGCACAACTGTCATGTCAGCAGTCTTTCCCATGATTGTGATTCCTACTGAACCAGACTGAGAGACCATTTAAAGGCTCAGGAACCCTTTGCAGGTGTTATGGCTTAATTAGCTGATTAGAGTGGGACACTTTGAGCCTAGAATATTGAACCTTTTCACAATATTCTAATTTTCTGAGATTGTGGATTTGGGGTTTTCATGAGCTGTAAGCCATAATCATTTCACTTATGACACATCACCGCTTGAATTATCTTGCTTTGCATGTAATGAGTTTATCTCATATATTAGGTTCACCTTTTAAGTTGCATTACTGAAATAAATGAACTTTTGCACAATATTCTAATTTTTTGACTTTTACCTGTATTTTAAGCAAAAGAAATGGGGAAAAATATCATGAAAGATTCTGTTACGATAACCTATCTTAATAAAGTATAGCTCCACTCTTCTTGTGCAGCAGGGGTGTCAAATTTGCGGCATCATATTGTCATCATGTGATATATTGTGACTTTCCCCCTTCGCTAATATGGGAATGGGCATGGCCAGCACATGATGCATCCAGCCCGTGGGCTGCCAGTTTGACACCCCTATTGTGGAGTATGCTTCCTAGTCTGGACAGTTACAAAGGGCTGACAATCAGTATTTGCAAGAGCAGGGCACAGTCACAAGGCAATTGGAACTCATTATTTCAAATATTTGTATTAACAGCTTTTGGATGCAACTTAGGCACTATCGTATAGTCTGTGGTGGTTAGGATGATTGACAGTCACTGAGCTAGTTACATGTAGGCTCCCAGCCTAATTCAAAATGCTTGTCATTGCTTACAATGACTTACATGACGTAGCATTGGATTACATCACACACTAAGTTTGATGTAATATTTAAGACAGGGCTCTCAAACTCCTGGCCCGTGGGCTGGATGTGTCATGTGCTGGCCATGCTTATACCAGATTTAGCAAAAGGGGGGAAAGTCCTGATCCATCATATGACACCGCCATGATGACATGAGTTTGACACCCCTGGTTGAGACTAGTAACCAGGAGACCATGAGTTCTAGGCCTGCCTTAGGCATAAAGCCAGCTTGAACCAATCATACTCTCTCAGTCCTAAGGAGGAAACAATGGTGAACCACTTCCAAAAAACATTGCCAAGAAAACTGCAGTTGTCAGAAATAAAATTTGACTCCTCTCTCTCTCCCCCCACCTGTCTCTCACACACAAAGTTTAGCAATAGCCATATTGAAGGGAAATATTTCAGTGTCTTTCCCTTTAAAGTATTACTTTGTGGTGGATCACCTAGAACTCTGTTGATTGAGGCAGGTTACAAAAATGGATATTCAATCATCATTTTCCTTTCTATGAAAAAAACCATGAGTGCAGCTTTAAGATTGTCAAAGCTCTGGTGCAGTACAATTATAGATGAAATAACAAAAATAATTCCTGGAATAAGAATACTAAAGAAACCTTGGAAGCAAGTGATGAAACTCTTCCTGGCCATCAGATTTCTACATAATGTCACTTTCTGAGCTTGTAAATTGCAGGGTTGTCTAGGGTGGTGTGTTTCTCAACCTTAGCAAATTAAAATGTTTTGGACTTCAACTCCCAGAATTCCCCAGCCAGCATTGCTAGACATTTTAACATTGCTAAGATTGAGAAATGCTGCTCTAGGGGCCAATATCTGGTGATAGAAGAACAGTCAGAACAAGAACAAGAACAACTGTACTTTGTGGGTAAGATTTTTTTCTATGAGGAATGATGCTTGTGGCCCATCACATTAATATTCATCAGTATTCCAAAGCCCTGCAATTATATTATAAAACATTGTGACACAAAATACAAGCAAGCCGTTTCAAGCTGATCACTCTTTATATGAACCAATTAGATTGATAAAGATGTCATGTCTTCAGTTGCAGTGATCACTTGAAATAAAGCTGTCCCTCTAGTCATTTAACATATAACCTATTAAACCTATTAATAAAGCTGTCCCTCTATCATTTAACATATAACCATTTACATTGTTGGATTTTATTTTCTTCTTTTTCTGTTTTTTTTCTCATAATTGTGAATGGTCCTTTGTTTATCACCTGCGCGGCCTGTGATTACTAATAAATATTTGCAGGTGCTTAACTGAGGGTCATAGAAACGCTGTAACATATCATTAAATTGAAGTGCTGCTGTATTTTAAATCACATGCAGAAGTTGCTGATTATGCTGAATGAAAAGTCCTGGTGTTCTAATTTAGTATGTTTTCCAGTGGCCCAGCTTAATTTTTCTTAAAAGCCCATACCAAATAAATGATTTGTGGGGTTTTTTTTTAATAATTGTTTTGCAAAGCCTCCTGCATTTAACATTAAATGTAAGTACATAAGAAACTGAAAAATATACAAATACTACCCATTACTAGCCACATGTCTCCAACAAACCAAAGATGAATTCCATTTGTTTTTTCTTTGGTCTTGGAATAGGTAGGACAAAATGATAAACTGGCAAATACATTCTATGATACCCAATTCTGCCAATAGAGGACAAATATTTGTTGCTCAGGGTTGAACTGTGAGGTTGGTGCTCCCCGAACTTGGTTATTTTCTTGCAGATATTTCATTACCTATCTAGGCAATATCATCAGTGTTACAAGGGAGTGGGATTTGGTGGGCTATCAAGAACAATCATACCATCACTGACAGGGCAAACCATTAGTATATAAACAGAGAGCAAACCCACTCCCTTCTAGCACCAATGGTGTTACCTAGTTGCAGTGGTGGTATTTGACTGGTTCTGCCCAGTTCTGGAGACTGAACCAGTTCTCTCCGCTGCTCTAATGGCTCTGCTGTTGGGCCCACCTGCCTGCCAGCCTCCCATATTCACCTCTATCCGCTGAATTTGAAGTGTAGCTGCTTTGCACGGCACAGAATTGTGCTGCACGGCAGCTGCTGAAGCGACCGGGATTGTGTAGGCTTGCAGGAGGTGAGTTAGAACGCCTCTGCACCTGTGCAAATGCCTCTACACCTATGCAAAGTGTGCATTTGGCGTGCACATGCACACAAAGTGTGTGCACCCGGGCAAAGCGCACCCATCAAGCCACACCCACTGAACCGGTGGCAACAATATTTGAATCCCACCACTACCTAATTGGGTAATTAAATGTCTACAAAGCACATTCAAAGAACCCCAAGGATCCCACATAATTCTGTGTTATGATTGCACATAGTCTAACTATACCTGTTCATATACCAATGTTCTTTTTATTGTCCACTGCTTTTTACAGTGGCAAGTTTTAATAATATCTGCAACACTGGGTTCCAGTGTGAGCAAGGGTGTCAAAATATATGGGATGCTTCCGGAAACTATTATATAGCTTTTCCAATGATACAGATTTCGTCCTAGAAATATATAGTTTTCCACTATTTCCTGTGTATCTATTCCCCTCTTTAAGTCTTCGTGGAGTTGCTGCAATGACTTAGGCTTCTTTGTGCATTTGAACACATAGTTTTTTCTCTAGCAGATTTGTTTTGCCTGCATAGAATTGTGTATCTATTAAATAGATGTCTTAGAAGACAGATAACAATATTCTATGTCACTACCAGTGCAGGACCACTCTTTACTCACACATAGGAAAAATTAGAATTGATCAAAATGAGAAATCTACCATTCATCCCTAATAGTACAAGGATAAAAAACTCACAAAAGATCAAGTTAGAGAGCAACAAAAATATCATTATCAAGCAGCAGAGAATCATAGGCTGTGTTCTTGTTTGATCAAATCATTGTCTTTATCTCTATTAGACGTTTTTTTAAAAAATAACCAAGACTTAATAAGGAAATACATCAGTACAATTTCCATTACTCCTGAGTTAATTAAAAATAATGCAGCATGCTGGGGCTCAGACCTGACATCACTCTTCACAATGATTGAATATTCTGGCCATATGCCTAATACATAAAAAAGGGAATTTAGACTGACCCTGCCATTAATTGGCCTATAAGTCTCCTTAATATTATAAATAAACTGTTATGCAGGACATCTTCAGGGAAGCTTAGAAACTGGAGGGAACATGAAGAGACTCTCTATTGGCAGAAGAACTATCTGGGGGAAGATCATTCAACAACTGATGAATGTTTTATACTTCAACATCTCATCAATAAATACAAGTCTTGAAGTCCCGCTTCACTTTATGCAGCCCCTGTTGATCATAAGCCAGCATTTGACTCTATATCTTGGATTAAGTTAGGGAACAAATGTATAATGCCACACGAATCACTGACACTTTCTATTTTTTTATGCACTGCATGAAGACTCAATGCTTAGGCTTAGATGCACCTCTCAAGGACCTCTGACAGCACCCATTCCAACTATATGTAAAACAAAGCTGCATGCTGGCACTTCTCTTATTTTTTCTATTAATTATGCAGTAGATCAACTGAAGAATCCAAATTTCCATCTACACAAAGTAGCAGAGAGACATATCGTTATACTGCTATATGCAGATGATGCAGTAATCCTCTTGAGGACGCCCATGCGACTGAGGCAGGGGTCAGCAACCTTAAATGCTCAAAGAGTCACAAAGGTCCTAACCAGAAGTCCCTCATTCTAGAGATGATCGGAAGTCTGATTCCCCCACCATAGAGTTTCCTCCTGGCACGGCATCCTTTTTCCTTTGCTAACCAGAAGTCCAGTTCCCCCACCAGAGAATCTTCTCCTACCATGGCATCCTTGTTCCTTTTACTGACCATCAACAGGGAGCCATGGCAGAGGGATGAAAGAGCCACATATGGCTCCAAAACTGCAGGTTGCCAACCCCTGGACTGAGGAATCTTTGGTTCTCTTGAGCTTGGTTGTTTTCTTGCAGACAGTATTAATGATGTTACCTCGTTTGGATAATGAAAGGTCTGCAAGAAAACAACCAAACTCGAAGAGCACCAAGGACCCCTCATTTCAACCCTGAGCTATAAATATTCTCCTTTATTGGTACCCATTGAACTGAAGAGAGCTTTGAACACCTTTATATCTCCTTGTAAAGGTGAAAAATGAATTACTCTAAGATTAAAATATTATCATTCTCAAATCATCCCAAACAGCACTCTGGAGTATTTACAATCTTGTCATTTGGGATGACAACTGAAGTATTATCCAACAGCTGTACTTCAAAGTCATCCCAGTTGTATCCTGATCACATTATCAAGACCACCCACCAATCTTGAGAAAAGGGAGCAAGGCTAAGTGGTTGTGGATATTCCCAACCTGGGGAATGTTCTTATCCTGAAATCTCTTGTTGTGCCTCACCTGCCCTTCTGACCTCTCCATGCTATGGTCCTGCATTTTCTCTTGCTTTCTTCCACCTTTGGAGCTGTTTCCTGCAGGCTTGGCTGTTGCTCAGCTTCACCCTGGCAACATCTTGTCTGCCCACCCATCTGGTGTTTATTATGCTTATGATCTCCCTACGATATTGTGATGATTACAGGTGATTCAAGAGGCATTTAGAGCCCTTTCAAAAAGCAATTATTGTGTCAGTGTATCAAGATTATTGTACCATTCTTGTGGCTCCTGAGCACTTCTCTTAATCTTTTGGCTCTTCTCTTTATAGAATGGAGAATGGGTCCCCACCTTTGTATTTATTTCACTTTCCCTCCAGTTTTCCATTAACATTGTGAAATGGTAATACATAAAAAAGAAAGGCTAACACTTCTTTTCCATAAAATCAAACCAAATTGTTGAGGACAGTGCATGAGTCCAGCTTTGTGTTGTGATTGTACTAAGTTGTTAATATCCAGACTCTTGGCCAGTCTATCATTATCCCTTGCTAGAGAAGCTAGTAGCTCCTTGTTGCTGTTGGTCTTTTTCAAGTTCAACAACTTTCCCTCATCTTCCAAGATGATGTTATTCTTTCTGCTTCCTTCCTTGTGATAAATCTTATTTATGTGCATTTATGTGTAACTTATTTTTTAATATCATACATTTGGGTGCATAGCCTGTCCCTTCTTTCCTTCGTGCCTACCTGCTAGTTCCAAATAGCTGAGATTTTGTCACTGACAACACATATAAATAATAAACAATAAAAATGTTTTCCGCTTTGTACTGGATTATCGAAGGAATCCCTCAATCAGTGGTGGGATTCAATTTTTTTTTTTTTACTACCGGTTCTGTGGGCATGGCTTGGTGGGCATGGCAGGGGAAGGATACTGTAAAATCTCAATCAGAGGTGGTATTTGCCGGTTCTCCTAACTACTCAAAATTTCCACTACTGGTTCTCCAGAACTGGTCAGAACCTTCTGAATACCACCTCTGACCTCAATGTATAGAGAGAGTGATTTTCAGGAGCCACAGCAGAGAAAGCCCTTCTCCTGGACCCTGCCAGCTGAAATTCCTTGACTGACGGGGCCTGCAGCATCCTCTCCTCTTCTGGCATGGGTGGGGTGGTCAGTCTCATTGGAGTGAGATGATTTCTCAAGAAACCTGGACTCATGTCAGGCAATGGACGCATGCCATTATTGGTAATGCTTGTACAAAACAAGGGGGGTAATGGTAACATGGGTACATAAATGTAATAATGATTTTTCATTCGATTTTAAGAATTAAAGTTAGAAAGATTCTTAGAAGAGGCTAAGGCATTGGAATTTAAATTTAAATGCATAGGATGTAATGTTTATAGACTTTACACTTTGGGATATACCTGAATGCTTGGGTAGTTCAGTAATGTTGCTCACAAGTTTTTCTTGCCTCTGGGAACTAATTATATGGCCAAATAAAATAAAAAAATGAACTTAAAGTAACTGAAGTACTTCATGCAAGACAGAGCACATATTATTTAGTATCTTACATAATTTCTCAGTGAACTGAAAATATGTTATTCTTTCTCCTTGGCTGTTCTGACTAACCTCAGAAATTGTAGTTAGTTATTAGGCTACATCTAACAAAATGGATCATTACACATATGAACATTTGTGCGTTCTTTTCAAGGAACCCAGAGAACGGCTGTCCTGCTTCAATCCTCGTGAAACTATACACAAAGTAATGTAGGATAAATAAATACGGATCCAGGCTGAAATCTTATACAATAAGTTTTATTTAATTCAGTAGATGCTAATAGACTGGTGGAGAAGAAATATACCAGGCAGCAGAGATTAAGAGAAGCAGGCTATTTAAGAGCATGAATTCATCTTACCATTATTGTGACCTAGAATTCTTTCCAGTATATGAAGAACATTGTAGCTTCTTCCACTAAGAATGCTCTGATGAAGGGTACACTACAGACCAGGGGTCTTCAAACCTGACAGCTTTAAGGTTTGTGGACTTCAGTTCCCAGAATTCCTCCTCCAGTCATGATAGCTCAGGAATTCTGGGAGTTGAAGTCCACAAGTCTTAAACTTGCCAAGTTTGAAGACCCCTGATCTAGATACAAGCTTACAGGATTATTCTCTTATCATTTCTTGAATGGAGGGAAAAATCAGAGCAAATAGTATGATGCTTGGTTTCTGTTATAAACATTTAAATAATATAACTTGGCCCAAGACAGCAAGATTTGTTGCCAAAGGTACCCCTTGGCACCTTTAAGAGTTGAGGACCTAAATTCCCAAAAATCCCTAGCTAGCCATATTGGCTGGGGAATTCTGGGAATTGAAGTCCACAAATCTTAAAGTTGCCAGTGTTGGACATCTCTGAATTAAATTATTTGGTGAATAAGTAATTCTTCAGTTTTCCACTCTTACTAGAGAGATGTTTGTTTACACATGACAGAACATGTAAACATTGTGCAGCATACATATGGAAATCAACATAGTGTGTGTAGATCTCATATAGTTACTCATTATTTTGACATAAGTTGTATGTCCAAACTTTCTGATACAATATATATAATGAGAGTTTTTATTAAGGTTTTGTTTTAAAAAAAGTAATAAAATGTGGTATTTATGATCCAAACATCGTTCTTAAACTATATTCAGATTGAAAGAATAGTTTTAAGAACTTCTGTAGTTCATCAAAGATAGCAGCACCCCAATTCTTTAATTACCAATCTAGATCTGTAATACTTTTTTAATCATTGGAGAGAGTTCTTAACTTCTTTTTCTTAAAAAAAAAAAGCTCACACAATTCAATATGATAATTTTTTGTAACTTTTCCCAAAATAAGTGTTTCATTAAAATAGAGAATACATTTGTTAAGGAAGAACTATATACATTACTCATCACTAATAATGTGCCTCTTCAAATTTAACATAATTTTTCAATTATTACAAAAGGAATTGCTTTGGATTTGTTTTGCAAAATCCCAAAGCACGTAAATGTAAATGGTAGGAGGCGGGGTTTTTTGTTTTGTTTTTCTCCTTTACTTTAGCTAATGGAGCCCAAATATATACAGCACGGATGTCAAACTCGTGGCGTCACATTGCTGTTGCGTGGTGTTTCACAACCCATTCGCTGAGCTGGGGTGGGCTTGGCCTGCACATGACATATCCAGGCCCGGGGGCCACCAATTTGACACCTCTGATATACAGAGGTGTTCTTCTATTGTCCCATAATCCTCAGCCACTTTGGTGGCTCTTATAAGCAATCCAGAGAAAATAAGGCTGTATTTTATATATATTCAATTAAATGTATTGCAACTGGAGACCAGTACAGAATTTTATATATAAAAATGTTCTGCTAAGAAACATACATAAGCTTACAGAAAATAGAAAAAAGAGAAAAATGTTTCTTTTCTCTATGGTAAGCTTTCTTTTCTCTGCCAGCTCTGAACAGGTGGTTATTTCAGAAATGGCTGAAATCCAGAGCACTCATGTCAGAAGCTGGCGATCCACTGAATTCTGTTCCCAAAAATATCTGCCATCAGGGAGTTTGTAAAGTAAAGTAGAGAGATATCATCAAATATCGGAAGGAAGAGGAAAAACCAGCCCCTTCCAGATCACACACTAATCAAATATCCTCAAAAAAAAAGCCTTGCAAAAGGCAGTCAAGACAGAATCTGAAACGTTCTGAGAATAAGATGAAAAATCAAAACCTCCTTTGCAGGAGAAGAAAACTTTCAGCAAACTAGAAGACTGATTCACAGTATTATTAAACTAGAAGACTGATTCACAGTATTATTAAACTAGAAGACTGATTCACAGTATTATTAAATACCATCAGGAACAAGAAGATTATGTAGAGCAGGAAGGTTCAACCTTAGCAACTTTAAGGCTTGTGGACTTCAAAATCCCAGAATTGCCCAGCCCAAAGTTGCCAAGGTTGGACACCCCTGATTTAGAGCCTATATGATCTAAATACTGTAATCAACAAGTTAAAATTCCAGATGTTTGAACAATAGCTACACTTTTACCTGAACTAGTCCTTGAAGTTTCCTTGGCAAGGTTTCAGAAGTGGTTTGCTGTTGCCTGCTTTATAGGGATGAGAGATAGGAACTTGGTCAAGATTGCTCACCAAGCTCTGAGTTTTAAAGTGGGACTAGAACTTAAGGTTGGACGTGGTGGCTCAGTGGCTAAGACGCTGAGCTTGTCGATCAGAAAGGTTGGCAGTTCAGTGGTTTGAATCCCTAGCACTGCATAATGGAATGAGCTCCCATTACTTGTCCCAGCTTCTGCCAACCTAGCAGTTCAAAAGCATGTAAAAATGCAAGTAGAAAAATAGGGATCACTTTGGTGGGAAGATAACAGTGTTCCATGCACCTTCGGCATTTAGTCATGCCAGCTACGTGACCACAGACACATCTTTGGACAGCGCTGGTTCTTTGGCTTTGTAATGCAGATGAGCACCACCCTCTAGAGCCAGAAACAACTAGCACGTATGTGCAAGGGGAACCTTTAGCTTTAGAACTCATGGTCTTTCAGTTTCTAGGGTGGTGCCTTAACCACTGCACCAAGCTGGCTCTCTCCAAACCAATGAAAAACACTCTACTAATTCTTAAAAGCTAACTGGAAGCCACAGCTGGTGCAGAATGCAGTGGTATGGACAACCTTAGGAGCTCCTAGGGCTGTACGTATAACATCGTTACTGCATGAGCTGCATTGGTTGCAGTTTGTTTCTGGATCCAATTCAAGGTTGTTACCTTGAAAGCCATACATGGCATGGGACCCGAGTATCTGAGGAGCTATCTCTCCTCAATGGGACAAGCCCACCCCACTCATGCCAGCAGAAGATGCCTGTTATCTGCTAAGGTATTGAAGAAGCCAGGATCAAGGAGAAGAGCCTTTTATGCTGTGGTCCCATTCTTCACTGTAACATTGTTCCACCGGAGATGACAACTGCCCCCTCTTGGCCTTCCAGAAGGGTATCAAAGCCTGGCTTTGCCAGTTGGCTGGGGTACTCACCACTGGAGGTGGCTGGCAGGCAAGAAGACCTCATCTCCATCCCATCCATCTCTTGAATCTTCTAGGTGTGATTTTGGCACCGTTTTCGATAGTACTTTAAAGTTGGTTCGTTTTAATCCTTTGACTATTTTGCATTATTTTCAATAATTTGTAAGCCGCCCAGAGTCACTTCATAGGGGAAATGGGTGGCATATAAATTAAATAAGCAGGTAAATAAATAAATGTATAAACAAATAAATCATTTGTTCCTGTTTGTAACATAGGATGGAAACCAAACAGCTGGATTGTATACACTATACATGAGAAATTCCCTCTGAGTCCAGGGCCCTGTCACAAGTAAGCATATATCCCTATAGTGTAGTGTAATCTTACAACGTTTTCTGTTTCAACTTCTTTACTCCCTGCTACTCTTTGACTGGTTTGTAGGGTTTCCCACAGCTTGTATATCTAATGTGAGAAAATGCATTCCTTTCTGGGATTTGTTCTGGCTTTTATTGACTATTTTCATTTATTGCTTTTCACAGTCTTTTTTTTTTTTTTTGCTTGTTGGCCCACTTACTGAACCATATTGAAAAAAACAAACTTCTCTATATTGCTTCTTGGTTGTCTTGGGAACTCATTCTGCTTTTGAATCAACTTCCAGCAAATCATCCCCTTTAATTTTTAAAAGTTCTCTCCATTAGGACTCTTCCTGAAAATGACTCTGTTAACAGATTTCGGCGGTCCAGAGCAGACCTTTAAAAATGATTCCATTTTACCAATATTATGATAAGTTTTCTCATCGTTGAAAATCCATGGAATTGTTTTTAAGGGTTTGTTTTGGGCAACTGAAAGCTGCTAATAGTTTCATTTTCAGGGGGATTCCTAATAAAGATAAGAAAGCAAGGCTGGAACCAAGATAACTGGATGTGAATACAACAAAATTAATATATGCCTGCCACACTGAATGATTTAAACTTGAATAAAAAATAGAAACCTTTAAATCCCCTACAAATGCACTTGGGAACCTTAGTCCCACCTTAGGGAGCCTCTATGGTGCAGTGGTTAGAGTGCAGTACTGCAAGCTACTTCTGCTGCAGCCAGCTGCCTACAATTTGGCAGTTAAATCCCACCAGGCTCTAGGTTGACTCATCCTTCCATCCTTCTGAGATGGGTAAAATGGGGACCCAAACGGTTGGGGGCAATATGCTGACTCTGTAAACTGCTTAGAGAGGGCTGTAAAGCAGTGCAAAGCGGTATATAAGTCTAAGTGCTATTGCTATTATACGGGCTACTATTTAAGGATAAACATCTGTCATTTATATGTCACTTGTGCCCTGCAAGAAAAACCTTATCCTAGTGTATTATAAAGTGTGACTCTCGACTCCATTGAGGTGAAGAGTATACTTGTACTAAAAGCCAAGTGGGTTACAATAAAGCAAAGCCAGAAATGAGATTTAGGCACCATAATTTCCCGCTTAACTTTTTGTCCATCCCGCTCCTCCCCTTGCAATTCCCCATTGTCCAATTAGATTTGAATAAATTGTTTTGGGAATGGTTTCTACTACAACAGGCTAATTGATGAGCCGTTATATTCCATTCCCAGGCTTGGACCTTGGGCTGGTGTGATGATGACACTGTAAGGTATGATGAGCAGTCAGGGTTTCCCCCTTCCCACAGCTCCCTCCCCGCACATAGTTTATGGCAGGCTGGCGGCAGGCAAGGCGAAGCTGAAGCATACGGTGGCAGCTCTGATACTATGGAGCAGTTTTTATGTACATAAGTTAAAGTAAGCTTTGGGAGCATTGCTTCCATAAATCTTTCCAAATCCTTTACCAACAGTAGTCATAGAAGCAATCTGCATTTTCTTCCATGTAGCATATTCCATTTTTATGTATTTCTACTTTCCCTGGTTTCACGTCTGGGTGAGTTTGTGAGTATATTTGCACTAGGGGAGAACTAGGTAAGCTCTGCTCTGGGTCAGTGACAATGGGATAATCACTAGCTTTCTTAGCTGCATCTCCCAAAAGGATGCACTGGGCAGAGGATGGCTTTGGATTTCTTTTTTTCTGCCTCTCATAAAACAAGTCCTGTCATGCCCCTGTCGGAATCTGAATCTGAGGAGGAAGACAAACAGTTGACAGGGAGTGGGAGGGTGGCTCAGTTGGCTGTGGAGGAAATGGGGGAAGGGCAAAGTCCGGCTGGGCAGAGCAGGGAAGAGGTAAAACAAGGGAAAGGGGATTCAGAGGAAGATGCATGCTCACCCCCTCTTCATCCTAGGGCACACAGGGAGGAACGGAGAAGTGAGCAATGTGGGTTGCATGGTTTACAGGGGAGGAAAGGGCCCTGATTCCCTTCATTAGCCAAGCTGGGAAGAGAGTGTAAAAGAAATGCATACTGAGTGCAGCAGCTGCTGGGAGCAAATGTGAGTTTATCTTGTGCTGACTTTGATTATCTGCTCCTGGTATCTTCCCAACCATGCTGAGTTATTGATATACCTTCATGTTTGGAAGTCTTCCAGGAGGAACATATTACTGCGGGACATATTACTTCATTTTGCCTTGATTGGATTTATAGTTACAGTTTTTGTTGACCACATTTTTGACTTGATTCCCTGCAGCCAAAGGCTGCTCCTGGGAGAGTTTTTCTCCAGCCAGAAGGTAACCAGGACATTGGGGGCAAAGTTGGAGCTAATGAAGGGACTCCTACAGATTATCTGACTGTGTTGCCTTTGTGCCATGCCCCGGGTCATCACAAGATCCATTTTTGAACTGAATCAATCTTTCACAATCTTCCCACACATGCATGCCAAATCTTGTCCTTGTTCTATTCTGGTTTGGGAGAATTATCCTGCAGATGGAAAAAACTATGTTCTTAGAGCTCAAAACATTGTTAGAAACCCCAAACCCCCATTTTACGGTCTGTTTCTGTTGCTCCTGTCTGGGAGGAGATTTCGAAGTCTTTTTAGCAGGACTACCAGGTTCTGTAACAGCTTTGTTCCCTATGCCGTCGTCTGATTAACTTCCAAGATTAGTTTTTCCTCGCTATGTACATGTATACATCCGGACTAGACTGTGTTGTTTCTCTGTCTTATAATATATGTGGGTATTTGCATAATTTTGTATTTGTTTATGTATTTGTTTATTTATTGTGTAATGTTTATCTAGTGTGTATTGGAGGTGATTTTATTTATTTATTTATATTTATATTTCTATACCGCTCCCTCTCCCAAAAAAGGGAGTCGGGGCGGTGTACAGCCTAATAAAAATACATAGAGTAAATATAATTTAAATAAATTTAAAACTGAATTAAATAAATAAACCGGCTGCATCCCATCTAACTATAATTACACATTTAAAAATCCGGGATTAATAAAAATTTAAAATGGAAGATTAAAAACTAAAACCCAAAATTAGGTATAAAACCCCAAAAACGCTTACTGGGACAGGCCAGCCTGTTTAAAAAATAGGGTCTTAACCGCGCGCCGGAAGGTCAGGATGTCCATCATGGCTCATATCTCCGGGGGGAGATCATTCCACAGGGAGGGGGCTCCCACAGAGAAAGCCCACACCCTCGGGGCCGCCAGCCGACAACGATCAGGCGGCGGTACCCCAAGTAGGGCAACCCTGTGGGAGCGTACTGGGCGGCAGGAGGTAGACGATGGCAGTAGGCGGTCCTGTAGATACCCAGGTCCCGAGCCATGGAGCACTTTAAATACCATCAGTACCACCTTGAATCGAATCCGGAAGGCCACAGGAAGCCAGTGCAGCCTGCGGAGAAGCGGTGTAACGTGGGAGCTCCAAGGGGCACCCACGATCACCCGTGCGGCTGCATTCTGGACTAACCGTAGCCTCCGGAGACTCTTCAAGGGGAGCCCCATGTAGAGAGCATTGCAATAATCCAGGCGGGAGATAACGAGGGCGGAAGTGGCTGTGCGAAGTGCACCCAGATCCAGAAAGGGCCGCAACTGGTGAATCAGACGAATCTGATAAAAAGCCCCCCTGGTGACGGCTGCAATGTGTTCTTCTAAAGACAGCTGTATGTCCAGGAGGACACCCAAGTTGCGCGCCCTTTCCACGGGGGTCAGAACCTCTCCCCCCACGGCCAGCGAAGGAACCAGCTGGCTGTATCTGGGCGCAGGAAACCACAGCCACTCGATTTTGGTCGGGTTGAGACGAAGCCTGTTACGACCCATCCAATTCCGCACGGCCTCCAGGCACTGGGTCATCACTTCGACGGCTTCGCTGGGGTGGCCCGGGGTGGAGATGTACAGCTGAGTATCATCAGCGTACTGATGGAACTCCACCCCGAAGCCACGGATGACCTCACTCAGCGGCTTTACATAAATGTTGAACAGCAGGGGCGAGAGCACCGACCCCTGAGGGACCCCACATAGTAGGGGCCTCGGGGCCGATCTCTGCCCCCCTGTCAACACAAATTGCGAACGGTCGGAGAGGAAGGAGGTGAACCACCGCAGCACGGTGCCCCCTACCCCCAACCCCTCCAACCGTTGCAATAGGATACTGTGGTCGACAGTATCAAAAGCCGCTGAGAGATCTAACAGGACCAGGACAGAGGAACAACCCCTGTCCCGGGCCCTCCAGAGGTCATCCACCAACGCGACCAACGCCGTCTCCGTGCTGTGCCCGGGCCTGAAGCCCGATTGGAGGGGGTCAAGATAACTCATTTCCTCCAGGTACTGCGGGAGCTGACGTGCCACCACACTCTCACCAACCTTCGCAATGAAACGAAGGTTGGAGACAGGACGATAATTAGATAACAATGCTGGGTCCAGGGACGGTTTCTTGAGGAGGGGCCGCATCACCGCCTCCTTCAAGGCGGCGGGTAACAGCCCCTCTCTCAAGGAAGCGTTTATAATACCCTGGAACCAGCCTCGTGTCACCTCCCGAGTGGCCAAGACCAGCCAGGAGGGGCACAGGTCCAGTAAACAGGTGGTGGCATTCAGTCCCCCCAGTATTCTGTTCACATCCTCCACAGTAACAGGATCGAACTCAACCCAATTGACCTCACCGATATCCACCCCCGCCCCCCCGCCCGAAGATGCCCAGTCGGAGTCCAGTTCGTCCCGGATCTGAGCGATTTTGTCCTGCAGAAACCTAGAAAACTCCTCAGCCCGTCCCTGCAAGGGGTCCTCCCGCGCTCCCACCTCCAGGAGGGAGCGGGTCACCCTAAACAGGGCGGCTGGGCGGTTTTCCGCGGACGCAATAAGGGTGGAGAGGTAAGACCTCCTCGCCATCCTTATCGCCACTAAATACGTCTTGATATAAGATCGTAATAGTGTTCAGTCAGACCCAGAGCGGCTAGCCCTCCAACTGCTCTCTAGGCGTCTTTTCCGGCGCTTCATCTCCCTCAGCTCCTCAGAAAACCAGGGAGCCGCATGGGATCGGCACCGGGTCAGAGGCCGCAAGGGCACAACTTGGTCAAGGGCCCCGGCAGCCACCCTATCCCAGGTGGCGACCAAGCCCTCAACCGAGTCGTGTGTGTGAGCTTCGGGGAATGGCCCAAGCTCCGTCAGGAACCTATCAGGGTCCATCAGGCGCCTGGGGCGGTACCATTTTAGTGGCCCCGCCTCCCTGCGGTCAGGGGGTGCGGAACGGAAGTCGAGCTTCAGGAGCGAGTGATCTGTCCATGACAGGGGTTCCACAACTATATCCACTATACCCAGATCACTCTGCCACTGATCAGAGACAAAAACCAGATCCAAGGTGTGACCCCCCCCCACATGAGTAGGGTCCCGAATTAACTGGGTCAGGCCCATGGCCGTCATGGAAGCCATGAACTCTTGAGCAGAACCCGAGGCACCGCCGGCAGAAGGCAAGTTGAAATCCCCCATGACCATAAGCCTGGGGGTCCCAACTGCCACGCCAGCTATGACCTCAAGGAGCTCAAGCAGGGCCGCTGCCACATAGTGGTGATGACCCTTTGAGAGCTGTATGCAACAAAATTTCAGTTGAATGTATGCCACCAATTAATGTACATTTCAGTGACAATAAGTCTAAGTCGAAAAAAAAGTTTCAAGGAAATTCTGAGTCCCTTTCCCTAATTCCTTTTCAAATTCCATTGGGTTGGAAAGAATAAAAAAGCACCAATGAGGGGTCCTTGGTGCTCTCTGAGCTTGCTTGGTTTCTTGCAGACGTTTTATTACTCAAACTAGATAACATCATTGGGATAATCAGGATAAAGAGATTCGTCCAACTTGCCCTGGACTTTTTTCCTATTTCCCCCCCGCCTTTTTTTTTTAAAGTAACAACAATGAAAGCTAATACATAAGCCAAATGAGCAGGGAGAAAAATAATCAGTGGATGCACCCTGCATGCCGGAGAGCTTCAGTGGGCTAAAAATGGCGTTGTTTGAATAGCTGACTCACCATTTTCCTTGTTGGCTGGTCCTGAGGCAACATAATGCATAATGCACTGAACTAATAGCCCTAGTGTAAACACAGAAATCAGCCCGTTAAGTAACTGAAATGAAATAACTATGATAAATGCGGCTGACTGTTTGCATGGGAATTGTCAGGGGTAAGTATGTGGACTCTGGGCTATTTCACCTCAAGGAAAATAGCATGCAAAAGCAGAATCTATACTTTGATATCCTGATTGAACCAGTAGCTTCAGCAAAACATGGAAAGAGAGGGAAAGAAGAAAGAGGGAGTGAGTAAGTGAGAAAGGGAGAGAGAGGGTTTATGAAATGAAATATACCTCTTCTTAACTGTGCAATGAAAACATTCTTGTATAAATATTAGGAACTTAGATAGCTTATTTGGAAAAAAAAACAGACTGGTAAATGGAATGAAGGAAAAATATCTACAGTCATGCTATAGTGGCCATTCTGAATCCTACAGGACATTAGGAAATTAACCCTTCTTTCCATGAGCATGATTCATAATAAATGCAATTAATAATATATTTTTAAAAACCATAGAACTGTATCTCACATGTATCACAAGCCTTCAGAGCCTGGGGAGAGGGAAAACAGCCCCCTGCCATGGTGCAGGAGGCTAACTAGGCCTCCCACCCAGCAACCAGGCAGAGAACCAGATACTAAAATTTTTGAAGCCCACCCCTGATCAGGAGGATGAAATGGTCGGGTGCTGACCATTGAGACTGACTGGTGAGAAAATGGAAGTGTATCTCACTTATTTTGGCCATGACATGTGAGGGAATTCACTGGAGAAAGCAATTATAATTGGAAGAGTTAGGATTAAAAGGAAACCAGACCGCCAAACACACTAGTTGGACAGCATCAAAGCTAATACTAGCAACAGCCTAGAGTAACACAAAGAAGATTGGAAGATGTAGAGAGACTTGGCCCATAGAAACTCTAAGAGTCAGATAGGAGTGATTGGATAGTATCATCATCAATATATCAAAAGTGTTAATATAAATGCATTCAAAATACTGAGTTAATGGCTTTCAAAATACCAAGACCTTTCTAGGATATCTAAATTCCAAGGAGGAGATTCTTGGAGGGAAGGACCAATCAAAAAAGTTAAGATAGTACATGAAACTGATGGGCATGTGCTTAAGACCATTCCTGGAAATAGCCCCTGGCTATATCAGCTGATATAACTGGTTTTTTCTACTAATAATATTGAATATTATTTTGATGTGTTTCATGTAATCATATCGATGTATATAAATGTTGCTTGGGTTGTTGTAAGACTGTTTAGCAATAAGGAAATAATTGGATTGGTAGAATCGATATGGCATTCACCTTTTCACTTCAGTTTCCAACTAAATACAATCTAACTACACTTTCCTCCTTAATATTTCCAACCTTGGTATTCCAGACTCCAACCACAAGCAGTGCATCTTGCTTGCATGTTCTGTCAATTTCAAGTTGAACTTGGTCATAAAATCATCAACCTCCTCTTCTTTTCTGGCGAAAGGACAAACCTAGATAATCATCATATTAAAGGATGATTGTCCATGGAGTCTGATTGATATTATTTGGTTGTTTGTCAAACTCTGTTCATACTATACCTTCTGAATTATGAAAACAAAATTGTTTCTTTTTTTTTTTTCATGTCCAGAGTACTTGCTTAATCTGAGATGACATCACACTTTAGGTGACCCTGATGGGACATGCCTGACATTCTTGCTTATCTTTCCCAGGAATAGCATTGCCCTCTCCCACCACAAGGAGGCAGCAGAGCAGAATTGGGGAAAACATTTTTCAAGGTATTAAATTAAGAATAACGTCAATGTTTTTTTTAAATGTAATTGAATTGTATTTCATTTTGAGGATGAAGAAACTAAAAACAGTAGATCCATAAATCAGAAAGAGGATCTATGTAAAATGGTTTTGCTAGAAGGTGGGTAGATTATCTTTCATTTTAACAATAGTTACGCAAAGCAGCATGAATCAGAAAGAAAAAAAAGCTGAACTCCAGCATAAATAGGTATTTCAAGAAGATGGCAAGCTTGCTATTTTCATGCGGTAACCCAAACTTTTTCCATATACCACTTCATTATGCTAATGATCAAGACTGTTTTAAAAGAGAAATACATAATTGATAGAAGTTAGATAGAATAAAAAGAGTTAGCCAAGAGAAGAAATAGGACTCCTCTATGTCATTGTGGCTTCACATTTCCCTGATGTAAATAATGAAAGATACCCCAACAATGAAGCTCGTGCAAAATTGGTCTTCTACAAACTCCACAGGAAGAAATCCATGTTTATAATGTATCTCCTACTGTTCTCCTTTTAAACTCTGCTGGCAACTCCTTTTTTTCCCAGAAATTTGAAAACAACCCATCATTGTCTTAAGCCCAGCATCTTCATAAATGATTTAGATGAGAGCATAGAAGGAGAAGTGATCAAATTTACAGATGACACCAGCTGGAGGGAATAGCTAATACTTTGGAAGATAGACCCAAGATTCAGAAGCATCTTAACCAAGAAAATGCAATTCAGTGGTGGGAAAAGTAAATTCCTACACTTAGGTAAGAAAAATCAAATGCACGGGGTAGGAATAGGTGGTACTGGCTCAACCAGTAGTAACTGTGAGAGGATCTAGATTGGGTGGGATTCCAATTTTTTAACAAGCGGTTCTGTGGGCGTGGCTTAGGTGGTGGGCATGGCTTGGTGGTCATGTTATTGGCTGGGTGTGGCCAACTCAATATCATTCACATCGAGGCATGCATCTCCTCGCCTGGCCTCTCATGACTGTGGGGATGCTGCAACAGTCGTAAGTGTGAAAAATGGTCATCAATCACTTTTTTCAGTACCATTGTAACGTTGAATGGTCACTCCACACAAGCAAAGTACCAGCAAAGGAGAGGAAAAAAACTCCAGAGATGTTCCTGAGACAGGAAGTCTAGTCCTGCCAAGAATGTAATAAGGGTTAACGGAGAGGCTGTTTCTGTAAGCAACCCCAGAATGTTTCCTTCCTGCCTTCTTACAGGATTAGGCCAGTAATTTCTTCTAACAACTGGTTCTCCGAACTGCTTAGAATGTTAACAACCGGTTCTAGCAAATAGGCGCGAATCTGTAGAATCCCACCCCTGATTTAGATGTCCTAGTAGACTACCATTTGAGTATGAGTCAGCAATATGCTACAACTACCAAAAAGGTCAATGAAGTTCTAGGCTGCATCAACAGAGGGATAGTATCAAGGTCACATGAGGTGGTAGTACTGCTTTATACTTCACTGGTGAGGCCACGCTTGGAATACTTCATCCAGTCCTCATTACCACAATACAAAAATGATGCTGGGATGTTAGAAACAGATAACAGCAAAAGATGATAAGGAATCTGGAAACTAAACTATGCAATGAATAAGTGAGAGAACTGGATATGTCTAGAGTAACAAAGAGAAGGACAAGCATCATTGACATGATAGCAGTCTTCCAGTATTTGAGGAACTGTCACAGAACAGGGGTGTGTGTGTGTGTGTGTGTGTGTGAACCTATTCTCCAAAGCATCTGAGGGAAGGACAAAAAGTAATAGGTAGAAGATCATTAAAGACAGATCCAACCTAGAACTAAGGAGAAATTTCCTGACAGTGGGAACAATTAACTGAGGGAAGGCCTTGCCTCCAGAAGTTGTGGATACTCCATCACTAGAGCTTTTCAAGAACATATTGAACAAATATTTGTCCAGAATGGTATAAGGACTCCTACCTGGGGCAAGAGGTCAGATTAGAAGACCTTCAAGTTCTCTTCCAACTCTGTTGTTCTATATTTTATGTACCCTCTCTTCTTATCCTTCTCTATACCCCTCCCAGTTCTGGAGCAATGTTTATAGTTATAGCCATGTGTTTAACTTCTTAGTAAAAACAATTGTTTCCTGGAAATCTCTGCTCTTTTTTTCTCTTTGTTTTCTAGAAAGATTTTTCAAGGGCACACCACCCCCTTGTCTAAAAATCAATGGAAAGTTACACATGCTGTGCTTTTTTGTATTTGGAAAACATATTGGTTTTTGGCTCACTTCTATTGGGTAAACAGTTGTTGCTCTCCAGAAAATAAAACCAAGATCACTATAGGAAACAGTTCGCATTTTACATTTTTAAAATTACACTCTATCCCAAAGCCCGCATGGGCTTTTATTTAGCCTCTATAGTAGACCAAGAAAGAAGTGCCTGAACTTTGATTTTATATTTTAAGGAACAAACAAACAATAGTGAGAAGCAAAATTATGATTTCTCTAACTTGCCAGCCATTTCTTTGAATGTTTGCTTTGTACTGTCAGGAAAAGCGCAGCACGCTCTTCCGTGCCTTCTTTCGAAAGCAATGTATGTGATACCCCAAATTAGCTATAGGCTGGCTAACTCAAGTTTGCTTCTCTTTTCACAGCAATCTCTGTGAAGATCGATAGCTCCAGATAACAGCCGAAGCATCCGTCGTTCAAGTACAGTGTCATAAGTACCTTTGACCTTAACCGATAAGGAGTTGTCTCTGGTGGACAGCGGCAAGTTTTTCAATAGAAACAATGATTTCCAATTACCAGTCCCTGATGCAACACAGAAAGCGTCAGCTCACAAGATAACATGCATCATCGCTGGGTGTCTGCAATGTGTCGCATCTGGATTTGTGTAGATAAATCCACACATCACTGCCACATTGGAAATCTTATGGAGCTTATAATTGAAATTTGCTAGTGTGAAGCAAGTCTCTGCCTGCATGAAAAATTGCATTTCTTCTTATGTAATAAGGAAAATAAAGAAACCCTCAAGCTGAGTTTGACTCCTGGTGAATGCATTCATGCAGCTTTCTTTGCCGGGTTACAGAACTGGTTTGCTTCTGCCTTCCTCCAGGAAATTATTACAATGTAATATAATAATATAAATATTTGATTTGTGGGAAAGGGAAGATTTTCAACATTCCTCAAAGAACTCTCTGAAGCTATAGGACACACATTTCTTAACCTAGGAATAAAGTTGTACTTTTTTCCTTGGCCTAACATCATGAGAGCAATATTATATATTGGGACATGCAAGTTTGACAGTTGCAAAGGGAATGTGGGAGTTCTGTGGTCATGGCTACCTCATCTGAGCAAATTATTAATCCTTTGCTTAGAATCTTGAAGTAAACTTCTAGGCCCATGCTCACTTAATAGTGAGATAGACAGCATATATATTTAATAATAAATAAATAATAAATAAAATGCCATTTTTTCATCCAAAGAACAATTCATAGCTGTGCTTATTTTAGAGATGCATATTAATTTTTAACCCGGTAGGGGCTACTTTGTTACCTTCACTTCTTACTGTATTTGATTTTTATTTATTATTGATGTATTCCTGTATAAAGAAATTTGCAAATGTTTAAAAGTCCTTACTAGAAAAAGCAAATCTGAACAAAATTGTTTTATTCTTAAACAACAAAAAAACCCTCCCTGAAGTATCTCTGTAAAGGGTTGTTTTTCTATTACCCTAAAATTCCACTTTAACCTGACACTGAAAACTGCCTGAAACAAATGTGGATTATCAAGAGTTTTCTGAATAGGATACAAGTCTAAATTCAAGCACTTGTTTTAAACACCTTGAGTGCTCTGTCAAAACAAAACAAAATGCCAATTTATGAAATGAAGAAAATTGAACATAAAGAGTCCTGTTAGACTGATAGCACTTATACAAATCAAACAGCTTTTTTAAACACACTCTATTTAGGCCAGGATGAAAGAAACATCTGAAGATATCTGTTCTCTCAGAAGAAATGCAGCTGGGATTTTGATAAGAAATTTCTGTATTTATTCTTCTCCCTGAACCATTTTTATTTGTGCCTGTGCCTATGTGATGAACTAAGCACAGAAAATATCATAATGTACAGATCTCCAAGGAATAGAAAATCATTTTCTGGCTGTTACAGTGAAATCAATTGAAGCAAATTAAATGGAGTGGAACAGAGATGATAACACACGGAAATAAATATGGTGTACTTAGGGCTGTGCCAAACAGACCACCATTTTTGTTAGTTGGTGGATTGATGTTGATAATACCTATTCAGACAATTAAACAGGGAGGTGGTGGACTCCATTTTAGTCCTTTTATGTTCAAGTGTGCTAGACAAACATGTCTTTGGAATGCTTAAATTGGAAGATGCTTAACTTTAGGGGTTGGTTTCAGTGGCCAAGATGACTGCTTCCCAGAAATCTATTTCATGGATGATATTTAGGTTTGGATCTGTTCCTCAGTTACAGTGTATCAGCTTATATGTGAGTGTTCAAAGCATCATGCTTCAATTACATCTCAATATACTTTACAGAGGTATCAAACTTACAGCCTGCAGGCTGGATGTGTCATGCACTGACCATGCCCACCCCAGTTTAGTGAAGGAGGAAAAGTTGTAATATGTCACACGATGACAACGTGACATTGTGAGTTTGACACCTATCCTCTACAGCAAGGGTGTTCCATCTTGGCAATTTTAAGATCTGCAGACTTCAATTCCCAGAATTCCCCAGCCAGATTGGGTTGTGTAGGCAAAACCAAACAAAAATAAAAATAAACAAATAAGTGTTCAGTGGATTAATGGGGAACAATAATTATGTGCTCTTTCACAAAAAACACAGGAAACTCGAAAATGCCATCAAAATAAAATCAAAAGAAGTGCTAAAACACCTGGAGAGCTTGATAGAAAAAGACATTTTTGCAGGGTTGAAAAACTTTCAAGAAACTGGAAAGCCAGTTTCTGGACAAAACTAAAATATCCAGATCTTTTAAAATGAGAGATAAAAATAACCACTGATACTGATAAAAGGATGGTTTTAGGTTGTGGGGAAAAGTAGAAGACAACTGCCTGATTTGTGCCAAATAGCTATAAAGCTCTGTGTTTTGGAGTTGTTTACATTATTCCTTTGGCTTGTTTATTTGCTGGTATTCATGTGTTGGCTGTTATAATAAAGAGATGAAATCCAAAGCCTTACAATAAAGCATCATAAAAATTGAGCTACCTTTCCATTTTCAGAAAAAGTAAAGGGAAAAAAAATCAATCCAATCCTATCCTATCATACAGACATGTTAAAACCATTAAATTCAAATGCTGAACTTGTGTGTGAAAACAATAAAGGCAAAGATCAAAGTATGGAGTTGTTATAGCAACTGACATTCCAAGAATATATCTGAATACAGCAACTCAAAATACACAAAAAGAATAAATTAGGGAAAAAAAACTTGGGGAGATAAATTAATATTACTCAGTCTATAGAGAATTTAGTTAGTAGGTCAAGCAAGTTGCATCAATATGAACTTTTATGAAGAAGTTAATTCACCTTTCCTTATTTTCTATCATTGGTTTTCTTTTTGGCCACAGAGGTTCTCAAAGATAACTTTTTAAAGATAGACAGAAGTATAATCATTTTTAGGATTAATAAAATATGTTTAAATACAATTCATTCTTCTCCTTATAGGTTGGATTCAGAAGTATTCTGGCAATTGAATTTCTCCCATTTGCTGAAAAATCCACACAAAAATATTCCCATTTCATCCAGGGGTGGGATTCAACTGATGTAACAACCGGTTTGGTGAGTGTGTGCTTTGTGTGCGTAGCATTTGAAAACCGCCCTTTTAAAGCTCTAAAACTTACCTTCTGCTGCAGCCCTGGTGAGTGAAACAGCTGAGGTGTGGCAATCCACCATGCCACCTGAATCAGAAGGGCTGCAAAACATGGAAATAAGACAGACTAGGACAGAGGCAGGTCAGTGGGGCCAACTAATTGCCAGAACTACCGGTTCGCCTGAACCAGTCCATACTGGCTAAATCCCATCCCTGATTTCATCTCTGCTTAAAAGTATCCAGAAAAAGTACATGAACCACCTCACTGGGGAATTACTTCCATTCTCAAGCTGCTCCTATATTATCCTAGGACTATTATTATAATTCAGTTGAAATTTGTCTTACTATAGCTTAAAATTCATATTCTGAATATTCACTTTAGAACAATTGAGAACTGATCTTGATGTTCCATTCTGTGGTTTCTTTTCAAATATTTAAAGAGTGCCAACATAAATTTCTTCAGTCTTATCAAAGGGTTATCACTTTCAATCTCCTTCAATCTTTCTTTGTAAATTTCTAATCCTCTGATCAATCACATTGCATAATGGATTCTGAGGATGACCTTGGGAGACAGAAGGCAAAGCCTCAGCCTAGGTAAAAATCAGGCAAAAGGCATCTCAGGCCAGAGAAGGAAAGAGATCAGAGGAAACATCTCTGAAGGGACCCTCCTTAGTTTTATGGAAACTAAATAAAAAAAGTAAAAATAAAAGAAGGGTGAAGTGCTTTCAGACTTGCAAGATTGTGTTACTGTACTCCTAACAATAAAGGTAATGTTAGTACTTATGGTTTGTGCTTCTTATCTGGATTACCTTGAGAGACTAATATTTTACCACTACAAAATAAAGGGCATGAATGAATGAAATTATTTTTCATTAGTTGGAAATAACATATCTGTTGATGCAACTTAAAGTTTCATTTGCTATTTTTGCAGCTACATCACACTGCTGCCTCACATTCAGTTTGCAACCTAGGACTATTCCAATATCATAAGTACTAGTGTTAATTGAATACTAAGATCTGGGCAATTGATTTTAGTTTTCTATGTAAATAATTTTAGATATTTTTTTGTCTATTATAATTTATTATTTTGTTCTCTATTGATTGATTAATCAATTTAGATTCTTTTTAAATTTCATACCTGTTTTATAGTACCTTACTTCTATTTTTATCTTTTAAAACAGTGCATGCTACATTGTCTGAAAATATGATAAACATTTCCTCCCTCTTTTCATTCAAGTGTTAATAAAAATGCTGAAGGGTCTAGAACTCAACACTAAATCTTGTGGAAATCACTTGATACATTAGTTGATGAAGAACCATTTGTATGCACATTTTCAAGCCAACCAGGTTTCCCCTAATTTGTCATGTTATCCAGTCCACATTTAACTAGGTTGCTAATCAAAAAGTCATGAGATGTTTCATTAACTAGTTTCCAAAATAACAATTTATAATGTGTAAAGCATTCTTCCAATCTAATAACAAAAATATCCACTTTAAATATCCTTTCTTGATCGGGACGCCTTATGCATGGTTACTCATGCCCTGGTCACCTCCCGTCTGGATTACTATAATGCCCTCTACATGGGGCTTCCCTTGGGGAGCACCCGGAGGTTGCAACTGGTACAAAATGCGGCCGCGTAGGTGGTTATGGGGGCGTCTAAAAGCTCTCATGTGACGCCTCTCCTGCGCGAGCTTCATTGGTTGCCAGTTGCTTTCCGGGTGCGTTTAAGGTTGTGGTTTTGACCTTTAAAGCACTCCATAGCATCAGACCAGGCTATCTGCAAGACCGCGTTCTGCCAGTAGTCTCCCACCGACCTGTGCGCTCCCACAGCGAGGGCCTCCTTCGGATCCCGATGGCCTCTATGTGCCACCTGGTGACCCCGAGGAACAGGGCCTTCTCTATTGGGGCACCCGCTCTCTGGAATGGGCTCCCCCCTGAGTTAAGAACGACCACCGACCTGAGGGTGTTCAGGCATGATTTGAAGACCTGGCTCTTTGAGCAGGCCGGCCTGGGCTGATCCTAAATTGATTTTAATGGGGTTTAAGTAATGAATTTTAAGGTTGGGATTTTAGATTCGGTTACAGCCCTTATTTAATTCTATTTTAACTTTTATATATATGTGGTTTTAGTAGGCTGTGCATCGCACTGAGTCCTTCTGGAGAAGGGAGGTATATAAATTGAATAAATAAATAAAATAAATAAATAAATGAGTTAAAATTTATCTGGAAAGATTTGTTCTAATAAATACATGCTGACTTCTTTATTAATTTTCACTCAATGAATAATTAGTATTTGAGAGTGATGAGCAATTTAGAAATGTGATAAATGATAGATGATAGATAGATAGATAGATAGATAGATAGATAATATTTTTAAAATGCTTCAGATGGACCATATCATAAGGTCCATTCCATCTACCATCCAGAATGGCTGGGAGACAGAATGAATATAATTTGAATAAATTATGGTCCATTGTAGTCATCCGGATGTTTAGACTGGATTTGGCATTTTTGTCCACTTTGCATTGACAGATGTTGTTTGATGGTGTTAAAGATATTGTCACAGGATGTTCAAAGTAAACAATTGCAATTGACCGATTGTGTCATTGCCAATGGTGTTCAAGTGGTATTCCAGTTATTATTATTATACACAAAAAACAACAGTGTACAGAACAAATGAGATAACTATGTTTCATATCACAAATCACTAGTTGAACACTTCCTAAGCATTTAGGACTGTGTGATGTATCGGCGGATTATGCGAGCAGATCCCAGTAAGGTGGCCTTCTGCAGCTGACCAATGGTGATTTTGTTAGCACCATTTTCAAGTGCTTGCCTAGGTCTTTAGGCACAGCACCCAGTGTGTCGAGTACCACTGGAACCACCTGCACTGGTTTATGCCAGAGTCTCTGCAGTTCGATTCTCAAGTCCTGATATCTGGTGATTTTCTCAAGTTGTTTCTCATCGATTCTGCTATCACCAGGTATGACAATGTCAATGATCCACACTTTTTTCTTCTCCACAATCATGATATCCGGGGTGTTGTGTTCCAAAACTTTATCAGTCTGTATTCGGAAGTCCCACAGTAGTTTTGCATGATCATTTTTGACCACTTTTTCAGGCTTATGATCCCACCAGTTTTTTGCTACAGGCAAATGGTAGCTGTGATACAAATTTCAGTGGACCATCTGAACGACTGTGTTGTGACGTTGTTTATAGTCAATCTGAGCGGTTGTCTTGCAACAGCTCAGTATGTGATCGATGGTTTCATCCGCTTCTTTGCAGAGTCTGCATTTGGGGTCATCTGCAGATTTTTCTATTCTGGCTTTGATTACATTCGTTCTGATGGCTTGTTCTTGGGCAGCAAGAATCAGGCCTTCTGTTTCTTTCTTCAGTGTTCCATTGGTCAGCCATAACCAGGTCTTCTCCTTATCTACTTTTCCTTGGATCTTTTCAAGGAACTGTCCAATGCTTTGTTACACCAGCTGTCAGCCCGAATTTACATTGATGTTTTCCTATATTGATCCTTGGTTTGCTGCACTTTGAGCAGCTTCCTATTGTTGACCTCCATCAAAGCTGGTTCAATGCTGTCTTTCACAAATATTATTATTATTATTATTATTATTATTATTATTATTATTATTATTATATCTTCCAAGTACTGATATCAATAGTGTTCAAGTGATATTCCAGTTATTATTAGTGTTCAATAATGTTCAAGTGGTATTCCAATTATTATTATTATTCTAGAATCTTCCAAGCACTGATATCATGAATGCTTACAGTTTGTTTTACAGAAGAGTGGTTCTTTTCCAATCATCTCACAGGGAAGGGAAGAGAAGGGAAGGGAAGGGAAAGGAAGCTTTATTAAATCATTATCTGCATATAACTGACATATATACCAGCATTTTCATGTGACCAATAGTAACTAAATGGTATAAACTTTTGAGGCCTTTTTAAAATTAACCCCCCCCCACAAAGTTTTATAATTCATAAAAAGTGATAAGTAGGTCCCTGCTGCTGTTCTTCCTTCTTTATTGGCCTAAGTATCTACAATGGATTTTTTTTTCCTTAAAAAGAAGGAGAAAGAGGAAAAATGATCCAGTAAACTACAGGATTAAAATCTTCTATCATCCTTTGCAACAAGAAGGAAATACAGTAAGCCAAGTCTTGAGACGCCCTCTTAAAGCATAGCCGATGCATTTCATGGTTGGGGATTATAATCATATTTTTATTATTTTGGAAAGTTTCCATATTCACTTTGTCTCCATGCACAGCTGTCAGTATTCAATCAATCAATCCATTTTATTTTGGTCATAGACCAGCATGGAACTAATAATTCTACAATTACACTAAAATAGGAATACAAATATAGTTATCTTGTTAGAATAAAACAAAGTAGAGATAAAATTATGAAAGTAAAATTACATAGTATAGCTATTAAAAAACAAAGGAACCCTGTAAAAGTGGAATTAAATTTTATAATGAATAATTTAAATACTATGACATACTTATAAAAGGACATAAGCAATATTTGAATTTCGAAAATATTATATCTGTGTAAGCCCATGCTAACTAATATGTGCTGAAGATCTGCTAGGGAGTGGAATGGAATTAAAACTATTATGTTCCAGCCAATTATAACAAAAAAATAACAAAATAAAACATAGAGTGGTATGTGTACATATTTAAAAGCAGCAGAACAGGGGTGTCCTATACTTTGCAACTTTAAGACTTGTGGACTTCAAATCCCAGAATTTCTAGGCCAGCATGTATTGAGAGTTACTCAATAGGTTTTGTGTTAGAGCAATGATTAAACACAAACAATTCCAAGTGAGGTGAATCTGAGCCTTAACTAGGTTTCATAACTCAATATATTTTCTCTTCCTTATATGAACATATTAAACATATGAAGAAACGGCTGTCGTATTTCAGTTTGGCTAGTCCAAACAACAAAAGAAGAATTAGGAGTGACAGCAGTATTCCGGTATTTGAGGGGCTGTCACAAAGAAGAGGGGGTCAAATTATTCTCCAGGGCACCAGAAGGCAGGACAAGAAACAATGGTTGGAAACTAATCGAAGAGAGAAGCCATTTAGAATTAAGGAATAACTTTCTAACAGTGAGGACAATTAACCAGTGGAACAGCTTGCCTCCAGAAATCATGGGTGCTCCATCATTGGAGGTTTTTACGAAGAGACTAGTCATTAGACAATCACTTTTCTGAAATGGTATAGGTTCTCCTGTTTGAGCAGGGGGCTGCACTAGAAGACCTCCAAAGTCCCTTCCAGCTCTATTCTGTTCTGTTCTGTTCCTTCTCCCCCTTTGAGTTGAGGTCCACAGGTCTTAAAGTTAACCAATACTAATACTAATAATTGATTATCTCATATTGTGGTCCTATAAGGAAGCTTGCCATTCCGAGATAAAGTTTACTAATGAAGGGCTTTGGCGAGCTTATGGAACCTTCTCCATATCCTGTATGTTAAACTTGTTTCTTCCTACTAGAAGATATAATGGAAATGATAATTCCAGTTTACTAACACAGGGTTGTCAAACTCATGGCCTGCGGGCCAGATGCGTCACGTGCTGGCCATGCCCACCCCCGGTTTAGCAAAGGGGGGAAAAGTCATGATTATGTCATATGAGGACAACATGACAGCGAGAATTTGACACCTCTGCACTAACACCAATTCTTTAGCATCATGTCATTTTATCTCCTGCTAATTGCAATATTTTATGAGAACCTTTTTTGCTCCATCTTCTTTGTTCTGAGTAGGAGGCCTGTCATAGTTATAAATCCATCCAAATTATCTTTGATCAAATTGCAAACAAAGCACGTCTTTGCATTGACTGTAATTTTAGTGTGCTCAACATCCTTACTTCTTACTGAATTTAATCTTATAACAAACTGGTGGATCAGCTCCAAGAATATTCTTAAACAGGATCAAAATTAAGTGTGCATTTCCTCAATTAGGTCATCTCAATGATTGAGTTCCTACATGAGGAAAAAATAATCTATCTTGCATTGCTTAGTGCAATTATGTGCATATTTTAATGCTGCTATTACAACTGTTTTTCACTGTAACTTCTTGAATTACATTTTCTGCATTGAAGGAAGCATGGAGCTTTTGTCCTGCGGTTTTTAAAATAATCAATTTAGCATCAAAGGAGCTGTTTAGATTTGTACAGAAGATTTTTTGTCATCATGATATATCACCAACTGCTTTCACAACTTCCCACTATTACTAAATAACTCAGTTTATTTATTTACCTACAGGACTTACATGGCTGCCTATCTCATACCATACAAGGACTCAAGGCGGCTCACAACAATCCATCAAACATAGTTAAAAATAAAGGTGTAGTATGCCTAGATGTGCTGTTTAAGGAAATAAATAGAGTGCGCGCACACACACACACATGCGCACAGACACAAGCACACACTTATACTAGTTACCTCAGAGAATTTTCTGGTTGGTTCACTAAAAACAACAAACAAACACCATAAAATATGTGCCTAAAATTACTGCATATTTGTTCAATCCTGCCCTGATTAATGGGGATCTTGTCAATCTTGTATCCATAGCTGCTAAGATAGCTGCTCTTCTAAAGATAGCTGCTCTTCTAAATGAGGTACAAATTTAAGAATGTGATTTCTCAATAATAAGACAAAAATCTTTATTTTGTCTCTGTAGGACTAGGTAGAGACAAACGGTGTTCTTTTCTGTGGTATCTTTAGCAATCTCTTTTACAATCAGGCTCTACAGAGAATTTCTGGATGGCAAGAGGTATTTTGGCAATATTCTAAGGCAAGCTTCGGGTATACGTTCGCTGGGTATTATTAAACTATAATTCCCAGGTGCCTATTATCCTTGATTCTGCTAGCTGACATAGCTGAGAGAACTGATATACAGTAGTGACATTTTGTAAGTCTTAAAGTTTCCCCTGTGTCTTCAAGTATTCTAGACCAACATTACAGTCAAACACTTGTGTGATTATGTATTGCTGTTTAAATAGCAACAAGCTTTCTATAATTTCTGAAATACAAATATAAGGAAATTAGAAATTGGTAAACCTTCTCATCATTTTCCCGTATACTTCTAATATAGTTATCATTCACATTCCACAACTTTGCATTCTGCAATAATATTCTTGGCTCAAATCTTCCATTAAAAATCATATATTTTAGAGATAGTTCCAAGGAAACATGCACAAGATTATTTAAGTAGAACCTGAATCACACATTACCCAAAACTGTGCACAAAAAATTGTATCTATTAGAAAAGAATATATATGAAATCCTGGTCTTTCAGGATTATGGCAACATAATGCAAAATAGAGACATGTACAAAATATATTAATTAGCAAAGATGGCTTATGAAAATAGATGGAAAATAAATGCATGGGTTTTTTTTGTTTTTTGTTTTAAAGTAAAATCATGCAGAAATTGTATAAATGGGTTTACATCCCAAATGGAGATGTATCATATTTAGACCTATATTTCACTGCTAGTTATGTCTGTCCCATAAGAAATTTCTTCTAAGTAATTTTAGAACAACAGAACTTGGAGGCAATATCTTTGATTATAAATACAACTTATGAAGTCTGGTCATTAAACTAATTCAGTTTCCCCCATTGACTTTGCTTGTTGGAAGCCAGCCGGGAAAATTGCGACTGACGTTCACTTGAATATCACTTTAAGACTTGTGGACTTCAACTGGGAATTGAAAACCACAAGTCTTAAAGTTGCCGAGTTTGGGGACCCCTGCCTTAAACCAAATGCCTCTTTTTTGGAGATCATGCATCACAATCCCATGCATGAAAGCTCAATTGGTCTAGTGCAGGGGTGTCAAACTCAAGGCCTGCGGGCCGCATCAAACCCATGGGGTGCTTAAATCTGGCCTGACTGAAGCTGGCCTGGAAGTAGCGAGGGACTAGCCTGCGGTGCCTCTGGCACCCCATGGAAAACAGAGCAGCCCTCCTGAACTCCATTTTCACTGCCAGAGGGTTGCAGGAAGCTATTGCAGCCAGAAACGGAACTCGGGAGCCTGTTTTTTCTGGCAGAGCACTTGGCTGCCCCAGGCACCCCTGAAACAAGTGACGTCGAGTTGGCCACTCTCACCCTGGCCACGTCCGCCCCCAAGGTCAAACATAACCCTGATGCAGCCCGCAATGAAATCAAGTTTGATACACTCTTGGTCTGGTGGTTAAGGCATCAGGCTAGAAATTGGAAGATTGTGAGTTCTAGCCCCATCATAGCCACTAGTAGGGTATGAGTTAAGTGCTGGGTGATCTTGGGCCAGTCTCACTCTCTCAGCCCAACACACTTCATAGGGTTATTGTTGAGGAGAAAATAGGAGGTACTAGTAGTAGTAGTAATAGTAGTAGTAGATAGGGTAAAAGCTCTGAATTATTTATTAAAAAATAATAAAGGTGAGATATAAAAAATAATAACACAACTTTCTGATGTTCCTAAAAAATGCTACCTAAGCATCCATGCATGCTCTGAATAATATTTTCCCTTTTAAACCCAGGCCTTTGCATACTCTATTAGAAACAGGCTAGTATCTTCCAGACAGAATACAAATGTTCTCTGTACAATGATAGAACTATTCCCAAAATATATCAAACATCCTCAGCTTCCCAGTCAGACTGATTGGCTTGATTGGTCTCACCTGAAAAGAAGACTCTAGCCTTTTCAGTTCCTGCAAATATTGATCATTAAATTATCTGTTCTGAAGCTCTGCTGCTGAAGGAACTGATATTTTTCCTATACATCTGTTCTTAAGAAAGACCAACCATGGTGATGCTTTAAGACCTAAACTTACTACTTGGAATACGGCGAGATTCTTTAATTTTGCAGCGTTAGCTTGATTTTCCTTGCATTTTGAAGTTACTGGTAGACATACAAACATATCTTGCCCTGAATGGCAGAGGCTTTCAAAGGTTCCTAGAAGGTAAAAATGATATCAAATGAAAGCTGTCTACCTATTCTTCGTATTACCAACTGACTGTCATTGTGCTTTACATACCACTGGGAAGAATTTTTTCAGCATTTCTTTGTACCACACGTGGATTATTCCATTATAGAAAGAACACTGCCGTGTTATTATGTATTATGTTCAAAAGGATGGAACTAAAGTTGTGCCTGAAAGCACTTTTTCATGTTGTCTCTCTGTAGGAAGCATTTGAAAATATTTTGATAAAGGAAGCATTCTAGGCTAGCCCTTACTCGACAAAGGCATCCTTTTGGAGTTTCAGTGCTTTGAGATGATGTGCTTCAACCATTGTAAATAAATATAACCTACTTGTAGAAATAAAAACTTGGACTACTCAGGGGCCGTGCAACCCTTAAAGGAGAGCAGCTTTGGCTTAACCACACAGCACACACTGTTTGTGTGTAGATTTCAGATCAGCCTGGTGTTCTTCAGAGAGAAAATTCCTCTTTGGAGACTGGGAAGAATTTCTTTTTGGACACTGGAGACCTGCTACTAATATTTGTATTCTGAAGGATGGAAGGCTGAGTCAACCTTGAGCCCTGTCAGGATCGAACTCTAGACTGTGGGCAGAGTTTGCCTACAGTACTGCATTCTAACCACTGCACCACCAGGGATCCTGTTATGTGTGTGTGAGAACGAGAGAAGAAGGGGAGAGGGAGAGAGAGAGATGCCTATTACCTCTCTCCCATCTCTTGTTTTATTACTATTACAATGTTTTCTGTATCATATGTTCTATACCAGGGGTGTCAAACTTGCCTCATCACATCGTTGTCATGTAACATATCATGACTTTTCCCCCTTGATTAAACCAGGGGTGAGCATGGAGCATCTGGCCCACGGGCTGCGAGTTTGACACCTCTGCGCTATACTATTACTCTTACCATTTGTGTTTTGTCTGTACTTCATTATCCTTTCTATTCTATGCTCTATACAGATTCTGTTCTCCTCCTCCTCCTCCTCCTCCTCCTCCTCCTCCTCCTCCTCCTCCTCCTCCTCTTCTTCTTCTTCTTCTTCTTCTTCTTCTTCTTCTTCTTCTTCTTCTTCTTCTTCTTCTTCTTCTTCTTCTTCTTCTTCTTCTTCTTCTTCCTCCTCCTCCTCCTCCTCCTCCTCCTCCTCCTCCTCCTCCTCCCTGTGGAATTTCTTCCACTTTTTTTTCCACTGTTAACATCCAGAAAGTAGAGCAATTGCAACTTTCCAAGTTGTACTTTCCTTTGTGAGCCTCTGTAGTCTTTTTTCCCAACCTCGGGATGGTCCGCTCCCTCTGAAAGACAAAATAGCTTCTTCCTTTAGGCTGCTGCACGGAAGCTGTTGCTGGTGGTTGCAGAGCTCCCAGCACAAGCCACGTCTCTTCTCCTCTCCCAGCTCCTCCCTCCCCTCCCAGCTCCTCCCATCCCATCTCAAGGTCCTCCTAGCTCCTCCCACCCTGTCTTTGTTGGCAACTCTGCCCTGCTGAGATTGGCAGAGAAAGGCTTAAAGGAGAAGGGAAAAAAAGCAGGAGAGGGGTTTACAATTTGGTTCAAGCAGCCTGCTCTTCCACAGTTCTTTTTAAGATTCCCACAGTAGAGGACTTCCTCTGTAAACAGGAGACTGAAAGTCACTAGCCCTAGTAGTTAGAAAGGATGACATGAAGCAGAATAAAATCTAAGCATGGTAATGCCAAATATCATGCAAAAATAGAAAACTCCACATAAGCAAGTCACATTAAAAATGGACTGAATTTCAATAAACAGAGGCCTCTGTAAGCAAAACAGGTTTGCAATTCACACTTCAGGGAGATCAAGCAACAGATCCAAGTCAAGAGAAACTGCTGTCAGCGAACAAATGCAAATTAAGTTGCGCATGAAACAAGTGTTATCTGGAAAAAAGATGCAACCTTCACACCCACTTCTCACAAAAGCTGAAGTTTAGCCTGCAGGAAACAAATACTACTCAGGAGTGATACATTCTCTTCCTCTAACACCACTCCATCCAAAAAAACCCAACAGAAATTTTTTTTTTTTTTTTTGGTATGCCATGTTCAGAATAATTAACCATAAAAGCAGAAATAAATTGGCACATTATGGGAATAAACACCTTAGGGAATTTAAGATATCTACGCTCACAATCAGGGACCACTGCAGCAGCCCATTCTATAGGAATGGGTTGTAAATTAAAGCAAAGGTGAGTGAATCCATTATTAATTATTCTGTGGCTTTTGTTCTTAGTCAAATGAGCTGCTGAGTTGGCGGTTCTGTTTTGGCTTTGAAATTTGAGGGATGAGTCATAATTCATGTTTTGGTTGTCTCTGATGCATAAATACCTCTTCAAAAATATATATATATCCTCTAAAACTGACAAATGATGGGAATTGAACTGCCCAAATAAAATTACAAATGTCCATTTCTTTGTTCCTCCGCTTCATTTTGGGACTGATGCTTGGGAATTTATAATTAATTGCTTTATATGTACCATCTTTCTTTCAAGAGTTCCTCCTAGCCTCCTGCAGAGATTCAACTTTTCAGTTTCAAATTCAACCCCAAGAAAACTTTGCAGAATTTCAGGCCATAATAAATAAAATCTTTTGCAAACCTGAAACTTCTGCAAGCAATCCAGCTCGGCATTCAAAGAGGGTGGAATTATAATTTGCTGGGTGAGACTTAAAAACAGTTTTGCTTCTTCACCATTTTCTCAAATTCAGGACACAATTTCTTTGAAATCTGATTTCTTGACCCTAATGAATTTCCAAGAGGCCAGTTTAAGTTCTGCAGAATGCAAAATGCATAACCTTCTCTATTCTAGTAACATGCCACTCAATTCAAAAAAGAAATGGTGTCATGCATCTGCATTAACTACTGCCATCCTATTAACTGGTAGGCAAAACAATTAAGTTCTTATATGAACAATATATTAATTTTAATTGATGGTTTCATACTTACCTGAAGTATCACTTGTGTGGGACACATAATTACACGGTTATAGATGTGCTTCCTTAACAATGAAATGTTCTTCAAAGAAGCTGAGGAGGAAAAAAAGAATTGCTTTTTTTAAAAAAATATATTATACTTACAGAAAATGTGCCTAATATTATACAGCCAAACTACTTATTATGCCAAGGATGTAGTACATTGCTACTACATCTGTTGTTTTACTTTAATTAATTACAACCGCGGGGAATTATTATTGAAATTGTAACAATAGGCCAGGAGAGTGGAAGTTATTTCTACGTTCCGGGGCTATGAAAACTGCACCTCCACTGCCAATAGGCTTAATGAAATATCCTGTTGGTGCCACTGGGAACCTTTTTATTAAACTCCTTTATTTTATGCCACTGTGTAGAGGGGGGTCGTTTTTGGAATGCGCTGAGCTTAGGGAAGGAAAGTATCCCATGTCTTTCTAGTCACATTGATAACTATTTATTCCTAATTGCTGTAATCAATTGAAGGAACATAACAGACATGTTGCACATTATGTATTCAGTGAAATACATAGCTGAGCTCCAATTTTCAGTAAATATATCGAAACAGAGGGTTTCTTCACACTTCATGCTCATTATAATAACTAAAGACTTTTAGTGTGCAAGAGATGTTTTAAAAGAGGAGGGAATGCTATTATAACAATAAAATATTACTGAGTTATAAACTATTTTCCATCTCTCCTTATTTTTTAAAACTCCAATGGGATCTTCTATTCTGGGTCTTTAAGGCACTCATGACAATATTTCCTTAAAAAGCAAAAAATACAATAATCAGCAATGACAAGGGGCAGCAATTTGAACAAAATTGTAAACCAGGTTTACAAAGATACAGGCATATTTGGTTAAAATCAACCTGTCTGGAAAGTCTTGACAATGAAAGACAATGAAAATTATTTCTCACATCGCATACTTAGAATACACAACTTTGCACTGTTCAAAATCTTATTTTGGAAACAAACCATGCTCCAAGTCACTTTATTTTATTATTTTATTTAATTTGTCAATTGCTTACAAGATAATAGATATAAGTATAAACATGAGTAAGAATACAGGAAATAGGTACGAATAAATTGGGACAATAGGACAGGGATGGTAGGCATAATGGTGCACTTAGGTACGCCCTTAGGAATGAGGTGAGGTCAATAGTGGTTAGTTTGAGGTTAAAGGAGTGGGGTTAGAGGATGTAACAATAGAGTCAGTTAGTGCATTCCAGGCATTGACCACTCTGTTGCTGAAGTCGTACTTTCTGCAATCAAGTTTGAAGTGGTTTACATTGAGTTTGTATCTGTTGTGTGCTCTTGTATTGTTGCGGTTGAAGCTGAAATAGTCATTGACTGGTAGGACATTGTAGCAGATAATTTTGTGTGCTATGCTTAAGTCTACAGCTGTAGGCAGTGTAGTTCAAGTTTGTCCAAGCCCAAAATCTCAAGCCTGGTGATATAGGGTATTCTGTTGTAAGCAGAGGAGTGTAGTACTCTTCTTGTGAAATACTTCTGGATTCACTCGATTGTATTAATTTCTGATATGCAGTGAGGATCCCAGACTGATGAACTTTATTCGAGTATTGGTCTGGCAAAAGTTTTGTATGCTCTAGTTAGCAATTCAGTATTTCTGGAGGAGAAGCTTCATAAGATTAGATTTTTTGGCAGTGATGTTACAGTGAGCTCTGACGCTTAGGTCGTTTGATATGAGAACTTCACTTTATCCCAGTACTCAGAATTTTCAATGCTCTTAAATTATTTTAAATAATCAAGTTACATAAATTCTTAATAAAATGCAAAATGAACCCCCAACTTTAATTGCTATGCCTAAGTTGCAGAACCATTCCTTCCAGGGACATCCCACCACATCCGGGAGAAGAAGGATCTCCTTCCCAAGATCATCAAATTTCCCAAATGGCTGAAACTTTACAGATGTTATAATGATCAAAGTGATTTCTAAATACCTTGTGCCAGTTCAGAATCTGATTGCAATTGTATTTGAAAGCTGATTCCCCCCTTACCTCTGTGTGTGTGTGTGTGTGTGTGTGTGTGTGTGTGTGTGTGTGTGTGTGTGTATCTGTGTGTGTGTGTGTGTGTCTGTTTGGTTCAGAGATGGTTTGTCTGAAAGACATATTTCTTGAGAAGAGTACTCTACTTCTCTACTCACAATAGAATTCTCTATGCCTCCAGGCTTGAAATTTTGGGCCTGGGCAATCTTGGAACTGTGCCGCCTGCAGTCTGATCTAAGCATAGTTCACAAAATTGTCAGCTTTAACATCTTGCCTGTCAATGACTTCTTCAGCTTCAACCACAATAATACAGAATCAAACAACTGATACAAACTCAAAGTAAACTGCTCCAAATGTGATTGCAGAAAATACAACTTCAACAACAGAGTGGTCAATGCCTGAAATTTGCCCTACCTGACTCCATTGTTACAGCTTCAACCCCTCACAGCTTCAATCTCAAACTGTCTACCGTGGATCTCACCCCATTCCTAAGAGGTCCGTAAAGGGGGCTTGCATAAGCGCACCAGCATGCCTACGTCCCTGTCTTACTGTCCCATTTATTGGTATTTACTTCCTTTGTTCTTGTTTATGTTCATACCTATACTTGTTATCTTCTACATGTTTGACAAACAAATAAAATAAAATAAAATACAGTAATCTCATTTTTATCTTTTCAGTGTTACAGTTATGCAGTTTTTGAGTGGTTTATGACCCATTGCTAGGTATTCTTGCTTTTTCTTACTTCTACTTATCTTCTTACTATCCTACTTGTCATCTGGTGGGTTGATATTGTTTAGAAAGTGTGGTTCATCCTCCCTTCCATTCCAGCTTTTGCAGCAGTTTACAATATGGTTAGACGTGTGAGCTTAAACCCTCTGTTTACAAAAACACCCTTTCATTTGCAGAAGACTTGAAATATAAGGAGAACGGCAGCATTTCATCTGGAAAGCTTCTATTCATAGCAACCACTTTTGTGTTTTCAAATAAGGAGACAAATGTATGCAATATGAATTTTTAACACTGACGAAGGACTCACAAAGTCCTTTTGGCTTCTGTCAAGTGGGATTTATATGTCATCAGATTATGTGTAAATTGAGGAAACAGACTGAATGATCACTTTTGCACTTTTTTTGGATAGATTGATGTGCTCTTGATGTACCTTGGTTGGTTCAATATCTAGAAATCAGCAGAAGTGGGGTAGATCCAGGTTTGATTTGAATTGCTTTGTAGAAATTAAGAAGTAGAAGTGCCCTAAGGCAGGGGTCGCCAACCTTTTGGACCTCAGGGACCACCAAACCCATAATTTTAAATCCCAGGAACCACTAACTGGTTCTGTGGGTGTGGCCTAATTTGTGGGTGTAGCTTGGTGGTCATGTGACTGACTGGGCATGCCTTGTATGTAAATATTATAAATATTTATATAAATATTGAATTTTTTATTTAAAAAAAAGCAACTTTTACCGAAAATCAGACAAAGCAAGCAGGCAGCTTGCTCACAGAATCGGATTCATTCTGAGATCTACCTATCTGCCATCAGCTAGCTCAGTCTGACATATAAGATTTGCTTGCAAGCAAACTCATAAAATTTGCTAACAAGCAAACTCACAAAATTAACCTCACAACACACCATATATGTAAATATTGATTTTTTTTTATATAAAAAAGAGCATTTTTTACCCAAAATCAGGCAAAGCAGACAGGCAGATTGAGTTGCTCACAGAATCATTCAGTGATCTATCTATCTGCCATCGGCTAGCTCAGTCTGTCACATAATATTTGCTTGCCGTGAGTCTGCACTGAATAATAGAACCTTCAGTCCTAAGGGAGGTCTAAGATCTAAAGATTAGCTAGAAAGCAAGAAATCCAACCATTTCCTGCTTCCTAGCTAATCTAAATCTCACAGCTGATGGTTGGAAAAATAGCAATTTAGCAGACAAGTTTGCCAGGTAAGGAGTGAGTGGGAGAGGAGGGTTCCCGTGGGCCATGTGGGTGGTGCAGCCTTGTGTTTCTGTGCAGCCTGGATTAATTACTTTTGGGGGGAGTGTTCTGGGGGTGAGATTTCTCTGCGGCCCACCAAAATTTTCTCCCCACCCACTGGTTGGTGACTGCTGCCCTAAGGTACATAACTCTAGAAGTTTTGCCATGCTAATTAATTCGTTGGTGATGTATTCATTAGAAGACAAAAGAGATGACAATTGTTATTTAACTTGTGGGATTCACTCACATATATTATCAGTAGCACATTTAGAATATCTTGAAAATCACCAAGAAAAGTGTTATCTCCTTTGCATAGCATTCTAGATATTTTGAAACAATCTGTGTAAGTTTAGGCAATTTCCACTTCTCTGCTAAGATACGTTCACATTTCTACTAGATAAAATGTTCACTGTGCTCTTTTTTAATGTTCATATATAAGTATGTGCAGGGGTAGGATTCAGTCAGGTTGGACTGGTTCGGGTGAACCAAATGTTAAATTTACAGTATATCTGGTTCGCCGAACTGATAGTTGAACCAACTGGCTGGCCCCACCCACCCTTCCTCGCCTGTCCAGGAGTCTCCATGCGGCTCGTTTTGGGTGCAGGTAAGTGCAGGGTCTGTGTGGAGGCTCTGGAAAGGCAAAAAATGCATCTTCTGAAAGTCTGGAAATGAGCATGTTTCTGGCTTCCAGAGGGTCTCCAGACCCCCGGGGAGGCCGTTTTCACCCTCTCAGAGGCTCGAGGGAAGCCTCCTGACCCTGGGGAAGGTGAAAAATGGCCGTCTCAGAAATTCCAGTTGGCCACACTCACCATGGCCACACCCATCCAGCAACCGATTGCTGGGATTTTTGAATCCCACCCCTGAGTATGTGTACAGGTGGTTCTCAACGTATGGCCATTTGTTTCATAAATATTAAAAGTTACAATGGTGCTGAAAAAAATTGTCACTATATTCATGAAGTGGAATAGAGCTTGGTAACAAGGTCAACCAATTAATAGTCATAGCAGCTAAATCAGCCAATGAGGATAGTTTGGAAACTGAAACTAGAATTAGCCTAGCCTGGAAACTGAAACTAAAAGTAACCTAGGTATGGCTCTATTGTTAAGCTCTGCAACTCTGCAGCTGTGTTAAGCTCTGCAACGCTGCAGCTATGTTGAGTTCTGAGTCTGTCTATTGAAGATGAAACTAACTTGCTTGCTTGCTGAAGACTGGAGCTCTGCTCTGAACTTGCAACATGTTTCTGTTTGAGTTTGCTCCATGTTGGAGAAATCTACAACTGGTTTGGTAAAATCTAGTTATGTTTATAAAGATGTTAAATGAAGCATCTGTGTTTATTTTTCTGGCACTGAATTATCACTGCAAAACTCTCCATAAAAATGACTTATGACTGATCTTTGCATTTATGATCATCACAGCAAAATGACTTATGACTGATCTTTGCATTTATGATCATCATTTCCATAGGAATGAATGCTTTCCTGGCTTCACCAACTTACTTTATTTGCAAGGGAGCAAGATCCCATTTTCTAGTAGCCGTTAACAACTGAGATGATTAGGGAATCAGGCAGATACAGTATCTGGCAACCATTTCATATTGCATGGATTGTAAAATAGACACGTTTGTTCATTAATTCGATAATGGAAGTATTCTGATATGAGATGAGAGACAGATATAATGTGTTTATTCTGAAGCCTCCAACTCATTTGCAGCTAGTCTCCAAAAAGCCAGAAAGAGAAGGATATTGTACTGAGACTGCTTGTTCAGGTCAGACTGAGTCAGTCACAACATCAGATGTTCAGACAAAAGAAGAGGAGAACATTTGCTGATATTTGGATTGAATGCTTTTTTTGGACCTCTGACGAATCGTCACTAGAGCTTTCTGTATAGGTATTTTTATCACTGTTGCCATTACATAATAAGGATCAATAATACAATAAGTGCAATGAAAGAGAGGCTACCCTGATTTTATCTAGGAACTGTTAGCAATAATTATTAGCTTCCCTTAAACCGGAGGCGTCAAACTCAATTTCATTGAGGGCTGCATTAGGGTTGTGTTTGACCTCGGGGGGACAGGTTGGGCATGGCCAGGATGGGCATGGCCAGGTTAGGTTGTCACTTGTGTCAGGGGTACCTGCAGTGGCCCAAGCACTCTGCCAGCGAAAACAGGCTCCTGAGCTCCATTTTCGGCTGTGGTAGCCTCCTGCAACCATCTGTCAGTAAAAATGGAGCTTGGGAGGGCCACACATAGCCCTCGCGAGCTCCTTTTTTGCTACCAGAAACACTGCAGGCTGGTCCTTCGCTATTTCCAGGGTGACCCCGTGGGCCAGATCTAAGAAACCCACAGGCCAGATCCAGCTTCTGGGCCTTGAGTTTGACACCCCTGCCTTAAACCTTTCCAATTTTAAGTTCATTCTGTCCTGTTTGTGTTCATTATCTTAAGAAATAATTGGTAAATGTTATCATGGAACTGTGGCCACATTTTCATATGTATCAGTGTGTGTGATTGTGTGTGTGTGTGTGTGTGTACCTATCCATGTGTGTGTTAGAGAGACTGGGTACATGGATATAAATGCATTTTTAGCTGTTTTCTAAAATAAAATGCACTGTATGCACCTTGTCCAAATTTTTGTATTTTTGTATACAGTTTCATTGCTTGAACTACATTATAAAATATAACATTTGGAAAACTTAGCATTGAAGTATTCCAATTTCTACATATGTTCAGGAACAGAAGCTGGTTACAACTGAATTTATTATTTTTTTTTTAAATCCCTCTTGCCATAAAAGCACTGCACACCTAAGCAAAATCCGCAATTATCGGCAAGGTATGGGATGCTTGGCACATGTGATATTGCTCTTTAAGGAATAGTGCTCATTTTATTAATTTTATACCTAGAAAGACGCATTTAGCTACCTGCATAAAACTGCTATGCGGAGCTTTCTTGTGTAATTATTAATACTACAATATACCAGGGCCATAGCCCACTAAGGGCCATGGTCTATTCAGAACTTGGCTGCATGAATGAAGGGCTGACACGCATGCACATGTGTGTGCAGTTCAATGTGGCAGCCTGATTTCCCCTCTCTCCTCCATGAGCTGCCAAGCAGTGGTGTATTAACTATTAAGCAGATTAAGCACGTGCTTAGGGTACCAGGACCAAAGTGGGCACCACAACCTGGGAAGGATGGAAGGCTGAGTCAACCTTGAGCCGATCAGGATCAAACTCCTGGAGTGAGCAGTGAGTTAGTCCTGCAGTACTGCATTCTAACCACTGCGTCACTATGACTCTTTTACATATTGCCAAGCTTATAGAGAGAATTGAATGTGCTATAATCTTTACTTCTTTGCCACTGATGTATACTATATACCAAAATTTGAATTCTGTTCTAGGGATTCATTTAGTCTAAAACCTCCAATAGAAATATCCATTTCAAATTGTCAAAGGCTTTTTCCACCTCTTAAAATATCACTGTCACCTTCTTTTTCGTGAAGTTGACATACTGTCATGTGCTTCTCACTTTCCTATTTGGAATATTACCTGTCTAGTTTGTATCATTTTAGTGGTATATTTTCATACATGATCAGCTAATGCACTAGTCAGTCTCTTAGATTCAACTTTTAATAAAGATTTTAGTCTCTTTGAGTGAAGTTTCTTTAGAAAAATATCTTATTCATGTATTAAGGCTGTATATATGTCTTCTCGTATCTTTGGCATTGTTTTTGTTGTTTGAATTTCATTCATTGTTATTAAAAGTGGTTCCACCATTTTTAGGTTCCTCTAACTTTTTATAACGTACAGTCATTTTCATTTCTTTTGGGCCTGGAGCTTTTCAGTTTTGATTTAGAGGCAGTATGGGATAGAATACAATTTCTATTATTTATGATGCTATATATAACACTTTATTTTCTTTCTCTATTACAGTTATTGTCCTTCACTTTCTCTTTTCTGATTTGATATAACAAAATTTTATTTGCAGTCACAAAATGGCTTAATTTTTTTAAAAAAAAGCTTTTTCAATTTCCAATACATCTAATTGTTGTTTGACTTTTTTTTTAGTTTTCTATGCTCGCTATCTTGGATTGGTTTTGTGACTCTGTTTCAGTTCCACTTCCAATTGTGATATCCATCTGTTCTTTCTTCTGGTTCACTGCAAGTTTTCTGAGAATTAATCTCATGTAATATTTACTACTTTTCCGTATGGCTGTCTCTTATATCCCAGGTATCACATTTCAGTTTTTAAAAGGGTTTTAATTCTTCTTCACATTTTGGTGGTATGTCTTCCTGAAGTGATAACATGACATATGCAGTATCTTTCATGTAAAGGATAATTTTTATCCTTAAAACCATGATATTAAAAGTTGTGGTGGTACAGTGGTTAGAATGCAGTGTTGCAAGCTAATTTTGCTGACTGTCAGTAGTTTGATTTTGATTGGTTTAAGGCTGACTCAACCTTCCATCTTTCCGAAGTCAGTAAAATGAGGACCCAGATTGTTGGGTGCAATATGCTGACTTTGTAAACCATTTAGAGAGGGCTGTGAATGTGAAGTGGTATATAAGTCTAAATGCTATTGCTATATTAAAATTGGGCTGTGTTTTGATATGCCCATGGACAGACATGTGATTTGTTAGTAGATGGTGCAAGTGCTTCGGAGACCCAACACATGTAGATACATGAGTACTTTTTATGTCTGGCTGAAAAAAATGTGTAATCCCTTGCTTCTGGAGTTTATAGTCTTCAAATATCCATCAAAGCCAGTGTCATAAACTGGAAAACTTTTATGGACATTTTTTTCCTTTTTCCCTTGACTTGATTTATCTTGATTTGACTCTGGCACTCCATGTAATTTCCTCTACAATGCTTATTTTGCAGTTTCTATTAGCATATGAAAAAAAATCTTTCACAGAATCATTCTTTGTCTATGTTAGAGCATAGATAGATGCCAAGGCTAAAACTTCGGTTTCTTTTTTTTCAAATTTAAGATTAGAATCATTACTTTTTTTTATCTTTAAGTGGTTCTGATATTTCCAACATTTAACTTTTGGAACAAATGATATTTTTCAGCTCCTTCTGTACTTTTGAGGTTTACATTTAAGTAAACATAGCATCTTCAAAAGCTAGAGTAAATGTGTTGTCATCAAAATGATATACGGGACATTTCAAACTATACTCATCTCTCAAGGGAGTTGTCCCTGTAATTGGTTATGACCTTGAAACTATTGATTATATTTTATTGCGCTATAACTTTTACAAGAGCTTTCAGCAGGCTATTATCTTGATTTTAAAATCAAGATCAGGAAGGTATACCTCTGAATATGTTAAACCTCACTTGCACATAAAAATCCTAAAATTATAACTGCTGAATATTTAAGTATGGCTCTAAAAAGTTCTTTACTAACACACTAATAAGTTGCTGCTGCTATTATTATTATTATCCAGGCAGCTAATTTAAAATAGATTATTATTGCATTTTTGTTTGTTTTTCCCAGTTCAAATTTGTTTGTTTTAATAGATTGGTCTTGCTTTATGTGTATCTCTAATAAACAAACAATATGTATGTTGTGTGCCTCTATGTGTTTGGTAAAATTGTCTTTCTTTTGCTAGATAAATTAAGTCAATTTCTGCTTTAAAAGGATTTATACAAGATTTGTCAACTTGACAACCGTAGACTTAATGACCATTTGAAGTTATGAGAGCACTGAAAAAATTGACTTACAACTAGTCCTCACACTTATTACTATCAAAGTGGTCACGTGATCAAAATTTGGGAGTTTGGCAATGTATTTATTATGATTGCAATGTCTCGGTGTTATTCACTCAGTGTTTGTGATCTTCCCAGAAGGTTTCTGAGAATTAAAATCAATGGGGGAAGACACGTTTGCTTAATGATTGTGTGATTCACTTAATGAAAGTTGTAAAATTGGACACAAGTCAGTTGATGATGGACGTTTTGGTTCCAACTGTGGCCATAAGTCAACAACTACCTGTATTGGTTGGAATTTAGTTTCAGTTGAATAATGCAGCTATACTTAATATCCTCTCTTGCCCAGAATTAGCAAAAAGTCCATTAAGCATGTTCATAAGTTTATAAAAATATGTATTGAACTATATTTCTTTCTTTTGCTCCCAATAATCCTAAGAAGCTGTTGTAGGATTTCATTTCCATCCAAATTTTATTTTTCCATCTCATTAATGTCTTCATGTTTTTAACAAGTGCACTTTGTAAATCCATTAATGAATCATTCTCAGGTCACTTTTATCCTGTTGGCTTATCATTTGTATTTCCACTTTAGTTTTCATCTTTGTCTTATAGTCCATGACTTATTTTATTTTCAAAAATTTCAGCATTGATTAGAATTTGTTTTATCTCTTCATTCTGTTGGCCTGTAAATTCTTCCAAATTATTCTCCTTCACATCTTTCATTTAATCTTTAAGCTCTTTTTTTATTAGTACATTCACATATGTAAATATTGTTGCTATCATCATAGTTGCATACTTTTTTTCCTATTTTTCAAAAATCCTTTGAACTGTCTCCACTGCAATGTCATTCATTTTTATAAGTGTCACTATTAATCATCAAATTCAAATTCTCATTGTCCATTTTAGGTTGTCTCAAATTTCTTTTGTTTCAGCCTATGATCTCTTTTTTAAACAATTTCTGTTCCCACAAATATACTGTTAGTCTTGTAATTAATTGTAACCAAAACAATTATTTTTTGTAATTTTTTGCAAAAGTTGTAATATTTCAAATATTAAATGAAATATTTCAAATTTATCAGATCTCTTAATCTGTTTAAACTTTCTTGAGTTAAATTCTTAGGTAGTTTTTTGCCATTTACATTATAGCTTTAAATCTTTAAATTGTTATTCCCCTCCTTCTTTCTGGAATAAAGCCTTAATCCCTAGGCAGTTTTTCAAACTTATTGCTTGGAAGACCTTGATGGTTTTCCTTGTCTGCAGGCATTCAAACCCTGAGTTGACTGGAGCTGTTCTCTCCTTCAAAGAAGCAACTGTCTGGAGCATAATTAGTTAATCTTGCATCTTCTCCTTATCTGGAGATGTTCCATTGCACAGACTTCTTGCCAGTCCATCATTCTTGGCTGCAGCATCATATGCTCCTTTGGAGACCTCTTAGCTTTCCATTCCCTCACTCAGAAGTCCACATTTTGGAAATTGTAAACCACAGAAACAAAGTTTCTGGATAACTGTAGATTATAAATTAGGATGAGTAATGTATAATTTTGGTATTAAAAAATTAGCAAGTTGTATTCATTTTTGGTAGCCAATGATGGTTTGTGCTGCAAGTTTTTTCATGATGCATATTGCCATAATTATTATTTTTCCAGTGCTATATCCATATTAGCATACTGGAGAACATTCATTAGATGCAGTGGTGGTGCAATGATGGGACAATCTTAAATACATAATAAAAACTCTAGATTATAATTTGAGGACAGATAACTTATGATCCATGGATTTAGGCACCATGACCAATGATATATTAATCCTAGGAATCGTAATTCAGAAACATTGTCAAATTTGATTTTCTAGTTCTTAATAAGGCATGTCAAAACACAACTATATTTAAAGTCTAGAAATTAAACATCTTCAAGAGAGAGAAGATATACAGGCTTCTCATATGTTCAAACTTTACACATTACAATAAAAAGCAATGAGGCTAGAAAGGCCACAGATACAACAAGGGTAAATAAATGTTTTATGGCATTAACAAGGGGCTCTGCACATGATATATGTCCCAGTTTTCTAATTGTGTCGCAAGTATAAGTGTACAGAATATTTAATACTGCCCCTGCTTGTAATTCATTATTTCTCTAATGCTATAAATTTCCTTATCTCTAACGTATGTTTTGTTCCATTAGCCTAGAACTTTCCCAAGCTATCTATCTGATTCCATCCCATTTCTTTTATCCTTCATGTCTGCAAATCCATATTCTCCAGATCTGACTTCAATTGACATAAGAACAAAGACTTTACACTTCTATTGGTTACATCATGGTCTCTTCTGCAATCTAGTTTTTCAAAGTCACCTATGTCAAGTAAATATGAGTGAAATCTACAGAATTTTTGGAAAGCACCATTCATTTAAAAATACAATGATGTTTATTCTACTCGTGGCTAATTAATAAGAATCAAAGATGATTTTACTTTTTAAACTATTACTTCACAAAATAGAGACAACAGAGCTTTCTCCTTCAAAGGACTTTCATTGGATATACTAAAAGCCATTTTCAGTGACAAGTGTTTATAAGCACTGAACATTTTTTTACCTATAGAACTTCATAGATTTAAATTAATCCAAATGAATAATTAATTATGTCTTATTATCCCATTAACTTAATTATAACTTTAATATTCATTAAGTCTGATTTTTGAAGCCTATTAACATTGTGGTAGTGCTTTAATAAACTCATTATCAGTTTAATTGCAGATACACAAAATATTAACAAAGAATAAGAACATTACATGATTACAGAAAAACTTCACAATTACTACAAACTACAGAATATTCAGTCTTGACCACATTTCCCCCAATCAAAGAAAATATAATTTCTAATTTCATTCTGGGATTTAAACTGTAATTATTATGTATAAAAGGAAAGCTCCACAGAAGTTTTTATTTCTCACACACATCTCTGAAGCCAACTTTTTAAATAAACTCTTATTAAAAGTTTTTAACAGACAGAAAAAAACCTAATACAATATAATGTAAAGGAAAAGAGAGAAAGAAAAAGAAAGCAAGCAAAGAGAAAACTAAAAGTGTAACAAAGGAGTAAAAAAGAAAAATAAAAATAAAAAAGAAAGAAAAGGTACAAAGAAGTAGCCTCCCATAACCTTTGCAGAAGATATAAGCATAATTAGAAATCTACCTCTTTTTTAAAGTTACAGAATGACTCTTCTTTTTATAATCTATCCAGGGTAATAATCAAACCATAAATAAGTTCTTTTTTTTTTTTTTTACATTTTATGCAAAAAGTCCACAAGGGATTTCTAGTCAGCAATAAAGGTAAACATTGCCTCTTTTCTGATCAAACAACTTTATTTGGCCATCTCAACAAACTATCCTGCATCGGAGGCATTGTTTAAGGCGCTTCTGGGTTGAAAGATTAGCCTGTGACATCACCATTGCCTGGGAGCACCCATGAAGACTCCGTTCACATCCCCATCAAATATCTGGAATAAATTATGGGAACTCACCGTGCCATGCAGCAGTACTCAGGTGTCAAATGCAGGCTTGCTAACCTCCAACCCAGTGTCCTAACTCCATGAGCCACCATGTTCCTTCCATTGTGGATAATGCAGAACCTTTCCATCTTTTCAATCCCAATCTCTGGTCTCCTTCATATATTAATGTTTAAAACCCTCTGAATTGGTGTATACATTTGAATCATAAATTTTCTAGCTTTTTTATACATCCATTAAACATGATAAAAATTCCCTTCTTGTTCACATTTCCAACATAGATTTGAAGTTCCCATATCAGAGGTGGTATTCAGCAGGTTCTGACCAGTTTTGGAGAACTGGTAGCAGAAATTTTGAGTAGTTTGGAGAACCACCAAATACCACCTCTGACTGGCCCCACCCCTATTTATTCTCTGCCTCCTGAGTCCTTGCTGATCAGCTGGCTCTTCATTGTTGCCCTGAACAGGAGAATGGAGCTGGAAAGCAGGTTAGTGGGGTGGGGAGGGAATGGGATTTTGCAGCAACCTGCCCCTTCTATGCTCACCAAGCCACACCCACAGAACATATAGTAAAAAAATTTGAATCTCCCCACTGGCCCATGTGCATTTTAGACAATTTCTATGATGATATATGGCAATGGTACATCATTTTATAAAAATTGTGTTTAAAATTATAATATAAAATTGTGTTACAGAACCAGCCCCTTATCTATAATTAGCAAACTATTCATGAGATTTATGTATTATAAACCAAAGAAGCCAAATTTATCATTTGATTGAGGCATAAGACAATTTAAGTTTAGCAATTTCACTGAACTTAACTAAAGAATAGTGGGACAAGAACACAATAGTGAGACAAGAACAATAGTGGGACAAGAACACAACACAATGCATTCTTGTTCCATTATTATACAGTTAATATATTACTAATAATTTAAATTATTAGAGAATCATCAAGACAATCCAAAGATAGCCCTACATTTTAAAATCAAACTATATTGTGAAATAGAAACAACCTTAATCAATATTAAAACTATTCAAATCTATGCTCCACAGAAGATAAAAGGTTGTAATTCAGGAATTCTACAAAGCGGTTCAAAATGTGCTATAATTACCCAAAGCAAACTATCAAACCATGAACTAATCATCTTAATTAGCACACATAAGTGGGAAAGGGGTAAATATGGAGAAGTTACAGGTGAACATGGCTGAGGTTTTATAAATGAATATGGTGACCATCTGACAGAAGTTTGTGAAGATAAACAATATGTTGTTGCTAAAACCTTCTATAAATTACCACATGGGAGACTCCCTATTTGGATATCACATGCAGATACATAAGAACATGTAGCTGTTGGATTCCATGGCATGTTTCCATCACTTGTCATATCATGACAGGATATGCATATGTGATGCTCCAGCCATCGAAAATATTGCTTATTTTTGTTCAACTGCCAAGTATACATCCTTATTAAACTTATCATCCCTATTGGAAAGAACAGTCCTCTGGGATCTGAATCACAAAACATCTTATTTGCTTTTAGGCTCCAATGTATATATTGTAAAAGAGAACTTGCTAAGTTTATAATTAAAGCAGTTGAGCTAAGAACCCAATATATTGAACAAATTGATGTACCCTGTAAAATGATTTATATGATTGCTTCTCTTTGTATTGCCACATTTGTATTTTATTGATTTTTTAATGGAACAAGATCTCTTATTTTATTTTTATCTTATTGATTTGGTCATAAGACTTATCAGTGAATAAACTATTACTATTATATAAGAACAACTAGACAGAATCAGAGATGCTTGAGTCTTTTGGTTTGTTTGATTTTTTTCTTTTCTTTTCTTTTCTTTTCTTTTCTTTTCTTTTCTTCTCTTCTCTTCTCTTCTCTTCTCTTCTCTTCTCTTCTCTTCTCTTCTCTTCTCTTCTCTTCTCTTTTCTTTTCTTTTCTTTTCTTTTCTTGTGAGTCAGTGTTGACTTCTGGCAACTACCTGGAGAACTTCCTGTGGTTTTCTTGACAAGATTTTGGAAGTGGTTTGCCATTCTGTGTTTCCAAGGGCTGAGAAATAGTAGCTGGCTCAAAAGCCCTAAGCTGGAATCAGTACTCATGGTTTCTAGCCTAGTGTTTCAACTGCTGTACTGTCTCATACAGCATGTATTTCTGTCAATAAAAGATTTAGTAGTGTGATGGGTGTACAAAATACCGAAAGCTATTATAGTTTTTAATCATAATGCAGTGGTGGGAAAAATGAAGATGCAAATGAAAATAATCAAAGGAGAAAAGAAAATTATTAAAATGACACAAGCAAACTATAGGATCCATAGAAGTAAGACAAGATGAAAGAAGAAGATGGAGAATAACTAACTACAATGGACTGTAATAAATGATAATGATAATTGGGAAATAATGTATCATTACCAATGAAAATCTCAGATAAAGAGCAAGGGCTGGATAACAAATAATATTTTAAGGATCGCAGAGCATGTTGCAAAGTGAAAACACAAATAAGAAAAACTATGAAGGAATGCATCAGAAGATTTGGAGAAAAATAATCGATCTTCAGAAGAAAAATGAAGAACTGAACACATAGTGAAACAGAACTATTTGAGGTGAGATATACTTTTAATCAATAAAAATACAGAGGCATATAGAACTCAAAATGCCCATATACTAATAGATGAAAGATAAAAATAATTCATTATTAAAGGAAAACTGCACTCTTTTAGCATATTCTGAGACAGATCAGCGGTTGAGAAATACTAAATATAAATAAATAAGTAAAATGCAAAATCTAGCAGTATGCTATAGAGATTTGAATGTGGATGTGTCTTGTTTTATTGACTATGAAAAGGCATTTTAACAAGTGCAGTATAGTAAAGTGCTAGATATATTGAAAAATCTTGAATTAGATTATTGTGACATAGGCAAGTTTATGAATTTATATTGGAAACAAAGAACAGAAGGAAATAGAACCACTTCAAATATTGCATAATGACACTTACTATATAATTACCATTACAATATTATATATGTCTATATGTATTCTAAAGTTATTTTCAAAGGATTGCTAGAAGAATATCAGGACAGTAAAAACTTTAGTGATATTACTTATAATAAAAAACAAAATTCTCAAAATAATATCAAAACCATAGGAACCAGTCAGCAAGATTTATGAATTTTATGCGGCCAAGTATATCAACTGATAAAAAAAAATATGGCCAAACGTAAATTTGAAGAAGACAAACATAACAATTGTGGGTAGAAAGAAAGTCTCAAAATTGAATATATATCCCCTATAGAAATATATATATATATATATATATCCCCTATATATTCCTGATTTGTAGATATTTGAATCATATATTGAAAAATAGATAGAATCTGCCAGCCCTTTCATAACAGGGTGAAATCAAGGAATGAAAACTTCCCAATTTCAATGGTTTATTTTCATGCAAGGATAAGGGCTAATCTGCAGAATCTTGGAACTTTCATGTATAATATATTCACTGAAGCTGAATCTCTTTTAACATTTTGAATTTTCGGGACGTTTTGCAGCATGGGCTTTGCTGCTGAGATAAGCTTCTAATGTGCTCTTTTGCCTATCTCTTGGCTGGGAATGTCAAGAACTAATTATCCAAGGGTTCATGGTTCAGAATATTAGCTTTTGTGTAATAAATTACAGGAATTTAACCAATGATCCTTTGAACTGTCAATTCACAATGAATCTTAGGCCCTGTACTTTATATTATTATTCCACTTCCTATGCAAAGAACAATGTCTCAAGGCAGTTTCCAACAGTTACGGTTCAATTCACTATCAGAAACTACAGTAATAAACACTAGTTAGATACTGGCCTTGCCATGAAGCTTACAAATTAAAACATTACAGGAGGACTGGAAGTGAAAGGGGAAATTAGTTTGTCAAGAGCAGAACCAAGAGAGGTCTTGACACTGTTTACATAGAGGTGAGATCAAGCTGAATTGTTTTGTTGGTTTCCTTAGGGAATAAAAAGAAGGCAACTGAGACAATTGCAATTTCTTGCTCTACTCTTGGTCTCTTGTTAGTCCTTATTTCTTGCACAGGAGAGAGAGAGAAAAATCACAACCACAGTACAAGTAGTCTTCAATTTTACAACCACAACTGAGCCCAAAATTTGTGTTGTTAAGCGAGAAGTTTGTTAAAGTTTTGCTCCATTTTACGACTTTTCTTGCCATCTTTGTTAAGGGAATCACTGCAGTTGTTCCTTTAATAACACAGTTGCTAAGTAAATCTGGTTTTCTCATTGACCTTGCTTGTCAGTAGATTGCAAAAGGGGATCACATCAGTCATAAATGTGAGTCAGTTGTCAAGCATCCAAATATAAAACATGTGACCATAGGGGATGCTAAAATGATCTTAATTCTGAAATATGGTGTTAATTTGCTTTTTTCAGTGCCGTTATAACTTCAAACAATCACTAAGTGAACTGTTGTAAGTCGAGGACAACCTGTACGCGGTGTTACGGGATAAGGATATACTGTATCTATAGGACTTGATGCAGAGCAGGTCAAATTTTTCAACTTTCCATTTCCAAACATTAGGGGGGCTCAAAAGTGGTGACATGCCTTGGAAATTGTAAAGATATTTTGGTTACTTTAATCTAATTTAGATGTGCTTGGTAAGTAACTACATCAATATCGTCACTTTTTAACACTTCGTTTGTGTTTAATGAGGCAGCAAAGATTGCTTGGCATGTTTCTTTTGTATGGATTATTTGGTCCCTTAGGTTTGTGCCATTTTTGGAGAAGCTCAATGCAGGTGTAAGCTAAGTCTTACTTAATAAAGGAAGATTTTTGTGTTTAGCTTAGCCTGCACTCCACTCCTTCACCCTTGGGTCTGTTTTTGAAGCATAGGCTTGTCCAAACTGTAACCCTTGGGCCAGAATGAACTTGTTGATATGGTAGATCAAGTCTCATACAGAAGGGGCACTTAAAAGTGCAAAGAAAAAGAGGAGGAGAATTATTTCCCATTCTGGGTGCTCGGTTTTCCTTTCTGTCTGGATGGGCTACATCTGCCTCCACGTAGCTTTGACATTTGATTCCTGGTGTTTCATAAAAAGCACAGCAATGGTGACAGCAATGTGTATTGGATCGGAGCAGCTAAAATTACTTTCCTGTTTATTACCCAGTTTACTTTTGATTCCTTAATGAAAGAGGCACATTTAGCATTCTCTTGGGTGCCTAGTCTTACACCAAAAACCTTTTGTTTAAATTGCTCTGGCTCCTGCAGCAAGTAGTCGAGCAGAAAATAAAGTGTCACTTTGCACGAGGCTACTTGGATGGTGGGGGATGTTATTAAATAATTCAAGCAAAAACAAATGTAGTGTTAATTAATGAGGCAGAGGAAATGGATTTAATGTAGCAATATCTTTGAAGGGCTCTTAGAAGGAGCTTGCAGCTTTATCCTCAGTAGATGTTATACATTGTGTAACATTGCATAAATATCTTTGTGACAAGAAACTATTATGGATTGGTGATTTGAATGTTAAATATAAGTGTTATTAAGTCTTGCTGAAAGCCGCAGAATGAAATGGAAAGGGGGGCCTAATTCATTTCCTTGTTAGCATCCAGAGAAACCTTTTTTGCTGTTCCACAATCCAACTCCAAACTATGCAAATGTTAACAAATATCAAGCAACATCATGGGGGTTGAGGGGAGACCCAGTTCTTGTAATGCACTTTGAGTGTATTTCCACATACTATGAAAAGATCATCTATGTAATCAAACTTTCAGAATGGAATGGAGATAAGTCAGCATGTATGTTGGATTTCTGCCTGTCATTCTTGGTTCTACACCTTAAACTGGTTTAGTCCTTCCAACAGCTCAGGGGAATTGGATTTTTTGAACTACCCTGCACATAAATTAGAATGATTCATAATCTGCATTGGTACTACAGTATTCACGGTGAGCAAATTTAAGAAGAGGAAAGTTTCCAGATACAGTATAATCGTTATATGAGCCTAACCCAAGCATGGAAAAGAATTGCATCCTTCCAAGTCCTGTAGCCATACTGCTTGCAGCTGAAATGCCCTGCAGATGACCACTTATGGTCATATGGGAAAGGGTCTCCAAGCATGCAAATGTGCCTGAGCATTTCTCCTTCTTGATTGGGCCAAATCAGTGGTGGGATTCAAATTCTTTTACTACCGGTTCTGTGGGTGTGGCTTGGTGGGCGTGGCAGGGGAAGGATACTGTAAAATCTCTAGTCAGACGTGATATTTGCTGGTTCTCCAAACTCTGAAATTTCCACTACCGGTTCTCCAGAACTGGTCAGAACCTGCTGAATACCACTCCTGGGCCAAACCCATTTCTCATGAGGATGAATCCTGTACAGGTAGACGGGACAAGAGAAGGAAGCTGTTATACTGGGCCTTGCTTATGTTCTACTTTAATGTTGTTCCATCTCATTTTTGTATGAGTTTGCATTTTATTTTAAAAAGCCTGGGCACTATTGTAGGACTCTCCTATAAAATACATGTTTCGACATCAATCAATATGCCCTTTAATCAAGTGATATAAAGCAGCGGTCGCCAACCGGTGGGCTGCGGCCCACTGGTGGGCCGTGAGAAAATTTTGATGGGCCACTGAGAAATCTCACCCCCAGAGCAACCCCCCCAAAGCAATTAATCCAGGCTGCGCAGAAACACAAGGCTGCTCAGCCCACATGGCCTGCGGGAACCCTCCCCACCCACTCACTCCTTACCCGGCAAACTTGTCTGCTAAGTTTCTATTTTTCCTTTTTCTGACCATCATCTGTTCTGCTGCACCAGGAGATTTAGATTAGCTAGGAAGCAGGAAATGGTTGGATTTCTTGCTTTCTAGCTAAGCACAGCCAAACCTCTCTTAGGATTGAAAGTTTGTTTGCAAGCAAATTCAGTGCAGACTCACAGCAAGCAAATTTGAGAGACTGAGCTAGCCGATGGTAGATAGATAGATCACTGAATGATTCTGTGAGCAACTCAATCTGCCTGCTTTGCCTGATTTTGGAGAAAAGTTGCTTTTTTAAAATAAAACATTCAATATTTACATACATGGGTTAATTGTGTGAGTTTGCTAGCTAGCAAATTTTATGAGTTTGCTTGCAAGCAAATTTTATGTGACAGACTGAGCTAGCCAATGGCAGATAGGTAGATTTCTGAATGAATCTGTGATTCTGTGAGCAACTCAATCTGTCTGCCTGCTTTGCCTGATTTGGGGCAAAAGTTGCTCTTTTTTTAAAAAAATTCAATATTTATATAAATATTTATAATATTTACATACAAGCCATGCCCAGCCAGTCACATGACCACAAGCTACACCCACAAAAATTAGGCCATGCCCACAGAACCAGTTAGTGGTCCCTGGGATCTAAAATTATGAGTTTGGTGGTCCCTGAGATCCAAAAGGCTGGCGACCTCTGATATAAAGTACTTTCTTATTTTCATCAGGATTCTTGTATGCCTGTGTGTTTTTCCTTAATATATCCATTCGTATGCATTTGTTGTTTCCCATATAGGCTCAGGAAGCATGAATTAAGTTTCACACTGAATTGGATGAGGTTTTCAACTCTACTATCACCAAGAGTAGTTTGCTCAACCATGCAAATGGATGAAATATTTCTACTATGAGACTCTGAACAGAAGTATGAACAGAGTATGAACACAAAAGGTGAATGAACTAGTGATCTCATATATTCATACAGAATATAGAGTGGAGATTTTGTCTGATTTTTTTTTTATTAGCAAGACTTAAAAAGACTTCTGACTACTTCTAGTGAAAACAAACAAGGAATAAGTCTTAATAGAAATGTCTGAAATGTTTTTATTCCGCCACAACTTTTCTAACCTACCCCATTTTTCTTTAAACAATATTTAAGTAAACATTGAAATGTATTTTGCTATCAGAGAGAAAATATTATTTTACAAATACAAGAAAATTTGAGATTGTGTTCTTGCAATTCTTTGCCCATGATTAACCTTAATCATATGATCTAGCATTCTTACAAAATGCAGAGATTTTCCTGAAAAAAAATCCCTGAGATTTATTTATTTATTTATTTAAATTTATATACCGCCCCCCTCTCCCAAAGGGACTCGGGGCGGTGAACAGACAAGATAAAATACACATATAAAAATACATATACAATATTTAAAAGTTAAAAGAATTAAATACATTGGCCATATCAAAAGATTAAAAATAAGGGAATTAAGAAAGTTAAAATCAGATTAAAAGCTCTAAAAACCCCTAGGCCAGACTGGCTTGCTGAAATAAATGAGTTTCAATGCACAGCGGAAGGTCAGGAGATCAGGGATGGTCCTCATCTCCGGGGGCAATTCGTTCCAGAGGGAGGGTGCCCTCAATGAGAAGGCCCGCATCCTCGGGGTCGCCAGCCATCCAGCCGGCGGCACCCCGAGGAGGCCGACTCTATGGGAGCGTATCGGTTGGCGGGAGGCCGAGATGACAACTGGACTATGCAAAACATTTAGTTCTTATTGTTAGTTATGGTATTTATCAGCTTCCATTATTGAAAAGCCATTTGCATTATTATTCATGTATTTAAATTGTAATGGTTTATCTCTTCATTTGCTATTATTCATTTGAATAGCATTCACTGGGAAATCAAGCTGCCTGTAATGACCAAAGATTGAATATACAACACAGTACATCTCAAGAGCTCATTTCCTCCTCCAGTATTTGTTTTATAATACAAAACAAACAAAAATGAAAGGCTGCATTTATCCTGAGTTTTTATTTGTATCAAAACACACATGTTTTCACCTGGGAATTACCAAGCAGCAAGATGGATGGATTGTAATATTTCACTGCATGTAACAAGACTTTCCATGTCATTACAAACTGTCATTATATTGTGAGATTTGTTTCATATAGATAGCACTTTCTCAGATAAAAATGTATACATTTTAATCAGATGAAAGTCAAATATTCTATAATTAACAGTTCCTCTCAATAGTATGAACACTGTTGTAATTCTTTTTGTTGTTTTGGCAACAATACAACAAAAATTTAATTAGCTCTGTTAATTAAGGTAAAAAAAATGCCATCACCTAAATAAATAAGACTAAATTGAAAGCCACTTTGGTGTATTAATTTATGTATTGGCCTGGAAACCAGGAAAGCTTGAATTCTAGTTCTGCCTTAGGCATGCTTGAATAACTTTCTCAGTCACTCACTCTCTCAGCCCAACCTACCTCATAGTGTTGTTGTGGGGGAAATGGAAGGAAAGAATATTGGTATATTATCTCTCTTGAATTGTATATGGGAAAAAGGCATGACAATAATCTAAAAAAAAATCAAGTATTGGATTAATAAAAATGTGAATATTTTATTTCTTGTCCTTAAAGGATTACTTGTAATAAATTAAGTTAAAGTAACAATAAAAATTAATATATGTAATTCCAAGTTGAATTGTGGAATTCTTAGTGTTCTCTGAGCTTGGTTTTTTGATTGCAGATATTTTATTACCCAACTAGGTAATATCGTCAATCTGGGATTTGCTTCCTATTTATACAGTATCTTGCCAATATTGATGGAAATACAAGTTTTCATTATTACTTCTTTGATTATAATTTTTTTCCCTGCTTGTTTGTCTGAAGATAATGTCTGCTTAATTGGGTGCTGGTTACAAGAGAGGATGTGGTGTGGTCTTTTTAGCTTTTTTATTGTTTCTTTTGGATTATGTGTAAATATGATTTGTGTATCTATTGATGGCTAATTTCTCTGAATGCCAAACTTCCAGGAATTCCATGGTGATTTTGGATTTAGCTTGGTCTAGATTACCCACAGTTTCCCAGTTGATACTATAGTTGAGTTTCTCCATGTGTTGTGAGATTAAGAAGTTTTCGTCATGTCCATGGATGCTTCTGCCCTTCTTTCATACACAGTAGCTAAAAAGAGTCTTTACACTCTATGTTGTAGATGACTCCTGAATAGCATAAGGCTGAATAGCCAAAGGAAAGAAAAAAGGTTTATAAAATAATGAATGTATCCCTAATGTGCAACTTTTGCAGCAGTGATTAAAGCTTAAAAGAATAGTGTAGCTCTAGTTTTAATAGGTAGTGTCAGGATAGTGTCGTGACAATGAATTAAGTGTCTGAGAGTTGGCTAGCTGTCAGGATTCAGGCAGTTACCCCAATTAAATCATGAGTCTCGGGCCAAAATTTCAAAAGGATTTATTGGGAGTTAACATGTCCGTCACTGCCTGGGTGTAGCCGACTCTGAGACACATAATTCATTGTCACCCTTGACCCAGGTTTTCCCTCACCCCTGGGTGTATCGTAATTCATATTCTCCAATGGGACACATCCATAGCCAAGAGCCATCAATCATGTTCCCCAGTTAGAATTTTACGTGGGAGAAACTTCAGTCACCTAGTTACTATCTTTGAAAACTATTTATGGAATGCAGTTTTGGTTTGCAAGCTGATGCACTTCTCCCTCTCTTCCCTTTCTGTTGGCAACTCTAAAAAAACCATAGAAATATTTTATGAATTGACAGGTAGCTTGAATACCATTTTTACAGAACTCTAATCGAAAAAAATCTATGATTTACCAAGAATTCGCACAACCAATCGAGCTAACATGCATTTTAATGTCAGCAATCTACCATTTGTTCTCATTATGCAGTGGACGACTTGAATCCCATCTCCAAATTTTCTCAATCCAGTCATTGCTATATCCAGTTATGTGATAGATTCTCTGTATCACTAACAAGGGCAAAGAGTAAATCATTGACTTTGAACAGATTCTGAATTGGCTGAATCATGCAGAATTTTTTCTGTATGTTTATGTAAATGTATGTAATCTTAGTATCCTTCTAATTTTGATTTGCACTCTTAGGTGGGAAATTTTTACACCCACCTGCTCGAGCGTATACAATTTTTTTTCCCAAACAGCTTATATTTCTTCGATCACCAGGAAAGGAAGGAGGAGGCTAATGTAGCCATCAATACTTCCTAAGGCAAGAAGCATGCTTTCTAGAAGGCTGATAAAACCGGTCTACAGAAATAATCATAGCACTTAAGGTTTGTTCAATTTTTTTTATTATTGCCTTTACCTGGTGCCTGCTGTGTTCCTACTGTGCAGCCCTGAGAACACAGTCATTCCAGGCACTAATGCAACCCACAGTATGATTGCAACACATTTCAGTTACCTGGAGTGTGAACTGATGTTCAGCAGACAAGTTAACAAACAGCAGCCACCAAAGATGAGTTTAGGTTTGACTTTCCTGGCATTTCTAATTTGAGCTCTGCTGGCCAAAATCCTTGACTGGTGTGGTGATTTCTCCTATCTCCCAACCCAATGCTTGTCTAACCATTTTGGCACTGCTATAATTGCCAGAGAAATAAATCTTTTTTTAGTATCTATCATACAATAAGTATGCACTGTTAAATATTCACAAATGTTTAAAAGATGTGCTGGGTAGAAGCTATAAAATCCGCATATGACACTTTTGATGAGGGTGAGTAAACTTGTTGAAATATTTAAAATTAATGCTTCCCTGTCTTTTATACATCTTTTTATTTATCTATTTGCCATGTTTTATGGTAGGAAGGAGCTGATCATTACAGGACTCTTGAAAAAGAGAGTGAAGAACAAACTACTCCACCTTGACATTAAGTACAGTAATTAAAGGCACAAAAGTGACATGGGGCAGTTTTAAAGGTACTGAATGGATTATTTGTCCTTTCCAAATCATGTTTCTCCAAATCAATACCTTTAATCAAACTATTTAGACTGATGTATTGATATTAACCAAACTTTGTAACCAAAGTTTCTAGAATTTCAGAGGAAAATTGAAGTAGGGAGGTAGCAGGGCAAACAGTAAATGTTATTTCATTGTGCACCATAAACTTCACAACTAAAGTGCTCCAACTAATATAAAAAGAGACTGATGTGGCTAGAAGGAGTTTTTCAAACAAGAAACTTCCTGCATGCAATTATACAAGCATCACCATCAATGCAAATATTGTAAAATAAAGACATTTTAACCACTCCTAGCTAGGCATCTAGCTATAAAAGACAGAAAAGTATGTGTTGGATAATGAAGGACACAAAATATAGAGGTTTGATCAAACAAACTGCATACATTATTTTTAATTCCATTCTATATTCCATACTAAACCAATCTTTTTCAAATAACATATCCCACAAATAAATTCTGTTGGACCAAGTCAAGGCTTATCTTAGACCAGGATCGTGTCCTTACCATGGCTCATCAAATGCTTCTGATTATTCTGGAGGTGGTATAGATATTGTTTTCCCACAATTGCTATTTTGCAGAAATGACCCAGAAGCATGACTAATAAACCACAATAGACCTCTCTTCCATGAATTTATCTAATTTTCTTTTGAATCTCTTCAAGTTGTCATTCATCACCAAGTTTTAGGTAAAGGTTTCACAGAATCATTATGTCTTGGATGAAATAATCCAAGGGATATCCTGGGGGTAAAGGACCATCTCATTACTTTTTCTATGCAAAGGAAATAAAATAAAATGGATTACTGTTTAAATGCCAATATCTATGGCTGGGGCTTATTTTTTTTGGTTGCTATCTATATGCGTTTCACTCATATTAATAGGCATAGCAGTTACTTTATGTGGAGAAAGGCACCAATCAAAGAGAACATTTTGCTTTAAACAAGAGAATTCCTAATGGGTGTATAAAAATCACATAGGCAACACTGTATTCATAGCAATAAAAATCAAGGGTGATGTTTGGTGTGATAGTAATTAGGAAAGGGTAAGTGTGCAATGTAATGCTGTTAGTTCCTCCGACCAATGACAGAACATAAAGAATATCTGATTTTAAACTCAAGAGAGTGTCAGGTGAGTGGGCAAATTATTTATCTACTCCAGATTTATTGAAAGGCTATTGGCAAATTCGTCTCAAGGGAGTCTCCAAAGGGAAGACCATTTTTGTTACATTTACAAAACCATTTTCTGATTGCAGTAGCGATCCCATAATCTTCCACAGATTCCTAGGAAAAAAATATTCCAGGTAGAGGAAGATCAAGTATACCTAGGCAATATTATTGTCCACAGCTTTACTTGGGAAGAACATTTGCAGCAGTCAAAAGATTATTTCCACTCCTAAAGTATCAGGTTTCACTATCAATCCAGCCAAGAGCTTTTCTGAGGTGGATTACATAAGCTTCTTTTGTCTTATCCATTAGAGCAGCAACTACAAACATCCTTTTCTCTCAGTGCGGGCTTGTCAAGGAGGTACATTCTGACAAATAACTAGACTCATAAGTTCAGCCATCTGTCAGAACCTAAAAGAGTGGGTAGCAATTTCCAATAAAGCAGGAAAGAAAAGCCTCACCTCTTTATTCAAAACCTTTACACCATCTTAAGAATAGGAGCGGTGGAAGCAAAAAGGGGAAAGCCCAGAAGGCACAGAGGGAGAATCTAGTTTGAAACAAGCAAACCAACCCATTTTAGTAGAAGCAGAATGGTTCTGGATTACAGGGATGCGAAGATCAACCCTATGGAAATAAGTGAGAGAAATAAAAGGATGTATTTTTTTAAAAAAATCTTTATTATTATTTTTATTCACATCAAACTTATGTTTCTAGCAGTAATGTATTTGTTTAGAGTATTGAACCTTGGTGCCTTGCAGAGCTTCCTTCAATGTGGGGTGGAAATCACAAACCCTTAATTCTTCTCTGCGTTGGGTTTTAATTAAACCAAAATAGGCTCATTCTTCCCTCTCCTCCATTCTTATCTTTTGTTGGATTATTATTATTATTTCAGAAAGGCAAGCAACATCAGTCTGGATAAATGTAGTACATTCGATCCGATCTTCTTGTTCTCCCTTTTATGCACAGACACATTCAACTCCCTTCATGAATGTGCTCAGCAGCAAACTGTTGGCTCTGCAAAGCCTCACAAACCACTTTATGTCAGTCTTTTTTCACATCCTTCTACAGCAGGGGTAGGGAACTATGGCCCTTTTATGACTTGTGGACTTCAAATCCCAGAATTCCTGAGCCAGTATGGCTGGACTCAGGAATTCTGGGATTTGAAGTCTACAAGTCATAAAGGGACCATAGTTACCCAACCTCTAGGGGGGATCAGACTTCTGCCATTAGGCCATTATCCTAATCCCACCTGCTTCTCCTTTTTCTCAACTCTTCTAAACTCAAATCTCCCTCAGTTTATTTACAAGCAAATTCCCCACAAGTGAGACTTCCTGTCTGGGGAATTCTGGGAGTTGAAGTCCAAACAATTTCCAGCTGCGAAGTTTGTGAAATCATCTCCCTCAGTTAATCTAGTAGCAATTTCCCCACAGGTGAGACTTCCTGGCTGGGGAATTCTGGGAGTTGAAGTCCTGATATCTTCAAATTGCCAAAATTGATACGTTTGGAAATTGAAAGTTGAAAAATTTGACATGCCCTACATCAAGTCCTATAGACACATTATGTCCATTCCGGTCCTCGTTCATTCAGGGACCGTTGAAAGTTATAACATCACTGAAAAGAGTGAGTTTTCACACTTATGACTGTTGCAGCATCCCCAAGGTCATATGATCAACATTCAAGTACTTGGCAAGTAGTTCCATATTTATGACGGTCATACTGTCATGTGATCAAATTTTTTCAACCTTCTGACAAACAAAGTCAATAGGGAATCCTAATTTACTTAACAACCTTGTTGCTAACCTAATATCCACAGAGATTCACTTAATAATTGTGGCAAGAAAGGTTGTAAAATAGGGCAAAATTCACTTAATAAATTCTCGCTTACCAACATAAAATTTTGGTTCAATTGTGGTCGTAAGTCAGGGACAACCTGTACTTTGTCTTTTCCCTCCCTATCCCTACACACCTATACCTGCTGTTGAGGATTCAATCTCTGCAGATTTCTGCACTTTAATATCCCTAGTTGATTATTAGCAATTAAATCTGTTCCACCTACTTGGGTAGCCGTTCAGGAGGAACAGTTGGGATGTAGGCAGTGAATGATGTAGAAATTTGAGATTTACAAATGGCATTAAAAAAACCAAAAAAAAAAAAACCCTGAACATTTCTCTCTATGGATCTTTATAAATCTGGTTGTAACTTTCTTCTTCTCAGAAAAAAAAAATAGAAAATGAAATGGGGGGGTGGGGAACCTGATAGTATTCTTAAATATGGTAGCTTTCAAGAAATACTGAAGAATCATTTAAAAATGAAATTCTTATCCTTAACATATGGTAACTCTTCTTTATTAGCCTTATATGCCTTGACTTTTGCACTACATTTTTGTAGCTCAGCTCTGTTAGCTAATGCTGATATTGAGCAGGAAATATTTCCCTAATGAACATGGTAATGAAGCTATTTTTGCATATGCTGCTTTACTGTTCCAATATAATTAACCATCTTGTTTGTTAATCCAGGACATTTTTTTCACAGCCCTTATGGTATTGGGGTTGTACTGTTTATCACAGACTTTCTGCAAGCGTACAATCAAATTAAATATTTGGGCCAAATTTCTATCAGTTTCTACTGTCTGCTTTTCTATGGGAATGACTTCTCTGTTTATATAATTTCCAAAAGAAAATGTTGGTCCAATTTTTATTTGCACTGGATAGCCTAGTAGACTTTTTTGTGGAGGAAAAAAATTAAGCTAGTTTTTACAGTGACAGTTTATATTCCTCAAGACTAGAAATGGAAACTCTCAAATGTTTTACACATCATTTGTTTATCAGGCATTTATTTGCTAGAACACAGGAGGATTTGAACTGGAACTGGTTTTACGTACTTTCCCCTGAACCTTACATGTTCCCCATCCACATCTTCATGACATCTGAAGGACAGTGGTAAATTTGTTAAAACAATTCCTCTCAGCCATACCTTAGATCTCTCACCTAAGGATGAATGAATTTGTTCATATCACTTTTACATAAGTTCATCAGTAATTCCCGAATTATTAAATCAAAAGATAGACATCTGGCGTGCTGATTCATCTTCTATAGGTATTCCTAGTTTTGCCTTATCAGAAGATTTTCACAGGCTGAATTATTCATTAAAGCTCTGCACAAAATTAGCCCATTTTCTTTTGATCCATCCAATAACCCACGTGAATTGGATATTCCGGAGAGCTTCTTAAATCAAATTAAAAACACTTAATAGGTGAAGTGATGAATGGATACAAGGATGGTCAGGAAACAGTGATTTGATTTGATCATTAGCTTTATATGGACTTAATGTCTGGATTCAATTAAGTTCCTACCAGTGGTAAAATGCTACCGGTTCAGCCCGGTTCAGCCAAACTGGTAGCCAATATTGCTACCCAATCGGCTGAACTGGTAGTAAAAAAAGCTTTGAGAATCAGCTGAGAAGAGAAAGAAGAGAAAAGCACTGGATCAGCTGGTGTTTGGAAAACTGCACGCACACGCATGTGCCACGTGTGCAATCAGTACACAAACTAGTAGAATCCCACCACTGGTTCCTACCTAATACAGAAATCCATGCAGGTCAGGGCAGTCAATTTTGATTGTGATCATATTAGTATTGGATGAATGTTCAACAGAATGGGAGTGGAGACACAATATGAACAATGCAAATGTTCAACCTAATTTTTTTTCTATAGATAGCATGTAATCTAATGTTGTATATATTCTAGGGCTCTTTGATGTTGATAATTTAAGAAAAGAAAGCTGCTATCTGCAACTCCAAAGCTAACTCCATGTTTGGCCTTCATCCATTTTAATTCCTCTGAAATCCAAGAGATTCTCCAGGATACATGTGCATAGAGAGTTTACACAGAGATGATTCAGTCTGTCATCTCCCTCTTATTTCAAATGGTAACTAAAGATTTGGTTAAATCATACTTAATAGACCTAAGACAACCCCAAGCTCTCTCTGAAACCCAGTAAAGTCCATCAGATGCATAGGTTGGACAAATCAATGAACAAGCAGCAGCTATGGAGAATTTCAAGCTACCAGAGAGTGACCTGTCCATGACAAGGAATTGATGATCACCCACCTCCAAATCATTTTGTCATTGTCCCTTGATGAAATCAGATCTAATATATGATCCTCACTGGAAATAGGGTTAGAAATAACTTGGGTAATCTCCATGATTACCATGCCCTCCCAATCCATCTCCAAATCCACATACAGGAAAGGAATATTTAAATCCCCTTGGAACCATAACTTAGGGGAACTCTATTGCCAATTCAGCTACAGCCTCAAGCAGTTCAGATTGCAAAATAGAAAGGACAGTGATAATAGCAGCACTCTTCTCACAACCCATTTTCACAAACAGGCTTTCTGTTAATTGGAAGAAAATTCCATAAGGGGAGGGCACTGCTGTATAGACTCTAAACCTTATGCCAACTAACTTAATTGCTTTAAACAGATAGACAAAAATGTGCGTCTTCCAGTGGTCAACTCAGAGAGCAGGCATGTTGGTTAGATGAAAACTGACAATGTAAGTCTTTAAAAGCCAGCACAGATAGCTTTAAATTAAATATGGACATTTCATGGCATCTGCTGCAGTTGTCAAATTTATATCAACTACATAACATCTGCATGTTTATATGGGTCACAATTTTTGAACCATCTTTATTAGTGGCACTAGTGGAACCATCTTTACTAGTCCAAAAAGCAATTCTACCATTTGTATTTTCACAGTGAAAAAGTCCTAGAGAACATCCACAATGCATTTTTAATCCCAAAGGGCAAGGTGGACAATCTGTGGCCCATTACTGTAACTTGAAGATTGTACTTCTAGAGTGAAGTAGCAATTTTCAGTGTCATAATTTCAAGACTTTTAAAAGGTTATTTTTTCATCCTGACTTTGTTTTTTAAAATAATAAATAATTCAAGGTGGTGAACATTACCTAATACTCCTTCCTTCTCTTATTTTCCCCACAACAATTTTCCCCTTATTTTCCATTTAGCTGATGTGTTTGCCACACTTGTATTATTTAGGAGATAGTTAAGGGTGAAAATCATTGTAATTTATCTCCCAGAAGACTGCTATTATCATTCTCACTTTTGCAGAAACCCCCAGAAAACAATCTGGCTTTTACATTGCTAGAAAGCTTCCTACTTCCAAAAATTAGACTCCGTCTGGTCCATAGTTTATGTTAGTTCTTTTGTTCTTATCAATTCCAGGTTTATTGGATTATTGGTATTATCTAATACCAGGACAATAAATGTATGGTGTACTTGGGATGCACAGATGGTAACCTAAGGTAGAGTTGAAAATATGCACGCACAAAAAAAACACTCCTTCTTATGATTTAATATTGTCATGCGTATGAGCAGAAATAATTAGAACAGACTTGAAATACTGAAACACGTAACTGGCTTTATTGAAGATACTGCAGTACCGGCACCCTTTAACCCATACCAAAGATAGTATGAGACAAAGGAGAACCCCGATTACCAGACAGACCATATATTTATACCCAAATATAATGATATAAACAAGTACAGATCACATGTTGTTTTTCAGTTACAAAGATACATAGATTCTCACAGGAAAGTTATGGGTATTTCCAATGACCTCTTCTTACTTGACATTTGGATTGATACCAACATCCTTTTCCCGGATTTATCTCCAGATATCCGGTGGTGCAATTATCAGAGGATTATATTTTTGATTAATATGACTATATAATGTCAAGTTGTTCCCTTCACATTCTAGAACCTCGTCCAAGGACAATTTCGCAATACCACATGTTGATTGTACAAAAACATATTTCTCAACTTTTCTGTTCTTTTAAAAAGGTCATTCTACGAACACAAAATGGTTACAGTCTGGTTCTATAGTTTCTCAAGTATAACACCCAACTTTACTTATAACAACTCCTCCCTTTCTTTTTATTACCATTTATACTTGAGAATGATCATCAAACTCTCTCAACATAAGCCTCACTTCCTGTTGACTATATACCTTACGTTTTCCCTCAGGTTTTTTAACCTTACAGCAACAGAAACATGCTTCACATAATGGTATACACTTAACACAGATACATGAAATCAATCCTATTACAAGGATTATAACAATTCCAAAGAATATTTCCTTTAACCATCCAAAATCAGGTAACCAGGAGGTTAAGACATGCCATATATGTTTCAGAGTATTACCCTCTGTATCATGGGTTAAATGAGTTGTGATATTGTGTAGAATCTTAAGCTTAGATTCAATAAACTGTGATTTATCAGAAATATTAAAACAGCATAATCCGTCGAACTCCTCACATCCATGACCTAATCTCAAAAGAATGTAATCAATCGCAACTCTGTTCTGTAACACAGACTTCCTTATTTCCCCCATCTCATCAGCTAAAGCTGCAATAGCAGAGGAGGTTACATTAATACTTTTAGCTAAAGCACAAGCTAAATGCCCTAACTGCATATTATTATAATACGTAGCTCCCCAAGCAAATATCCCTAAGACACCTGCTTCTATTCTTGACAGAACTACTACATTGTCATCACAATTTGAAGAATAAGCATCACTAAACTCTGATCTTTTTCCTCTATATCCCTTACCATGTTCAACTACAGGTTCATGTTTATCACCCCAACGGGCTATAGACCACCTAACTGTAGGAGAAGTGTATATGATAAGGTGTGGTTCTTTATGCTCTTTAGATTTAGATACATCTTCATGTTCTTGAGTATGCACATGTGTATGCTCTACTTCTGTTTCTGTATCATCCTGTACAGGTTCTTTATAAAACCTAGGATCATGATATAAACTGGAATTCATTACCTCATAGTATAATTGAGTATTCTTATTTATGTTTTTGGGATGAGCAGTGGCCATAATAGTCGTTAAACGACCTATTGTACAAGGACCACCTATTGCATTTGCTGGTATAAATCCATATGCATATGTTCCACAAAACATAAACCATCCTCTAGGTAAAAATAACACATGTGTCATTCCATCTACTTCCTCAACCTCTGTACAATGTATAATATCTTCAGTAGGTAGGAAATTATAGACTGTCTTTTCATGTTTCTTTTCTGGATGTTTATATTTCACACAATCATAAGCTGGTAAAACTGTTTTAACTTCAATTACCAACTTTTTCTGATTTGTCCATCTAGTTGGTTTCACAGGAGAACCAAACAAAGTAATCACCTTTGACAAGTTATACACAGTGTATTCATTGGGATTTATAATAATCCTAGTTTCACTAAATAAAAACTTTCCTGGCACTGGAACTCCTATAAAACAAGTTGACATTATATCAGTAACTGTTGTCTCTCCTTTCATACAAAAAGAAGAAGTATTCAAAGCTACTCTCATTAATTCCAGAAAAACATTTTCACTTCTTACTGCATTAGGTTCTTTTTCTTGGACACTTCTTATTCCTCTATGTAAATACCTTGGAGCTTCAATATATCCTACAGCACATCTACCTTTCCAGGTAAACGGAAGTTTAGCAAGGGCTATACTTCCACATAAAAACATTAACTTTTTCGGGGCACTTCTTAATTCACGGAATGGCATAAATAGTATTTCTTCCCAAGCTCTAATTCTCATATAAGAAGGAGAGTAATTACCAAACATTTCAAAACAAGTATCATGTATATGTTTCATCCTCTTGGATAATTCCCTTGGATTGGTTACAACATCATAAGTGCAGTTACATGTTGGGTATCTGCCCAAATACAAACCATCTTCTAAAGTGGATCTTATACAAATACCAGCTTCAATCATAGGTTCCATCAATGTCAGTGATATTTGCCCTTCATTCTCTGTTCTATCGGGTTCAGTCTGGAAACATAATTGCCGCCATGTTACAGGATATCCAGGCCATATGTCTGTAGTCTCCATACCTACCCCACATAAAGCAATAATCACTATCCACATCATTTTCACAATTGGACTAGGCCCCCACCCACCTTAACGTATGTAGTTTTTACACGTCAAAACTTACAACCGGTTGTTGGGGACTTACATCCACTGCTATACCTTCTTCTGCACTTACAGAACACAATATCTGTGTACACCAATCAATTATTTCATCTCTTAAAATAATGAGGAATATAAGAAAGATATTTGTTACACACAGCCAAATAACCAATTCCTGCGCCCAAAGTTCCATAAACCTAAACTAAACTAGACATAAAACTTCCTATACCTATATCTAAAAACAAAATAATCAGTCCAGTCTTTCAAAACTGTCTTTTACTGGAAACAGCAACCGGAGCAGGAACAGGGCCCTTCACACACGAATCTTGTTCTCACAGCCGATTCAGTAGTTAACAACACCTGGAATGGTCCTTCCCAGATAGGCCTCAGCTTTCCCAAAGCTCTCCACTGCTTAATCAGGACCCAGTCTCCACTCCTAAAGTCATGTGCTTGAAAGTCAAACGGTGGTGTTTGCGCCAAAAGTCCTTTGGACCTTAAAAGAGAAAAACACTGGGACAGTCCTCGTATATATTTTCTAAGGAAAATATCTTTAAGTTCTATTCTAGGCTTCCAGTATAAGGAATGCCAAACATCATCTCATACGGTGAAATCCCAATATCCGTTCTTGGACAAGTACGTATACGCAATAGAGCTAGAGGTAAACATTTTGTCCATGGTAATTGTAGTTCTAACATCAATTTCTTTAAAGTATTCTTTTTTGTCTGATTCTTTCGTTCCACTTTACCTGAGGAAGCGGCGTTTCCCGCTAGGTGTAATTCCCAGAGAATACCTAGCTCCTTCATAATCCCCTTCACCACATTAGAAGTAAAATGTGTACCTCTATCACTATCAATAGATTCAACCAGACCATATCTGGGTATTATCTGTTCTAAAATTAATTTTATAGTCATTTGTGCATTTGCCCTTGCACACGGAAAAGCTTCCACCCATCCTGTCAAATGATCAACTATTACTAATAAGTATTTCAATGTACCTACAGCTGGCATTTCAGTATAATCAACTTGTATCCGCTGGAATGGCCAGACAGCTAAATCCCTTCCTCCTAGTAATGTTTTTCTCATCATTTTCCTATTTATTCTTATACAATGTATACATTTTCTACATATTTGCATAGCTATTGTAAACATCCCTCTGCAAATATACTTCCGTTTCACAAAATCTACAAGTGCCTGTGTTCCCCAATGAGTACCCTCATGTACTTTCTCTATTATGTTTCTCATAATAGGTTAATTAACTATTTGTAAACCATTATTTGTTACCCATTTTCCATCAACACAGGTAACACCTTCCAATTGCATCTGCTTTTCTTCTTCATCAGTGAACTCTGGTTTTACATCCCATTCCAAAACAGGAATTAAAACCATTAGCTTCACCTCTCTTCCTTTACGGGCAGCCTCTTTAGCTGCCTGATCTGCTAATTTATTTCCTAAAATCCCCTTAGAATGTCCCTTCTTATGAGCTTCAACATGTATTATAGCTAAACGTTCCAGAACTGCAGCTGCTTTTAATACAGCTTTGATAAGATCTACTTGTTTTACTTCTTTTCCTTTACTTGTAATCAGTCCTCTTTCTACCCATATTTTCCCAAAAGTTTGTAAAATACCATAGGCATATCTAGAGTCAGTATAGATATTACCCACTTCATTCTCTAAAAGTTTCAAGGCTTGCAATAAAGCAAAAACTTCACATACTTGTGCAGAGCAGTCATTTGGTATTCTGCCCATTTCCAGTACTTCAGACGTATCTCCATTCACAATTGCATATCCATTCATTTGTTTACCATTTTCTACTCTAGAAGATCCATCTATAAACAAATTAATACCTCCCTCTATTGGGCTATCCTCCAAATCCTCTCTTATTTTCGTCTGTAAATCTATAGCCTTAATACAATCATGCTCTATATTATCCCATTCTTGTTTCTCTCCCGAAAGGAATTCAGCTGGATTTAAATTCCTATCCAGTGAGAGGAGCAAATCCTCCTGAGATAATAAAATAGCTTCATATTTCAATAACCTAGCATGTGTAAGCCATTTATGTGCTTTCTGCATTAGAATAGTTCTCACCTGATGTGGACTGCTTACCACTAAAGCACTTCCAAAAGTTAACTTCCTACTTTCTTCTACCAATATAGCTGTAGCCGCTACTGCCTGTATACATAAAGGCCAACCACGTACTACTGGATCCATCAATTTGGATAAAAATGCTACAGGCTTTTTCTTTCCAGCCCAGACCTGAGCCAACCACGTACTACTGGATCCATCAATTTGGATAAAAATGCTACAGGCTTTTTCTTTTCAGCCCAGACCTGAGCCAGAACTCCCTTAGCTATTCCATCTTCAACTGCGACAAACAAATGAAAAGGTTTCTTTAAATCAGGCAAACTTAGTACCAGAGCTTGTATTAAATCATGCTTAAGCTTCTCAATGTTATTTATCTCTTCATTATTCCATACAACTTCCCATGGTTCATTATCTAACAATTTCTCATATAGAAATTTAATCTTTGTTGTATAATCATCTATCCATAGATGACAATATCCTAACAATCCCAAAAACTTCCAAACTTCCCTCTTATTCTTCGGTATAGGCTGTCTAACTATCCCTTCAATCCTTTCTGGATTTATCCTCTTACTCCCATGACTAATTAAATGTCCTAAATACTTAACCTCAGACTCAACATATTGTAATTTCTTCTTTGACACTCTCAAGCCCTGTTGCCCTAAAAAAATTAACAAAGCATTAGTGCCTTTTTCTACCTCTTGTTTCCTTTCTCCTGAAATCAACAAATCATCCACATATTGCAATACTGTTATCCCCACTGGTGGGTTAAATCCTTCAAGGACCTGCTCTAATGCCTGTCCAAACAAATTAGGACTTTCTGAAAAACCCTGTGGTAACACACACCAGCGATATTGTTGAGTACGATATGTATCTGGATCTGTCCATTCAAAGGCAAAGATATCCCTCGAGTTTTCGGCCAAAGGACACGTCCAAAAAGCATCCTTCAAATCTATTACACTAAAATATTTATGCTCATGTGGAATCCTCCCCAATAATGTATAGGGATCTGGCGTAATAATATGTCGTTCTACTACCAACCTATTTATGAGCCTTAGATCAGCCACTAGACGAAAGGACCCATCAGGTTTCTTTACAGGTAAGATAGGTGTATTATATGGTGACATTGCAGGTTCAATCAGTCCATCCCTTAAAAGAGACTCTATCACTGGCTTTAGACCACGTCTCCCTTCTGGAGAAATATTATATTGCTTCCGCCTCACTGGCTCAGCATCCTCTTTTAAAATCACTTCAACAGGTGGGATTCTCAAAACACCTCTGTTTCCTTTTGCTTCCCACACAATAGGATCTATATATTTCTCCTGTTCACTATCTAGTAGCTGAATTGTGCATTTATCTGCAGAAAAGATAAGCTCACATCCTAATAAAGACAAAGCATCTCATCCTAAAAGGTTCATACCTGCTTCAGGTATGTACAAGACATTTAATATTATCTCCAAGTATTCCCCCTTCAGAGACATATTTTCAACAACAGCAACTTCAAAGGGTTCCCCTTTAACCCCAGAGACTATCAACATTTTTCCCTCCTGAGTAAGACCCTCAGGTAACTCACACAAAGACGTTCTAGCCGCCCCTGTGTCTATCAGAAAAATGCAACTTATTTCCTTAGGTCCCACCTTCAATTTTACTAAAGGCTCCCGGTGGGACTCCAACATCAGGAGCCCTTGACCCCCCTAATCTTCAATTAGGGTATACAGTCTCTGTTCTCTTCGTTGCAGTCTTTGCTTGTCCGGGCAATTTCTCGCAAAATGCCCCTCCTTTCCACAAGCAAAACAATGTCTACTACCGTTCTGCCCCCTATTCCTATTCAAGGAAAAAAATCCCTTCTGTCCTCTCCCAGGACGCTTCCATCCACCTCCAGTAGATGGACCTCCAGCTCTTCTAGTAGCTGCAACCAGTCCAACTGGCTTATCCACCTTTTCGGTTATAGCAGCTTTCAACGCTGAAAACATAATTTGGGATTTCTGACGAGACTTTGCAAGATCGCGACCAATAAACACCTTGGTGGCCTCTTGCAACAAAGTAGCTATGTCCGATTCAGCCCTTCTCTCTATCTTCTGCAATTTCCTCTGCACATCACCCCAGGCTTTAGTAACAAACTGCAATTTCATTAAAGCCTGATATTCTGGTGTTTCAGGGGCAAGACCAGAATACTTATTTAAACTATCCTTGATTTTAGTCAAGAATTCAGCCGGAGACTCATCTTTTAACTGACCTACCTCAAATGCTCTAGCTAGATTCCTACCCTGAGGAACAGCAGTCTTCATATAGTTTCTTCATATCCACCATCTGTACTCTATCCTCTGGAACCTGACTATCCCAACCAGGATCTGCCAAAGGAAACTTATCTTCACTATCTACCACATTTACTACACCTTCCTGTGTCTTATTCCAGTATGCTATGCCAGCCCGTCTAATCTGCCCTCGCTCCTCAGGAGAAAAAAGATATCCCAAGATATGCTGTAATTCCACATAAGTATAAATATTAGGACCCAAAAACAAATCCAAACTCTGTGATAATGATATTGGATCAACCTGAATAGATGGCATAGACAACTTATAATTCCTCAAATCTGAGGACGTAAGTGGGACATTTACAAATGTTGTTATAGGAACTCCCTCAGCTGTAACTCCATTAGGCATTTCACGTAATGGATATAACATCCGTTGTTCCTTTCTTGCTCTGGATCTAGTTATAGCTCCACTAGAAGGTCCAGCAACTGCTAATGAATCCAACTCCTGCTTTAACTCTCTATACTGAGAAACTGCGGAGGAACTTCCCCCCCTCTTTTCTCCCACATCTTGCACAGAGTTAGCAACATTATAAGGAGGAGGACGTACAGGACCAGCATAATCCAAAGGATCCCGTTTATCACTTTCCTTTGTATACAAAAGTCTCTTAGAAGTTTTCCCAAGAGGAGGAAATGGATCAGTATATTGTACATGATACCAAGGCACAACATAAGGCAATTGAGAAATCAACCTCTTTTTAGTCAAAACATCCTTTAAAGCATTAATCCAATATACATTAGACTCACCAAACCTCGACCACCTATAATTCGGACATTTCAAGATATGATCCGGACAGCGGGCTGTACACAGCTCAATTAACCGTATCTTATCCAAAAGCCTAGTATACTGAATTAACCATGCCTCATTCCACTGATTTATTAACTCCCCAAGAGGAGATGACATAGGAATGGAAGGAACTTCACTAGCAACAGCTGGTTTCTTTAACCAGGAAAATAAATTCCCCATTTCCACCCCCCTATTCACAGGAAATGAGACAGAGAAAGGGGGAATAAACAATGTAACAACACAGACAGACCCCTCTGCACAAATACACATGCCAGACACGAAGAAAAAAAACACACGAGCCAAACAAGCCTTCATTTAGAGAAGAAAAAAAAATGCATATATGAAACGTTTCAAAAGGGAGGAACAAAAACGTTAGACTGTTGTAAAGAAAAAAAACCTAGCAGCTCAAGGCTCTAAAACATATCTATAGATATATATAAAAAACACAGATAGAGCTCACCTGACTCCCTGGTGCACCACAACTCACCCGCGGCCTCTGGAAGCCAGCATGGTCCCAGCAATCAGTCAACCAAATGCAGGTCACCAGGAGCAAGGCCCCCGGACGGAGGCTCGTCCAAAGCACAAAACCCCGCAGAAAAGCAGCAGGGGGCCCCGTTTTGCAGCCCAGAAGAACCACCTCCAGAGTCCTTGTCCTGTCTCCTGGCTGGCTCGCCAAAACTTGTCATGCGTATGAGCAGAAATAATTAGAACAGACTTGAAATACTGAAACACGTAACTGGCTTTATTGAAGATACTGCAGTACCGGCACCCTTTAACCCATACCAAAGATAGTATGAGACAAAGGAGAACCCCGATTACCAGACAGACCATATATTTATACCCAAATATAATGATATAAACAAGTACAGATCACATGTTGTTTTTCAGTTATAAAGATACATAGATTCTCACAGGAAAGTTATGGGTATTTCCAATGACCTCTTCTTACTTGACATTTGGATTGATACCAACATCCTTTTCCCGGATTTATCTCCAGATATCCGGTGGTGCAATTATCAGAGGATTATATTTTTGATTAATATGACTATATAATGTCAAGTTGTTCCCTTCACATTCTAGAACCTCGTCCAAGGACAATTTCGCAATACCACATGTTGATTGTACAAAAACATATTTCTCAACTTTTCTGTTCTTTTAAAAAGGTCATTCTACGAACACAAAATGGTTACAGTCTGGTTCTATAGTTTCTCAAGTATAACACCCAACTTTACTTATAACAAATATAGGCATTAAAAATGAAGGAAAGAAGACATTGTTTCATTGGCTGGAGGCCCCAATACCATCTTCTGAGGGTAATTTTCTGATAAGGACTGAAAATACTCTGATACTGTAAGTCTTTGAATCCAATTACATTCTATAGTATACCATGAGTAATGGTTCAGAAAGCAGCATCAAAGAGAATTAATATGGTTGAATGCAACTATCTAATGTAAGTTATCTGAATATAATTATTCCACTAGCTATGTGTCTCCAGGCTTATATGAAGAAAGTACCATAAGAACATGACTAAAGTTGAGTTCCATGTGACTAAAGTCTAGTTAGATTATGTTAAAATGGTTGTAAGCAACTTTATCTATATACTATATAGTAGACAGGTTATCTTTATTTGGTAGCATTCATTATGAAACTGAATGTAATACTTAGCAAATAATTAATTAGATATCTATAGATTATTGAAAATTGTTAATTGTTAATAGACATACATAGAAAATATTGCAGAGCCCAAAATATTCAGGCTTTAACTTCATTGTAAGGCGTCTGACATCAAGGAAAACTCTGTTCAGGCAGAAAATTGGGAATTCCACAAACAAACATGAGGCATTGTAAATAATTTTGTTACATCCCCTAAGATCCAATTAACCAAGATTACTTTGTAGTATTCATACATTTAGCTTGAAGTGATGCTCTTGAAGTCACAATTTTCAATATACAAACTCACAGATTGGAAGATTTTGTCCCTGTCATTGGAAAGCAAAGACTCACATTCCATGCAGATCATCCCATGAAACCATGTCCCAGCCATCTTGGTTGACCATTTCTATTTGTATCCTAAAAAATAGCAATAGCTCTTAGACTTATATACCTCTTTACAGTGTTTTACAGCCCTCTCTAAGTGGTTTACAGGGTCAGCATATTGCCCCCAACAATCTGGGTCCTCATTTTACCCACCTTGGAAGGATGGAAGACTGAGTCAACCTTGAGCCTAGTGAGATTTGAACTGCTAAATTGCAGGCAGCCGGCAGGCAGCGGAAGTAGCCTGCAGTACTGCACTCTAACTACTTCGCCACTGTAGCTCAAGGTGCTGGAAGTTTTCCTTGATGTCCTTCACCTACCATAAGAAATTACAGAAGTGTAAAAGAAACAATGCACTCTGAAAGTGCATGTTGAACAGCTAGCATGGGAATACAATTTGAAATTCAGAGCCTCTCATCTATCCCAATCTCTCAAATCCTGCAAAATCTTGAATTTAATCCTTGGTAACTGGTTTTTTATTAGATCATATATAATTAATGACTTGTCTATGTCAGTCACTTAATACCTTATTTCAGTATGCAGTGGGATCATCTGAAACTGAAATTAAACTTAGGTAAAACATTTCTTTTAACAGCTGCAGTTTTTCCTAACCTTGATAAATTTAGTTTTCTCCATCAAGAAATACCTGCTATTAAACCTTTGCAATTTACAGGGTTTTTCTAAAACAAATCCATATTATTTTTGTCAGGTAGATTTCTAAATATTTAATCCTCTTTACAGTAGAATTAAAACCTGTTACTTAATACACATATTGCTTTTTTTCTATGCCAATTTTCATGTCAGGATTTGGAGTTTTTTTTCTCTTGTTTAATCTAATAGTAGCTTAACACAAAACCATATTACTTGTATGCATGCCATTAATGATATTAAAGTGTCTTTAGGTTAAGTAATTGCAAGTACGGTGTCATCAGCAAATAACTGCAATTTATCTTTTTGCATTGCTAGTTTGATTCCTGAAGGGTATTTCTCCCCCGCCCCTTGATGTATTTGGATTACAAATTATGAAAGGTTCAGAAAGGAACAAATTCACTGGGCTTTATTTCAGGCAAGAGGTTGCAACTGTAAACAAGGGAAAACCATACATGGGTTATTTCTAAATCATTGGGAAAATGAATCATGAACAGAATGAAACTTTTAACAACGGGTAGTTAAACAGAAAGGTCTGTCAGAATAAAAAAAGCCCAAATCTGATTCATAAGGAAAGGATAAGAGATTTTCAATTTAAAAAAATAAAATAAAAATCAACTGTTGATTTTTTTAAAAAAAACTGAACATCTGTTATAATGGCTTTGCTCCCACCTTTTTTGCAAGTATATGGGCAACAGTCCTTTTTAATGATTTCAATAGGGGTGAGACACATAAGCTCTACTTGATGCTTGACATATCTTTGTCTTTGGGCTTAGCAATTCTGCCATTAAAAGGATGGCTACTAATAGCAAAACAGTCTCTCTTTCTCTCATATTTTTTTAAGCGCTGGAGATGTTAGCTGAGACCTCACAGGTTACATGTGTTGGGTGACTATTCCAAATCTGAAATTCCCTTTAGCATAATAAACCTTGCTGTGTTTTTTCTCTGAAGCACTAAAGCTTAGTTAAATACACTTCAAACCCAACACCCCATACACACACCCTCTCTCTCTCACACACACAGAGTTTACCATGTTCTCTGTTGAAAATAGGAGCTTTAGGCAAAGGCAACTAAATTAGCATATTTTGTTGCATTAAAGATTTTGAGCAATTGTGCTATCTGAACCCAAAGATCTTTCCTTTTTCTTTCTTTTCTTGTCTGTTGTAATGAACATTAAACTTTTTAAATTAATGGTTTATATAATTTTCTTGTGATTATCGCAACTCTTAAGCTTTAATCATAACTTGTAATAGCATTTAAATTAAAAAAAAGACTTTTGCCTTTAAAAATCATTATTTGTCTAGCAAGAAGTCATTACACATTTATTTTTCTGAAATTTGTAATTAAGGTTTCTAATTTTAAACTTGAAGGGAAGGCTTTGATTCAAGGAAAACAGCATTAGTAATGACTCCATGCTTGGGAAAATAAATTGTAACTTTAATTTTTTTCCCTCCATTTTTTAAAAAAGTTGGATGCTGTTTCCCCCAAGTAATTTACAAGAGGAGATTATATCTGAAATTTAAATATGCTTTCAAAATGTTTCAGATATTTTGTTTGCCTCTTGCTCTCTCTTTTAGATTGAAAGTTAGATTGAAAGAACAAAATGGAAATTTAAACATAGATGTGAGCAAGTGCCAAACACGTTCTACTGCCTTGACCTGAAAATAACCTGTTTGCTCTTGGATCAATAAACTATCTCCCAGAGTGTTTAGAAACAAGCATCTTTTCCTTCTAAAACTGTAATACATTTAGGGAGACTGCACAAGGATTCCTTAACTCTAAGGTAATGAATTATTTCCGAACATCAATCTAAGCTTTTCTACAGCTAGGATTTCTAAGCAGCAAGTCACAAGGGAGTTTTGCACTGCCAAAAAGGGGGGATTTTGAAGTCTTACATGTTCATATAAAAGGGTCTCCAACCTTGGCAACTTTAAGCCTAGTGGACTTCAGCTTTGCTGGCTGGGGAATTCTGGGAGTTGAAGTCCACCAGGCTGAAAGTCAACTAGGTTGGAGACCCTTATCATAGAATCAATCAGCTCATAGTCAATTAGCAGAAGGTTGTTTTCAATTAAAGTAAAGGTTTTACTGATTAATTCCATATATATGACATTTAGGGAATTTCTTCTTTTGGCATCCTAAGCATTGTAACTATTTGTGGAATAAAAAGGGTATCCAATGGTGCACAAACAACCATGTTGATCTTCACCCAACTTCGGGTGAGCATGATTGAAGTTCCCTTTTCTTCTTTTTATTTGTTGTTATTGGGGTTTCAATTTTTGCCCTCTTTGTTCCCCTTTTTGTTCTTTTGTTCTTTTAATTTTTTTAATTTGTGAACTTCCCAGACTTGCTGGGAGTCAGACAACATATAAATGTAATAAATTATTATTAATGTCATTTAAAGTATTCAACTTGATGAGTAATTTTAAAAGATTATGGTTTTTAGATGGGAACCCGTGGTGATTCTTTGAGAAAAAAATAACCGCTTAACAAATAAACAACTAATGAGCTTGCCAAATATAAAAATATAGATTAGACATGCCACAGAGGAAATAAATGATGGCAACCTCCTGCCCTACAAACAAGGCCTTAACCTTATCCTGTAATGGATATGTAATGAGAGCTTTGCATAAAAAGTCATTCATAATCTAACCTTCTACATCAGATTTCTTTTCCAGGGATGGTTCCCCAATAGGACTGAGAAATAGAATCCAAACATTAGCAGAAATTGAAAATATTTTAAAGCATTGTTTTTCAAACTTGGCAACTTAAGGTGTCTGGACTTCAACTCCCAGAATTGCCCCAGCCAGCAGCCAATACTTCTCCAAAGGGTGAGGACAGGGAGTGGGACAATCACAGGGAGGGCAAAGTCAATATTTGATACTGATTCGTTCTTCCAATTCTATTGCTAGATCTATGCACCTTCCTGATCTGCTGGCTACTGCTATTGAATGGCAGGCTGCTAAGTTCTACGCATCCATAGCAATAGCATTTACCAAGTGCAATAGTACTTAGACTAATATACTGCTTTAGAGTGCTTTACAGCCCTCTCTAAACGGTTTACAGAGTCAGCATACTGCCCCCAATAACCTGGGTCCTCATTTGACCCACCTCAGAAGGATGGAAGTCAACCTTGAGCCTGGTGAGATTTGAACTGCTAAATTGAAGCCAACTGGCAGTCAGCAGAAGTAGCCTGTAGTACTGCACTCTAACCACTGTGCCACCATCATTTTATTGTGATGGAATCCTATGGGATAGGTAAGAACTGGACTCAGATAACACAAGTACTATTGGTACTCTGCTTTATTGTTATAAGGTTTGTAATGTTGTAAACTAGGGGTGTCAAACTCATGGCCCATGGACCAGATATGTCATGTGTTGGCCATGTCCACCACAATTTACCAAAGGGGGGAAAAGTCACAATATGTCAGATAATTAGATGAAAGACTCTGTGGCTAAAGACAGGTTGTTGTACTGGCTTCCTTTCTATGCAATAAAATCTCTGCTTGAACTCTTTAAATCCTGGTTTGGCAACAAAGTCCACAGAACCAATGGTTCTGGTAATTTTTTTAACTTTCCAGCCCAGGATGCAGAGGCTGCTGTGCTTAGATAGCTCATGACCACCCTGGCCACCATGGGCTTAAATTAAAGGCCACAACTGACAGATGATCACATGCTTCATCTGATTTTTTTTTTTTTATCTTGTAGCAGTCTCGATATGATTTGAAAGAGAAAGACATCACCTCAGTCCTTTGTCACAGTCGGAATATTCTCTGATTGTTTTCAACTCACTAAATTCTGCCACTTTCAACCCATCCCACCAGAAGATAGAACTTGGATGGGTTTCAGGAGGAACTTGGAGTTTCCAGGGAAACAGGTGGACAGGACAAGTAAGGATTTAACCTTTTCCTGGAATAGATAACTGATGAAAGTCTTGGATTGGATTGTGTTTATGTGACCTCTCTCTAATCATCATTCTTATGGAGTTCTTTGATTATCTGAGAAGCTTTGGAAGATGAAACAACAGAAGAGATAGTTAGAGCACCACTGGAGAAAAATATAGAATAAACTCCAGCTGTGAAATGTCATGTTTTTTGGATGGCAATAGGAGAGCACAATACAATTATTTTTTCTGTGTTTGTTGTGCAAACAGATAGCAGGCTAAAAGCCCTGTTTAAACCAATCAATTCCCTGCTATGGTGGGGTGAATCAAGATAATACTGTATCTTTTGTATCTACAAGAGTATGACTGAGGAATATTCTAGGCATCTGGCACATAAAATTGTTCAGGTCCATTTCGAATTAGATTCCAAGTGGCAAGCCCAAACAAGTGGACTGTGAAATCATCTTATATCATTACCTGGAAGGTATTTAAATTTACAATACCTGAGGAAGTGGACATAATCCTTGGATACTGTCTCTTAGGATACTGGGTTTTAGATCAATGTTCATATTGGTCAGTTAAGATCTTTCAGAAGGTGATGTGAGTTTTCAAGTGCAATTCAAAGTACTGGTTGTCACTTATAAGGTCCTTCAAAATATGGGTTTCAGCTATCTGATGGATGCTGTATAGATGAAGGAGAATGTTTGTAGTTCAGGGTTGAAATAAGGGTCCTTAGTGAGTAGTTTGTGTAATGAAAAGTCTGCAAGAAAACAACCAAGTATGGATGGCCTATAACCATAATGGTGAACCTATGGCATGTGTGCCAGAGGTGGCATGCAGAGCCCTCTCTCTGGGCACGCAAGCCATCGCCTGAGCTCAGCTTTGCCAGCTCATGCGTACCAGCTTTGCCAGCTCATGCGTACCAGCTTTGCCAGCTCATGCATACCTCCCATCAGCCAGTTGGTCTTTGAGTGTCTGCCACGCATTCGCAGGGGATGGAGCATGTGTGGGTTTTGTGTGCACATGTGCAGGGGCAGGGCACACACATGGAGGTCACATCTGCAGGGGTGGGGCTCATGCATGTGCATGCATGGGGGTGGGGTGCACACATGGGGGTCACACATGCATATGCAGGTCAAACACACAGGGGTCATACATACATGCATGGGGGGGTCACACACACATGCACAGGGAAGGCCGCATGTGTGGGGCACATGCACATGTTGCATTTTGCAGACGTGCACATGCACTTTGGGCACTTGGTGCCGAAAAGGTTAGCCATCACTGGCCTATAACCAGGGGTGGGATTCTACTGGTTTGGACCAGTTTGGGCGAACTGGTAGTTCCAACCTCACCCACCCACCCCTGCTTTTTCCTGTGCTTTATTTCCTGCTTTTTTTAGCACAACTGATTCATGCGGCAGAATGGTTTGCCACGCCTCAGCTGTTTTAGTCCCAGGGGCTGCAGTAGAAAGTAAGTAATTGAGTTGAAAATGGGCTTTTTTAAATGTAGAGCACGCACAGGCATGAAAAACGCATGCGCGCACACAAAGCGCACGGTCACCGAACCGGTTGTTACACCAGTTGAATCACTGCCTATAACCAACAATTTTTGCCTAACTTCTAAGATCTGATTGAGTAGGCATACCATATCCCATCCATTAAACAATGCTGCCTGATGTATGGATACTAGGAAGTATCCCTTTTCTATTATGGTAGCTACCTTTTGGCATAGGATCCCTCCAGAGGATCAAACTGTCCCAACTCTGCAAATGTTCACACAATCTTTGAAAATCTTGGCTTTTCCCCTAAACCCTGGGATCCTTCAACTATATGCTTATTTGATGTTTTGGTTGTGATATGCATTTCCCCTTGTGATATGAGCTGTATTTTCTGATTGTTTCATCTGGGAGAGGCGAAAGGGTATTGTGGAGTTTTATAATTGTATACTACCTAAACTCTGATTTATAAAGCTACCCCAGCTGAACCCTAACAATGAAAGAAATAATAAATAGCCAATAGGGCTGAAGCAAATGATAGGGCTATAACTTCTAAAATTATTCAGAAGTGCTTTTGACTTCATGCATGCTTGACCACAATGCTTTTCATTAAAGCCACCCATTTTTTCATAGTCATCTCCTATGTAAGCAGGAAAATAAGATGCCACTGATTTAGAGTCACTGGAACTTGATTAATTCAGCTGAAAACATTTTTAGGCTTGAATAGTTGGGTTGAAAAGGGGGCTGCTTTAATGAGTAGCAGAGGGATGCAATGCTCTTGTAAGGTTCACAACACATCTTCCCAATCATTTTTGAATTTTGCTCAGCCCTAATAAAAGAAACATTTTTGATTAAATCTTCTTGTATAACTAGGAGGGAGTGGGGGCTTTTTCAATGACACGTGGAAGATTGCAAACGTCCCTCTCAGTTATTGTTGAAAAATAATGACCAGGTTTTTTAATGGCAGATACATGAGCGAAGTTAATCCACAGCCTTGTTAAGATGCAAACCTTGTTAAAATACAGTATCTTTTATAATGCCTATCAACAGCTTTATTTCCCAACTATACTGCTAATCTAGAATCATCTCAGATTGTTGAATCATTTAACATCTCCATTGCTACTGCTACATAGAAAATAAATATTCCTCTCTGTCATTTTAAATTAGCTTTCTTGGTAGTTCCTACGGCCAAACGTCCACTTTAAAAATTGACATGAAGCATGAGAAATTTAAAAGAGTGACAAATATGCTAACCTAATCCTTTGAATATTTACAAGGAAGTAAATCCTACAGAGTTCAATATAGTTTCACTTATTTGCCACATTGCCCAATATTGTGCATGAGACTAAAAGGCGGTGCTTTTTCTTTGCGTTTAATATTTATTGACAAGTTCTAGATCATTCAATACAAGAGCGCAACGAACTTAGATCAAAAGGAGTTTGGATATTATGCAAACACAAAATGTAACCCAAATGTAGACTACCTCTAAATACATATCAAATAAAGCGTCCTTCCGCTATCGCTGAAGAAAATACATTCTGTTGTCCTAAAGATAGCACCACAAATAAAAAAATCTCTTCCAACTGACTGAGGTTTTTTTTATTGACACATAAAAGCACACAGAAACAAACTAGTCAAGGGATTTCTTCAGAGGATAGCAAAAAATACAACATATTCTAATCATCTTAGTTTAGGAGATAAGCAATCTAATTCCAAATAGAAAATGCAAATTAAATACAATATTTAATAAATTGTAATAAATTACAACTTCCATTCTCCAGTCCCTGGGAAGAGGTCTGAATCCAATCTGTATCAGTCTTGACTTCTGCGACACTCAGAATTTTGGGAACACATGTAGACCATCATGAGCCAATCAGAGAGTGCCTTCAGTTGATACACAATTAGATGCCACTGAGCAAAGTTTGAGTGCTGGAGACTACAGGAACCAGCTCTCACCATCTTAACTTGTCTTAAGTCATAATTTGTAACATTACAGGATTCCTTAATTCTTCCCAAAGCCATCCTTCACTGCCCCTGTGTTAATATAGATCAGGGATCCTCCATCTGTGGGCTGAAGTCCATTACTGGGATGTTTTGAAGTGGTCCGTGGAAGTCGTATTGAGCACACACACACTTGCACGAGCAGCAGGTGAGTTCACATGTGAGCAGTAGGCTGGTGCACACATACTCATCCACCACACATGTGGAACAATCCTCTCTCCCCCCCGCTCTCCTAGTCCACAAAGCCAGAAAGGTTGGGGAATACTGCAATAGGTCCTGTAACACCGAATGTTCAAACAATGCAGGCACACAAGAGTCATAAAATAGTAGCATTCTCCCATCATTTTTAGTTCATATTGTGTCTTTGTGTCTAACTGTTTGCAAAAACAGTTAGGTGGTTGCTATGAAGAAAATATTTCTGGCTTCCCAGCATGTTTTCATCCTGCATTTAAAATCCTCTAACAAGCTGCGAAGATATTTTTTTTCAAGGAGATCTCCCCCCGCCCCCCAATAGTTCTAATCATGTTTTCATGGTACAGTTGGAGTAGAGGAGAAAAAATTAAGATACATTCTAAATAATTCCTAAGTCAAATACCAAGAAGAGTCTTGATCAGCATTCCCATCAATGAATAAATAAACTATCTATAGGCATGGAGTATCACAAGACTAAAAAACTTTATTAGATCAAGAAGGTAATCTGGAGTTCAGAGCTAGACTGATACAGCAAGATTGGAAAGAGAGAAAGGGAATGTGGGTAGGAATGAGGGTAGGAATGATAAAATGATGTCCATCAGGACATAAGTACATAATGGTAGTGTTGCATGACTATCACAGCAGTTTGTAGTGGACTCTCTAATGGAGTACCTCCAATTTAGAAATAAGAATCCTACCAAGAAAGCAAACAGTTTTTTTTTTTTAAAAAGAAACATACCTATCCTAAGCATCCCTTGAACCTACTTATAAATGAGGGGTGACTTGGATCTAAGCCAAAACAATAACACGAGTTTAAATTTATAGTACTAAAGCACTATACTTCTGTGTCGGAAGCACCGAAGCGTTTCCATGGTGAAAGGATTAGATGGTGACATCATCATTGCCCAGGGGACACCCAATTGGAGCGGGGAGTCCTTTCAGGTCCTTATCAATGAGCCCACTGAAGTGGTTCCTATTTACCTACTTGCATTTGCATGCTTTCAAACTGTTAGCTGAGCAGAGACTGGAGGGAATGATGGGAGTTCGCCTGGACATACAACTCAGACTCTCAATGTGAACTTGAAAATTGTCAAACCACAGCCACCACACTCTATAGCACTAAGATAAAGTTTTGGCACCCCCTTTCCTACAGTTCCTTGGCTGGGCCCTCACTGTTCTACTACATCTTTGCACTGCATTTCAGGCATTTCCTTTCAGTTTGATTCCCGCAGTCCTCTTTCCTCCGCCAGAGGAAAGATGAAACTTCATCTTTTGAAGCAAGAGGCAGCGATGCCTTTATCTTGGACAAAATATCTTCTACCTGCTCTAGAGGATTACTGTTTTGCTGAAGCCATCAGTGTTTTTATGAAAACAATAATTTGTGTGGCTTGTCTCTTTAGGCTCACAGTCACTTTTTCAAGAATGAAGCTCTTGGGCTCTAAGACATTCACCACTGCCGAATTTTAAATTGTTGATCTTGGGAAAGTGCAGTTGTATAAATAGCAACAAAGGAAACAATGGCTGGCATGTATTTTAGTTGATTTTGGTATCCTGGAATGATGTCAATGCAGAGTGGGAAGCAGAAAAAGGAAGAGAAAACTGACATCTGGATGATCACATTTGCTAGGAAACTTATTGGATTGGGATATCACCAGCATTTAATGTTAAGATCTCACTAGGGCCAGTTGTCTGCTGCAGAGACCATTATGCAGAAGCGCTTCATGGGTGCAAGAACTCTGCACTTTCTGGGTAGATGACCATGCAAGATGCCTGGAGCTCTTTAGTGACTACACAAGCATAACTCAGAGAGAAGATAGGAATAGCATTTAGACTTATATACCGTTTCATAGTGCTTTATGGCACTCTCTAGGTGGTTTACAATGTCAGCATATTACCCTCAACAATCTGGGTCCTCATTTTACTGACCTTAGAAGCATGGAAGGGTTAAGTCAACCTCGAGCCCATCAGGATCGAACTCCAGACTGTGGGCAGAGTTTGCATGCAATACTTCATTCTAACCACTGCACCACAAGAATTCCTGTACAAGTCATGGTAACATGACTGTTTACCAGACTTTACTTGTTGATATACACCTGTAAGTATATTGTACTGACTGAATAGGACTCAGGAATATCAACATGGTTGATTGGTCAGAGGTCTTCCACAGAATTTAATAGCAAATGAAATTTTGTGATGTTGGTTAATCTTAGTGGACTCTGATGATTCACTGGCCATTTTAAGTCACCATTTTTTAAAATGTTTTACACAATTGTAAACTATGTACAAAAGTGAAAAATTCTGATAATAAACTGATTAATATCATTGGGCAGGCAGAAGCAATTTCAATTTAATTATAGACAGGTTACAGAATGAATTTTTCATTGAGATGTCTCATGGCTAATCTTTTGAATTGTCTAGTGAGTCCTGCCAACTCCTCTTTTCTCCAAGAAGTTTTCAACCAGCTATTTTCATTTTGACTACTTCTCAGATCTTCCTTGTGTATGCATTAGCTTCAAAGGCTGTGATTTTCATATTTTCCCCATGTGGTCTGCAGCAACACTTTATGCAATGTGCAGTAACTCCCACTGTTTGCAGTCTGAACTCGGAAGAATCTGGAATACAAAATTCTTTCAAGAAGTTAAAGAAAAAAGCACACATATAACTCCTCAACAGAAGTGCAATTACACAAGCCATGCATAGTTAATTGACTATTGTTGGCTGTTGTTGACAATCATTTACCATCAAAATACTGCTTTTTTAAAAAAAAAATAGCATTTACGATTGTAAGTTGAACATTAGATTTTTATATGTCCAACAAAGCAGTTTCAAATGTTGAATGGTTGCAGGAACTGGGCAAGTTTAGTCTAAGGTAGAGAAAGACTGGAGGATGGCATGATACCAGTCTTCCAATATTTGAGGGGCTATCACAAAGAAGAAGGGGACAACCTATTCTCCAAGGCACTTGAGGGCAAGACAAGAATTAATGGATGGAAGCTTATCAAAGAGAGATGCAACCTAGAACTAAAGAGAAAGTTCCTGAATTTGAGAACAATTAACCAGTCTGCCTCCAGATGTTATGGATGCTGCATTACCAGAAGTTTGCAAGAAGATCCTTCCTTCCTTCCTTCCTTCCTTCCTTCCTTCCTTCCTTCCTTCCTTCCTTCCTTCCTTCCTTCCCTACATATTAACTTTTCTTTAGTAATCATGATTGGTAGGGTCAGCTTCCTAATTAGCCCAATGGCTTTTACAAAATCCTTTTCTTGACTTCCAAAATATTTATCTCTTGATTGCTCCTTTCTAGATTTGGCAGTGGATTTTTCATTTTAAAATCTACCGTAACATCATAGTTAGGCCCAAATATATACAAAGCAATACAGTATTTTTAAAGGGTATCTAGCATTTTAAATTACACATCAGATTGATATAAACAATAGACTACAGCTCAAAGTTACGGAGGGCTGGAGTATTTTAGACTGTAAAGATAAATGGAAAGCACTTCCATTTGAATCCTTTATACCAGTCCAAACTCAGTGCCACTGATTTCTTGCTTAGTTGCAGTGTTACTCATGTTGTACCTCCAAAGCCATCATTTTTTTTTTTTTTTTGAAGCATTGCAGCTCCCACTGGAGGGACATTTCGTCTCCCTTTTGCTTAGTGAGGTTCAGTAGCCCAAACTGGTGCTTTAAGTAGAATGCTGGTTTGATTTAGAAGGCCTTTCTTGACAAGAGTTCTGTGATTCCTCTTTCTGTTTTGCAATGGACCAGCAATCCTGGAAAAAAAACACCAAGTTGCTATTTTTATTTTTCAATTTCCTCTCTCCCCATTTCATCACCTGTACAAGGAATTGCAATTTCTGCTTCCTATAAGGTCCTTATAGTTCCTGTCTCCCCACTTCATCTGTTGTGTAGTCTACTGCCTTTGTATGTGTGGGGGGGATGGGTTGCAAAATGGATGGCATGATGCCATTCCATCTTTGCAATGCTCAAATGGATTTTTAATAGAAAGGAATATAAAGCTTGGTAGCCAGGCAACTTCCTCCTGTAAAAATCACTCGGATTTTTTATTTATTTTTTTGTAGATGACTAGATACGTGCAAAAAAAAAAAATACTGAAAACATAGAGGGAGGGATAACACTTTATGAGTGAGAGGACTTTTACAATTATTTTATAAATTGCTCTTGCACTAGCAACAGCTTCGAAGGTGATGAATTTTTTTGCAGGCTTCTATTGGTCAACAGGCAGAGATAATGGAGGAAGGTGTGACTGATTGAGGTATGTTCATGTTCATGTTGAAGTATTAGGTAAGTCAGATAGATCAGTGTTTCTCAACCTTAGCAACTTTAAGATATGTGGATTTCAACTCCCAGAATTTCCCACCCAGCATGGAAGGTTGAGAAACAGTGATCTAAGCTCCATTTTTGCTGGTAGAGGCACCATGGGCCAGTTCTTCACTGTTTCCAGGGCAGGCCCATGGGCCAGATCTAAGCACAGCCGGATCCGGCCCTCGGGCCTTGAGTTTGCCACCCTGTTATAGAGAGACAGCTCATGATTCTTAATTTGGTGGTTGAAGTCTGGTCCAAAAATTCAGTCAAAAAAGAAAATCACAGGTTTATACCAATATGTTCATATATGGTTTAAAGTCATGAGCCACTAAAAAAAATCTCACTTACAAGCAATGCTGAGAGAAGTTAGACATGAATTTTCAGACCAGGGTGTCAACCCCAGATGTTGCCCTTAACTTTGCTAGCAATCTTCTGATTCTGTCAGCTTTTAATTTAAGCATTCATTGCATCTTTGCAAAGCTTTTGCTTTTGATCTCTCAGTCTGGGAAGAATGGATCTCAGACGGTCATCATCTACTGTTTCTTCATTAGAAACATCCTCTCAAGCTTTTCCCCAACACTGGCTGGGACATTGCTATCTTTTGCATGTCCAGGTCCTGAAGATGTGGTTAATTTTCTCATCAAAGGATTCATTAAAGACAGACCTGACACAGATAGAAAACTGACATATTAGAAAATTGTTGGAAGAAATATCCATCTGGTTCAGTTCCAATCTGGGAGAAAGGCACTGGAGACAAAATGGAGGCTGGAGGCTGATTGGAAAGAGGGGGCATTTATTGATCAAGCACATGTGATTCTGGATACCTGAACTCATGGAGTTGAGAGTGAGGAGTTTTTATACCTTCTCTTGGACTTTGCACTTAAACTTCCTGTCCCTGTGCAAGAACATGTATTCTATTGGTTGTTGTCAGATACCCATGGGACCATGTAGGGGTTATGTAGTGGTCATAGCTGGCTCTATAGGTTGTCTGAGCTAAGTTTGGTTGATGTTTCTGAGGGTGATGCAGTGTCCTTAGGATATTATGCAATGTAGTGAGCTCTGTGTCTTAGTAGGTTAATCCTGTTATGTCCTGGAGGTCAACCATTCACCCTGGAGCTGAAGGTTTTTTGTTTTGTAGATAGGCTGGCCCAGTTTTTCTTAATGGGCACAAAATATGGGGGCAGGGAACTGGGGCTCTTGAGTTTCTGTCTCCCATAAAATAGTTTTATTTCTCTTTTAGGGGAAATATTTTATCCTGCCTTTTAAAAATATTCCTCAAAACATTTAATTCTTCTAGAAAGGGGGGGTGGCTTCCCACAATATGCTGGGATTCCTCTGAGTGAAATTATTAAAACTTTCTTCACCTATTATTATAATTTTCACAGAGTTTTGACTTAGCATTTCATATGACAATATACTTTCTCCTTACTGAGTATGAGCTAAAAAGGGGGGGAAAGGCAGAGAAAGCTGGTGCTTGAAGAATATTGCTCTGCTGTCCATGTTAGATCCATACTAAACTGATTTGGCACAATGAACAGCTTTACGCTGTGAAAAGAATGCACGAAGAGATAAAAAGAAAGCTAAGAATAGATCTTTTGATAAGAATGAATTCTTCAGGCTGCGCTTGCATGGAAATGCAAGGAAATAACATGGTGATAAGAACACCTGAGTTAACTTATGCTCAGTGGTGGGATTCAAATTTTTTTACTACCAGTTCTGTGGGCATGGTTTAGTGGGCGTGGCGTGTCTTGGTGGGCATCGCAGGGGAAGAATACTGTAAAATCTCCATTCCCTCCTCAGTCCTGGGAGAAGGTTATTGCACGATCCCCATTCCCTCCCTGCCCCACTAACCTGCTTTCCAGCTCCGTTCTCCTGTGCAGGGCAACCAAAGAAGACCCAGCCAATCAGCTGGGACCCAGGAGGCAGAGAATAGATGGGGTCAGGGCCAGTTAGAGGTGGTATTTGCCAGATCTCTGAACTACTCAAAATTTCTGTTACCGGTTCTCCAGAACTGGTCAAACCTGCTGAATACCATCTCTGCTTAAGTTGATTATATCTCAAAGCCTGCATATAGTATGCTGTCTTCTATCATGGACAATGCATGAGTCAGATGACAGTCTAAGCTTCACTGGTCAGAATCAGAACAGAGAAACACTGAAATAAGATATCAAGAAAGTGATAAGATATCAAGATTGATCCCAAGATCAATCCAGCCAATAGAAGTCATGTTACAAAGAGACACACAAAAAATGGGTATGGCATATAGAACCTCATGGCTGTCTTTGCATTTGATTTCCCCTAGTGGCTAGAAGTTGACTGTGGTAGTCCTCAGCATATGACTGCAGTTGAGTCCAAAATTGATGTCGCTAAGTGAAGAATGTGTTAAATTTTGCCCCATTTTACACCTTTTCTTGCCACATTTGTTAAGTGAATCATCGCAGTTGTTGAGTTAGTAGCCACATTTGTTAAACAAATCTGCTTGTCCCCATCGATTTTGCTTGTCCAAAGGTCGCAAAAGGTGTTCGTGTGACCGTGTAACTATCATAAATATGAGTCAATTGTCAAGCATCCGAATGTAAATCAAATGACCATGGGGATGCTGCAAAAGTGTGAAAATAGTTATAACTCACTTTTTTCAGGGCCGTTGTAATTTCAAACAGTCACTAAGTGAACTGTTGTAAGTTGAAAACTACCTATAGTAGATGGAGGCAGTAAGGTAGTCGATACCACGCTGAATTTAAATAACCTATATAACAATTTCCTCTAGAACAATTTCTCTAAATTAGAAGAAATTAAAGGTGGGATCACCATTCATAATTCACTGACTTGAAATGAAAGCTTCCACAGTTCTGCCATGACAAGTACATCCATAACGTCTTTAGTTTAGTTTACTTTATTGTCATTGCACCTCATACAATGAAATCAAGCACCAATTTCAGTGCACATCACGACCATGACCATGAAAATAAACACAAACACACATCCTTCACCCTCCACACATTGAATCGAAAACCCCGACACCGCACCAACACTGCACTATACAGTAGAATTCAAAAGAGCTGCTGCCCTGGGATAGAAGCTGTTTTTCAGCCTATTTGTCCTTGTTTTTATTATTCTGTACTGTCTGCCAGATGGTAATAGTTCAAAAAAAGGGTGCCCAGGATGAGATGGATTTTTGAGGATGTTTTGAACTTTCTTAAGGCAGCAGGAGCTATAAAGCTCTTCCAAAGAGGGGAGAGGGCAACCAATGATCTTCTGAGCAATGACATTAACCCTCTGGAGTGCTTTCCTATCTGCCACTGTGCAATTGACAAACCATACAGAGGTGCAGTAAGTTAAGATACTCTCTATGGTGCAGATCACACTTAGAATAACTAAGGGGGAGACTGACAATCTCTAACACTAATTCTAGATTTATAGTCACAATTGGAACCAGAATTTCCATCACTTAGCAATTTTTTAAGTAAGTCACCCTGATTTTACCACTATTTCCCTCCCCCCCCCATGATTGTTAAGTGAATCTGACTTTCCCAATTGCTTTTGCTTGTGAGAAGCTGTCTGGGAAAGTCACAAAAGCTGATCCTATGACCCCAGGATACTGAAACCATCATAAATACAGACCAGTTGCCAAGAAATTTTGAAAAGGGACCATGGGAAAATTGTGTTGGTCATAAAATATCAGGACCAATTGTCAGCCAGCGCTTGTCTCTCTTTCAGCCCCAGGTTCATTAGCTGCCGCCCATCTCCAGCCTGCTGCAATTCCCCCTGTCGCCTTCTGATGACATCATCCTGGTCTCTACATAACCAGTGTGACCATCAGCTGGCTGTTGGGACCCAGCTGGCAGCTGGAACCCTCACTGCGGGGTCTTGGAGCAGCTTGGGGTCGTGGAGCAGCTGTGGGGTCTTAGAGCAGGTGAAGCACTCTCAGCATCACTAGCTGGTGGGGCGATGAGGTGAATGATAGTTCCTCCCACCGCCCAACATCAGTGTCGGGCTCCGGCAGGTATTGTGGTGTTCCCGGAGTCCGACATGTTTTTCAGTTCCATTATAACTTTGAATGGTCATTAGTAAATAGTTGTAAGTTGAGAACTATTTGTGCAATACTGATATGGGAGTGTGGGAGATGGGAGAAAAACTCGTAAGTGGTGCCAGAGTTTTACCTTCCCTGAAGTTAAATGTGCCCATGTAGTTGTGTGAGGATGCTATTTATTTGTTTGTTTCTTTATTTCTTTGTTTGTTCGTTTGTTCATTCAATTTATATGCCACTCTTCTTACTGCTGAAGTGACTCTATACACTAACATTTTGAGTTTTCCTTTTTATAAAGCCTTGGTTTTTTTCAAGTCTGTGGACTGGATCGTATACAATTCTAAGCTGTTAACTATGGTTTATATTCCACAAACAATGTTCCCTGTAATTTCCTGATATTCCCTGGAAGGGGGAAAAATTGTTTTGTGTAGTTGTTCCCAAACCAAGTATAAATTTGGGCACTACAGTACAAATTTATGCGGTTATTGAAAATACATGTTCATAGCTCTTAGTTAAAGTACGAGACAGTTTAATAATAGGTCACAATTGAGCCCAGAATTTTTGTTGTTCTGTGGGACAGTTGTTAAAGTGAGTTTTGTCCCCATTTTACCACCTTTCTTGTCACAGCTGTTAAGTAAATCACTGCAGTTGTTAGGTTAGTGACACAGTTGCTAGTTAGTGAAGCTGGATTTCCCCATTGCCTGTCAGAAGGTCACAAAAACCGAATGCATGACCATGAAGGTGCTGTGACAGTCTGAAGTATGCAAAATGGTTGTAAGTCACTTTTGTCAGTGTCATCATAATTTTGAACGGCCACTGAACAAATGGCTTTAAGACGAGAACTACCTGCATTAGGTATGTTCGTTATCTTGAACTACTTATAAAATAATACATGCGAGATAAAAATCTAATAAATAAATAAGAATAAGCTGAAGCAGTAAGCTTGTGTGGGACTCCTTAGCTTTATAATGTTCTCTCTAGGGCCTAAATTTATTATTTTTAATTTTGGGTTAACTTAATTTTGCATATGCCTAAATTTTTATCGTGCATGTGGATTTGATAGGTAGCATGCGATTGCAAACCACACACACACACACACACAAACTTAAAGGAAACATAAACCACCATGGCAGGTTCTGTAAAATAAAAGAGTCAAATAAAAAGAATGAGGATTTAACACAAAGTCTGACTTCTGTTGACAGATCATTCTGCAGGTCTCCTGGTTATCAGAAAGTGTTCTTTTTTTAAAAAAAAAGACAACAACAGACTTACAAAAGGTATCACAGACTGAAAAGTCTGGCTAAATCTTCGGCTTTAGTGCTGGAATCCGTTTTATTCTGTGAACAGGTCTCTTTCTCTTTCTAATTAGATTTATTCCATTTAGTGCAGGGCTTCAGTGCTTCAGGTAACCCAGTAAAACAGAAAGAGAGAGAGAGAGGAAAAAAAAACAATCCGATTGAATTGGTGATATGAGATTTCCTGGAAGACCTTTGGATATAAATTAACCATTTGCCTCGCACAGTAGCGGAAGAATTAGAAGCAGGTTTAGAAGCAGAATATAGAGGATCAGTTTGGGGTGGGGGAAAATCCAAGCAATCACTAAATGGCTTCAGAGAATAAACTCTTTTAATCCGGTGGTCTTCTATCGCAGTGCTGACATTATAATCCTACAGGATCCCTCTTTGATTTTGCTCCCCTTTCCCCTTATTTGGGTAACTAGGCACACAGTCTTCTGGTAACTCAGTTTTATTCTGAATAATTCAGAAAAGGCCTGCCCTGCTCCCGATGCAAAGCATATGGAGAAGCTGAGAGAACTGTATTAATCTTCCATCGGAAAGTGGCAGAAGAAGCTCCTATTTAACTGTCTTGCGTCAAGGAAGAGACAACCAGAGAGAGACGGGGAGGGGGGGAAGAGGAGGGGAAATGCCCCCACTGTTCACTTGGCATTCAGGTTATTGTATTTCTGTGAAGTGGAACAAGAAAAGGAATTATGTCTGCTCTGTCCCTTTGGGGCAGATGTGTCTAGAGGGCACAGCACCACAAATGCCATCGCTGTCGGAAACAGGAAAAGGGACTCCACACTCTGACACCTCAAAGTCTCCCAGGGTTTGGAGAGTGACAAGGTTGTGGTTAAAGCAGCTGCCATATGCAGGCACGCACGCATACAAATGTGCAGGAGAGGGCCTAACGCCCTGCAGCGATCTAAAAACAAAAGCCAGCTTCCTGAGCTGGGTATCAAATCTTCTGCCACTCCCTCCTTTTCTCTGGTGGAGAAGCTCAGCAACGGAAAGGAGCTCTGGCAACGTTTTTGCCTTCACAGCCTACTGAAAGGGACCGCTCTTCAGTGAACCTGCTTTATAAAAACAAGCAGGTGAAAGAATTGGACATCTAAAAGGTGGGGGGGGGGACAAGATGGTGTGACGGAGAGACGACGTCAGCTGAAATGCAATTAAGGGTGGACTTGCAATACAAAACTGGCACAATCTGCAGAATCAATACTCCGGCTGGGCCCTATGACAGATCCAATAAAAAGAAACTGATGGTTCCAGCCAGGGAAGGGGGGGGGTGTGGGATTAATTGTTCTGATTAATGATGCTCAATGTGTTATGACATATTCAACTTATATTCAACTCATGCTTAATTGGTGAAAGTTATTATCAGTAGGCTGCTGGAACAGGGGAGTTGCTTCAAAGAGAGATGCTTCAAAGAGAGTCAGGAATGTGGTCTTATCTGGAACTATGAGGTAACGGAATGAACTGATTTTAATGAACTGACTTTGTATTATTGTTGCTTGGCTGATATTGTGTAATCTTGCTTTTGCTAAATAAAAGAGTGCTTTGGACTTCGGTTCGGGGCATTTCATTTCAAGGAAAACCCTGTTTCCATGTCTCCTGATTTGCCGGGTTAGCCATTTAATTGCCTCAAGTGGTGACCCCCGACGTGATTCTTAAAGGATACGTCCGCTTTGTCCCCATCCTTCGCCAGGCATTGGCTTAAGCGCTTTCATCAGGTACACGGCTGGACCGCGTCTGATTCATCGTAAGTATGGGGAATGATCTATCTCAGGCTCAAGAAGAGCACGTCAGGGAATTGAAAGAGATAGTTAAGCGAAATTACTTTCAGTTTAACTCAGCTGGGAAAGCTCGGCAAGTTAAGGGAAAAGAGATTAAGGAACTTTTGAAATATGTATGGGAACATATGTCCTATTACCCTTTGTCAGGAAGTACGAAGGTGTCTACATGGAGAAAGATAGGCGAGGCCTTACACAATGCGCCTCGCGCCCCTGCACCCATACTCTGTACATGGCGTTCCCTAATTGAGGCATTGCAAATTCAAAATAATCCCTTATTGCAGCCCCTTCCTGACTCTGTCATTCACCCACCTCCCTATCAACCGGTTCTTGTTCAGCCAGCTGATACCACAGCGGTTCGTAATCATGGGCTGCTGCTCCCTCCTTCTGCCCCTGCTCTTAGTGAGCCTTCGCTAGCCCCTCGCGGAGTGAAAAATGCGGTGGACGCTGGATTTGAAAAGGCAATGGAGAATGGGGAGCTGTCTCCGGAGGAACTAATCAATCTTCCGGTCTCAGCTTTCCCTGTTGTTGTAGAAATGGATAGACTCGGAAATGAGGAACGTATCTGGCGTCCTTTAGAATTAAGAACTCTCCGGGAAATTACCACAGCAGTAAAAGATTATGGGTTAAAAAGTAAATATACAACTGCTTTGCTGGAAGCTTTGGCATTTGGTCGAATGATGATACCGGAGGATTGGAAAGCTTTGGCCAGAATGATCTTGTCCTCCGGCCAATATATTGTTTGGGATTTTCAATATAGACAACAGGCAATAGCTAGGGGAACAGCAAACATTACACCCGATCAGTTATATGGTGCTGATCAGTTTAGTACAGTTGAGTCACAACGTGATAACTTGGCAAATAATGTTTTCCCTATGATTAACCTTTGTGTGTTGGCTGCGTTTACTAAAGTAGATGAGGCTGGAGGTAGCTCCATTCGCAGTTTTGTTACCATTAAGCAGGGAAATGCTGAGCCATTTCAGGATTTTATTACTAAATTGAAAACTGCAATTGAAAGATCGGTGGATAATGATATGGCAGCCGCAGAATTACTCCAAAAATTAGCCGTAGAAAATGCTAATGCAGACTGTAAGGCTATTTTGAAGCCCTTGATAGCTACAGGACCGAAGGAAATTGCGCAGATGATTGAAGCTTGTGCTGCTGTAGGAAGCCAGCTCCATCAAATGGATGCCCTGGCTGCAGCAATGACTCGAGGAACCTTGCAAGGGAAGGGAAATTGTTTTAATTGTGGGAAGCCTGGTCACTTCAAGGCTCAGTGCCGGGCCCCTGGTGGTGGCCAACATCGAGGTCGTAAGGGACAACTAAGTAAGCCAAAAACAGTCTGTCCAAAATGCAAGAAGGGGTATCATTGGGCGAATCAGTGTCGTTCAATGTCACAACAAAAAAACTGACTCAGGGGGAGGTGGCAGAGCCCCCGGAAACAAATCCAGGAATAACTAAGGAACTCTGCCAAGATAAGTCTAATAGTGGTTGCTTAAGCCATAAACCTGCAACTGCTCATTCTGCGGGCATAGATTTGCCGCTTGCCACCCCATGTTCATTGACTTTTCCAGGTTTAATTGAAGTAGTTAGCACAGAAATGAAAGGGCCTCTGCCGGAAGGTACGGTTGGTTTGGTTTTACCACGATCATCGGCAGGGAAGAAAGGAGTTTTTGTAGTCCCAGGAGTGATAGATGCTGATTATGAAGGAATTATCAAGGTGCAGCTTCATGCAAATACTCCTGTTTCTCTACCTAAAGGGATGGCAGTGGCTCAGTTAATATTGCTGCCCTGTGTAACCCCCCCTGGAGATTCAGCTAGAATAAGGGGGGAGGGAGGTTTTGGATCCACTGATGAGAACAGTTTTGAGAGCTCTGTTTTAACAGTAACTAAACAGATAGCAGCTTATAAACCAATCATGACAATTTTACTCAATGGCAAACCTTTTTCTGGTTTGTTGGACACAGGAGCTGATGTCTCAGTCGTTCGGTCGGCTGAGTGGCCAAAGTTTTGGCCGTTAGTGGCTACTCCTGCTGTACGAGGTGTTGGTGGTCTCCAAGAGGCTCAGGTTAGCGAGAAATGGCTCACGGCTACGCTGAAGCAGGGGGGTGCAACAGCGAAAATTAAACCTATTGTCATGCAATTACATGTCAACTTGTGGGGAAGAGATTTGATGAGTCAGCTGAAAGCTGTCATTACAGTAGAGGATTGATAGTGGTGGAATTATGGAGACTCTTTTGAAATTACGTTTGTTATCCTCTGTCCCGGTGTGGACAGAGCAGTGGCCTTTATCCAGTGAAAAATTATATAATCTTCATCAATTAGTACAGGAACAGTTAGCAATTGGACATATTGAACCCTCCACTAGTCCATATAATAGCCCTGTGTTTGTTATTAAAAAGAAAAGTGGGAATTGGAGATTCTTACATGATTTAAGAAAAATTAATCAGATAATATTACCAATGGGCCCTCTTCAATGTGGTCTGCCCAATCCCAATCTGATCCCTAAGGACTGGGATTTAGTTGTTATAGATTTAAAAGATGCTTTTTTCACAATTCCTTTACATTATGATGATCGGAAGCTCTTTGCATTTACTGTCCCCGCTTTAAATAATGAAGCACCAACTAAGCGATATCAATGGAAGGTCCTTCCTCAGGGCATGCTAAATAGTCCTACTATGTGTCAAATGTATGTGTCTCTGGCGTTGTCACCCTTCCGTAAGGCACGGCCAGGGTGGAAAGTTATTCATTACATGGATGATATTTTGGTGGCCGCTCCTGGCCCGGAAGGGACCGTAGCACAGTCAATGGCTCTTTTAATAAAACATTTATCTAGGTATGGACTTTGTGTAAGCTCAGAAAAAATTCAAACTCATAGTCCTTTTAAATATTTAGGCCACAAGTTGACAGCAGCTCACTCCACGCCTATGATGGCAAAATTTGATTTACCACCAGTGTTTACGTTAGTAGAACTACAAAAGTGGTTAGGAAATATTAATTGGGTAAGACCTTATTGCAATCTTTCTACCCAGGAATTAAGCCCTTTGTTTGATGCCCTGCGTCAAGGAAAAAATCCTGCTGATCCAATATCCCTTAGTCAGAAACAGTTAGAAGTTGTTCGGTTGGTTGAGTGTCGGCTGACTGAGCAATGGACAGATAGATGTCAGGAAAATGCCCCTCCTCATTTAGCGTTATTGCCTGGTCGATTGCCTACTGGTGTGATTTTACAGATAACGTCAGAAAAAACCTTGCTTCTTGAGTGGCTGCACTTAGGCCATGTTGGGAAAAAATCTGTCTCCACAGGAGAAGATACCTTATCCACTTTGATTTTAAGGGGTCGATTCCGATGCCTTAAATTAATGGGCATTGAACCTATTATTATTTATGTTCCTTTTCGGCTTCACTTATGGGAAAAACTCTTGGCTACCTCTGAGCTACTTCAATTGTCTTTAGCAAATTGGCAAGGTACTTTTGCTTATCATTTACCATCAGATCATAGATTGTCCATTGTCACCAATACACATATAATTTTGGAAGAAGTTCGCTGCTCTTTTCCTCTCCCAGATGCTTTGACCTTATTTGTGGATGGAGGAAAAACATATGGTGCGTGCGTATGGAAACTAAACGAGAAGTGGCATACGAAAATTACCCCCCCTCAAAAATCAGCTCAACGAGCAGAATTGGCCGCTGCTATGTTGGCTTTTCAAACTTTTCCTGACACGCCATTTAATCTAATTGTGGATAGTCAATATGTTTACAACTTAACTATCTGCCTCACAGGGGCATATGTATCCCCAGGAACGGAGGAAGGGCTACTTGCTCTTTTCTTATCGTACCAACAAATTTTAGAACAGCGTAAATGTCCTTATTTTGTTGGGCATATGCGTAGTCATTCCAATTTACCTGGAATCCTTGCTGAAGGAAACCAGCGAGCTGATGCCTCCACACGCGTGGAGCACTTACATTTATCTAAAACAACTCCGTGGGACAGCCATTCTTACTTCCATCAAGGGGCAAAAGCCCTTATCAAACAATTTGGCCTCTCAGCTACAGAAGCTGCTGCAATTGTCCAGCAATGTCCTACCTGTAGTAAAATTGCTACAGCTATACCCATGGGAGTAAACCCTAGGGGTTTGCACCGTAATGCCCTTTGGCAAATGGATGTCACGCAGTATCCCTCCTTTGCCCCGTGGAAATATCTACATGTTAGTATTGACACATTTTCTGGGTTTATTATGGCTACCCCACAAAGGGGGGAGACTGTTAAGCATGTCATTAATCATTGTCTCCGCACTTTTGCCTCCTCAGGGCCACCTAAGGAGCTAAAAACAGATAATGGTCCTGCCTATACTAGTTCAAACTTTGCTCAATTTTGTGATCGTTGGTCAATTTGTCATAAATTTGGCATTCCCTATAACTCGCAAGGACAGGCAATTTGCGAGCGAGCAAATGGCACTTTAAAACGCATGCTCGAAAAATTTAAACAACAACAAAGGGGGAATTCCCCGGGACTTCCGGGAATACAAGACACTCTTAATATTGCTTTATATTCTTTAAATTTTCTAACTCCCACCGGCTCGCCTCCAGCTACAGCGGCAGACCGGTTTTTCCCTTCTTCTGTTTCTTCCACAGAAAATCGCCCTCTGGTCTGGGCTCGGTTTCTCCCAGACCCTACGTGGTGCGGCCCATTTAAACTTATTACGTGGGGCCGCGGATATGCTGCAGTGGAAAATGAAAATGGTGTTCGTTGGGTGCCTGGCCGCTGTGTTCGCCCTTACCACCCAAAACCTTGTGGGCCGGATCAAAAGACCCGGGATGCTGGGAACGGAGATATGGCGGAAAAATGTATTCCTGAACGATCTGGCGAGGACAGCGAAAGACCTCAATCTGACTAGATGTTGGCTGTGCATGCATATCCCGGGCACCTCTCGTGGGGGACTACCTTTGCATGCCATCCCACTTAATGATTCTGGGTGGAACGATAACTCAACAATTTACAATATATCTCACGTTTCTTTTAATTCTACCCCGGCTGTGGACATAGTACTTTTTGAAGCTGCTTTGGTTTGTTTTAATCGATCAAATGATACCAACATGGGAGATTACCAGCTGTGCAATCAAACCGTTATGTGGAATAATAGTGATGGTTTTTGTAATGCCTTTAAGGACACAATTAAATTTGCATGTCAGCAAGTAGCACTTCTTCAGACATTAGCAGAGATGACATCCGCTCAACAGGTGGAATGGTCTGGTCCAATTTGGTTTCTGTGTGGCACTAAAGCATATAAACATTTACCAAAAGCTTGGTCTGGTGTTTGCACCATGGGTTATGTGATTCCTGCTATCTATAAGACTGATGTATTACCTGCTGGTCGACTGCGAAATCGTCGGGATGTTGAAGCTAGCCCGATTGGTTTCCATTGGGACACTCAGCTCAGTCGTGGAATACTACCACCTTTGGGTGTGGCTATGAACTACCGTGATTTACATTTACTCAATAACTGGACTATGGCTATGTTTAATGAAACTATCTTTGCTTTGAAACTGGTTAATCAGGAACTTTCAGAAGTACGAAAAGTAGCTTTGCAAAATCGTTATGCTTTAGATATTATTCTGGCTTCTAAAGGAGGGGTTTGTGCTTTATTACATTCACATTGTTGTATATATATCCATGATAATGAACTCAATATTTCTCACACAGTACACACTATGGAAGAAATGATTGCTCAGAATCCTTTGGTAGGGACTGGTTCTGGTACCGTAGACATATGGGGAGCCATGTGGTCCTGGCTGCCGGATGGGTCTTGGATCCGAAGGATGGCTATGTCAATCATCTTGATACTGGTTGCTCTAGTAAGTGTTTGCTGTTGTATTCAATGCCTGCCTTCTCTAATAGGTATGGCTAAAGGACTTTTTCACGTTAAGCAAGAAATACATGTTACTACTTATTATGCTCGTGATGGTCATGAAATAGAAAAGGGGGAGATGTGGGATTAATTGTTCTGATTAATGATGCTCAATGTGTTATGACATATTCAACTTATATTCAACTCATGCTTAATTGGTGAAAGTTATTATCAGTAGGCTGCTGGAACAGGGGAGTTGCTTCAAAGAGAGATGCTTCAAAGAGAGTCAGGAATGTGGTCTTATCTGGAACTATGAGGTAACGGAATGAACTGATTTTAATGAACTGACTTTGTATTATTGTTGCTTGGCTGATATTGTGTAATCTTGCTTTTGCTAAATAAAAGAGTGCTTTGGACTTCGGTTCGGGGCATTTCATTTCAAGGAAAACCCTGTTTCCATGTCTCCTGATTTGCCGGGTTAGCCATTTAATTGCCTCAGGGGGGTGGAGGGCAAGCCATATATATATTTTAAAGTGGTGCGTAGACAATATTGCACCTCCGTTTCCTTTACCTATGATTTTGGTGCCGGTATTTGGGAAACATTTATGTTAATTATTGCCATTCTAGTCCATTAAGGAGATTAAAGACGATTTAATTATCTGTCCTGTTTGGGACAAAGGAGGCACCTGCCCAATTAAGCTGCAAAATCTCAAAGATCCATCAATATGTATATTACAGTTAAGGAAAGGGATGCTTCCCCCATAAATATATAATTAACATATTAGCAAACCTGAGTAGTGGAGGGAGGGAGGGAGAGGGATCCTGTTAAAAATGGAGGGTTGTATTAAGTTGCATATCAGGTTGGTAAAATGCCTTCACAGCCTAGTAGCAGGTTAGCAAAATTATTAGTGAGGGCTGGTAAGATTGTATGTCGGAAGACATTCTGGCCAGGCTCTGTGCATTCTGCCTGACATATGCTCAAAGTTTCAAAAACTATTTAAACAATCTCTCTATCTTAAATATAGCAAGTGCACCAGGGTGGTATTCAGCAGGTTCTGACCAGTTCTGGAGAACTGGTAGAGGAAATTTTGAGTAGTTCGGAGTAGTAGCAAATACCACCTCTGACTGGAGATTTTATGGTATCTTTCCCTTGCCATGCCCACCAAGCCACGTCCACAGAACCGGTAGTAAAAAAAAAATTAAATCCCACTACTGCATAGCACTTAGGCTTACATGCCTCTTCACAGTGCTTTACAGCCCTCTCTAAGCAGTTTACAGAGACAGCATATTGTCCCCAACAATCTGGGTCCTCATTTGACTCACCTTGGAAGGATGGAAAGCTGAGTCAACCTTGAGCCTGGTGAGATTCGATCTGCCAAATTGCAGGCAGCCAGTGATCAGCAGAAGTAGGAATGTGTGTGTGTGTGTGTGTGTGTGTGTGTGTGCATTCCCTCGTAATAGAGTAGCAGCAAAAATCAGTTTTGTGTGATTGGGAATCCAAGGCAAAATCTGCTTTTTTCAATATTTAGCTTGTATTAAACGGTGATTGAAGGAGAACAAAATCTGTTTTGTTAATTGCTGCAGAGAGATCCGAGCCCCTGGAATGAGTTATTTGTCCTCCTGACATCCTTGGATAAAGCCCAAAGAGATTTCCAGGTGTTATTACTAAATTGTAATTTGTAATGTGAAAGAAGGCAGAATTAATAAATGTGCAATAGACAGAAGTCACCCTAATTATCCTTCAATGGAAATGGAATGAACTTCAATTCAGTAGCTGCCCTGGACCCACCCAACATTTTTCTAAGTGTCTTCCCAGTTCCAACTTAAATCAAATAAGAAAAATGGTCCATTCCATTTTATCTAAAATAGTAGCCATCTTTTTTGTTTTGTTTCATCTATAAAGTGTTTCAATTGCCTTTTCCATACCATTGATAAAAATATTATATGGCATAGAAACGTACCCATTAATGAGAACTCTGCATGCAGTCATTCAGCCAAAGATGACACAATTTAATGTTCATATAATCTAGCCTAGTGGTTCTTAAATGATTGGACACTCCTTTTCTCAGTCTCATATAATATAAGTACCCCTACAAAAAATTAGAAAAAATAAGAACCCAATCAGACTCTGTATTTTTAAAAAGACATGTCAGTGACAATAGTCTGGATCTTCAACTTTCTCTCTCACACAAAAGTACAATGGATTTTTCATCCTATTTATTGGAAATTCAATTTCTCCAGGATACACTTGATTTATTCACTTGGATAATTACCTCCAGCTTAAAAACCACTGACCTAGCCCATATTTTACCATTTTAAGAAGGAAATTAGCATGGGAGACTCGGCTTAAGATTTTCCTGACATTCAGTTACATTAGGTTTGCAGCATTCCAATAATCTACTAAAATAGTAATTCCATCAAATATGTAGGTGAAATTAGTCTGTCAAGCTTTGTTTGCAACTGTCTCATAATGGTTCTTGCTACTTACTGTGCTCTCCCACTCATGTGCACACATACACCCCTCAGGTGTCAGGAATTTTTATTAAGATTTCAGAGCCTGAATCGGTATTCCTCAGCAATTTCCTATGCTGGCACCAGTTCAACCTCAATGAGTTCCACAGGCTACTCAAATGAAGCCAACACTAGTCTTCAAGGCAAAGACAAGTTCAATCTAGAAGGCAAAAACAAATTCCCAAGTCAAAGGCAAGTTTCAAAGCAAAGGCAAATCCACAGCCAAAGGCAACAACCGATCCAAAGTTCAAGGCAAAAACACGCAGCAAGAAAACAAACACATTGTTCCCAACATTGCCTCCATCTATCTGCTTTGTTAAATAGACAGCTTCTGGTGCAGCCCATCAAGAAGAGCAAGGCTTTCTCCTCATGAGTAATCTGGCTGTCCTTCTCTGCTCCTGCCTTTTTTCTGCCCTACGTGTTCTTGGATCAAGTGCAGAAGGCAGTTCCTCTTCCTCATCACTGACTGGCTGCATATGCATGCTTTCCCCACCTGAAGCCTCAGGGCTGTCCTGCTGCAACTGTGCTTCAGCCAAATCCCTCTCAGAGGATTGCTTGGAGCTATAAACCGACCCCCTTCCAGACGTGCATGGAACTGGTTCATCCTCCTCCAAGCTGATATCTGGAGAAGTATTTGGGGAAGCATCCGAGGGAGTGTATCACATGTGATATGCTTGTCTAAGTGCTCACAAACATATTATTTGAATCTGTTTGCCTGGTACAGGTGTCAAACCTAGCCCATAAGCTGGCAAATCTTCCATCTTGCTTACTCATGAGAGAACACAAAAATTGGCATCCTAATCAGCATTCTGCCCCTATGTCATTATTTCATTGCATTTGCTTTACAATTAAAAACATCTCAATTCATTCAGTTTTAAAGGATTAGTGAAATAATACCTTCAACAAAGAGGAAGAGCAATCCAGGGTTTGTTTTTTAAGCATTGTGTAATAAGGGATAGGGACGCAGTGGCTCAGAGGCTAAGATGCTGAGCTTGTTGACTGAAAGGTCAGCAGCTCAGCAGTTTGAATCCCTAGCACCATGTAACGGAGTGAGTTCCCATTACTTGTCCCATCTAGCAGTTTGAAAGCAAGTTAAAAATGCAAGTAGAAAAATAGGGACCACTTTGGTGGGAAGGTAAACAGCGTTCCATGCACCTTTGGCATTTAGTCATGCCAGCAGAGACCACAGAGACGCCTTTGGACAGTGCTGGCTCTTCAGCTTTGAAACAGAGATGAGCACTGCCCCCTAGAGTTGGAAACAACTAGCACATATGTCCAAGGGGAACCTTTACCTTTTAATAAGGACAAGGCACCCAAAGAAATTAGCCAAGGAATCAGAAAACATGTTTATTCATCAAATACTTTTTGTCCATGCAATGCTCAAAACATTTTACATCTATTAAACAGGCAGATTATAAAAGGTAAATGTGAAAAACAAGACAAAATTAAATTCAGTATAATTACCATCAACATTGATTCAACTAACAATAGTTTGATGGAGGGAAAAAAGTTTTTTTTCAATTGCCTACAGTTGGTGAGAGTGAGAGCTACACAGAAGAAGGGCCTCTCTTGAATACTAGACTTCCTGTTAATGTCAAGCACTGGAACCAGGATGACAGCATGACATGATCAGAGTTACTTCTTCTAAACTGCCATCTTATTTGCAAGAATCCTGCCAGACTGACTGCATTTTCTTGGGAAAAGCCAAATAAGGACTTCACGGATGATAGGATGGGGTGGGATGGGATTGTCAGGTCTGCATTGCTTCCTGTCCTGCAAAGATTCTAAATTTGTCAGTGTCTTCATTCCTCTCCCCATTCTATCTGGAGATTTCACCACAATGAATCTATCTGAGATAGTTCTTCAGGTGATCAGTGCCCAGGATTGTAAAAGCATCAACATTAAACTAGGCTTGAAAGACAACAATCCAACCAGGGGTGGGATTCTACCGGTTTGAACTGGTTCAAGTGAACTGATAATTCCAGTGATCATTTGGCACTGCCCACCTGCCTCTGCTCTTTCCTGTGCTTTATTTCCTTGTTTTGGAGCAAAGCTGATTCATGTGGCAGAGCAGTTTGGCCGCGCCTCAGCTGTTTTACTTATCGGGGTGGCAGTAGAAGGTAAGTATTATAGCTGAAAATGGATTTCTTTAAATGGTCTGCACACACACAAAGCACACAATCACTGAACCGGTTGTTACACTGGTCAAATCACACCACTGAATCCAACAATACAGATCAGTACAGATACATATAATCACTACATTTTGCATTAGTGGGCAGCCTAGCAATCACATTTTGCATTGAGTATCAATTATCAACTTGCATTAACTATCAGGCACTTTTCAAAGGTAGCCTTGCATAAAGTCTATTTGAGAACACCAAGATATGGTGTTCCTGCAGAATACATAAGTACTAGCAAGCGCACTAGGCATTGTTTTGCAAATATGCTCCTTGCCACAGCCATCATCTACAAATCCAGTGGTTATTAGATAACCGGGACCCAAATAGCACTTCCAAATGATAAATCTGATTTTTCTGGTTGAACTGCAGCCCCACTCAAAAGAAGAATCACCCCATTCCTTTAATCTTATTTACAGCACCTTCTCCTGCTTTGGATTGAAGTCAACTTCCTCTCCTTCCTCCAGCCTACATGAAGTGCATGTTGCCACCTTCACAGTTCTGGCATTAGTGCTATCAGATCACCTTTGCCATATTTATTCCTGGCAACTTTTTTTTATAACATGCCTCAACTGCCTATAGCTAAAGGCTAAGTTGCAGAAAAACTGTCATAACATAAGAACACAGTGGTAATCCTGGATTAGTTCAGATGCTATGTACAAAAGAGACCTAAGTAAAATGGCAGCAATTTCCAAGATATTCTTAAGAGTTGGGTGTTGTTGTTTTTTTTCTATTAAGCTGAATGGAGTTGTTAGTGGTGGTAAATTATCACGTAGATTTTCAGCAGCACATGCTTCTGTGCTAACCCCCCCCCTTCTTAAAAAAAACAGATGAGTATGTCTCTCGGTAACTTATAACTAGACATTTGCTCTGTACCATCCAAGTTGAAAACGGAATACAAATTAAAACTAATCAACTTTTAATTGTGGCAATTGCTACCACTTCTGGGGGGAAAATGGAGCAATCAGTGCAATCATTCCTATAAATAAATTGCAAATGAAATAAAATGTTTGTAGGCTCTGGGGATGAAAAGATCAGAGATCTAGAGATAAGCCCAGCTGCTAAGCCTAAGAGGACTTGGGGTTTTTTTTGTATTTGAAGGAGATGAATCATGCACACTTATCTGGGGTCATTCTGCTTCACAGGATTCCAGTTTCCTTTTAATTTATTTTCAGAGGCTTTAATTCAAGAAATTAAACCGGAAGCTGGCATCCTCTGAAGAGAACTTGTATGTTTATCATAAACTTAGTTTACAATGTTGTCTTTGTAAACTCTTAGAGAATAAACATAAGGAATGGGACACAATCTGCTGCTTTGTTTGAAAGTGTGGAGGGGGTAATAAACTGGGGTAGTAATGGGCATTTATGTATTTCATTTCATTTGCAAGTAGTCCTTGACTTATGATCACAGCTGGAACTAGACTTTCTGTTGCTGAGCAAGAGTGTTGCATAGTGAGTTTATGACCTTTACTGCCGCAGAATTGGATCTCATCACCGTAACACTGCATATACATGTGTCATGGCTGGTGAATTGTGTGGTTTTGAGTAGAACTTTCCCACTGAGGGATTGTCCAGAGCAGGGATCTCCAACCTTGGTAACTTTAAGACTTGTGGACTTCAACTTCCAGATTCTTCAGCCAGCAAAACTGGCTGAGAAACTCTAGGAGTTGAAGTCCACAAGTCTTAAAGTTGCCAAGGTTGGAGAGCCCTGGTCCAGAGAGTTTATTTAGGATATGCTACCCATTGTTTTTTTTTCATCTGTGACCGCCAACTTGGTTTATTCAATTTTCAACCTTGAACTTTCCTTTGCCGATTTTCTTCTCTTGATATGATCCTATTTTCCCCCCTTCTGATTTTGGAAAGTTATTTTGCTTACAGTTAGACAGAATCCTGCTGCCCCTTTATATACATTCTTTCTAAAACCTAGCTGCTAATTAGATTCTGAAAGTTAAAAGTAAGGGAATGTAACACCATATGAGATATCTTCCTTAACTCTGCAGTAATTATTGTGAAATATTACAATGTTGGCACAAAAATACTCTTTAAAATGCACTTTCCTCTCTCTCTCTCTCTCTTATATGTCGAGATGATATTCAAGAAGGGCTCTTAGAACTTTATTGTGAATCTTGTCATCTCTGATCCAAATGACTTTTAAGATAGTTACCTCTTAATTGTGTTATGAAATCATAGCAAATTAAGATGTTATTTAAGAGGTAGTGGAAACACTTTAGTTGCAATGATTTTTAAAAAACATTTTCCTGGTAAATAATTTCATGGGAAGTCCATGATGAAATAGATAACCAATCATTGATCATGTTAGATGATAAGCTGTTTCGGTTTGCTAAAGGAAATAATATTGTCTTTGTAACTAAGGTCAGACAGAGTGAAGTTGTTTTGCCTTAGGCAATAGATGATCACAGAAGCTGGACTTTTCAACCAGCCAAGTTTAATGCTAATCCTTTACTTGATGTTACCAGCTGTCTTTTTTTCCAATGAAAAATGGGTAGCATGGCCTAAATAAACCCTCTGGACAAACTCTCAGAGGGATAGTTCTACCCAAAATGACATACTTCACCAGCCAAGACACATGTATATGCAGTATTACGGTGATGAGATGCAGGTACGTAATGTTGCTGTAGCTGCCTTATATTCTGTATTGTAATACCCAGCAGACACATCCTAAATACATGTAGTCCTCAACTTACAACCACAATTGAGCCCAACATTTCTGTTATTAAGTGAGACATTTATTACATGAGTTTTGCCTGATTGCAACCACCTTTCTTGCCATCGTTGTTAAGAGAATCACTGCAGATGATAAGTTAGTAACAGATTCACTTAACGTTAAGTGAATCTGGCTTCTCCATTGTCTTTGCTTATCAGGAGGACTCAAAAGGGGACTTCGGGACACAGCAGTGGTCATACATATGAATCAGTTGCCAAGCATCTGGATTCGATCACATGATCATGGGGATGCGGCACAGGTTGTAACTTGTCAGAGTATATTCATGAACTGGAATAGACTTGGTAACAAGGTCAGCCAATGTTGTGGTTAGATGGCAGCAATGAGGCGGATGTTCCCGTAGAGCCTGTACTAGGCATGAATAAGAGCGGGATGATTCATGGAAGAGCAGCATAGGAGACAAGGGAGTAAGAATGCTAATTAATGGCCCCTCCCACTAGGGAATATAAGCCTGGTTGCAAACAGTTTTTGCCTTTGCAGAAGGCAAAAAGCGTTTGAAGGATTCAATGCGATGATAACAGACTCTGATTTATTGGAAGGTTTTTCTAATTGGACTACTTGGCTGCAAGCCATCTGTTAACTACAAAGAGGTATTTGTAGAGTAAAGCTGTGGACATTTCAGTTTTTGAGTTTGTTTTTTCTCTCAGGGAATTCGGCTGGGTCAGAACAGCCAATGAATAGACATAGCAACTAAATCAACCAGATAGCAACTAGATAGTTTCAGTTTCCAAACTGTCCTCATTGGCTGATTTAGTTTCCAGCCTAGGCTGGAAACTGAAACTAAAAATAGCCTAGGCGTGGCTCTATAATAAGCTCTGCAATTCTGCAGCTATGTTGAGCTCTGAGTCTATCTATTGAAAATGAAATTGCTTCTGTCCTCTTGCTTGCTTGCTGAACTAAAGTAAAAGAGAAACTAACTTGCTTGCTTGCTGAAGACTGGAGCTCTGCTCTGAAGTTACTTGCAACATGTTTCTCTTTGAATTTGCTCCATGTTGGAGAAATCTACAGCTGGTTTGTAAAATTTACTTATTTTATTTATAAAGACATTAAATGAAGCATCAACCATCTGTGTTTATTTTTCTGGCGCTGAATTAATGCTGCAAAACTCTGAACATAATTCTTAAAAAGGGTAATTAATCACTTTTTTTTCAGTGCCGTTGTACCTTTGAATGGTCACTAAACGAACTGTTATAAGTTGAGGACTACCTGCAAGCAAAGCCTGCCACTGCGTTCACACAACCTGCCCTGCATTTCTAAGCTAACCTGGTACACTGGAGGCTTCTGATATTGGTATTGAAGTAAGGCCCCGCTGCCGAACTTCTTCATGTAGAATTTCTGGAAATCATGTTCTTCATCTAAAGGCCCCAATGTAGCATCTCCTAGTTGGAAGTCCATCTGGCCATTTAATAAGACACTTGAAGACAATTCTGCCTGTACAACGAACAATAGACTGAAAGTAAGCCAAAGCACTGCTATGATAAAATATTCTATTTGGCACAGGAAAAGGGTCTGATACTCCCGTTCTCAGTGAGCTGCTCCGAGCATCCAGAGATTGGGAAGTGCTTAGTCTCTGGTTTTGATAGGCTGAGCTTAATTGATAGGATGCTGGTTCCTCCTCCATCTCTCTCCTAGCGTCCCCCAGTTTTGGCGAAGATGAGGTAATATAGCCCCCGCCCTTGCCAAGTGCAAGAACCCAATGACTGAAAAAACATTAAATAAAGGATCGTTGATCAGAGCAGATGCAAACAGATGGAAAGAAATGGGTGGGGCTGGATGCTCGTTGCAGCTCACTGAGAATCGGCGTATCAGGTGAGTACCAACGCCCTTTCTCCATGGAGCTGCTCTGAGCATCCAGAGATTGGGACATACCAAATCTTGGCCTGTCCTAAGGGAGGGTCCCCGTCTGATCCGAGACTCCTTCCCTGTTCGAATGTACCTGTTGTAACACCCTCCTGCCAAACGAAGCCTCCGCAGAGGCAAACACGTCAATTTTGTAGTGCCTGATGAAAGGCGAAGGAGAAACCCATGTAGCTGCCCTACATATCGCAGTTATAGGAGCCTGGGTAGCCCAGGCCACCGAAGTTGCTGCGCTCCTTGTGGAATGCATTTTGATACCACTAGGTACTGCCAGTGAGTGAGCTTCATAAGCCTTAGATATCATGGCTTTCAACCATCTACCTATAGTTGATGGGGAGACTTTTTGCCCCTGAGTAGCTGGCTGAAAAGACACAAAAAGGGCCTCCGACTTCCTGAAGGGAGCTGTTCGATGGAGGTAGATGCGAATTGCCCTGCGAACATCCAGATGATGCCAGCAGTGTTCTAGGCCCTGAGCAGGCTTAGGACAAAAATCAGGAAGAATCAGTTCCTGAGCCCTGTGAAAGGCTGAATTGACCTTTGGTACAAATGTGGGATCCGGACGAAGGACCACTCTATCTGCATGGAAAATACACAGATCTTTGCATGCCGATAAAGCCGCTATTTCTGAGATACGTCTTGCAGATGTAATAGCCACTAGAAAAACTTCTAGTACTTCTTACTTACTTTGTAAGTAAGAAGATGGAGGTTTGTAGATCTCAGAGGCTCAATAGACCTTTGGTGAGAGGTCCCAAGTGGGATAACGATGTATTGTTGGAGGATATAAATTCACAGTGTCCTTTAAAAAACTCCGTATGCAGGGGTGATGGGAAATGGAAGCGAAACCTTCCCAGCTCACCACCAAAGCGATGGCTGCCACCTGCCGATTTAAGATATTGGGAGAAAGACCCCTGTCTAACCCATCCTGGAGAAACTCTAACATCTGAGCCACTGGCGGTGAACACGGGTCTATTTTGAACTTGTTACACCATTTGTGAAAGGCCAACCACGTAGTATTATATATACGGTTCATGGAAGGACGTCGAGCCACCTGAATGGTATGTATTACCCTAGCTGAGAACCGTTCTTGACTTAGATGTTGCCGCTCAACCTCCAGACAGTTAGTTGCAACCATTGAGGTTCGGGATGTTGAATTGGCCCTTGGGAAAGGCTCACTTTGTGCGGTGGAATCTTCCAAGGGTTGTCTGTGGACAATCTCTTGAGATCTGCGAACCATGGCCTTCTGGGCCAGTGCGGGGCCAGGAGAATCAGTTCCGCCTTCTCCTCTAACATCTTCCTGATCACCCTGGAGATCAGAGGCAGAGGCAGAAACGCGTAGAGCAGAGCCTTCGGCCACTGACAACGGAGGGCATTGAAGTCCTCCAACCCCTGTGACGGAAACCTCGAAATGAATCTGGGGAGCTGTGCGTTTTGGGGAGAGGCAAACAGATCCACCATCGGAAGACCAAACTTTTGAGTTATCTCCTGGAAGAGATCCAGATGTAGACGCCATTCCGAATGATCGATGGTGGCCCTGTTCAACCAGTCTGCCTTTGTGATGGTGGCTCCCAAAATATTCTCCACTGTGATGGAGCCCAAATTCCTTTCCGCCCAGTGAAAGAATCTCTCTGCCTTCTCCATGAGCTGTTTCAAGTGAGTACCCCCTTGCCTGTTGAGATGTGCCTTCGTAGCAACGTTGTCTGTGAGTATCAGAACATGACCTTTGTGAATGTGAGGAAGTAAACTGCAAAGGGCCATGAAAACTGATCTGAGCTCCAAGCAATTGATGTTTTTCAAACGCTCTGCCACTGACCAAAGTCCTTGAAGAGATATGGTCCGGAAATGGGCCCCCCATCTGGACAGACTGGCGTCTGTAGTAATAGTGAGTCTGTGGGGTTCCTTGAGAAGGCATCCGCTGTTGATTTTCGGCACGGTCCACCAGTGCAGCGATAGACGGACTTTCGCTGGGACCAAAACCTCTTGTCTGGAATTGCTTCGCCCTGATCTTTGGTAGGGAAGCAAGAACCATTGTAGCGGTCTAGCATGGAAACGAGCCCAAGGAACAATAGCAATAGTAGAAATCATTTTTCCAAGAAGACTTGAAAGGTCCGCTAGGGGAACTCGCTTCAGGGTCCTAACTTGTAGAGCCAGTGTCTTGATACTTTCCAAACGCTCTGGGGATAGAAATACCCATCCCAAAACAGTGTCAATAATAGCCCCTAAGTGAGCCAACCGAGTAGAAGGAACTAAATGGCTCTTAGCCCAATTAACTGAAAAACCATGTGACTGGAGAACTTGCAATGTGGTTTGCACATCCAATTTCACCTGTTCATAGGAGGACGACAAGATCTGAATGTCCTCCAGATAACAGTGTAGTCTAATGCCGAAGCCCCGTAAATGAGCAGCTACTGCTGCCAGGACTTTCGTAAACGTCCTAGGGGCTGACGCCAACCCAAAGGGCAAGGACACATACTCAAAATATCTGTTGTCATAACAAAATCTGAGAAATTTGAAATGAGAAGGACGAATTGGAATGTGCAAATAGGCCTCCATCAAATCTATGGAGGATAAAAAATCTCCCTCCCTTATCCCTAGGAGAATAGATTGCAAGGTACTCATTTTAAACCTATGATAAACAAGGGAGCGGTTTAGCTGTTTTAAATCCAAAATGGCTTTCCAGCCCTCTGAAATCTTGGGCACTACAAATAGAAGGGAATAGAAACCCTGACCCTGTTGATCCCTAGGTACCAGTTGGATAGCTTTAATGTCTAACAAATGATTAATTGCTTCCTCCATCAAGACCCTCTTATCCCTGGAAAGAGGACATGGCATAAAAAAATTTGGGGGAGTGGAAGCAAACTCCAGAGCCAGACCAAATCAAATGGTGTCCCGAACCCAGGAATCTGATGTGGAGGAATCCCAATTGTTGGCGAAAAATTTTAAACGACCCCCAATTGGAACTGGATCACCTGAGCTATCTTGGGCGATGAAACCCCTTGGTTCTGGAACCCCTGAAGGATCTCTTCCCTTGGCCTCCCCTACGAAATCTGTCACCAAATTCTTGGCCTTCCATTTGTTGGGCACCCCTAGAATCTGATACCCTCTGGAATCTGGTCGTGAATGACCCTCTATAGTAGGAACGAAAGGAACTCCTCCAAAAGGACTGGTAGGATCTAGTGTCTGACCGCCTTAAAAGGGAGGGGAGGATTTTCTTATTGTTCCTAGTTTCTATCAATAGCAGCGCCAAACAACTTTTCATTTGAAATTGGGGAGGAAGCAAGCTTCCATTTATGTTTAGAGTCGGCCTGCCAATTCTTTAGCCAGAGAAGTCTTCAAGCCGTAACCTGTGAAGCCATGGCTCAAGCAGAAAATTTGACAGAATTAAAGGTGGCATCCGCAGAAAACTCTGCCACCACAATCAGTTTGGCAATGTCCTGATGCACCCTGATGTTGGAGCTTGGGATCGTATCCCTGAGATGACGAAGCCATCTAAGAGAAGTTCTAGTAAAAAATGATGCGGCAGTAGCCGCTCTGATGGCCCATGCATCAGATTGATGACTCTTTCTAAGAGCTATCTCAATTTTCTTGTCCTCTGTTTTAAGCGCATCCTCTGATTCTGTGGGAATTGTTGAGGGGGATGCCAAGGCTACAATGGGATCATCTACAATAGGAGTATTCAGGTGATTTGTGAACTCTGAAGCCAAATTAAAAAAATATATATCAAAATTTGTGGGCGGTGGGTACAGTGCAGCTGCAGACCACTGCTTTTGCTGGAGGTCCAAAAACATTTGTGGGACTGGTATGACTTCAACTTCACTCACAGGCTGGGAGAAAACCAAATCCTCTGACTGCTCCTCGGATGGTTGGGGAGCAGATGGGGACTTGTCCAAGCGGGCAGTATTTTTTGCCTTGTATAATAGGGATTTAAAAAGTTGTGGATGGAAAAGACCAGTAAAAGTGGGTTGGTCAGGTTTGATATCCTCATCATCAGACATGCCTCTTTCTGGTGATCTCTCTTCCAGGGGAATTTTGCTATCTTGAAGTGAAACAGCATCTAACTGTTCCATATGTACATCTCCTTCAACTTCGTCCTGACTAAGTCGAGAAGGAGCATGCAAAAACAAGGAAGGCAAGAGGTACCTGGACGTAATGAGGATCCGTTCTGCCTAAAGAACGTATGGAATGGGCGTCAAGATCTGGAGATGGCGTCTATCTGGTCCTTGATTGTTGTAGACCTGCAGCGATACTCCTACTGATCGCTACCTCCATCCAAGACCTCAAGGATTCTGGAACCTCCTCTGGAAGAATTTCTTCCCGATGTAGCCCAGCCACTGTAGGTGTGAAGGTTGCTTCAGGGGCTCTTCTTGGGACCTGAGAATGACTGGGAGCTGTGGTACTAGGTGAACGAGATGGTAAAGATAAATCTAACGGACTGGGCATATCCTGAGCCTGAGTTTGAGTAAATATGTTAGCAGGGATGGAAACTCTCCCTCTATCTCTGGAGTGTTTCTCAATCTGTCTTTCTAAAGCCCTTTGACGCCTAGAGGCGTCTTTATCCGCCGCCTTTGAAGAATCCTTGGTCCTTTTGGACTTGTCTTGGGTTCATGGTGTAGGTTCCCCTCTGCTTGCCATTGTTAAATACCAGAAATAACTCTTTATTACCCAGAGTATAGATATGAACTTATGGGTTTAAATGGACTATTGGCATGTCCGGACTCCTGTACCTCACCAGGAACAGAAAGCCCAATAAATATATTTCTCCCCTTTTTTTATATTTTTATGTTTATGTTTATTTTGTTTTTTAAAATATATATAGAAAAATTAACTATTTAATTAACTATTTAATTTTTTCCAATCAAAAAAAGGACCAAATGGAGAACTTATATATATCATATATAAATAAATATCATATATATATAAATATGAATAGGGCCACTATATTTGAGAAGCTCTGAACAATAATACTACAAGCCTCAGGCACGAGTAAATTGTTTAGACTGTGAGGGTAGCCAACAAGGTTAATACAAAAGAACAACTCCCAAACTGGAGTTAAAGGGAGAAAATTTCTTTCTGCAGCCTCTTCCCAACCCGGGAAGTAAGGAAATAATAATACCCTCTCACAGGGACCCGGCCTGATATGAGTGAGGCCTTCACTTGCAACATGATGAGGTCCGGCTGTAGGAAACACGCGCACAAAAATGGTGGACTGTCCCCAGAAATGGCACAGATATAATTAAGACACCAAAACTGCAGCGCGATAACTCGCTGTTATAATATTGGATGGCCCAGAAACAAATAGAGAGTGGGGAAATGGGCTCCAGTGCCTTTACCCCTGCATTCTCCTGGGGAGGAATGTCGATCTAGAGAGTAACAGACAATGGCAAGAGAGGGAAACACCAAATCAATGAAAAAAGAGCCAAAAGGAAAAAAGCTGCTCTTTAAAACTCAAGCGGCAGAAAGGCCCCCTGCTGGGAGATGGCGATTGCGATTAGAGCGGCTACAGCGCTCCGCGATCTTTCCGAACCAATTTGAATTGAAAAGAGAAGAAATTTGGAAGAAGTTAATTTAAGAGAAAACAATCACAATATCACCTTAAGAATCTGCTCCGATCAAGGGAAAAGCTGCCTATCTCTTCCAAGGCTGAGCAAAAACTGGGGGACGCTAGGAGAGAGACGGAGGAGGACCCAGCATCCTATCAATTAAGCTCAGCCTATCAAAACCAGAGACTAAGCACTTCCCAATCTCTGGATGCTCGGAGCAGCTCAATGGAGAAAGCTATGTTTGCCCTCTTACTCAACTATTTCAGTTCAGCCAGTGGGGCTTACCAATCACTTTGCAAAACTCTTAAGGTATCCTTCTTTACTGTATGCACTCTGAAGCTCAGAAATGCAAAAGGACAATCTCTGTTGCTTTCAAAACCAGGTTGCAGACCTGACCACAGTCCTAATCTGTGGATTAATGTGCAATTTCCACAAAAAATCCCAGGAATTAAGTCAGGTGCTGATGGCTTTGGGTTCTAGCTGGGCAACAGTTGACCTAGCCATCATATTGTTGGCATTCTTTGGCACAATTGAAAATATGGGTCAGTCTGAAGCTTTTTTCTATGTTGCAATGGAAGCACTCTTGTAGCATTCTCATCATTGGAAGAAAAGGTAGGAATGGTCAACATGGATTATACTTGGATATATTAGAGACATGGTAGTGCAGTGGTTAGAATGCAGTACTGCAGGATACCTCTGCTGACTGCTGGTTGCCAGCAGTTGAGCAGTTAGATTGTCACCGGCTCATGGTTGACTCAGCCTTCCATCCTTCCGAGGTCAGTAAAATGAGGACCCACATTGTTGGGGCAATATGCTGACTCTGTAAACCACTGAGAGAGGGCTATAAAGCACCGTGAAGTGGTATACAAACCTAAGTGCTATTGCTATTAGAGAAATTATATCCACAAGGTACTAGAAGCTATAGAAAGGCAGTGATTTGTTGTAGAGAAGTATAGTGAAGGTAAGATCACAATAAAGTATTAAATGCTTCAGTTAAGGGCCCTTTTTTCACCTAGTATAGCTTTTTATTTTCCAGAATTGTTCCAAACAAGTGCTAAATAGTATTTTACTTCCAAGTCATGTTTCAGAACTGTAATGAAGTCTTACTTGTTCAAAAACGGTATTGTATTTCCAATCAAAAGAAATGAAAAAAAAAATAATTTTAGGATTTTATTATTGGAACTGATTGTGATTTTAGAAATACATTTAGAGTAGATTCACATGAACTCTGGTACATAAATGCATGGATTTCTCTTGGCAATAATACCTAAAGTACACTAGTTCACCCCTGACTTCTTGTAAGATCATTTTATTATTTTATTTCTCAGTCTGATTTTCATCTCTAGAGTTTGCGTATGATCTCCAATGCAACAGCAAACAGCATTTGGCCTTGCTTAGCTTGTCAAGATCTAAAAAAAAAATCTAGACACAAATGTTTGAATGGAGTTAAAGAGCCATTTAATTATTATCCATGCTGTAATCTAAAAATGACAAAGAATGCCAATTCTTATCCAAAACTACTACATGGAAGAATAAATTATAATGAAATGCTTTTATCCCCAGTAGAGCTTTAGCCAAGATTCTGGCTTTACTGCTTTTTTCATTCAATGTTACTTTTTTTTAAAAAAAAATCTATCTCTAATGTGATTTATTTGTAATTTTTGTAATCCACATTGCATTCTCTTGTTAATTGACTGTAAAGGGAATCAATCTGTTAAGAAATTCCAAATTGAAAATAAATCGTCTTAGAATTAAGCTATTTAAAAAAAAAAAATCTAAAAAGCAAATATTGGAAACGGAACCAAAATTGTTCATCTCTGTTCATCCAGTAACGTTTTTTGAGGAGGAGTCCAATCACCACCACTTCTAGCAGAACCACCCCCTCATTCAAGAAATGTAATTCCTGCCCTGTCTGGAGATTCTCAACCACCCAGATCATAGAAGAGGCTGTCAACCCTGAAGCCAGCCTGGCTGATGCCATGGATGGGAGTGGGAGGAAAATAGATAGGTGGGGTTTTGTAGCCAAAACAGAAAGTTTTCCTGTGGGAACCAAGGATGTTTCAACAGGAAAGAGGAGGAGTAGAGTAACCAAGCCAGCATCCCTATTGGACAACTTGAAGAATGACTTGAAAGAAAAGGGAAACTTTCATTTTTAACTGGGTGAAAACTGTGAGAACTTTCAGAGCCAGCTTTCACCAGTTATGTCAATATGATGTATCCAATAAATTGTTCTTTGAGGAATCTACCTGCCTCGGAGTTTTTCTATGGGTGCATTACTTGGAATCCTGACAGAAGCTTCTTGGATGAGAAATGAAGCATCTTCTTCTTCCACCAAGAAAAAAACCATCCAGTTGCCTTTTGAAAAAGCAAATAATTCCTGCCCTATTAATCCAACCCAGAGGTGGTATTCAGCAGATTCTATCCAATTCTAGAGAACTGGTAGCAGAAATTTTAAGTAGTTTGGAGAACCGGCAACTACCACCTCTGACTGGAGATTTTATAATATCTTTCCCCTGCCATGCCCACCAAGCCACACTCACAGAACCAGTAGTAAAAAAAATTGAATCCCACCACTGATCCAACCATCTGTTATGTTCTTGGAGGCTTTGAATAACTAGATGGTGCCTGGTTCCTCAACCATAGGTGGCCTGTCAGCCTGCAACGGAATGGGACAACTCGCCATGGCCAATTCACCATGGCCAACTTATCACAGCCAACTTGAAGCGGGACAACTCACTGCGAGACAATTTAACAATTCTATTTAATTATTTACAATAAATAAACATAATTTTATTTTTTGTCAGTCACATTTCATTCTGTCCTCCCTTTGGAATCCTTTCTTTAATGATTCTATGCCACCATTCTGTGATATTAGGGTAACTCTTGTCCTGTGCTGTGGCAAGTTGTCCAGAAGTGATTTGGCCGCAGCAAGTTGTCCTTGACGAGTCGGCTGCAACAAATTGTCATAGACCCAGTCCTTAAGGATGATTATACTCCATAGCCAAAATAGGGACAAAATGAAACCCATCCTTGTATTACAGTATAAATGTTTAAGAGGCAGTACAATTAAAATCACAAGCACATGTTTCTTATGAAAACCCAATCTTGATTTCTTCTTCATCAAATTAGGAAGGCTAAGTGTGAGTGAAAATGTTCAAATTGTATTAATTGGTCTCAGTATACTAAATGGTGTCCGAATAAGTGGAGCAGACAGAAATTTGGCAATAGTAACTGCTATCACTTTTGAAAATACAATAGAGATGCCTAGAAGGATAACGAAAGGTTTGGCAACATAGAAGTAGGGATTCTGGAAGAATTTGGAAACTTGGGTGTTTTCCATATTTAAAAAAAGAAGAGGATGACAGGGTTTTTTTTCACTGCTATCAAGTAAAACTTGAGTTTCTTGAGGGTTTATATAGAGAAAAATAATGATTGACATCTTCATCTATGCCCTTCTTAACTTGGGAGGGTGGTGGGTGGAGCCTGTTATGGTCTGGCATATATAGCAGTGATGGGATTTAGTTTTTTTTACTACTGGTTTTGTGGGCGTGGCTTGGTGGGCATGGCAGGGGAAGGATAATGTAAAATCTCCAGTCAGAAGTGGTATTTGCCAGTTCTCCGAATTACTCAAAATTTCCGCTACTGGTTCTCAGTAGAACCTGCTGAATACCACCTCTGATATATAGTCTTTATTTATACTTGTCTACAACTCTATATTTTCTCAGAATTCATTTAGCACATTTTTAACTAGAACATGAGGGATTTTTTGTGTCTGTGTATTTTGCACAAGGGTCAGATTTTAATAACTAGCTTGGTGTATAATTTAATTCTAAGTAGTTTAACAAAACTGCTCGTAAGCAGAAAACAAGATAATTTTATAATAAGGAAGAGGTATTACTAAATTTCTATTTTCTAATGAGATGTACAAGATAAGTGCTTAAGCAATAAAATATCACTGTTGATTTCACTCAAAAATACTATTAATCATTTATTGAAAACAGCATGCCAAATTAAAAGAATTCAACAAGCCAAGTCAAAGGAGCTGAAGAACACAGATTTTTCACAGTTGATGCAGCATAAACCATCCTTAGTAAGGGGCTGTGGAATTATTTAGTTAATTAACAGAAGATGTGTGGCTTAATTTCAGATTTTGTGAAGTGTCTTGGATTCTGTGAAGTGTATTAAAATTCATTGTGATTAGCTGCCAGACCCTCGAGAGCAAAGGTGGTATTCAGCAGGTTCTGACCAGTTCTGGAGAACTGGTAGCAGAAATTTTGAGTAGTTCAGAGAACTGGCAAATACTGGCCCCACCCACACTGGCCCCACCCCCATCTATTCTCTGCCTCCCGAGTCCCAGCTGATCAGCTGGGTCTTTTTTTGTTGCCCTGCACAGGAGAACAGAGCTGGAAAGCAGGTTAGTGGGGTGGGGATTTTGCAGTAACCTCCCCCCAGGAGTGGGGAGGGAATGGAGATTTTACAGTATCTTTCCCCTGCCATGCCCACCAAGCCATGCCCACAGAACTGATAGTAAAAAAATTTGAATCCCACCACTGCTCAAGAGACCATGATATGGGTGTGAATCCAGATCAAAAGATTCTTGTGCTGTTGATATAGGCTCACTAGGTTTTAATCCCCAATTCACTCCATAATTTAAATCTGGACATCCGTACTATCATTCTTGTTCAAATAAATATTCATATTTGGAAGTCAAAGAGTGTTGTCTATATAGATTTCTATGAAGCCTTGAATGCTATCACTCTGTAGAGAGCTGTGACTGACTTAATGGGGATATAAGAAGGAGGGATGTCATAACACAAGCACATTTGCAAGAAATTATTACTGTAGCGTAGTCCAACTCAGTAAAATAGAACTTTAGCCTTCCTGTGCTTTCAGCTTCTTGATCTACTCTGCCTCACAGGACTGACATCAATTTACACTAAGTGAAGAAGGAACCAGCCTCAGTCTCTTCCCAGTTACAGGTAATCCTTGATTTACAATCTATCACTTAGCAGCCATTCAAATGAATGCCTCCAAAAGGTTATTGCAACCCAATTGCAAAGTTCCAACCATTCCACACCTCCCATCATAGGCCACATTGTGGGCGCTCAGCAACCGGCCTGCATTTATAGCCATTTGCAGCATCCTGTAGTCACGCAACTGCGATTGGTGATATTTTTTGCTGAAAACCGGTGATTGCTACGGGGCCAAAATGCTCCATAGCAAACAACTTAAGGCATTGCATTCACTCGATGACCTCCCCCCCCCCCCCCGATTCATTTAACAAACCCCGGGGATTCACTGAATGACTGCTGCGGAAAAGTTCATAAAATTGGATCAGTCATGTGATCACCTGCTTCATATTTGCCACAGCTAATGACTGTAATGTGCAGGCTCTGTTACAATTGTGAGTCATTTTGTATCTTCTTTTCCAGGGATTAAGGAATTCAAGAAGCAATGGGTGGAAACTAATCAAGGAGAGAAGCAATTGAGAACTAAGCAGAAATTTCCTAGCAGTTGGAACAATTAATCAATGGAATAACTTGCCTCCAGAAGTTGTGAATGCTCCAACACTGGAAATTTTTAAGAAGAGATTCTATTCTATTCTATGCTATGCTATTCTATTCTATTCTATTCTATTCTATTCTATTCTATTCTTCTCCCTTTGTTTTGTGTAACAGTTTTTTTTTTGTTGTTGTTGCTAATTAGCACCCATATTTTTTTCTGTAGAATTTTGCCATTTCTTAACTGAGGATGTGATGTTAATAAGGTAGCCAGTCTATTGAATATAATGGTGAGGTAGACATACAGGTAGAAGAGAGTGTGTCTAGCAGCCCAGTCATACCAGTTAGGATCTGCTGGTCATATGCAATTATAATGGCTTGTCCCCTGACGCTGTGGTGCCACCATGTGGTTCCATACTCATGGACCAGTCATTGCAAGGGAAAAAAAAAAGAAACTTGAGAAGTAAGATACATTTTATGGAGCTTATCCTATGGGTATTTCTCATCTAGATTCCATGATATACCATGAAGATAGATAAGATTCCCATTTTTAAAACACCAGATCTTTCTGTTCAGTCTGTCCTATATTTAAATGACAGCAATGAAAGAAAACAATGTTCTCCATCCCCACCCCCCAAAAAAGACAAAAGTGATGAGCAGGAACTTTAAATCTATGCTCTTTGTTCCTTTCCTTTTACATTCCAAGCATGACCCCCTATTTTAGAATGATTTGTATTCTAAGAATAAAGCTAGTCTGGTGATGGCTTTTAAATGCAGCTCCACTACTTATTTAGTAGGTGTAACAGGGTCTTGTTTTTTATCAACAATAAATTACATTCCTGTTAAACTTACTGCTAAACAAGAAGTTACACTCCTATTAAAATCCAATTAAACATGCATCACAATTGATGGCTGTAATTAGAATAACTGTAGAGGGTAAATGGTTCAAAGCACAGTAAGTGGGAGGGGGGAAAAAAGAAATCATTGGTGTCCAGATAGAGAAAACACCCCAATCGGAGACAGTGAAATCACTCAAAATAAATGCATTCTTTTCTCCAGCCTCTTGATACCATTAGTGTTTATGGAAAACTTACAGTTACTATTTGCTAATAGAGAAGTAGATTATACATTGTGATATATCTGAACAAAGTGATTGATGAAAACTGTGCAAATGTGAAAGCATATTTATAGATTTCCATACAAATTACTTTCTTTCTTTCTTTCTTTCTTTCTTTCTTTCTTTCTTTCTTTCTTTCTTTCTTTCTTTCTTTCTTTCTTTCTTCCTTCCTTCCTTCCTTCCTTCCTTCCTTCCTTCCTTCCTTCCTTTTTTCTTTCTTTCTTCTTTCTTTTTTTTCCTTTCTTTCTTCTTTCTTTCTTTTCTTCTACATATCCATTTATCCTTCAGTATCCTTAATAGGCATCTCTTTGTACAGTGTTTTGGTTTCTCTTTTGATTTACTATCTTGAATTTTTCTTTTGCTGTTTGCATTTAGTATCTGTTATAAATCAATACATTCAGAATAGGTTAAAAGTTAATAATAATGATAAGACCGATATTATAATAATAAGACCAAGCCGGAACAAATGAATAAATGCATACAAACCCAGAATTTAGAAGGCAGCTACAGACAACAAATACCGCCTCTGCAAAGAAATTGAAGAAACAATGGACCACCTAGTGAGCTGCTACAGAAAATCACACAAACTGACTATATAAACAATGTCAGGATAAAGTAGCAACAATGGTGCCTTGGAAGATCGACAAGAAATATCATTTGCCTGCAAGCAAGGACTGGTGGGGCTACCAAATAGATAAAGTAATAGAAAACAAAGAAGCTAAAATGTTCTGGGACTTTAGAATTCAATCAGAGAAGCACCCATACTTAACACCCCAGATTTAACAACTGTGAATAAGGAAGGTCAAAAAAAAAGTCTGCGTAGTGAACATTGTAATACCTGGAGACAGCAGAATAGAAGAGGAAGAATTGGAGAAAATCACAAAATATAAAGACCTGCAAATAGAACGATGATTGTGGCAAAAGAAAACAAAGATAATGCAGATGGTATATAGGATATGGTTGCCTTGAGTACCATCCCAAAACACTTGGAGCACCACTGAACATCCTGGGCATTAACAAAATCCCCATCAGTCAATTGCAAAAGGTAGCTTTACTTAAAACAGCTTACATGCTGTGGTGATACCTTTAACACCATCACACAAGAATATCTTCTTATTCCAAATTCTTGGGAAGGACTTGATAGGTGGAGAAAAGTGCCAAATCCATTGTAAACATCTGAATGATTGTGGGATGAACAACAACAATGCTTGGGTTGCTATTTGCCACTCAGCATGTGGTTTCCATTTGCCACTCAGCCGAAATGGGAAAATGGGTTATGCTGTTGTATTGCTAGTTGATTGGACACAATAGATTTACTTTGCAACACTAACAGAGGCCTTAGGACAGTCTTATCTAGTACATTCCAGTGTCTTCAGATTTTGTCTATGGGCGTGCATGTGCATGTGTGTGTGATGTGTGTGTTTTTTATACATTGGCTTTATTTTGTAATACTTGTAAATGTTAGACTAACATTCAGTGCATACATACGTTATATACATACACATCATCTACATAACCACATGCACACACATATACAGGTAGTCCTCAGCTTATGACCACAACTGAGCCCAAAATTTAGATTGCTAAGCAAAACATATATTAAGTGAATTTTGCCCCATTTTACAACCTTTCTTGCCATAGTTGTTAAGTGAATCACTGTAGTTGTTAAGTGAACCTGGTTTACCCATTGACTTTGCTTGTCAGAAGATGACAAAAGTCACATGATCCTGGGACATTGCAATCACCATAAATGGAAGTCAGCTGCCAAGGGTCTGAATTTTGATCACGTGACTACGGGAATATGGCAACAGTCATACATGTGAAAAATGGTCATAAGTCGCTTTTTCAACGATGTTGTAACTCTGAACAGTCACTAAATGAACTGTTGTAAGTCAAGGACTACACACACATATCCATGTATACGTATATATAACAGAAGAACATCTGAAGGCTCCTTTAAGAAATTGCTGGGTGTAAAAAGCTTCCATTAGACTCACTATCTCCGTCGGGCTGCCGTTATAGCCAATTCTACTACTCCAGGAGTCTTAGAAGCTTCTTTGAAATGGACAGCTGGTGTGACAGGAAAGGAAAGGCAATTATTGAGCACTTGATCATCTGAGAATTTATCTCTAATTAACAGAAATAATAGGACAATAGTTTCGGTCTTACCCCTGCAAACAGAAACCCTTGATGATTTTGCTCTACACAGTCCCATTCTTCTATGTTTGTCATGACTCAGTTCAGAAATAATTTATGGAAGGGGATGGATGCTTGGTGCAAAGATGTTGCTCCCTTCTCTTTAGCTTTATCCACCCTTTGATTTAAAATGGAAGGCCCTACAGTGCCCCTGAGGGCTTGAACAATGCAGTGGAAATATGTGAAGATTTATCGTTTCAATGCCCTCTTTCCTTATTTTCTTCATGGTCTCCTTTGGAGATCACTTACATGAGATGTCTCCACCATTTGAATGAGCACAGGTCTCTAAAGAGCATGCTGTCCTCACCATGGCTTTCTTTTGCTCTCAAGCAAATCAACAAAGCATGTAACCCCACCATCACCTCTCCATTTGAAAATAGCTTTTCAAGATCCAGTTGTCTCTTTATAAGATCCTGTTAAAGGTGGGACTAAGAAAATCACGTATAAATTCTGTCTTGCAACCAAACAAGACAGACAAAGACTCAAACGGACAATTAGGACAGCAGAAAAAATAATTGCAACCAGACTGCCTTCCATTTAGGATTTGAATAATGCACAAACCAGGAAGAGGGCTGTGAAAATATCTACAGACCCCTCACATCCTGGGCATAAACTGCTTCAATTTTTTCCCTCAAGACAGTGCTATAGGACATTGGATACCAAAACAACCAGACACAAAGACAGTTTTCCCCATGCTATCAGTCTGTAAAGCAATAACATACCTATAAGTAATAAGCTGTATTACTTATTATCCACTAATTTGTCCTACCAGATATTACCCATTTCCCTAGTTCTTATGACTAACTTTGTTGTTGTATCTCATGACTTATGTTGATTACTCCTATTTAGTATCCTATTAGGATTTATGTTGATTGCTTAGTATCCTATGACAGTCACTGAGTGTTATATCTGTGATTTATTATGATTGTATTTTATGATTATGATTATCACTTGTTGCTTGTATGTACACTGGAAGCTTATCTACCAGAGATAAATTCCTTGTGTGTGTCCAATCACATTCAGACAATAAGAATTCTAAATCTATTATGAATTACCTTACAGAGAAAGGTAGAATATAAATCCAGAATTAAATTAAATTATTATGGAAACAGAATAAATTATTGAAAATGTACCAAATAACATGAAAATTGTAAAATTACTGCAATAGTGAAGGCAGCATATAAATTTAAGAAATACATAACTAAAATGATAAAAGTAGTCTCAGCCTCCAAAATTAGTTTGATTGATTGCATACATCAATCAAATATTCAACTTATTATACAGTATTGATAATATTTTTAATGAGGACAACTCCTTCACAGTTCTCATTTTTAAGATTACAATCTAATGCTCATGTGACAATGAAAATACCATCATCACTGAAATCTGGACGATCGGCCAATGAATTTCGCAAATTATGTTTAAATTTTTCAAACGTTCATACAAGATACAATACATAAACTAATAATAAGTTATTCGATAACATGAATCAACAATATCTCCATTGTGTCAGTTTTCTGTCATAGTGGAACAAATTATATTATATTATGCTGCACCAACTTCAATTATTAATGATTTTATTTATTTATTTATTTATTTATTTATTTATTATTAAATAGATTCCAGAAAAGTAACAAAGGTTGAGAATCAACTTTATTTCCAGGGGAAAGATGTTCCAAAGGGAAGGAGACACTACAAGAGAGGTCTCCAAACTTGGCAACTTTTAAGACTTGTGGACTTCAGCTCTCAGAATTCTGGGAATTGAAGTCCACAAGTTTTAAAGCTGCCAAGTTTGGGGACCCCTGCACTACACAGGAGCTCTTATTCTGGTCTCATCAGGTGTATTTCCCTAATAGATGGGACCTGGAATGTACCCTGTCTCCCTGCTCTGGTATAAGAGATACAAGAGGTGGTGTTTCAAATATCCTGACTTCAAGTTGTTGTTGTTATCATCATCATTATCATCATCAACATCATCATCATCATTACTATTACTACTACTATTATTATGTCTGAATATATTAGCAAGAATATACATGATTCTATAGACTTCTTTCAGATATTGCAGTGCATGGGTAAAGATCAGGAGTTGAAATAGAAAAATAAATGCTTGTATGTGTGAATTAATTAATCAATATCCGATACCTTAATATGACTCATTTCACTTTCAAGTGACATTATGAATTAATTCCTTTGAACAAGTATTGGCTGGGTTAATGTAGGCTGATAGTAAAATCTTGTCTATGGCACTAGATGCTGGTTGCCTATCAAATAGCTATATCCACTGTCTTATATTTATGTATTTCATATTTGGGAGGGCCAAATATCTAAAAATGTGATTATTATCTTAATATTTTTATTAAACTTTTATACTGCCCCATAGTTGAATCTATTCAAATTACTTTTATAATACTCACCAGAAACAATTTAATGTTTCTAAGGATACAATACTATGATGAGTTCTGATTAAAGCTTTTTTTAAAAAAAATATTGAAATTGCAAATAGCACTCATAGCACCTCTGTCTGGTAAAAGGATATACTTCTCTGTAAAATGGTCTCCATGGAGCTTCTGCTTGTATCATTAGAGAAAATTTATGGCAACCTCTTTCAGATCTTATTTAATGTGATCCTCAATAATACCACTGAAACAAGAGATCAGCAAATGTTAATCCTTTCAATATCTTCCATGAGGCTTCAGATTGATGAAGAAGCAAAGCCTATTAAATAAAAAACAAATAAAGGAGAAATATCAATCCACCGGGAAGGGAAATCACATTTAATTTAATAAATAAAATAGCTTGGAAAATCATGGCTCTACTTATCCAGCCCTAATGTATTAAGTAGTGTAAATGTAGAAAAAGAGTCTAATCAGACTAGATTTTGGATCTAAGATTATATTGCCAGTTAGCACTGAAAATACAGTAATAAGGATTCAGATATGATGAAGAGGAGTCAGCCCAAGATGAAATGCCACAAGGACACATTGGAATGAAGCTGCACTAGAAAACCAAAATCCTTTGATGCCAAGGGCCCCAGCTGAGAATGCACAAAAGTAAACCTCTAGAGACCTTGGATTCTGCGTGCCTTTTTGTCCTGAAACTTGAGCTTTTCCCTTTTATTTACCAATTTCAACTGAGCAAACCTCAAATGAAAAAAATAAGGGAGGGAGACAGCATGCTTAACTTCAGTTCCAAAAGTTTTGATTGTGAGGTTTTTCCATTTTATATCTGTACAGTAACCTAAGAGAAATCTTTAATGTCGAGAACTAAATACTGTAAAGGGCCCAACTGGAGGAAGATTCTGTTGGAATTTAGTTCAGCAGTTCTCAACCTTTTCTTCACGATGGACCCTCTTTCAATACCTTTTGTGGGCATGGACCACCAAGACTTAACTCAAGATTTAAATCATAACATTTCTTCAAGCCTTTGCGGACTCCCTGTGATGACATCACACACACACACACATACACAGAGATAGAGCCCGGAGTCTGCAGGTTGAAGCCACCAATTTAGTTTACACTCAGTAATCTGTCCATGGTCCTGAAAGCTTATCCACATTCCCTATCTTTCTCCTTGCCAAATTGTTTACAAATAATATGAATTCTAAGTGATCCTTAAGGCCATTGAAGGAGGACGGAGGGAAGCAAAATAATGTTTCTGGCATTAAGAATATTTAAACATTCTTCATGAAAAATGCATAAACAAAACAACAAAATAACTTGCGTCACAAGAACTGGAAATGTATATCTTTGAGAAGGATCAAACTTTTATAGTTTGGCATTTTGATCAATTTGGTTCCCCATTTTTCAGTTTCCTTTGGACCCTAAAGCCTATTAAGAAACATTTTTTAAAATCATCTAATGTTTTTTTTATTTTGCAATCAAATTCTTTGTTCTGAAACAGTGAAGCAGAATCAGAGCAGTGTAAAATAAAACCTCTAATTCTACATAAATATTAATATTGCATTATTCTCAGTGGCTGCTTGCAAAGTGGTAATGCAATAACAATAGACTTGTTTCAATCATGCTCTAAAATCAGACTCAGAGATTGGATTTTGACTTTCCTGCACATTTTTGCTTCCTTCTTCAGGATGGGACTGCTAATACTAGTTGTCTTTTGTATGCTATGCTATTGTGGACATCACAAGAGGGTAGAAATGGTTCTTTGTACACAATTTTATTATATTTTCCATAGTGAATTTCAAAGAGAAATACATATTCAAATTTAATTATACATTATAGATTATTGAGCAAGTGATTACTTTCTAATATCTTTTCCTCAATATGTCCTCCTTTTGTATTTCTTTTGCAAATATAAGTGTCCCCCCTTTGTATTTGTCTGAATTATAAATTGAAATGTAGCTCCTAGAAGGGAAATCAAGCTAAGAGATAAACTTGATGCCAATAAGATAAGCAAGAAATTGATGAAATAAGGCAAAGGTCTTTAATGGTTAGAAATAAATGTTTGACTGAATGGAATAGAGTATGGGGAAAAAATCTGATCCCTAATTCACTGATACCATATTTTAAATAATATATAATAATATACACTATAAGATTATAGCAACTGATGTTTATTAGTTAAAAGTGGATTTCAATGAAGGTAAATTTAGGATTGAAATTTATTTCAGAACTGAAGTCTCAGACTTAAAGCTCAAATCTTTACTCAGAATTAAACTGGAAGACAGAGCAAACACTGTCTCTCACCCTCATTTACCCTGCTTGAGATGCTTGAACAAAAACTATGATATAAATCAGTAGTGGTAATTATTTTGTTTATTTATTTATGAATTTATATTGCTGCTTACAGAATATAAAATCACATTTAAAACAATAAAAACTAACAAAAAGCATGAAATAGATTAATATAGTACAATATAACAAAATAATTTCCCAACATCCAACCTCCGCTCCAATGACAGCAGATCATAGTGACCTCAGAAAGGATACTTTACAAACTATAAAGAATGTCTGTAATCATGATCTGGATGCTTGGCAATCTGCACTTATGACCAGTTGTCAAGCACCCATGATTCTGTGATCTCCATTTGAAATTTTCTGGGGAAGCCAGCAGAAAAGGTTGCAAGCTTTTCCCAGCTGCTAAGGGAACATCCTCTCATTTCAGGGGACTGAGTGAAAGAATCACACAGGGCTGAATTCCTCTAGCAGCAGTTCTTCGAGAGCAAAAGGGCTGCCTGCCAGAGGGATTCAGTAACAGGTGGAGCTGAAATCCTTCAACAGACAGCCCTCTCACTCCATATGCTTAAGAACCCAAGAGATCACTTAATATCTGTAACCAGAAATGCTGAGATTGTAGTCATTGAGCAAAGAAGCCATATGATGTCTCATTTAATGACTACTTTGCTCAACAGTCAAAAGAATTGGTTATAAGTCAAGGACTACCTTTATTACGGTTATGTTTAAAGAAATGTAATAATCACACAAGGATGAAGAGACTAAATGAGGAAAAATAAGTAAATTGGCACAGTATGCACCCCTCAAACTTTAAAACTTTAAAACTGTTGTAATAGTAGAGGGAAAGAAATATCTCACAGAATGATTAAGGATGGCTATAACTTGGGATAGTGTCAAAGATCTGGCATTACCAATTGATGTAGTTCCCAATCAATAGCAAGCAATTGCACCTTATTTTACATCAGTCAGCATGCTAAATCCTTGCTGGAATAACTACAGTACCAATCAATACCCAAGTTTGACTGCACACCCTTCCACTGCCAAACAAATAAAATGGAAATAAGGCTTTGTAGCAATGTCATAGACAGATAGATAGATAGATAGATAGATAGATAGATAGATAGATAGATAGATAGATAGATAGATAGATAGATAGATAGATAGATAGATAGATAGATAGATGTCCATTTCATAGATGGATACTTGCAGGTGCTTCCGTGTATGAATGACTGCTCGTAGGACAAAGGATAGTTCCAACCAGAGAATCCAGTTACACTTTGTTTTAAGTTTGTTCATGATTATGTTCTCTGCAGTGGTCTGGCCAGAAATACTTTTCTTCTACATTCAAATGATTTGCTTAAGATGAAACAGATCAGAAGCAGGTGGTTTGCTGTCTGTATCAGCAGGAGGAACTAATAGACAGAGTGGGTGTGTTCCCAGAACCTATTTGTAGGTGTTTGACATTCAACCAATCTCTCTGAGAGGTGGAAATAGCTATCTCTTTTACTGGAACAAGATTATTATTAATGCTGCTGTCTACTTTTGCCTTTAATTCTGTTAAGCTATTCTGAATCTCTTCCAGTTATTTACATCCATGATTTCTTTGTGTTTTCTGGCATCTGTATGACCATGGCCATAAAATTTCTGTGCCCTTCCTCAATGGACATTACTATGCCACTGTAACATCTGGTTTAGGTGCCTGATATGCTAAGATATAAAGACCTGGTGATAATATTTTATACTGCTGGGTATTGCAAAACTCTTTCTATTTATTTAGAAAATTTATATTGCTGCCTACTCGCATATGGCAACTCAAGGTGGCTCACAAGGACATAAAAACACCATATAAAAGATATAAAAATAATAAAATAATAACCTCCCACTCCCTCCACCTCACATTCATACTAGACATTTAATGGGCTCCATCCTGCTCTGCCTTCCCCACTCCCACTGGCAGAAACACATCTACAAGGCCTTCTGAAAGACAGTTAGAGTGGGGCCCAGTCTAATCTCCAGTGGGGATGATGTTCTAGAGAGAGGGAGCCACCACGGAGAAGGCCCTTCTTATGGGTCCCATCAGATGTATTTCCTTAGGGGATGGGACCCACAATATTCCTTGCCTCCCTGCTCTAGTGAATCAGGTAGATATGATCAACAGGAGACGGTCCCTCAGATAACCTGATCCCAAGCCTTGAAGGGCTTTAAATGTAACAACCAGCACCTTGAATTGCACCTGGAAGCACATCGGCAACCAATGCAGTTCCCACAAGAGAGGTGATGCATCTGCACACCAATTTTTGAAACACTCGTATTGCTGTATATGGAGTGAGACCCATGGGTAAGAAATTAACTATGAAAAAGTCAATCCCCATAGTAAGTAGCAAATCAAAACCAAGTCAACTTTAAATAAAAATGAGATAAAAATAAATGTAGATGTTTGACCATCCATCTTAATAAACACAATAATATGATAGCCGGAGAGATTAATAAACCTAAGATCTGTCCCTGTGAGTTTCAATGATATAAAGACTGAAGTGAGGAAGTTTATTGTTAAAAAAAGCTAGAATGAGGGACATTGGCATTCAAATAGGAATTGGAGAAATGCATTTATAAAGTCTTTTTTTTTTCTTTCAAAATGAATAAAAACATTTAAAAAAACACTGCCAATTTGTTTTCTGTAAACTACCTAAATGAAAAACAGTAATGCTGGTGATGATAACAGTCCTATATTTGACTGGACTATAAAAAAGCAGCCCTCAGGATTTGGTGCTGAAAAGGAATTTAAATTGTTGCAAAACAGAGCACCCACAAAATATGGGAGGTGACAGAAAAAATGCTTTTTGCATGTCATGAGAAGACAAGCAAAAAGGGGTTCCCAGAAGAAATGGAGAAATGAGGAAATGGAAAGTAAGCAGACAGCCAGAAACTTAAAGAGATTTTCCTCCTCCTCTTCTTCACTGGTTGTCCAAAATCAGACAGATGCATAGTCATTTAAAACAATGCTTTGATACAACTAAATCTTCCAGCATTTAGCCTGCCATGCCTTTTAATATTTTCTTTTTCAACTGATTGTCTTCCAGAAATTTGTGGAGCACAGATTTAAGGCTCTCTTGGCTGGGAATCCTGGAGGTTGCAATTCCATCACTCTTGGCTATTCTAACTGAAGGCTTAGAATCGAAAGTTATTGAACACTCATACAGAGATGGTGAAGAAAATACACAGGAAAATGCATCCAACTAGCTGTTTCTCTTAAAATGTCAGCGTGAATAATAGCCACAAGTTCTAAGCAACGAATGAGTAGCAAACAGAAAGGTGATCCATATGTGAAAATGGGCTTCATTCCTTGATTATGCATCTCTGCAGTGAAGACTGAAATGACTGTTACATAGTTTTAAATTCTATTTAACTTGTATTTATTTTATGTGTTTATTAGGCTGTACACCGCCCCGAGTCCCTTTTTGGGAGAGGGAGCGGTATAGAAATATGAAAAATAAAATAAATAAATAAATTGTACAGGGTGCCAAGTTGTCCGACCACATATGTGGCGTTTAACTACTTTTATACCATTTTTACAAGCAAGGAAGAGTAGCATAGATACAGTGTTTAGATTGGAGAATAGATCCCACATGGGTGCAACCTCCCAACCACATTGGTACAACCTTCCAACCAACCCTTAATACTAGTGGTGATGTTAGTAAAATGAGGTCACCTATAAGTCTGGAAAGTCTGGGACTTTCCACCTTCACTAAGATATAGGGAATGAGATCATGCCAGTAGCCAAGAGGCCCCATATAGATTTTTAGACACTGCAGTTTGCTGCTAGCATCTAGCACCATCTATGGGATCTCAGTGGCCACTACATAGTGATTATGTTTTCATTTCATATAGGTACCATCTTCCTCTTCTTAAAAGGTATTGAGGATATTTTTTTCTTGACTTGCTTCATATTGGGGGACTTTACCTTTCTGGACTAAAAGTAATCTAAGGGTCAAGATTTCTAAGGTTTTAAGTATTGTTGTATGCTTATTAATTGTCATGGTATAACTGCATCTTTGATGAATGGCTAGTTATATAGAATTCTTAACACTGGATTGTTTGATTATTTGATTTTGATTATTTATTTAATCCCAAAATGGATGTCTAAGAGCCTTACTATTTGCACCTAACCATAGCATGACCATAATCCATTTTTTACCCCATCACATCCTCAATCCATGGCCTTCATTTCATTTCCAACCCATACCCAAAGCAGCTTAAGGTAGTCCATAGCTATGTTTCGATTGACTTTCTCCTTTTAAAAGATGACAAACTATGAAACATTTGCCATGGGCATAATCTAATGTATTCCAACTAACATTTGTTTGATGTTGCAATTATTTATTAAACTTGTATGCTGCCCATCTTGCTGAAGACAACTCTAGGCAGCTTACAGACATACAATTAATATGCATTTAAAATATTAAATAAATAGGGATCTTAAAATAAAAATTCAGTCAAAATAAAACTGACCTGGATGGAGAAAGAGGGAGGAAAATGCACACAGGGAGGGTGTGGGGTGTTATCTACTCCATTAGTCACTCCAAAAGGCTACACCTCCCCATGGGCGCTCCAGGCTAGTAGGCACAACCATGTCTTCAGGACCTTTTGGACACATGACTTTCAAATTGGACCTCCCCTCCCCTTTTACCCATTCATTTGAACCCAAGCCCAATCACTTGGATCAGCCTCAAAACAGTTGACCTACAGTAGTGTCTCATGACTGTCAGCTGTTGTTCCAGCTATTTTTGAACATTCTTTTATTATTTGTCTGGGAAAGTGTTAGAGCCGTGTCCAAAAGGATCTCAGTTTTTGACTGGTATAAGGTCAAAACTTGTTTTGGGAGATACATGTGGTGGAATCACCAGCTAAAGGAGAATGGAGAATAAAAAGGAATTCAAAGGGAGCAAACGTCAAGCCAGACAAAATAAACAATAATGAAACTGCCCTGCCCTAGCCACAGAGTTATTTGGGTTCCTTCCACTTGACAGTACAGTACATAAACCAGAGGTGGTATTCAGCATGTTCTGACCAGTTCTGGAGAACCAGTAGCAGAAATTTTAAGTACTTCAGAGAACCAGCAAATACCACCTCTGACTGGTCCCACACCCATCTATTCTCGGCCTCCCAAGTCCCAGCTGATCGCCTGGGTCTTAGTTTGTTGCCCTGCACAGGAGAACAGAGCTGAAAAGCAGGTTAATGGGGTGGGGAGCAGAGGTGGTATTCAGCAGGTTCTCACCAGTTCCGGAAGAAATTTTGAGTAGTTCGGAGAACTGGCAAGTATCACCTCTGACTAGACTTACCATCTATTCTCTGCCTCCTGAGTCCCAGATGATTGGTTGGCTCTTCTTTTGTTGCCGTTCACAGGAGAACAGAGCTGGAAAACATGTTAGTAAGTTGGGGAGGGAATGGGATTTTGCATTATCCTGCCACGCCCACCAAGACACACCCACAGAACCGGTAGTAAAAAAAATTGAATCCTACCACTGGTAGGGAGGGAATGGAATTTTGCAATAACCTTCGCCCTGGAGTGGGGAGGGAATGGAGATTTTATAATCTCCTTCCCCTGACATGCCCACCATGCCACGCCCACAGAACAGGTAGTATTTTTTTTTTAATTCCACCACTGATATAAACACTGTCTAGCCACCTCTACACTATTTACCATGTTCCCCAGTTCCACTCCATGTTAATAGCAATTGCACTTAGACTTATACACCACTTTGCAGCCCTCTCTAAGTGTTTTGCAGAATCAGCATATTGCCCCCAACAATCTGGGTCCTTCAATATAATATTTTACAATTGTCCAGAACTGTTTAATTGGAGGCCAGGAAACAAAGCCAAGAGAATCCAGCAATTCATATCCTGAACATGTCCTGAGTGCTGTAAATAAGGTAGGACTATTTATCAGCATCATATTTTTGGCAGGATACAGATCATCCAAAGGAGCCGATATGATTTTTTTGCCAACTTACAAATCAGTATATATTCAATAAGGAGGAAGGACTGCCTGTTTCTTTCTGTTTCAAATTTGAGGTTTGCATATGATTTGAATGTACTTCTCTAAATCTAGAGTTTCTTTTTCAAATTTCCTTGCAACATGTTAAGCAGAATCCATTTCTTCCTTAAAATTGTCAATTAAGGATCATAAGCTGCCTAATATACCAGCAATGCTACATGAAAGCACATTACTGTTTTTCATTTCTAGATCTCTTTAAGAGAAACAATGATTTTCCCCCTACAATAAGTCTTCTTCATTAATGTTTTCTAAAGCTTCACCATTTAATTAATCCATATGAGTGATGAGAATTATAACAATTATCTCTGGTGGATCTTAAATTAGGTCTGAATCGTAGACCAGAGATGTTTCATTCTTCTCTATTCAATTCGCTAATTCCACCAGGACCTGTTCTTTTATTTGCAGCCATATTCATCCTGCTGACTTCAGAAGCAATTTCCATGGCTAAACTATAATCCCCTGTGTCCATCCTTTCCTATTTGCAGATAATTTGATTGATAGGGCCAGATGAATTCCCTTGAGATTTCATCAGTGTTCAAACCTGTCTTCATTCTTCTCTTTGTCTTTTTCATGCAAATCAAACTATTTTAGGTTTGGGGACACTAGATCAGGAGGGCAAAATCTTGTACTGAATATTTTGATTTGTACCCAGATTTCACTGAACAATGCAATGTAGAGAAAACAGGACAAATTACTAAATGCTTGCAGATGGAAGGTCACATATTTATTGCCTCAAAGCATTATCAGATAAGATGTTTAGACAAAGTTCTTCTCTGTCCATCTTTAAACTTTTCCTAGCAAAATTATCAATATACTAGCTCTATACCCCAGAGGTGGTATTCAGCAGGTTCTGACCAGTTCTGGAGAACCAGTAGCGGAAATTTTGAGTAGTTCAGAGAACTGGCAAATACCACCTCTGACTGGAGATTTTACAGTATCCTTCCCCTGCCACGCCCACCAAGCCTCGGCCACAGAACCGGTAGTAAAAAAAATTGAATACACTATGCCTGTGTTTCACTATGAAACTATGTGATCAGGCTTAGTTTTTGGGGAGGAAGATAAGGGGGCGGGATTGTGCCTCTGCATACCAGCATCCATCAGTATTCATCTGGCTAGGGTCCTGCCAGTGTGTGAGAGACCTGAGGGCTGTTTGGAAATTGAAGCAATATTTGCTGTGTGAGCAAGAAAGAGATGGCAAGGAGCTTGGGCGTGGCTCAACTGTTCTTACTAAACCTGCTTGCTTGTGAAAGTAAAACTGAAGCTGAAACTCCTCGCCTCTGCTTGTGTTTTGCATTTGGAACAGATTTCTTTTCAGGTCGGCATGGGGAGTAGAACTCCTTGGCATCAGAGTGTGTAAATAATAATATAGTGTAGGAAGTTAGCACCCACCCCTCTCCAGAAAAATGAAATATCCTAGGAAATATTTAAAAGGCAGAATATTTTCCCTAAAAGGGAAATAGAAACTCAGGAGCAGAAACTCCCTTCAGAAGCAGAAGCTCACCCCACTCCCCCACTGTTAATGGGTGGGCCATTAAGGCCTGGGCCAGAGCATTCTATATAACAAACCCATCTCACCACATGGCCTGGGAAGATTGCATCAACCAGCAATCAGCTGAAGCCATATGGTCCAGACAAGCCCTACAAAGTTAACTAAGACCCCTGCCCCTGGGAGTCTGATAGCCAATGGGATACATTTCTTACATGGGAACAAGAAACACTAAGGTGGAAGCCAACAGCAGGTATAACAATTGCACTCTCAGCATCTTGCCCCCCTTTTTTTCCTTCACCCAACATCTTGAAGCATGTGATCGTCCTTTTCACTTTGGAGCTCCAAGCCATGTGGTCCTGTCCACCATTACACCATCTTTCCAAACAGCCTCCATGTTTCCAGTTTCTTTTTCCCCACTTGGAACTGAACCCAGAAGGATAATTCTTCCAACAATTGGAAATACTAATGCTCTGATAATCATTTCGAAAAATCCTTTCTTAGTGAGCACTTAAAAGCCAAGAGGAACATACATGCCAAATTTTAAGTTTGTAGGATTTACGGTTCTGGAGATTTTGTGATGATGCATGAGTGGTATTTTGCTTTTATATATTAGAAGATATATAGGGAACATAAGAAATTATCAGAGATATACAAGGGTTCAATTTTCTTTATTTATCATTGTAAGATTAAGATGCAATTGCTAGAAAATTTCACCTAAAGTCAAAATTTAAAATTTAATCCTAATGTCAAAAGAATGTCAATAAGATAATATCCTCTCTATCAATTTATTCACAATCTGATGTTCCTGGTTAAATACTTTAGAAGTTCCTAGAATTCCATTAATATATAAAATACTGTATAATATTCATTTTAGAAACAAAATGTACATTGTTATTGTAATCATTAATTATATCACTCAAAATTATATTGAGTTACTAATTAGTTGTAAAGTTGTTCCACCAGAGAAACACTACTGATAGATCAGAGAGCTGGATTAATACAATTTCATCACCAATTTAAGATTCATTCAGGAGATATCTTGCTGTTTTGCAAGAATGTGAATAAAGGTTAACCAACACATTTCTTAAAAGAGAATCAGAAAGCTAAGGAGAGGGAACAAGAAAAGGGTTAGGAGAAGAAGCAGAACAAAAAGAATGGAAAAAGAAAATATATTACTAGCATGTCTTAAAAGGAAAAATAATGGGATTCTGGCTACCTCTCATGACAAATTAAAAACTCATTTCATAATTAAACAGAAATTTCACTGATATAAATAACATATCCTATACTATCTGGATTTTTCTTCCTTCATTGCCTTCTGCTAGTGATGAAATCACATGTCCAAAAAGTTTTTGTTTAACAGCAGATAAATTCTAGATAGAGCCAGTTTGGTCTAGTGATTGAGGCACCAGGCTCAAAAACTAGAAACCATTAGTTCAAGTTCATCCTTAACCATGAAACCCAATTGGGTGACCTTGAATCAGTCACTCTCCCTCAGCCCAACTCCCCTCATACAGTTGTTGTGGGGAAAATAGGAGGGGAGAGGTATGTGGGACATTTTGACTGCCTTAAGTCATTTGTAAAAATTATAAAGGTAAGATATAAATAAATAAAAATAAAATAAATAAATTCACACGAGCAGGGATTCTGCCAACATTTATTAATCAACAATTCAGTTACATGAAAGTTGCATAGGCCGGCTATGTAAGAAGGAATTCAAAGATATCCTTGTGGTGATTTTCACCAAAATAAATGGACAGATAAAAAGCACCAGACAGTCCATGTAAGCTTTGCCCACAAATGGTTGCTAATAGTTTGTGTTGTCAGGGGATAGTTTTGTGTTGTCTGATCACCATTGAGTGATCAATGACCAAAATAAAATTTCTGTCACAAGACAGTCAAAATAAGCAGGTGAAACTCACTGGCAGGCAGAACCTCTTTGGAAAGCAAAAATGACCAAAAGCCTCTATTTGTTCATACAATATTATAATTAAATAAAGTCTTAGTTTCTTATAATAAGTTTCTTTTCTGGGTAAATGGGAGATGTAATAACTTTTCTTCATATGTGATATTCCATTACATTGCTATTAGGTTTAAAATAGAGATCAGTATCAGTTCAAAATATCCATATAAGAGCTCTGAGTTTTTCATTTTGAGGGGCTAGCATAGAACTTCCAAAGATTTTAAATTTTAAATCTCCCCTTCCACAATATCAAATTATAAAGCACTTTTGTCCAAACATATTTTTGTCCAAATATATTTGACTTCACCCTTCATCTGCTATCTGTTTCAAAAGATTGTAGGATTGATGTTTCTTTAACAATATAAAAGCTGGAAGATATTTCAGGGAATCTATTTTTAAAACAATAATAATAAGACCCATATGAAATTGAGTTGATCCACCGTTCTGTGTCACGTATTGGTTAGCTAGCTTGTGGAATCTTCCATTAATGTAAGCTCAAAATCGCATGGAACTCTTTAAATTCTTGAGTCACTATCATTGTTGCATCAACAATCGCATGAATTTATTTATTTATTTTATTTATTTATTTATTTGATTTGTCAATCGCTTACAAGATAACAGGTATAAGTATAAACATAGTTTTGAATACATGAGATGGATACGTATAAGAAAAATAAAAAGAAACAATAGGACAGGGAAAGTAGGCACAATTGGTGCACTTATGCACGCCCTTTACAGGCCTCTTAGGAAAGGGGTGAGGTCAATAGTAGACATTCTAAGGATAAAGTTTTTGGGGTTTGGGGAAGAAACCACAGAGTCAGATAGAGTATTCCGAACACTGACCACTCTGTTGCTGAAGTTGTATTTACTGCAATCAAGTTTCGTGCGGTTAACCTTGAGTTTGTATCTATTGTGTGCTCTTGTATTGTTATGGCTGAAGCTGAAGTATTCATTGACAGATAGGACATTGCAATGTATGATTTTATATACTATACTTAGATCAGACTGAAGGCGGTGTAGTTCTAGGTTTCCTAGGTCTAGAGTTTCAAGTCTGGTGGCATAAGGTATTCTGCAATGAGTAGAAGAGCGGAAAACTCTTCTTGTTAAATATTTCTGGACTTTCTCAATTGGGTTAATATCAGATACATGATATGGGTTCCAGACTGATGAGCTGTATTCAAGTATAGGTCTAGCAAATGTTTTGTATGTTCTAGTTAGTAGTGTGATATTACCAGAGAAAAAGCTTCATAGGATTAGGTTAACAACTCTTAATGCCTTTTTGGCTATGTAGTTACAGTGGGCTCTAGCACTTAGATCATTAGAGATGAATATTCCAAGATCCTTGACAGAGTTTGGATCCTCAACAAGGTCTTGAATATTCAGCTTGTATTTTATTTTCTGATTTTTTTTGCCAATATGTAAGACAGAGCATTTATTTGTTGAGTTTTGAAGTTGCCATTTGATTGACAATTCTGATAGTCGAAGTCTTTTTGGAAGGTAGTAGTATTGTCTTTGGTGTTGAATAGCTTTACATCATCAGCGAAGAGTACGCAGTTGCTCTTAATATGATCACAGAGGTCATTTATGTAGAGTATGAAGAGAGTTGGTCTTAAAACACAACCTAGGGGGACACCACTGTTGACAGGTACATAATTTGATAGGATGTTCACAATTTTGACCATTTGTTGTCTGTTTGACAGGAATGCTTCTATCCAGCTATGTAGGTATCGAGTTATACCATAAGATTTTAGTTTTAGTAGTAGTTTGTCGTGTACCACTGAATCAAAGTCTTTACAGAAGTTTATGTAGATTGCGTCTATTGCTTTGCCCTGATCGAGTTGTATAGTCCATATCTTTTTGCAGTGTAAGAATTGCAGATTACAGGATAGTTTTTTTCTGAAACCAAATTGTTTATTAGAGAGTAGGTTGTTTGTCTCTAAGTGGAGGATAATGGATTGGTTAATAATTGATTCCATGACTTTACAGATGATGCAACATAAAGAGATTGGTCTGTAATTTTCAACTAGGCTGGGGTCTCCCTTTTTAAAGGAAGGGGATGACCATGGCCTGTGACCATAGTTTTGGTAAGGAGCTGGTCCTGAAAGATTTTTCAAAGATTATGCTTAGAGGTTTGGCTATGGCAGTGGATAACTTTTTTAAGAAGCAGGCACATATTCCGTCTGGTCCAATAGATAGAGAGGGTTTTAGATTGCATAGTACTTTTTCAACATTGTCTTCTGTAAAATCGATATGTATTAGATCATTGTAGTTGTCTGTGGTTTGACTAGGAAATACTAGGCTTGATCCATTACTGTTTACAAATACTGAGCCAAAGAATGTGTTAAAGAGGTTGGCTTTGATGGTGTTGTCGTTGCAGTCTTTGCCATTAGGTCCTTTCAGGGATGGGATGGACCTTGAGTCTTTTAGTTTGTTGTTTACAAAATTGTAGAAAGCACAGGTGGAATTTGTGTGTAGAAGGTTTTTCTCTTGTTTAGTGTGATAATTAGTGCATTCAGTCTTTATCTGGTGGCATAAATTTTTGCATCAGCTTTTGAAGTTGGCAACTTCAAAAGATTTGGTTTTGTGATCTCTTTTTGGATTGAAGCTTTCTTATTGTTATGGGTATGTTTTTCCTGGTTTTGGGAGTTGTTATTGGTACATATAGTTTGATGAATCTTTTGACTTCTAGTAAGAATATGTTGTAATGGTCTTCAACAATATTGTATCCAGTGAATAGAAATTGCCAATCAAGGGAAGAGAGATCGTTGATTATAAGATCATAGTGCCTTTTTTGAAGTTCTAATTAGGGATTCCATCATTGTGATGATTTTTGTGTGCACATATGTTGAGACAAAGTCAATCATGTTGTGGTCACTGTTGGAAAAGGGTTATTTAATTTGTATTCTATAAATTGAATTCAAACTAATGCAGAAGATGAGATTGAGGCAGTTGTTAAGCCTAGTATTGTTGGTTACTAGTTGTTCCAGTCCCAGATTTGTTACAGCATTGTATAAGGTTGCATGTATGGGTTCAGTTGTACATTCGTTTAGGGTCCAGTTAATATGAGGTAGATTGAAGTCACCAAAAAAGATAAAAGTGTGTGGGCAGGATGCTGCCCATGTTAGTAGTATATTTAGCTTGTTTACATGTTTGATGCCATAATCAGGAGCTCTATAACATATTTAATATTTAATGAATTAATTAATGAAGTTATATAAGTTGTAATCCCCTTAATCTTCTTTCTGTTGAATTTCACAGAGATGTTTTGAATATTCTCCTTTCCCAGCCAGGGGAAGGAAAGAGGAGATAAGATTACAGAACAAACTACATGAAAACATTTGATAAATATGTGAAAGACCACATTTATTGTCTCAGCAGTGGGTCGTCTGAAATCTCTATGGTGACTCATTGGAAAATAATGAGAATGCTAGTCTATAGCAAATGCTCAAAAAGTTGCACCAATATAGGTTAACCTATCAAAATAAGAAAGGGAATCTTTTGGTTAAGAATTATATGGATGACATTGATTTTATCCATAATGTAGAAGCTGGTTCATAATATATTAGTAGTCAGTGACTTCATTTATGTACAGTCCGATTATACCACAGTGTACATAGTTTACATTATATCAGTATAACATAACAGAGGTCATACTTATTTGCTGCATTAGTAATGCACAGTTCATGCCCTGCAGGTTGTATACCATTCCTTAAAATTTGGGTGAGGTCCCCAGAGTCACACCAAGCTGCAGTATTGAACTTACTTGTTGCTACTGCACTACTAATGGAGGGGTTAGAAGTTGAGTATCATACAAGCTTAATAAATTATTTTATTGTTTTCTGACTCACCTGCCTGGCCACTTATCCACATTTCTTCTTTTCTTTCTCTCTTATCTGCTGCCATCATGTTACCGTTACCCTAATTTCACTTCATTCTTTTTCTAATAACTCTAGCAATGTAACCAATCATCTTGACTTTGTCTGTACCTCCGTTTTGTTTTTCAGTAAGGAAAAATATGGTTCAAAGTGTTTCTAAAATTGATATTGGATCAGATATATGCTCATTGTGGCTATCTTGAGGAGAATTTCTGTCAAACCAATGGCCTTGTCTTTGGGCAGACTTCTATCCAATCCCTCATTAAGATTACAGTATGAGAATTTCCCTGCTAATTCTGAAGACTTCAGACCAATAGCAGGAAAAGAATTTCTCCATGGCCTATATATTATGAATCTCATCCTTCAGTTCACTAGAATCCTTTGCATAGATCTACCCACATCAATCCTCATTATTATCCTGATCATAACCTAGCTGTGTCTCTTATTCAGAACTGACTGAATCATTGGATGCTCCAAAAACTCAACTTCTATTCATGCCTTTGTCTACTTACAATCTATATTTTGTGTTCTTGGTAGGATATGAAATATTTTTGGTTTTGGTATTGAAACTAACATTTTTTAAAATCTCCCATTTTCTAGCAGTGTACCTATTTATCTTCTCTATGCTTAGCTTCCATTTCCTTTTTCCATCTAAGTCTTCATATTTAATTTTATTTTCTTCTTGTTTCTAAGTTCTAAATATTGTTTTATTAAAGAAATAAGGTTTCAACTGTTAAATCTAACCATCCTTTTTAATGAATAAAACAATATTGTTGTTGCAATATTGGCCACCATCGCCTTGGTGGTGCAGGCTGTTAATCATCTAGCACTTAGTGCAAGCTGCCTGCAATTAGTGCAGGTTCGAATCCCACCAGGCTCAAGGTTGACTCAGCCTTCCATCCTCTCGGGGTAGGTAAATTGAGGACCCAAGATTGTTGGGGGCAATAAGCTGACTTTGTAAAAATGCCGCTTGAGAGGGCCAAAAAGCCCTAGTAATAAGCAGGCATATACAATGGAATGAAGGCTATTGCTGAGCACCTAGCATGGTGCTCCATAGACTGTAAGCCGCCCTGAGTCTCCGGAGAAGGGCGGCATATAAATGTAATTAAAAAAAAAATATGGAAGCCATGATATCAGTATAGTGATAAATTCAAGAATCATAGCTGCCATTAGTGGTCTTAGAAAATATTTCACAAAACTTTAAACAATTTAGAAGGCTTGGAAAAATAACTGAAAGCCATTTTCAAACACTATTCATGAAATATTTACCTATTATTTCAGTGTGGTATGAATAAACTACAGTTTTATTCAATGAGAGATAAATCTCTGCAATCAAGCTTAATTTTGTTTTTCAATGAAGCTACTTGCTTCATATCCATCAGGGAATTTAATAATGGCTTCATTAATTCAGAAAATCTGTTGCACAATTAAATAAAAAAAGAAAAATTGAGAAAAAGCAATATAAAATAGATCAATCTCCCTGCAATTTCTCAATTTAGTACATATATTGCACAATTTTTATTCAATGTTATGTTTAATTGTTATTTTACTGTGAATCTTAAGCTTAGCAGATTGCTAAGTATGATATATGTGGTTTTTATTTTGTGCAACAACATTGTTTTGCAATGGTACTTGGCCAGAATGAAGATTGGTAAGAGACCATAGGAGGATGGGTTGTTAAAAATGTTGAAAACTGTGTGTGGATGACAAAACACAATAGCAATAGCACTTAGACTTATATACTGCTTCTTTTATTCTATGTCTGATGTTTTCAACATAGACCACCCTGTCCTTGAATGGCTGGGTGGACTGGACATTAACATTTGATCGATTATAAGTCCATGTATTTGCCATATGCTAAAGTAAATAAATAAATAGACTGCCTCTTAGCACTTTACAGCCTTCTCCAAGCAGTTTACAGAGTCAGCATATTGCCCCCAACAATCTGGATCCTCATTTTACCGACCTCGGAAGGATGGAAGGCTGAGTCAACTTGAGCCTGGTGAGATTCGAATTGCCAAATTTCAAGCAGCCAGCAGTCAGCAGAAGTAGCTTGCATTCTAACCACTGCGCCACAGGGCTCTTCATCTGATGATGATGTCTGAATCACGAGCTGGAATGGAGAGGTTTTGGAATGACTGCCTCAGAGTTTTGGGTGCCTGAGCACTTCAGTGCAGATGGTTAGCATCAACAGGGGTAGGATCATTCTGATTTTTGTTGGGGCTAAGTCTGAGTTCTGTGGCAGTTACAGAATCCATTATTCTGGCAGTAGCTGTCTTGCTTCCAGCATCTGGTAGTGGTACTCAAACCCAGAGGAGCAAATGCAATTCATATCAACTAGTGGCAGTAAATATCCAGGGATTTTCCATCTATATCAGCCAAGAAGTTTTTCTTGGAAAAGAACTTTCAAAGTGCTGGTTGAGTCTATTACACTTCTGGCTTTTGGTGGACTGGTGATCACTAATGTAGAGGTATCTGTTGTCCCTCTGGGTGAGAGGAGGAGAAGGAGGCAACAATATTCTCAATCACTTTGGTTTTTTGATAGGCAGAGGGCACCGTCTGTAGGTGAAAGGATGTTAAAGTCCTTATTGGTGAAGCACTGGTTTTATTAACTAGATACTGGGAGTGGCTTCTATGTTTTTCCCTAATGATGATATCAGGATGAAAATTTAGGTGACTATGCTACAGTAGCATTGTTATTAGCACTCCATTCAAAATCCAATCTTTAATATTTTCTCTATTCCAAGATTTAAGTTCTCCTCAAAGTGGTAAAGGATTTGTCTGAAGAATTGGTGACAAAACTGTAATATTCCCAGCTGTGTAATAAAGAACTATGGGAATCTTGAAGGTTTGCTAGTTTCTTATTGTGCCTCAACACTGCAAGATGTACTCTAACAAGCTTGAAGGTAGCTCTACCTTCATTCTTAAATAGCAATAGCACTTAGACTTATATCCTGCTTCACAGTGCTTTTCAGCCCTCTCTAAGCAGTTTACAGAGTCAGCATGGTGCCCCCAACAATCTGGGTCCTCAATTTACCCACCTCGGAATGATGGGAGGTTGAATCAACCTTGAACCAGTGAGAATCAAACTGCTAAACTGCTGGCAGCCGGCACTCAGCAGAAGTAGCCTGCAGTACTGCATTCTAACCACTGCGCGTGGCAGAGGAGGATCCTTGGAAAGGTCCAAGATCTTCTTTCTGAATTGGCCAAATGAACCTCAGTCACATCCCAACCCCAAATCTCAGCCCCATATGTTATCAGAGGCTATCAACTTGCCTTGTAATATTTTAAGTACAGACCCTACCAATTACCTTCCTCTACAATTAAAAAAAGGTCAGAATAGCACTGGTAGTCATCAACCTATGACCATAATTGAGCCCAACAATTCAGTTGTTAAGCAAAACATTTGTTAAGAAAATTTTGCCACATCTTATGACCTTTCTTGCCACAGTTGTTAGGTGAATCACTGCAGCTGTTAAGTCAGTATCATAGTTGTTAAATAAATCTGGTTCCCCCATTGACTTTGCTTGTCAGAAGGCCACAAAAGGTGATCTCTCTCAGCCAATCCTTGAGTATTGAAGATTTGTCTTTAAATGAATCCAAACTCCAGCTCCTCTTTAGGACAATGATGGTTTATTCAATATAGCATCAAACAACAAATAATCTAATCAGGCAAGAATGGCTAAAACCCAGGCAACGTTAGAGTTGGGTTTGAGTTTGCTCCCTTTCCTTTTATCACCATTATCATGAGACACACCACACCACACCCAGGCCTATACGCAGTTCTAATTTTGGCCACGCCTAACCCATTATTCCTAAATGCTATTAACCCTGTAACATGTCTACATCCCTACCCTATTCCGACTCTCACTAACTGATCCCCACCTGGTGCCACTTTCACCAGGTTTTAACCTAAGTCCTAGGTTAACCTAAGTCCTAATTACCACCTATATGTGTCCCAACCCACTTTAACAATATGCACCTATATTATTGGGGCGGTATATAAAATTGATTAATAAATAATAAATAAAGAACCAGTTCCAGCAGCCCCGCAGTTGTTGCAGAATCCATCCTCAGCTCTGCTGAGTCATTCCAAAGCCATCGGCCACCACACAAGCAGAAATACAGATCTGGCAGCAGCAGAGATAAGGTGACATGGCCAGCTGACTTGCTGCGAGGTATATTTGGGGCTGACGGGCTCTGGGTGAACTCAGAGCCCAACAATCACATCACCACAGGACACCTCAAAGGTCATAAATATGAATCAGATGTCAAGAATCTAAATTTTGTTCACATGACCATTGCTGCAATGATTCTAAATGAGAAACATGGTCATAAGTCACTTTTTTCAGTGCTGTTGTACTTTTGAACTGTCACTAAATGAACTGTTGTAAGTTGAGGATTGCCTATACTTACCATATGTTGCATAATTGTATGCTTTCCTTAAAAAGGACTTACAAAAAGTGATGTTCGGATGTTTAAAAGAGGGACGATGCTATATCTCTTGGACACTGGTGCTAGTTGGTGGCTAGTAATCTGGCCAGTAATCTTCTGGTGCCAATCTTGGTATAGGAAATAAGAGCCATTTCACCATCATACATTAACAGTGTTTTTTTTTTTTGTCCAGTGAATGAGGGGGGAGAAAAAAACCTTAGTGGCTTCATGGCTACCGCAATATCATCCATATAGAAGTTAAATAAAAAGAAAGCAAGTAAACTGTTTAACTCTTCTCTTCAATAAGATACACTCTAACAAAGACCCTTGGAGGCCCATATTCAATAAGTATGTAGCTCAATAATTCAATAAGCAATAGAACTTAGACTAATATACCACTTAATGGTGCTTTACAGCCCTCTCTAAGTGGTTTACAGAGTCAGCATATTGCCCTCAACAATCTGGGCCCTCATTTTACTGACCTTGGAAGAATGGAAGGCTGAGTCAACCTTGACCCACTCAGAATCAAACTCCTGGAATAAGCAGTGAGTTAGCCCTGCAGAACTGCATTCTATTCATTGTGCCCTCATGGCTCTAAGAAGTTGCTTATCAATATCATTCCTAGCTAGTACCTCCCATAGTTGAGACCTGTTAATAGAATCAAAGACAGAACCAAGGTTCATAAAAGCAACATTTAATTGTTAATATGCCATTGGTATAGTTCTGAATAAGGTCCTTCAAAGTAGCACAGTGATCTACTGTGCTATGTCCTTTTTTCAACGCTTCACATTCTAGAGGAAATAGTTTTGTTTCCTCCTCCCAATTTTCTAATTTATTCAGATGATATGTGACATACCATTTTGAAGAAATATCTAATAGACTGGGACGTAATTGGCAAGTTCTTGCTGGTTGGCCTTTTTAAAGATTTGATATATTATACTTTGTTTCCAGTGGAGAGGTACAACACATTTTAGCTATTTCTGAGAAAAGTCTAGTCAGGATGGGGACCCACCAGGAATAATTCATCTTATATACCCCTGCAGGAATATGGTGGTTGTATCTCCATCCCATCCTTCCTTGAACACTCAGTAGCTTTCAGTATAAACGATCATGGTATCCTTCTGGTCTAGATTATGGGGAAAGGAGTAGGGATCATGATATTGTGGTAGCTCTCATCTTTCCTCTGGTATTGGTTCTAGTTGGTATTAGTGGCGACAGGTCTAGTTCTAAGCCCCTTTCTTTAGGGCTTCTTCAGTGGCAGAATTCACCCTTTTTTACTACCAGTTCTATGAGAGAGCGCTTCGTGCACGTGCACAGCATCCATAAACTACCAATTTTAAGCTGCAAAACTGACCTTGTATTCAACACTGGTGAGTAAAAAAACTGAGGTGCGGCATCCGCCACATGAATCAGTTGAGCTCACAAACAAGGAAATAAAGCACAGCAAAGGGTGGGGTGGGTGAGCGGGCCCAACTGCTCACCAAGGCTACCAATTCATTAGAACCGGTGCGAACCAGCAGGATCCCACCACTGGGCTCCACACTTTCTTCACTTCTATTAAGTTTCTTCAAAAAGCCAGTGGGTGAGGTTATTCATTGACTTAGGAATAATTATCATCAGTATGCTGATGATCCTCATTGATACATTTAGCCAGATTAAGTGATATTATTAAAGTTATTTCTCAGTGTCAAGAAGGTTTGGGGGCCTGGATGAGGAAGAACAGGTAACTGAGTGGTTGTGAGTTTTGAGATGCTTAAAATTTACATCATTTTTTTTTTTTGGATGGAGTTGTGTTCTCCCAGATAAAATAGAATAGAATAGAATAGAATAGAATAGAATAGAATAGAATAGAATAGAATAGAATAGAATAGAATAGAATAGAATAGAATACCTTTTTTGTCATTGCATTCTACAAATACAATGAAATTTGAAAACACCAAACCAGAGAGTGAAAAGTTGCAGCAATCGAGTGCGCCGCCATTTTGAAACCAATGTGCAATTTGGGGCTCCTCTTAGGCTCTAGCTCCTGCTTTAAAAACGTAGGTTGTGTTTATGATCAGGAATGCACATGCAGAAACAAATCATATGTGCCAACTGTGCTTATTTCTTGGATTGGGAGACCCTCTTCATAGCCAGTTATGTTGTGATTCTGATTTGTTGCTGCCTACCCAGAGTTGAATGTGAATGGGCAGCTGTCCAAACTGAATGAATGAATGAATGAATTAAAGAATGAATGATCTTCACAGTCCTCATAAACAGACTTCTTACATCAAATATAGATGAACTGAGTTTTTCAGACTGAAAGGGAAACTTTTTTTGAACCCTGGAAAAAAATCTTATAATAATGGTAACAACAATAATAGCCATATATTGTGAAGGGGAGTGCAGGTGTGATTTTTTATTTATTTTGATTTGTCAATAGCTTACAAGATAATCTCTTGTAAGATGATCTCTGTTATCTTTTATTTTTATTTCCCTGAGTGCTAATTCTGTGTTTTCCTTCCCTTTACATCAGACAACGATCTAAGTAAGAGAGAGGAAAAATGTCGACGAGAGGATATTGTCATCCTGTCAGACCATCAGATTTGCTTACTTTCAAGACAAGAAAGAACACAGCCCCCATCACAGAGACAGGATGGCTTTCCTTGTCATTCCGCACTTGGATTGTGAAATGGTTTCATTGCACTCCTATTCATAACACACTATCACATGAGAGAGAGAGAGAGAGAGACAGAGAGAGACAGAGAAAGAGAGAGAGAGAAAGAGATGGGGGGGCAGGGTGCCTTGCCTGGTTGCCTTGGCAACCCAGAGATAAGATTCCTATCTCGCATTGCAGATTATGCCTTTGTCACCCTAACTTGGATCTGGATTGGATTCACACCACATTCAGTACACAGAATGCATACAGAAACTGGCAAGTTGGAATCCGCAGGGAGATGCGCTTCAGACTATTCCCTTCACCAATGCTGCTGTTTCCTCCACTGTGGCCGTGGCGTTACAATGTGCAGCATGCTGAATCAAGATCAGCAGCCACTGAGAGATGAATGATCTCATCCCCCCTGGACACATTTACACCTTTTCCATCAGTTTCCCTTTTCATAAAAAAGAGCCATAAAAAAGGAAGAAGATTTTTTTCATTATTCCCAGCTTTCTGCTGCGGCTGTCCTTTAATTAGCATTTTACAGGGGGCCCGATTAAGTTATTTACCCCAGCAGCTTAAGCTGTGAAGCTATGTCCCCCTAATAGCTTAACATTTTCATTTTTACCATAAAAGTTCTAAGTATTATATTTAAAAAATTAAAATGTGTTATTTGTTTATCATACTTCTGCCCATCACTGATGCTATTGGAATTATCCTAATGGGGGGCAGATTAAGTGATTAAGAATACAGTATACAGGTTTCTATGTTTAAAGAAGCCCAGCTAGGTTTTCAGGTCCCTTGCTAAAACTAGATTAGCTGGAAATTGAAGCAGGATTGTCTTAGTATTTAGATGGGAAAAGTCCAGAATTATTGACTAGATTGAAAAGAAAAAAAACCAGAAACAACTCCATCGTGAAGAAAAGCAGTAGCAAATTTATTTATTTATTTATTTATTTAAGAACAGTTTAGCAATTTAGCCGAACACAAGACCTATAAGCTACGTACATATAATAGCATTAATATACAACTCTGTCGGGATATGATAGTTTAGAATCAAATATTTCCGATACATTAAGACTATGTCAATAATGTCCATAATTCAGTTAATCCTTCAGGAAGTGTATTCTTTCTGAGCCTGTAATAGTCTAATATATTCTATGTAACTGTCTAATTTGGGACACCTGAGTTAGAAATTTCTACATCCATATGGTTTTCCATCTAAAAATTTACATTCATTTGCTGTGTTTAGAGTTATACTTAAAAAAAAAGTTTAAGAGCAAAGTTAACCTTTGTTTGTTATTATTTTTATAAGTAATTCAAGGTGGCAAACATACCCACCGTACCTTCCTCCTCCTATTATCCCCAAAACAATAACAACTCAATGGGTTGGACTGAAAGAGAATAACTGGCCCAAAGTCAACCAGTTTAAATTCGTGTTTTTGTTTTTTGTTTTTTACTTTTTAGACCAAAATGGCTCCCCTTTCTTATGTTTCTCATTCCTTACTTATATTGCCAAGAAAACAACATGGAAGTGCATTCATAAAATCAGCAAGATTTTATGAATTTATCTTGAAGCAGACTTTATGTGTAAAAGAATATAATTATAATCCCATAGAAAGCAAGAATTTGAATTACACTATTTTAAGTCCTGAAATATTTCTTACCAATTGAGTTCCTTCTATACAACTAGCAAAGAAGCGATTGAGTGCGGAACAAACTCTGGGTTTGGACTGACTCAAAATATGGTTCACAGGTATTCAATATATAAGTACGAAATCAATCACTCAATCACCCAATCGCTATCATATCTGACATCCAAAGAGCAAGCAAATCACAAATGAATAGATTGGTTAAAAAAGAGGAAGCTGGGGAAGAAAAAAAAAGAGCCTGCCTTCCCCGACACCAAACCTCTATTCTGAAAAAAAGAAAGAAAAAAAGAAATTAGGTGAAATGTAAGTTATAAATATGTCTGTCACTATTTGTTTCTTATAACAAAATTAAGTAGGACCTTTTTTTTTTTTTTTGCCAGACTGGTATAGGACTATATTACTAGTATTAGGGATCTGGATATAATTCTGAATTTCTCATCCTCTTAGACTTCTCTTCATATTTTTCTGGATTATTTTTTAAATGTGTTGATGCACTATAGGGAAAAGCAGTAAGTGTTGGCTCTGCACACAACACCATAGTACGAAGTGTGATCACAGGAGGGAAGTATGTTTTATAATACCCACTTTTCCATCAATAAAAGGTCATGATACCACTTAGATCAATGCTTTCTTTATTGATCGGCCTTAGATGGCCATGCAAGGCTAGTAAGAAATGTAGGAAGTGCTGAATATAATACACACATCAGTGTGTGCTTTCTTAGAAATTGAAACCATTTCTGATGCATTTAGTATGGATTAATTTTTGGCAAATGGAATGCATTCAGAGTTGATGGTAATTTTCCTGCCTGGCATTGCTGGGTTGCTTTTTTTAAAAGGAAATTTAATAATGAATGTTTTTAAAGTAATCCAGGAGATGTGAAAAGAGTGCATCAGGAAGAAAAAGAATACATCAGAGAGATCTGACACTAGAAATTGCATTATGACAATATAATAGATGCCATTTCAGATCAGGTAGGAAAATAGTGTTGAACACTTTTTCAAAATATGCTCTTGACATTAAAATAAAAAATATATATCTTAAGATCCTGAGATATGGTCACATAGTGCCATGGGTTACTTCATATGTATCCCAAAATTGTTGAAGATTGTTGGTCCTCCAAGCTGGTCAGGAAACAAATAATATATGAAGTAGTAAAATTCTATTGTTATAAGGTACAATAACAGAATCTTGGGAATGTGACAACATTTCTCTATCTCTCCCTCTTGAACCAAAGAGAATCAAGAGCAGAGGTGGTATTCAGTAGGTTCTGACCAGTTCTAGAGAACCGGTAGTGGAAATTTTGAGTAGTTCGGAGAACCGGCAAATACCACCTCTGACTGGAGATTTTGCAGTATCCTTCCACTGCCACACCCACCAAGCCACACCCACAGAACCGGTAGTAAAAAATTTTGAATCCCATCACTGGTCAAGTGGGGAACTTTTGAGTTCCTTCCTCACTTATACCTGTCTTTCAAGTCTAAGTTTATGTTGACCTATATCTCCTTCAAGGGTATTTCCATACAGTTCTCCTACAATCTATTTAAATTTGGCCAAAATATTTATTCCTTTCTTAGGGTTCTACTAGCAATCTTACTTTTTTTATAAAAGTCACATCTAAATCAATTTCATTTTCATAAATTTGATTATTCCTAGCTAGAAATTTGAAAAACATGCAGTAATTAAGATAGCCGTGTAAGCATCAATACTTAAGACCTCAGTGCAAAGTTAGATCCTTCAGGCATGCAAAGTAGAGTATGGGCCTTTCAAAAGGACATCTCATACTGGGTCAAATAATGGTGTACTGTGGTCTGGATAGGCAACCTCTCTCAAGCAAGTGGAGCAGAAGAGGATGAGATGAGATTTTCTCCAGACTATCCACTATGATCTCCATCTCCATGCTGCCTTCCTTACTTTTGAAACTCTAGCTTCAATGAGAGCAAACAATAAAGGATACAGAGCAGCAAGCAGATCTAGGGAAGGCCCTAGCTTTCCTGTCGCCAATACACAACAAATATACTATCAGTGCTCCTAACTACATTAGACAGCTTGAGACACCCAGCCATTGGAAATGTCTGCAGAGATTCTCAATCATTCAGGTCAGCAGTGGGATACTACCGGTTCCACTACCGGTTCGGTGATCACATGCGCACACGTGCACCTAACACGCAAGTGCAGCTTTCCCTACACCAGTTGAGGCCTGCAGCGCCAATCAGCTGAGATGATAAAGAAGAGAAAAACACAGGGGGAGGTGGGAGGGCGTTCTTCTCTTCTTCCTCCTCTCAGCTGAACCGGTAGCACACCACCACTGATCCAGGTCATGGTTGTCCCAAAGGTGCTTTTTCAAATGGCAATTGGATTTTTTTTTTCCTTGACGACATTTCACCTCTCATCCAAGAAGCTTCTTCAGTTCAGTTCTTCTTCAGAACTGAAGAAGCTTCTTGGATGAGAAGCAAAACGTTTTCAAGGAAAAACAAAGAAAATCCAATTGTCATTTGAAAAAGGCACCTTAAGGGGACAGCCATCACAATATTTTGTCTCTTTCCTGATGCCATGCCCTCCCCTCTGCAATATCAGATGTTAAATATTAAAAAGTTCCATTGGCTGAAAAGTTCCATTGTCCCTGTGATTCCTGCAAGATGGAAACTACAAAACTTGTCTTTTTCATTTCTCCTTCTACATAGACATCTGAATCAGATTCATCCTACCTCTGATGAGTAGATTTCCTGATCACCCAGATTCAGCTCATGCCCCTATACTGTGCATAAGCAATCTATCTTTTGTTATAGCACTTGTAGCTAGGTTTTGTAGCTAGAGTCACCTTATAAGGGAGATGGGCAGCATAAAGATTTAATAAACAAATAAATAGGTTTTGTACAGAAGCATGGAAGATCTGTTGGATCCTGATGGAGCAATTTTCTGCAATGCTTTATATTTAATTGTATGCAAAGAACTGTAATCCATTTAGATTTTAGATATTATCACTTTGTTGTAACTTTAGATGCTTTCATATTTAATACAACTTTAGCATTTTCATTCTAATTTAATACAGGCTGCATCCTGGACATCACTGATAAATGTTAGTTAGGTTGTTATATATTCATACAGCACTCTCTTTGTACTGATCTATGAGTGCAATAAACTGAATTGATATTAAAATTGCTTCAACAAGGCAGCTGAACTCAAGACCAACTCTCCCCCCAGAGTTTATTTTGTTCTCTATGTGTCTTATCATTGCAATGTGTGTATGTCTGACCTCTGACATTTCTCCCTGTTTCTTTTGGTCCAGCTGCTACACTGCCATTCTTTTTCTGGGAAAGCTACTGTTCAGAGCTTATGGTGGCACTTAACAGTTTGTGAACCCTGTTGCATTTTAATCAAAGAATGGCTAAAACAGAAGAAGGATGGGCTCCAGCATGCCTCCGAAAGCTCAAAAGACTAAACCTTCTGTTCCCGTTGACCGACTCAGATTGGATCCTGCAACATTATCCAGGGACACGTATATTTGCCTTCATTCAAAAGCAGAAGAAATGTAAAGCTTTAGAACAGCCAAGTCAAAAGCCTGGACTTTATCCTGAAGAAATATTGTGGAAGAACCTGAAATGAGCAAGTCATGGGAAGAAGCCCACCAACCTCCCTCAGCTGAAGCTGTTCTGTAGGAAAGAATGGACTAAAATCCCTCTGAGCCAATTTGCAGGGCTGATCAGCAGTTCTAGAGACACACTGAGTTGCAGTTATTGCTGTGCTTACTGAAAGCAAAGCTTCTTATTCTTTTGCCCCACAAAAAAAGTACTGTGGTTTTAGATCATTTTCTTCAATGAACAAGGATGATGTTTTTGATTTATTTGTTTAATGGGTTTCACTTTATCTATTGTTGTTGTTGTTGTTGTTGTTGTTGTTGTTGTTGTTAATAATAATAATAATAATAATAACCCATTGATTATATTTATTGGCGGCCTAACTCCAGTAGACTCTGTGGGGAGAATAGATCATGTTCTAGGCATATTTATGCAGAAATATTAAAAAGGGTACATAGACTTGTAAGAATCTGGTGACCATGGGAGAAACTGCAAGAGGAGGTGGTGAACATCTAAGTTCTATACTGCCTCTATGTTGGGACCACTGTTGTTTCTCCTCCTCTGTTGCTTCCTTTGAGGGACCTCAAAGTGGTGGGTTTAAGGATGGTATTAGTGCTGCTTCCGCCAGGTCCATGCCCACTAATCCATCAATATAGTATACTTTAAGAAAACATTAACAATAGGTAGGCATGTTATATCAATTTAGCTTTTGTAAGCTACATAATTGCAATCTGAACATAGAAACATGTTTATATGGAAACCTTGACGTTCAATTTATTCTACCTTATAAGCTTTGGGAAACTCAAATATTGAGGAGGAAATAGTATGTGATGCACCTATGTATGAAAGAGAGAGTAAAATAGAAATTGTTATGACTGAAATTCATTATTTCAGACATCATCATCATCTTTTAAAGACCCCATAATCATCCCTTGCAGGATAGAATCTGGGCAACTGAATGGAGCTAGCAGAGTGTTTAATGGCTGGATGCCCTTCCTGTCACCAATGTGGAGTTTTGTTCAGCAGATATATTCTCATTGTGCCCAGAGAGATAAGTATCTACCTCTACCTGGGATCGAACTCACAGCCTCTTGATTGTGAGGCGAGAGCTCCACCTCTAGGCCAACGCACCGCTCTTGATTATTTCAGACATATAGTATATTCGTTAGCTCACTCATGGTAAATGTTGCATCAGAGAACGGTTTTCTGCATGACTAGTAATAGGCTAAGAGCCAATATTCAAGTAATATTAATTTAATTTCATAACAATTTGATTTATGTCAGCTAACAAGCATTAGTCGTAATAGTGTACTAACACGCATAAGTCATAATAGTGGCTAAATGATGGGCCTGCTGAATTTCTGCCTCCACAATTACTACAGAAGGTCAAATTTGGGGAAAGCACAATGCCTTGTAGAGATACACTGATTGATTATGTGCCAGCAAGACAGTGTTGACTCTTAGTGACCACATCAATAGATTTTCTTCATGATGAAGAAGTACATTAGATATGATTTAATCAGGGGCATCTTTGTAAGGTATTTGTGAAAGCTATAAATCTGTAATATTTGCCAGAGTGCATCTTTGCGGTACACAGAACTGACCTGAAAGATCAATGCAAAGTCTGAGTTCAGAAACCCCAAACTGTAGATTCAGCTTGGCCTCTCACCATCAGCCAATTTTTCACAATTTATAATGAGCTCTGTGTTAAGATCATTATAGTATTTAAATTCCCAGAGTTTTCAAAGCAGGAATGGAAATTGCAGTGGCCTTAACCATCTCACCATAAACCAATGATGTGTTTTGTTATTGAATGTAACTCCCAGTATTTGGAAAATCCTGTGAAATGCATGGTTTCTTTGAATGTCTTATGTGGTAATATTGTTTGCTCCTAATTTCAATCCATGGTCAAATTATTCTATGAGCCAATGGCTACAGTAATCAGAATAACACACCATTGCTCCAGTCATCTCCCAATTTTATGCTGCTGTTGGGATTATCTAACACTGGAACCATGGAACAACTGTATATGTTCCAGGTGACAAGGCCAAAAGAACACTTATGTATTACATAAAAACCGTCCAAATTAAAAAAAAAATGTGTCAGAGCTATACAAACTAATTCCAGTTGGCATACTTGTCAGAGGATAATAATCTTCTCATTGGACCTCCAAGGTATACAAGCCTCCCCTTTGATGCTTGATTAGTCAACCAAGTTCAAATTTCTAGGTTCTACTATATCACATGACTTAAAATGGATACCTAACATCAAAAACATCATCAAAAAAGCACAACAAAGAATGTTCTTTCTGCTCCAACTTAGAAAGCTCAAACTGCCCAAAGAGCTGCTGATCCAGTTCTACAGAGGAATTATTGAGTCTGTCATCTGCACCTCTATAACTGTCTGGTTTGGCTCTGCAACCCAACAAGACAGATACAGACTTCAGAGAATAATTAGGACCACAGAAAAAAACAATTATTACCAACCTGCCTTCAATCGAGGACCTGTATACTGCACAAGTCAAAAAGAGGGCTGTGAAAGTATTTACAGACCCCTCACATCCCGGACATAAACTGTTTCAACTCCTTCCCTCGAAACGATGCTATAGAGCACTGCACACCAGGACAACTAGACACAAGAACAGTTTTTTCCCGAAAGCCATCACTCTGCTAAACAAATAATTCCCCCAACACTGTTCAACTATTATAAAGTCTGCACTACTAATCTTCTCATCACTCCTTATCACCCATCCCCTCTCACTTGTGACTATATGACTGTAACTTTGTCGCTTGTATTCTTACAATTTTTATTGACTGTTCCCTAGAATGATTTGATCGCTTATTGTACCCTATGACTATCATTAAGTGTCGTACCTTATGATTATCAATTCCTGATGAATGTATCTTTCTTTTATGTATACTGAGAGTATTTACACCAAGACAAATTCCTTGTGTGTCCAATTACACTTGGCCAATAAAGTATTCTATCTATCTATCTATCTATCTATCAAAGTCCTGGGGTTTTTTTTTTTTTCATTTTCCCCCTTTCACTGCTACATTGCACCATGGTGGGGGTTGTTTTTGCCCTCCTTAGGATCCAGAGGCTTTCCTTGAACCTCTGGGAGGGCAAAAATGGCCTCCCTGGGTTCTAGAGGTTCTCTGGAATCCAGAAACGGGCCCATTTCAGGCCTTCCTGAACTTCCGGGAGACCCATTTTTTGCCCTCGCTGAGCCTCCACGCACACCCTGCACTTACCTGCATCTAAAATAGGCCGCGTGGGAACTCCTAGGAGGGGCAGGGCAGGCAAGGCCAGCCAGGAGTGGGATTTGAGGGTTCTATGCACTGTGCAGAATCTTAGCTAGGTGCTCTCCCAAACTCCCATGAACCCCAAGCAGCCCACCCCTGGTACCACCCCTTTTTGCATTTACAAGTTCTCGGAACCTATTTCTAGCAGTAATCTAATCCTTACAAGTAAAAATGGGGTAGGGTTGGGGAGTGACACAAAGTTTTGGAGTTTGATTTGATACACTGTGGGTTTTTTCATTAGTCATTGAGATTAAGGTTGGGCCAATAGCCGACTAAGAAGTGTAACATAATCATACCTTAAGAGACTCTTTGAACGCATGGGTGGGGGTTGGACTAGATGACCTACAAGGTCCCTTCCAATTCTATTATTCTGTTATTTCCTACTTGTTCCGAGCTACACAGAAAGAGGGAAAATAATAGAACTACAAAGGTTCTGCAGCCATCTTCAGGGACCTTCTTTAAATTCTTGAAGTTTCTGAAATGAAATAGGTAAAAGACCCCAAAAATGTTTTATCTCTCCAAATAATTCATTAAGGAATATTTTTCTGAGGACATTCACGAGCTTCTTTATTGCTAATATCTTTTTTTTATGCCAGAACACTCATGGGCAGGCATTCCAAATTTCTGATTTGCCTCTGGCTTTCAGTGCTGATCTATTTTTACAAGCTGTGTGTCGAGGGGCCTTTGCATACCAAGATTTCATAACAAAGCCAGAACAATGCCGTTATGATGTCATAATGCAAGCTCTATCCCTTATGTACTTGCATGCAAAGCTAACTTCTGTTGAAGTTAGACTGTATTCCAAGTCTTAGCAGGAAACCTGAGATGCAATGAATGGGAATGAAGACACAAAGCTCTCAAAATTCTGATTGAATTACCTCTCCACAGCTGAAGTTGAAGTAACAACAAATCTGTGCACGGAATAACAGGTGGCTAATGACCTTAGCTCATCTTCCCTGTATGTTTCCAAGGTGGAATGGGGGAATATTGTAATAAAATAAAATAGCTAAAATTATGTGCATGAGTGTAGAAAATAAGGAAACTGTCTCGATGGCAATGTACAAGAACTAGCCCAAAAGACATAAACATTACATAGGAAACAAAGTAATATTTGGAAATGAGCTCTGAAAGATGACTCTCTGATTCTTGAGGATATAAAATTGGGGAGAGGAAATTCAGCACAATCAGTCTTGCAGGTTTCTGTTATTATACCTGAGCTAAATAAAAATAGTTCCAGTCTTCTGTGGAAGTGATTTCCTGGCCAGGTCCAGTCAAGTGGGGCTGACAATGAGGCTGTTCCTGGACAAAATTCAGGAGCTTGTAGTTGATCCAGAATCAGTGATTTGAGAAGATAGGGATGCTTTTCAATATGCTCATATAGCGCCACGGCTGCAGAATCTGTTTAGGTTACCAGCTGCCTTCTGGATACGTTTCAAAATGCTGCTTGTCACTGTCATGGACTCTTACGATTCAGGGCCTGAATGTATCCAGGAACACCTTTCCTCAAGAAGATCTGATATAAAAATATAAAATATCTGATATAAAAATATAAAATAGCTGATATAAAAATATAAAATATCTGATACAAAAATGATATTAAAAAAGATGTTGATACGCTGGAACAGGGGTGTCAAACTCAATTTCATTGAAGGCCGCATCAGGGCTGTGGTTGACTTCAGGGGGCTGTCTGGGTATGGTCAATTGGGTAGGCAAGGCCAGCTTGATGCCATTTACTGGGCATGACCAACTGGGTGGGCATGGCTGACTGGGTGGCCAACTTGATGCCACTTCCCAAATTGCTGCATGTTTCCTCTTTGTACTGGATAGACTGGGCTGAAGCCATACAGGCCCAATGCTTTCTCTTTGCATTGAGTAGACCGGGATGAAGGGCCAGCTCTTTACATTTTCCAGGATGACCTCCCAGGCCAGATCTGACCACATCTCTGGCCAGATCCAGCCCTCAGGCCTTGTGTTTGACACCCCTGTTCTAGAAAGAGTGTAGAGAATCACAACAAAGATGATTAGGGGACTGAAGGCTAAAACATATGAAGAACAGTTGCAGGAATCGGGTATGTCTAGTTTAATGAAAAGAAGGACTGGAGGGGGTGACATGATAGCAGTGAGGGCTGCCATAAAAAAGAGGGGATTAACCTATTCTCCAAAGCATTTGAAAGCAGGACAAGAAGCAATGAATGGAAACTAATCAAGGAGAAAACCAATCTAGAACTAAGGAAAAATTTTCTGACAGAACAATTAATCAGTGGAACAACTTGCCTTCAGAAGTTGTAGATGCTTAATACTGGTGGTGTTTAAGAAGACATTAGACTTGTCTGAAAATGTTATAGGATTTCCTGCTTGTGCAGAAGGTTGAACTAGAAGATCTCCAAATCCCTTCCAATTTTGTTATTCTATCTGGTATTCATCAGGTTCTGATAAGTTCTGAATAATCGGTAGCAGAAATTTTGAGTAGTTCAGAGAACCGGCAAATATCACCTCTGACTGGCCCCGCCCCCATCTGCCTCCCGAGTCCCAGATGATCGGCTGGGTCTTTTTCTGTTGCCCTGCACAGGAGAACAGAGATGGAAAGCAGATTAGTGGGATAGGGAGGGAATGGAGATTTTATAGTATCCTTCCCCTGCCATGCCCACCAAGCCATGCCACCTCCACCAAGCCACACCCACGGTAGTAAAAATGCCCTTGTTCAGTAATATTAATAGTCCCTTTTGCACTTTTCATACTATTGTAAGTTCAGGCATTTTCATTAGATAGAAGGATAATCAAAGAGTTGTTATGGGATCATTTCCTGTCCTCATCCCATCAAATAAATTTGAAATCTAATAGGCTGGCTGGAATCAGCCTTGTTGCAAAAGGCTAAACTGCTGCCGTCCTTTGCATATATTTATACATTCATTTGCAGGCCTTATAAACTTCTCCAATCAGAACTAACTCTGAATGGCATAGAATTCCCCTTCAGAACAAAGACAATTTCCTACGATATAACCTAATCAATAGCATAGTGTATATAAGACCTAGGAATATAGCACAGTCAACGAAAGATACTTTACAATTTCCAATAGCTTGAGAGGGGGAGCAATAATTTAGGCCCCAAGGTGTGTTGAAGTAACTAGGCAATAATAAACTTCCTAAATCCCAAAAGAGAAAGAGTCATTCAAATACCAGGTGGTAGGGGGTGGAATGAAGGTATTTCAAAGAAGAAGAAAAAGCAGGCTCACATAGTCTCTGCAGAAGGCAGTGCTTGAATAAGGGAATGTGGAGAAAACCTGACCTACTTAATCTCCTCAGACGGACAGATCAGTGGTGGGATTCAAAAATTCTGAGAGGAAGTTTAGAATACTGGTTAAGGCACCAGGCTAGAAACTGGGAGAGTGTGAGTTCTAGACCCACTTAGACACAAAACCAGTCTTGAAAGTCTCTTTCCCAGCCTTAGGAAGAAGCAGACGATGACAAAAACTACTTCTGGAAAATTCTTACAAGGAAATTGCATGAAATAGTCCAGGAAGTTGTTGGATTGAAAACTGACTTGAAGGCACTTGTAATAATAATCATCTTGCTATATGCACTGTAAAATGAAAATATTAGTTCTTTTCCTTTTGAGATGAAACGAGGATCTGCTTTATCAATTATTGTAGCTAATAAGTGAAGGACCATAAAGTTTATTAAAAAGCCTGGTTCTCTGAATTATATAAGGCTGCTCCTGAAAGGTATAGAAATGGAACATTTCGACTACATGCAGAATATTGAACAAATGTACTTCAGCTACAGAAGCTTTCTATCCCCCTCCTCCTGGAGAATCCTCAGTTGTGAGGAGGTAATTTTCTGATTAAGTTTTAATTGAAAGAATGAGGATAATCACGATTTTAATAGGTGGTACACAGAAGCTGCTTTAGTATTATCAGATAATCCTGAAAAAATATCTCTCTACCCTAACATTTTGAGAGGCTGTGAATCATAATAAATATACTAAGAGTGTAGATATATTACTGTGAATGCATAGTGTTGAATATCTGGTGTGGGAGCAAACAAGAAAAGTGTGGCAAAGAACATTAAGGGAACAAATATTTTGTTATGCATAAACACATATAGAAATGTGATAATTAACATTTATTTATTAGAGCTGGGTTTAGAAATTCAGTTCAAAGTCAATTGGATCAAAGACTTATCAAGTCAAATTTTCCAAAATTGAATTAGAAAGTGCCTTTATCAAATGTTTCTAATTGACCTGAACATTTCAAGTCTTTTGATTTGGCAAATCACCAAATTAAGTCCAATAATCTATATGAATGCTTTGAAACAAACGTTTTGCAACATGCAGGAGAATCATTAAAGCAGCCACATCAATTTTCAATTTTCCAGGACAGTTTCTAAGGAAGATATAGTTACCTTAATAATCCAAAGGTAAGGCTTTCATTTCTATGAGTATGTTTGTACACTCAGCATGTGGCACTGTAAATTGGAGCAAATCTGAATCAAAGTAACAATCTGAATCAGACTGGAGTCAATCAACAAAGTCCTGTAATTTGCTTTATTAATTATTTGCTGCCTATCTCATTCCAAATAAATCTGGGCAGCTTACAGCATCTAATTAGGTTGAATATGTTTGCTACAGAAAGAAATTAAATATTGGCTGAGACTATATTGCTAGGAAATTCCAGGCAAAGGAATAGGAAGCAAAGGTAGAATGGAAATATTTTGTCTGAAAGCGCCTGATACTTCTTCCTGACCCTTTAAGAAACTTCTGAAACATTTTTGTTAAACTAATCAAAACATGACACAGCAAGTTAGAAACTTCTTTGACATGTTATGCTTTGCTTCCAACATAAGTACTGTATCAGCTGACATAATATTTAAGCCACAAGATAACGGAAAGTGAGGCTGTAGTTATTAGTTTTACTAAAAGCAAGAGCTGCACAATTCTATTCAAAGAAAAGATATGAAAACATGCATTAGGTAAGAACTATCTGACCCAATAAATTTGAGTTGTGTTGGCTTGAAACAGCTATGCTGGCTGAGGAATTCTGGGAGTTGAAGTCAACAAGTCTCAAAGTTGCCAAGTTTGGAGACCTCATGCTTAAAACAAGGTTTCAAGAATGGCTATTCAATTGTCAATAGTTTTCAGGGCCATTACGATTGTTCAAAAAAAAAAAAAAGACTCTTTTCACAGATCACCAGCATAAAAAGATCTTCTCTTGCCAGACATTGCTATCAGGGTGACCAATTTTTGGCTAAAAATGTGCATTATGCTGTCAAGAGCTACTTTTGGATCAAATCGGTGTTGCAGAAAAAAATTGAGTTGTTTCATTTTCCTTCTGTGGTTTAGATTTACAGCACCTGGTTGGCTGGAAGACTAGTTTGGCTCGACGCTTAGATCACAAATCTTCCTTCCACTGCTAAAAGCCTGCTTTGGAAGCCTTTGCTGCATTCTGTGAAAAATTGCTCTCTATCATTTTTAAAAAAAAAAAACTTTCCCTGGGATTACCACTTTGATGTGGTTAGAAGACTGAGACCCTGAGATTAATGATCCTGAGATTAATACTGGCAGATTAATGATTCTGAGATTAATGATCTTGAGATTAATACTGGCAAAAGCAGGAGCTTCTGATATGGACGCCTTTACCAATAATGTTGACAGGCTGAAATGAAAAGGAGAGGAGGGCAAGTGGGACATTGGAGGTGAAAGGGAAGCCAAGGCAGCTAGAACCCACATCTCCAAAAACAAACCTATATCAAAGTAATAGCAAATTGTTACTTCATTGTTGCCAAGGAAACTGGAAGACTGTGGCTAAAGTTTGTAGAGATTGTCAATCATCCAGATCATGGTTGACCCAAAGGGGCTTTTTCAGGTGGCAACTGGACTTTCTTGTTGTTCTTGTTTTCTTTGAATACATTTCACTTCTCATCCAAGAAGCTTCTTCAGCTCTGACAGGATGGTGGGGAATGGAAGGATTTCTATTCCTTATAAATATAGACTTTGGCGATACAATTTGGGATGAACACTCTTTGAATGGTGTGGGAGTAGGAATGGATATCCAGAGGAAAATTGCAGTCTACAGGAACCAGGAGGTGCTCACATGACCTTGAGGACACAGATAAATCTCCAAGTGCTTCAAAGACCCCCTAAAATGATGCAAATGACCAACTGTCTGCAAGGAATATAAAGCCTTCCATTCCACAGCATCCAGTCAAAGATGAAGAAGCAAAACATCTTCAAAATAAAAACAAGAAAGTCCATTTGCCTCCTGAAAAAAGCACCTTTGGGACAACCATGGCTAAAGCTTTATGTAGATTTTCATTATTTTGGCCAAATAATGAAAAAAGGGGGAAAAAAGAATCTGAATACAGGTAGTCCTCAACATACAGCCACAATTAAACCCAAAATTTTGTTGCTAAGTGAAACATTTAAGTGAGTTTTGTCCCGTTTTACGATGTTTCTTGCCACAGTTGTTAAACACTGCAGTGAATCACTGCAGTTGGTAAATTAGTAACACCTTTATTAAGTGAAACTGGTTTCCCCATTGACTTTGCTTGTCAGAAGGTCGCAAAAGGGAATCATTTGACCCCTGGATACTGCAACCATCATAAATATGAGTCAGTTGCAAAGCATCTGAAATTTGATCGTGTGACAATGAGGATGCTGCAATGGTTGCAAGTGTGAAAAATGGTCACAGTTACTTTTTCAGTGATGATGTAACTTTGAACAGTCACTAAATGAACTATTGTAAGCCAAGGACCACTTATACACACCTCTAATTGTTGGAGAAGAACATCAAAGGTTCAGTAAATAAGAGAGGATAATATGGCCTAACCCAAAGATACAAAGAAGCTGGCCACTTAAAATCCATTATTAAAAGCAGAATTTCTTGTTTTATAATCCCAGGGGTGGGATTCTACCAGTTCGCACCTATTTGCTAGAACTGGTTGTTAACATTCTAAGCAGTTGGGAGAATCGGTTGTTAGAAGAAATTACTGGCCTAATCCTGTAAGGAAGGTAGGAAAGAAACATTCTGGTGTTGCTTACAGAAACTGCCTCTCCATTAACCCTTATTACATTCTTGGCAGGACTAGACTTCCTGTCTCAGGAACATCTCTGGAGGGGTTTCCCCTCCTTTGCTGGTACTTTGCTTGTGTGAAGTGACCATTCAAAGTTACAATGGCACTGAAAAAGGTGATTTATGACCATTTTTCATACTTACATCTGTTGCAGCATCCCCACAGCCATGAGAGGCCAGACGAGGAGATATGTGCCTCGATCTGAGTGATATTGAGTTGGCCACGCCCAGCCAGTCACATGACCACCAAACCAATTAAACCACGCCCATAGTTAAAAAATTTGAATCCCACCCCTGACTAATAGTATGGAATTTGAGAAGCATAAGCCAATAAAAATTGAAGTTCTCAAACTGGAAATGAAGCAAATTGGATATTGTAAGAATGAACAACCTGAAATTGATAAGAATGGGCCATTTAAACTGGATAATTATATGATATATACTATACAGAACATAAGACTGTATGAATTAATGGAAGAATATTGCCAAGTATATAAAGGCTATAACCCAATAAGTGATGAGATAATTATTAAAGTTGATTGATACCAATAATATCCAACTTTGGGAAATAATGATATTTCATCCATTCATTCATGCAAAGCTACCAAATTAATGAAAGATTATCAATTAAGTCAACAAGCCATGACTACAAAAATAACATTAGGAGCATAATGGAAAATTTCACCATGCATATTGGACTTGTGAAAACAATAGAGGATACAAATATATATGAAGAAGCAGAGAAATTTAAAAAGTAACTCAGATGCAACCAGAATTATTCTAAATAGGATTTAAGGATAATAAATTAGAAAAGACTTGTGGTTTTATACATGGTAACTGCGGCAAGGTTATATTATATACACAAAGATGGAAGAATATAGAAATACCCACAATGTATGGTAAAGATGGCAAAATTTGAAGAAATGGCTAAATTAATTTGTTTGATTAAAAAGGGACCAACAACAATTTCTAGACTAGAAACTAGAAGACTAGAAACCCTTTTACAGACCTTTTTTTTTTTTAATGAAAATGGATATAAATAGTGTTTCTGGATTTACTAGTTAGTAAAGATTGAATATGGGAAGAAGGGAATTGTGTATGTAGTTTAGAAGAGGGAAAACAGTTTTAGTATATCTATAATAGCCATAAAGGAGTATTTTAATTTTAAGTATTTTTCTTATCTTTTCCCCTATTTTTTCTTTCTGTTGTTCTCAACACTTCATTCATTCATTCATTTATTCATTCTGTATTGTTTCTTATTTATCTTTCAATTTTATAAAAAAACTTTAATAAAATATACAAAAAATAAAAATAATAATGGCAAAAATTAATCATCAAATGCTCTTTGAAAGAGTTCTGACTTTGTAATTTTCTGGAAGAGCATTTGAGATGAAACTTCATGCCTTGAAGTTAATCTTAATTAATCCCTAAGAATTACATGATCTTTAGTGATCCAGTATAATTTGCTCTCTAGAGTTACCCTTGGTTTGAGTAGGTAAACAGAGGGAACTCCAGAGAGAGTGCTATAATGGGGAAAAACTGATAAATCCTAATGCAATAACCAGCATCGAAGCAGTTCTTGAACTAGTAGTTGAATTTTTCCTTAATTTTTATTCTTTAAATTTCTACCTCTTTGTCACATTGAATGTGGTTTTTACAATGCTTTATTGAAGTCAATGAAGATCTTATGTGTGAAATTTAATTTCTAAAGAATCTCTTGTTCAATGCTTTCTCATGAAAAATAATCTCATTTATAATTCACACATCCGAATTGTAATTCTGTAGTTTTGTACTTCTTCAAAAAAGAAATATGTTACTTTCTTTATATAGTGTTTATGCAAGCAAATCATTCAAGCACACTGTCTATAATGTGATGGTTATGATTAACCACAGTGGCGCAGTGGTTAGAATGCAGTACCGCGGGCTACTTCTGCCTGCAATTTGGAAGTTCAAATCTCACCAGGCTCAAGGTTGACTCAGCCTTCCATCCTTCCAAGGTGGGTAAAATGAGGACTGATTGATTGAATGATTGTTTTGGGCAATATCCTGACTCTATAAAACCACTTAGTGAGGGTTATAAAGCACTGTGAAGCAGTATATAAGTCTAAGTGCTATTGCTATTAGAGCATACAGAACTTTAAAAATTAATTCTTGGCATCATGAGGTTGGACTGGAATGCTGTGGTGGCCCAGAGGTAGAGCTCTCACCTCACAATCAGGAGACTGTAATTTCGATCCTAGGTAGAGACAGATATTTCTTTCTCTGGGCACACTGGAAATATATCTGTTGAACAAAACTCTGCATTGGTGACAGGAAGGGCATCCAGACATTAAAACACTCTGCTATCTCCATTCAATTGCCCAGACTGTCGCGTTGTCGCGGTTTGCTCGTTGTCCTTAGGTTCTCTGATCAGCCCGTAGAGCCCCCGCAGGGGTGAAATTTAGAGGGACCCTCGCGAGGGTGAGTACTTAAGTACTAGAATCAATAATTGACACAGACACCATAGTTTCTCAAGGTGAGAGAGCACGTTGTGCCCGGGGTAGATGAAGAAGTCCCCCGATTGCAACGCACCACCCTCTTTTATTTTGCAGTTTTATCAGGGCGGGGGGAGCGAGACATATGTGAAGAGGAGCAAGGAAGTATAATTCTAATGGCGCCATGGCAGGATGCGACCACTGTTGTGTGCTAAGATAGCGTGATTATCTATTAACAAGATATTTGTGGTCAGCTAGTTCCTGTAACTATTTGCCTACGTGTCGTGCCAAGCTGAGCTTATCATGCAATTCCTAACTTGAGAAGGTCATTCTTACGGCCTTATGTCAAGAGGACTCTCGAGATTTACTACACCAGACTCCACAAGGGATTATGGGATCATTAAATGAAGATGATTATGAAATTGAGGTTGGATTGAAAAGGATTCTGATATGGTCAATGGCTGATAGTAAGTAAAGAAATATTGAGCAAGTCTGACCTATCACAGCTTCTATTCCTTTTATGACTAGACACTGCAGTACTTTCCTTAAAAACTGAAGATTTTGAAACCATGGCTCTTATTGCTATCTTGAATTCTTGGAAGAAATGTGGGATTTACAACAAGCAATCAAACATAGTGGTACCAATAAAACTATATTTCCTCAAGAACAATAGCTTTTCCAAACTATATAATCAACTACTGTGCAATTAGTGCAGGGTTTTTGTTTTTTGTTTTTGCTACCATATTTAGCAATAACAGGGGACATGCAGACTGGGACTGTGAAGAGCTTCAAATCTACTTCAGAGGGCAACACACACATATACAACAATTGATTGATATATTGATGAAAACTGCAATCCATTTAGCCTGTCGAATTGGATGCTTAACAAGTTAAATACTTCAGAATATCCTTGTCTAGGCTTTATATTAAAAACAGATTTTTCATGCATAACTTTAAAAGGTTTAGCAGTTCTGTTTGGGCAGACAATACACAGAGCCCTGCTTCTCCAATTCTTCATATCTATGATCTTTGCTAGATATATTTAATGTAATATTTTATATAAAAATGAATTCCTTTGAATCAGATACTTCCACAGCCTTGGGTTTCAGAATTTCTTCTAAATGGAGCATCACTCAGCTGGCTTGTACTAAAACTAGGTATTAGCGATACCTAAAACTCATGGTTTCTGGGATTCTAGTCACCACAAACATATATAATTTATATGTACATTTCGTACCACTTCTGAGTTCATGATAAGTTGATAAGTTGAAGAAATGCACCATAATAAAGACAATGATTGTAGAACATTTCTTGGGAAGGAAAAAGGTACTTGGTTACATACAAGAGCAGAATATGTATTTCCAGAATACATATTAATTTAACTTGTTTTCATGTCATTAATAAATAATAGACAGGCAAGATTACACCATAATCACACATTTGCTCTTTGAGAAGTTTTCTTACACCCATATTCCCACATAAATATTTTTTTTACTTTGAGAACAGTTAACAAACAGTTGACTACTTTCATAAACTTGCTCCCCAATATTTATAAAATTTTCAGGAAAACCTGGTTATGGTCCCTGTAGATGCTGTTAGGCCAGTGCCCTACCGCACATCAAAAATCATTTTGAAGCCCTGAAACTAATTTATAGGAAGCTGCAGAATGAATGAATGATTGAATGAATGAATGAATGAATGAATGAATGAATGAATGAATGAAATCGAAATTGTTGTTAAGAATGAATGGGAAAAGAGGCTGCCAAAGACCAAGAGAAAAGAGAAAAGCAAGCTGGAGTCCAAAATAAATGGTGTAAATTGCCAAAAAGAGAAGACAAACCAAAGCCAAGAAAGACAAAGGCCACACAAAGGATATTATCAAAGAATGTTAGAGACTATTAAAGAGACAAAAAGCAATATTACAGTGTAAACAGCAAGAGATGGAAACACAGAGACAAGGAAAGATTTTCAAATTTCCAAACTTATAAGGAGATGCTGAAAAAATGCCACTGGGCAGATAGAAATTGACTCAGAAAAGATCAAATTAATATGGAAGGGTTATATTTAAATTCTCTAGAGATCTCAGCAACTAAGGTATCCTACAAGATACTCTCATTTACAAGAACATCTAGTACTACAATGGAATCTGATCATCATTCTTATCCAAGCCAGAGGGCTACAGTAATTGATGAAATATGGCATCCAATGAAGAATCACTAAAGGTTCTAACCAAAGTATGACAACAAATCTGGAGATATCAAGGAAAGAGGACTTAACTGAGGCCTGAACAATATTCCTAATTTAACATGCTAATCAAATGATATCTAGAATCATTCAATGCAAATTGGAACCGCACATGGAAAGGGAAATGTCAGATGTTCAGACTGTTTTTTAGAAAAGACAGAGGCACGTGAGACATTAATCACTTTGATGCTGTCAAAAGCTCTTGAGATTGAAAAAAAATCAAGAAAAACAAATAGAACATACTGTAGAACAAATCCATCCAGAATTCTTAATTTAGGTATAAGCAATCAGGTTCAAATTATCATGATTTGCAAAGTTCTTGAGAACTCTATAAACACGGAAAAGGGGAAAGGAAAGAGAAGAAACAGATGACCATGGATTGTGCTGTTGTCAATTACAACTCCAATGGGGATGCTATGGGAAAACTTGAAAGGTTAAATTGAGGGATAGATCATCATGAAGAAATGTGTGGCTGCTAAGCCTTATGGCACATAATCAATTTTTAAAAGTCCTTCCTCAAATTATGTCTTTTTTTTCTAAGAGTTGCTTCATTTCAACTTAAAGGTGAGCACTCACATTCCTGTTTTTGTTAATGTTTTCTCTCTGGTGTGCAGAGGGAGGGCGAGGGAGAACATTATAGAGCACCATCAAGCCAAGGAGAAGGCTAGATATGGTATAGTAGCTTTGTCAGGAGGAATTTCTTCCTTTAGCATGAAGAAGCTATCCATTTTGAAAGCTCTCATCTTCATTCTGAAGCTGTGTAATTAGGATGCAGACTTCCAAACAGCATGGATTGGAAGTCTGAATCTCAAATCATTGCCATCCCAAACTCCTTTCTGTGTGCAGCCTCTGATGTAAGCACTTCAATTACCATATTCCAAATGATTGCACCTATTCCCCAAAGCAGTGCCACTATCTTAAGTCTCCATATGAATTTTCTACATTTATGAGCACAATAGCTTTTGTATATAGCGAAACTCTTGGGAGGGGATAAAAAACCATTGCAAACATTTCACATCCTATGCTTTTTAAATAGAAGCTTTCTGGCCCATGACCCCAAAGAAGCTTAGGGATTTGACAGCCTCATTTAATATCAAAGCATCTGTAAATGGGTCAAAATTAAAAGCTTCAAATCCTGTAAAAATACATGGATTCTTTTTCTAAAATGGCTTTCCTTAGTCTTTTACTACACTTATTTAGCAGAAGGGAACAGAGAGAGAGACAGAGAGGGAGAGAGAGAGGGAAAGGGAGAAAGAGTGTGGGAGAGAAAGACAGCATGTATCTAAACTTTGAAAATGCATATTTTAACTGGATATTTGGCCTAATATTAGCTCCCCTTTTATTTTATGCTACAGTCAGAACACTTTCAAAACTATTTTAAGATACAAAAACCATTTTTTAAAAAAATATTTAGATGTAGTCTTATCTAGATTTTTTTAAAGATGGAATATTTTTAATTCAGTTAAGGAGTGTGAATTAGAGAAGGTATGACTCCATAACTAAATTTAAGATAGTTGCCTTAAGGCAAAATACACCTTTTTTCTGTGTCAGCAAATACTCATTAGGTTCTTCATTATTAAATTCATCATCATGTTGAACATCATAGATATATCATATTTTTCACTCCATAAGATGCACCTGACTGTAAGACACACCTAGGTTTTGAGGAGGAAAAGACGGGAAAAAATATGAATATGGAGCATTGCCTCACTGTGATTATGGAGTGCCAAATATGGAACAGCAGCAGCAGAGGGCTGCAACTGGTCTAAGAACTGGTTTTGTGAGCACGTGCAGCATTTATAAAAACACCAATTTGAACTTTAAAAGCTTACCTTCTAGGGAAGCCCTGGTAAGTAAAACAGCTGAGGTGTGGAAATCCACTATGCCATGCGAATCAGCTGAGCTGAGAAAGACAGAAATATTTAGGACAGGATAGGACAGGGTTGGGTGGGTGGGGCCAGCTGATCATCGGAAATATCAGTTCACTAGAACTGGTCCGAACCAGCAGCAGCCCCCACTGAGCAGCAGTGTAGTGAGGGCAGGAGGCGGAGCCTGAAAGGACCACAGATAGGTGTCTTCTCATGTGCCTGCTCTGCCTATTGACTCCTGCATTGTGGAAAAGAGACAGAAGAGATGGGATTCAGCACTGTAAAAGGACCCTGCCGCCATGGCCCAGCTGCTATTCACCATATTCGCTCCATAAGATGCACAGACATTTCCACCCACATTTTTTATGGGGGGAGCAAAAAATACGGTATATATGAAGACGTGGAATTTTATTTTTTTTTACTATGGATTTTAGAAAGGCAATCCTCTCTTAAGAATTCTCTCTTGGATTTTTGAAAGCATTGTTACCAACAACACTTTTTTTTCCAATTCATGAATTCTTCACTTAATTCACAGTTTGTCATAGATTGTAACATTTGATAGATGGCATGTGCATGCATGCATGTCCAAACTATAGAGGTAATTTCCCTTTTTTCTTGAGAGTTACATGGCTTTTTGTATCTTTACAACACATTTGTTGTTATTAGAACAGATGTGACTTTTTAGATAACTAAGCACATAATTTGGACCCTTCAAAGAGGCAACTTGTGCAGTGTTATATTTCACTCTGACTGGTCCACAGTGCTTTTAGCAAAATTTTCTTTCTCGTGAATATCTATCCAATCCATAAATATGCCTCCAGAAATATCCCTTCAAACATGGCAGAGCAAATAAGCTTCAGCTGTAAAGCCCCTGGGTTCCTGATATCCCCGGAAGAATGAATCCATTTTCACTGCTTAGTGCATTCATGAGAAATCCTTCTTTAATCAAATCGGTAATGATGTCAGTGGGCTCGGAAGCAAAAGGCTAGCCTAAAATGTCTCTGCAATGTAAGGAAATTTCTGCTCCCAATTTCCTTCTGGTCAGCTACGAGGTAACAACAATATTTAACATTCTTCAAGGTTTCCTTAGAACACTTGGCTGCTCTAATGGAAAGACCAGATGAAGTGAATTTAAATGACCTTGTTTCTTTGAATTACTAAAAATTGGTGTATTTGGGCACTAAATCAATAGCTGGCAGCAGCCTGGCTTAGCTGTATGGGAGCCTGCAGTAGGCCTCTCATAATGTGGCATCTGAAGGATCTATTTTTCATACTGCCAGAATTTTGCCTAGCTCTCTCTCAGAACCCACTGTGCTAACACCTGTCTAAACTTGAAGTTTGGACTGAAAGTGGCTTAATAACTTGGCACTTGTGCTGTACTAAGCTACACGAGTTGCATGAGTTCCCAGGGGATCCAGGCATGCTTGTTCTTAAAATCTGAAAACAGTGACGGCTCCATTAATCATTTCTTTCAATCTCAAATTGTGTCGGTCTGAAATTTTGCATAGCATTGTCACCCAAAGAGGGTTGCACCCAACAAAGTTAATGGTTCACTAAGCACATTCTATTAGAAAGCCTTATTAACATCATTAATTCTCATTAACATGACTGCTCAAACTCTACATTTATACCTCCTTAGTTGTTCGTGATGATGCAGTTGTTTAAAAGAAAACATGGGAATTACCAATGTTTTTAATGTGATCAAAAGTTGGATAGAAAAATTCTTAGATATTCTTTATGATAATACAGTTTTTTTTAGTATTCAGTATACTATTATTTTAAATCAACAGAGACTTTATGAGGAATGAGTACAAATATAGTAAATAGAAGGAAATTCTAATGCCAGAATTAACACATTTACAATTACTCCTTGACTTACAGCTCCAATTGAGACCAGAATTGTGGTCATTAAGCAATGAATTTATTAAGTGAATAATCACATGACTAATGTGATTATGAATCCAGTCATGTGGTTATTTTATGTTTCATTGCAATTGTTAAGCAAATCACATATTTATTATGTGAATTCAGCTTCCCCAATGGACTTTGCTTGTTAGAAGTCAACTGGGAAAGTCTCAAATCATGATCACATGACCACAAGATACTACAACCTTCACAGTGCTAGATGGTTGCTAAGTACCTGAATTGCCAATCACATTACCGCAGGGGTGGTGAAGAGTCATAATTTTGATCATAAGTCAATTTTTTCAAGGCCATGATAACTTTGAACTATTATTGAATGAATGATTATAAGTTGAGGACTACCTGACTCTATTTCTGAAGGAATGGCACAAACTTACAAGAAAAGGTGACTTATGATGCATTCTCTCAGTTATGACTGTGGCAGCACCACCCCTATGATCATGAGTTTACAATTCAGCTGCTTGGTAACCAGCCTTCATTTACAATGGCTGCAGCATCTTGTCATAAAATCACGATTTTTGACCTTGCCAATGGGCCTCCAACAAATAAAATCAAACACTATACTGCTATTATGCCAAATTTTAACAGTAAGTGTGGATGCAGATATGGATCAAATAGTCAAGGTTTATTCAATAATCTTAAGGAACTAAATATTATTAGCAATAGTAAGAGCACTTAGACTTATATACTGCTTCACAGTGCTTTACAGCCCACTCTAAGAGGTTTACAGAGTCAGAATATTGCCCCCAACAATCTGGGTCCTCATTTTACCCTCCTCAGAAAGAAGGAAGGCTGAGTCAACCTTGAGCCTGGTGGGATTTGAACTGCCAAATTGCAGGCAGCCAGCAGTCAGTAGAAGTATCCTGTAGTACTGCACTCTAACCACTGCACCACCTCGGCTATTGGTTGAAATAATATTTGAAATTGTATTTAAACCAAGTGTATATTTATGTGTGTTGTGTATGTGTAAACTAAAACTTCTTTAACAAAGAAATAGCTAAGGTAGTATCAGAAAATTATAATTCCTTTGGAAATTGAAGAAGAGGAAGAGGTGAAGAAAGAGGAAGAAGACTGAGAGAATCTTCCTTTTAAAATTAAGATTACTTTCCTGCCTGCTCCATGAGTTTACTTACCAAAATAAAAACATAATACCCAGATCAGACATCTTTACAGTAATGCCACAAGGATGTTAGCTAGAGATAGTAACAACAAACAAGTAGAAAGTGATCAAAGAGAGATTAAAGTTTTTGAAGCTTATTTATGCTTGATGATACTTTCATATAGACATCCAGTGTGTTAAGGGATCTTTAAAAAATTAAGCTATGTGTTTATTTACTTTTTAAATTATTCCTACCACCATGGCACGAAAGTTTCTGAGTTAATGGTTAGAATATAAATGGTTTATTACAAATCATAACCATGCAACACTTGTATAATTCAAGTAATTCCGGTAGGAGAACCCATATAATTTTAGTGTAATGCAGCCACCTGACTACATAATGGCACAAATTATGTTCTGTTGAAATAAGAAGGAAGAGGCAGAAATGGTAGGGAAAAGTCTTTAATATTACAAATTAATTGAAGTACATAGGAAAGCATGGCTTTTATAAAGATTTATGGATTGTAGATATGAAAGCATAGCAATAAAAATATTCAGTAGTGTAAAAGTAGTTGCCATTTAATTAAAATTTGTAATTAATAACTCTTTTTTGTTTGAAGTACATGCACATTCTTAGCATTTTATTGATAGAAGATGTCTCTAGAAACTCTCTATAATCAACCAATTCTTTTATGATAGAATATTCCTTCTTCACCTTCATAGCTCTCAATAATCCACTATGGAACAATGAAGGTAGACATTTTTCTGCTGGAAAACTTGCAGTGAATGCACATGCTGCAATTAAAATTATTTTATTTTTCTCCAAAGTGCCAAATACAAAGGACTAATCCCTGTGCAATTTTTTTATACTCTCCAGTTATACGAGGTACTTAAAAATAACTACTTTCTTCCATTAATTTGAAGAATTCTAGATATGAATTAAAAACACAATGCTAGTTGATGCCTATATTTAGCTGCTCAATCTTTGGATCAGTGAGATTGCATTGTGATGATGTTCTTGTGTGTAAACAAGGGTTGTGCATAAAACAGGAAACTCTTTAACAGTCCCATTGAAGGGATTCCTCCTGGAAAAAGATAGCATGAAAGCAAAATAAACTGGGCCAGATAAAAATGCCAATCCTCATTCTCAAGATGTCCAGTGCATGTAAACAGAACAGAATCTAGGATCACTAAGTCATGTGTTGTATTGTGGATAAATTTGAGTGTCTTTATTCAGTAACAGTGGCCTAGCAGTTAAGAGGCTGGGCTTGTTGCCTGAAAGGTTGGCAATTTGAAACCCGAGCACCTTGTGATGGGTTGAGTTCTTGTTCCTTGCCTCAGCTCCTGCCTATCTAGCAGTTCAAAGACATGCAAATTCAAGTAGATATATAGGTACTACTTTGGTGGGAAGATAACAGCATTCTGTGCACCTCGACATATTGTCATGCTGGTCACATGATCAAGGAAATGTCTTCAGATAATGCTGGTTCGCTTGACTAGAAAAGTACTGCACCCTAGAGTTAAACACAACTAGACAGGGAAAACATTTACCTTTATCCTTTTTTTAATCAGTATTTTTGTTTTATTTTATTTTTACAAGAAGCCCCATTGCAGAAAATACCACTGAAATGTGCTCCAATGGAATACAAAAAATATATGTGCTTTCCCCTCACCCAAATGTCCTTTGATTTTCTCCGTTCTCCTGTCCAGGACAACAAAAGAAGACCCTCTGTTCTCCTGTGCAGGGCAACAAAAGAAGATCAGCTGGAACTCAGGAGGCAGAGAATAGATGGGGGTGGGACCAGTCAGAGGTAGTATTTGCTGGTTCTTCAAGCTACTCAAAATTTCCACTACCGATTCTCCAGAACTGGTCAGAACCTGCTGAATACCACCTCTGGGGAAAACATTAAATATCCTGCATGAATGACGAATTTTATAGGACATGAATTTATGATGAAAAAGATTAACTGAAGAAAATAATAGTCTGAAAAGCCTAGTTAGCAGTTTTCATATTGCATATCACAGAAATGTTCTCTTGGCTCTGATTTTTTTAAAAAAATTAAAGGTTTATGTTGTTGGTTTTTTTGTACTTTTATTTGAGTTCCCAGAATATGCTATAATCATGAAGCCACCAAGCTGTATCTAATCTGACCTTAAGCATGGACAATTAAGAAATTATATGGAGCTGTAACTCGTACAGAAGTGGTATTCAGCAGGTTCTGACCAGTTCTGGAGAACCGGTAGCGGAAATTTTGAGTAGTTTGGAGAACCGGCAAATACCACCTCTGACTGGAGATTTTACAATATCCTTCCCCTGCCATACCCACCAAGCCACGCCCAGAATTAGTAGTAAAAATTTTTTGAATCCCACCACTGAACTCGTATATATTTTATACTATAGCTAAGTGTCGATTAGGATTGCATTATTGAGATTTGCACTTGTCAAAGTGATACTTCAATGTTAAATATAGTAATTAGTTCATCATAATTTTTTACATGTTTATTGAGGAAATATTACAGTAAAGGATACAACTGTACTGTAAACTTATAATTATTGTTAACATCAGAGATGATTTATGGAAAGCAAAACAAAAATAAAAAAATTCTAAATATAATTCCTAAAAGTAAGCTTATTCTATTTTAAAATGAATCATCGGTGGCATTAAAAGTTTCTTTTACTTCGTAATTTTTTTTTTTATTTCACTCTCTTAAATTTAAAACTTTTTCCTGAATGGCTGCTCTACTAAGGGGAATGCATTTTTGACTGTGATCTTCAATCCATACAGTTAAAATGCTCTGTTTTTATCCCTCTAACATTTCTATTCCTTGTAAATGCTTGCAAACCACAAAAAGTGATGCAGCTTTTCCCCCCTTTTATTCTTCCTGTGTGCTTTATAATATTGTGTTCTGTGAGTACAGGCATCTGGACATTGTGTCCTATTTTAGAGTTGCTATGACCACGTTTGTGTCCTTCAATCACATCAAATGTTTGCTCTTCTGTAATAATGAGCCTCTTTTTTTTCTGAGCTTGCAGTGTTTTCCTTTTGTTCATTTTTCACACACAATGATAAACAAGTACTAATACCTTAGAAACCAATGATAACTCAAATGCTCAAAAGCTAGTCTTGTATTAACGTGAATGTGGCTCACATTAAATGTGAGCTGATATAAATTTTCACTAAATCAAATATTATATTGTTCAGATTGGCCTTAATTGCGACCTAATTGTATTAATCCACAGAGATTTTGAAAGATTAAGAATTTTTAAAGACCTGATCTTCCTTCATCTACAACAGAGAATAATGGGAAGTAAAATATTTTTGAAATATGTACTGTAAATAAGAAACAAATGCCCATTTTTGGAACTTTCAAAAGCCTTTGATGAACCTCCTCTTTTGATATACATTATGCTTTTTATGTGATTTTTTTCCTTTCCCCTTCATTTTTACAAATTGCTTAGTTCTATATGGAATTCACATGAGGCTCTCTTCCTATACAGAATAGGGTAGAGTAGCATAGCATAGAGTAGTATAGAGTAGCATAACATAGCGTGGCATGGAGTGGAGTGGCACGGAGTGTATGATATGGTAGGGCAGGGTATGGGTATAGTGTAGTGTAGAGTAGAGAATAGTTTTTGTATTGGTATTGGTATTGTATTGGCTTTAGTATTGGTTTTGGATTTTGGATTATATTTTATATTGTTTTATTGGCCAATTGTGATTGAATACACAAGAAATTTATCTCCAGTGCATAAATTCTCAGTGTACATACAAACAACAAAGTAGTATAATCATATGATACCAATAGGAGAAGTTAGTTGTTTAACAATGCATCTAGCTTTTAAATCAAATGCATTAAATATTAAGGAAACTATTCTCTGTGATGGGTGATGGACACATATTTTCCAATAATCTATGCATCTCTTAGTCAGGATGCAACCATATATTCTGATGTGATATGTTTACAAAGCAAGAAATCTTTCTGATGTATATTTTATTCTTGGGAATGGACTTTTACCTATTCTTTAAAAATTGTATTACAGGATATATTGCCCATTGCTGTGACTTTTTCCCCTGGCAAGCAACTTGGGATATCAAAGAGTAAAAAATTGTGGGCATCTCCTTTCTTTCATTACTAGGCATTTTAAAAGAAACAAGGATAAAAATGTTCCTTGGGCTCAGTAAATCTCTGAGCTTCTGAATACTTTCCTGCATAATGGTCTTAACCAGCCACCTACCCTCTAGTTTCTATTTAAGACGGATTTAGCCTTGAAGGCTTCAGGCTGGAAAAGGCAGAAAGATCTATAGTGAAACACATGCCTGCAATAAGGAAGGATAAAGTGAGGGTAAAATAACCAAAAGGTAACAAGAGTTGAATCTGACATTACTCCCTTGGAAAAAGACTATGGAGACTCTTCAGTGAAAGAAACACATTTTTATAACAATTTACTTCTTCAAAATTAGAAATCAAATGCATTTTAAACTGAGATATAACACTTTAAAAAATAGAATATAGAAAAGTTGGAAGGGGCCTTGGAGGTCTTCTAGTCCAACACCTTGCTTAGGCAGGAAACCCGATACAATTTCAGACAAATGGTTATCCAATCTCTTCTTAAAAACTTCCAGTGAGGGAGCATTCACAACTTATGGAGGCAAGTTGTTTCACTGATTAATTGTTCTAACTATCAGGAAATTTCTCCTTAGTTCTAAGTTGCTTCTCTCCTTGATTAGTTTCCACCCATTGCTTCTTGTCCTGCCTTCAGATGCATTGCAGAAATAAATTACAATATTCTATAGCTGGAAGGAAGTATTAGCCAAATCATTTGGAGGTATCTTCTATAATCATAATCTCTCACACATCTACCTGATTGAGGTCAATATACTGTAATCCTTCTATTGTACAACTTCAAAACAATCAATCAATCATTTTACCTGAGTTTTTTTCAAGGAGATTCAAGAGAACGAAAAATTGAACAAATTGTCTTCATTGAAAAAAGTCCCTGATCTTTATTTATATCTGTTCTTCTTAATTGATACAATTATTATGCATTAATTATTTGGACTATTTTATAGAACAAGTCATAAAAAGAATGAATAATATTACTTCTGTGTTCATCTGAAAACAATCAAGTGAGAGAGCCAGGAAACTATTATTACAGAAAATTAGAGGTAGCTGAAAGTTACCCATGATGTGTACAATTATCCTGTCCTGTAAGTGACAAGTTACTGTGATTACATATTTATCAATGGCACGGGAATATCCAATGAATTTTGAAATATTCATAGATATAGTCTCCTTTTTTGGATGGCACATATGCACTCACTATTATTTCTAATACAACCTACAAACTATGTTATCAATCTTTTGCTTGCACTCTGTTTAATTTTAAGATTAATAAACTCACTTCTCCTTTTTATATAATCACGTATTATTCCTACAATAAATTATGCAGTATAGTTTTGTTTAAACTTATCCTAAATGTTGAGATCTTACCAATCTAATTACTCCTCAACTGCACATGAAGTTTTCCTGGATTTAAAACTCTGTTAAGAGATTACTAAATCCAAACAGCTTCTTTAAGAGAGTATCCCCTGAAACATATCCTGCTTCTGTTTCTAGACAAGTCAGGCAAAGTCCAAGGATCAGAGCTTGTAGAAGGTTTGTTACTCAATCTGGTTGCAAACTCTGACTCATGAAGTTCAAGAGTCAAGACATACAGAGGGAGCAATTAATGGGCAATTGTAATCAACAGAGGGACTTGAGTTTGCAGCTCTATTTTAATAGAAAGAGCCCTAGTGTGGCTCATTTAGAGGGGCGAGACTCCTTCCTCATAAACAGACTTGAAAAGCACCTTTGGTTTTCTCTCTTTGCAGCCCAATGACCTTCTCAATTGAGAAGAGATTGTAGTTCCACACCTTTATCTTCAAAGAGCAGCTGCAGTTATCTCTGCTGGTCACTAGCCAGTCTCATCTCCTCTGACAAGTTAACAGATAATCAAAGTTGGAAGGGACTTGTAGGTCATCTAGACCAACCCCATGTCCAAGCAGGAGACCCTACACCATTTCTGACAAATTGGAGTCCAATCTCTTATTGAAAGTCTCAAGTGATGGCGCTCCCACAACTTCCAAGGGCAAGCTGTTCCATTGGTTGATCGTTGAAAGTTTCTCCTTATTTCCAGGTTGAATCTCTCCTTGTTCAGTTTCCATCCATTATTCATTGTCTGGCCTTTGGGTGCTTTGGAGAATAGCTTGACCCCTTCCTCTCTGTGGCAGCCCCTCAAACATTAGAAGACTGCTATCATGTCTCCCCTGGTCCTTCCGTTCACTAGACTAGTCATGCCCAGTTCCTGTAACCGTTCTTCATACATTTTAGTCTCCAGTCCCCCTAATCATCCTGGTTGCTCTTCTCTGTACTTTTTCTAGAGTCTCAACATCTTTTTTATAGTGTGGTAACCAAAACTGATCAAAAAAGAGTTCCTTCATTTAGCTGCTTATTGTCAATCTCTTCCTTTGACTCTGAATCTGAACCCATAAGACAGCACCCAAGAACTTTAGGTCAATTGCTATTCCTAATATTAATAGGAATAAACTATGAGCCTCTTCTGAAGCTTCCCATTCATGTAGTAGAAGCCAAGAGACTACCATTTTAGAATTCAGTTTGGGAAAAAACTCACCACTGTGTTCACTTCACATAATAGAAAATAATAGAATAACAGAGTTAGAAGGGACTTTTGTGTCCAACCTCCACTTTAAGCAGGAAACGCTATACTGTTTTAGACAAATGATTGTCCAATCTCATCTTTAAAACCTGCTGTTTTTAAGCCTCCGTGCCAGAGACAACTTGTTATGATTAGTATTGCTATTTATATGCAATCTACCAGATAGTTCTGACAACATTTGGTATTTTTGAATATTGAATACTGGCCAAGAGACTAGGATAGTTAAAGATACTGTATATACTCTAATGTACACTGTGTTTGAAACAATGCCAATTTTGTCATTGATGATTTGAGTTTCTGTCTATTCCTATAGGCTACTTTTCCCCCACCCAATAATTTATGCCATTATTGTCATTTGTTGTCAAAATTAAGTCTTGTTGTTCCATATATTTTGATATTGCACCAAGCACACCAAGCACAATTGTCCGTAAGGCTACTTTTCCCCCACCCAATAATTTATGCCATTATTGTCATTTGTTGTCAAAATTAAGTCTTGTAGTATTCAAAAGAATGAACCAAAAGAAATATTGAGTCTGAAGCTAAAATGGATAGAAGATGTTAAGATAATTTATATTCCCTTTGAGTTGCTGGAACGATGAGAGAAATCAATTGTCTATTTCATTTTTACATGCTGTTGCTCAGAGATATTTTGAAATTTAGAAGTGGTAGGTAGAGATAAAGTTTTTGTTTCACTGCTCCACTAGCTTTAGCAATTATTTTTCTATAACTACTGCACATAATTGCATCCATTTCAAGGACAGCTTATTAGTTCCAACATTTTCCTAGTGTTTGCAAGTGTTTATTTGATTTTTTTCAGTTTATTTCTTCCATTATAATTGTAGTTGAGAGAAAGAACAATATTTGGGGCTTGTTTATAAGATGCGCCCTTGACACTAGAAGGGTCAGACCAAGAGACGCTAACAAGGCATACTTCTCCAAGCACTCGTAAAGGGTTTATTTAACTCACTTATAGGGGAACCAAACTTAGATCTTCAAAAATATGAAGACTGCTGATCAACATTGTTTATACGATTAACTGAATCAAAACCTCATTGTCATTGTAAATTAAATGGCATTAATGCCAAATGTTTGAAGATTCCACAAAGCAATAATTTCTAGACTACTACTTCTGGGAGCAGTATTATACGCTTTAGGTTGAAACAAAATGAGAAGGCATTAAAGAGATAGTGCTTCTCAAATGTAGGATAGGAAGAGTGAAAAATAATCTTATTTAAAACCTAGGAGAACTCCTACTTCCTTTGATGAAAAAGGCTTTTCCAAGTCTTTTTTTAAATACATTTATAAAAAACCTATATGGAGAAGTCGATGGGGGCATCAGAAAAATTCTCTGGTACCACTTTTACAGGATAAAAACGCTTATTAACATTATAGTAATTAATAACTAATATGCCACAACATCTCGGTAGAGCTTTTTCTAGAGCAGGGGTCTCCAACCTTGGCAACTTTAAGACTTGTGAACTTCAATTCCCAGAATTCCTCAGCCCGCTTTGCTTGACAGCTTTAAGTCCACAAGTCTTCAAGTTGCCAAGGTTGGAGACTCCTGCTCTAAAGCTCACTTTGAACAAGTAGACTCTGTGCTAAGTTATGAGAAATTTCATAGAGTTCCATTTGAAGAAAGAATGTGCATTTTGGGAGCACCATCCGTTGAGACATTGGGCATACTCTTTCTCCTATGAGCTGCTCGGAGCATTTGATTGGGTTGGTTCAGTCTTCGTCCTGATAGGCTGAGCTTAAACTTCGGAACGCTCCTCCTCCTCCACGAGACTCCTCTCAGTGTTCCCCAGTTTTAGCTCAGCCTCGTCTGAATAGGTTGTTTTAAGAGCTTGTTCTGGTCGAAACAGGTGATTTCTGTATTTTTCCAATTCTCTTTCATTCTTCAGTATCCTTTCCTTGTTTTTGGACCTTTTATTATTCCGTTTTTTTGCATTTCGATTTGATTCTGTTTTATTTATATTTAATTGGGTACTGAGAGCACAATCCCTCTGTTCTCCCTTTGGGTGATCAAGGCTCAAATAATTATTTGAGGGGGGGTAGAAGCTTCAGCTCTCCCCCCCCTTAGTAAAAGGGGGTTTCCCTGGAACGTTGCTTTCCAGCCCCCCCTGCCGCCCCACCCCCTGCAGATTTCGTCTTGCTCCGTTTTTTTGCAGCGTGGCAAGCCGCTTTTCTCTGCATTCCCCGAACGCCCTTTTTTTTGGCTTAGAGGGAGTGGAGTGCGATTGTTTCCCTCCCTCTTTTAACTTGCTTTCTGCTGATTTCTCTTGCGGTCCTCCATTAGCTGGACCGTTGCTGCTGGGGATCGCGCGCGCGTGCCAAAATTCGGGCGGCCGCCATTTTGTTTTTCCAACGACCACAGAGCCTTGTGACCTTTCCTTGTGCCCTAATTGTTGACTGTGGGGATTAAATTGTGCTCTCTTAGGATATCCCATACGGCAGAAGGCCTTATTATTCTTGAGTGTTCTGGAACTTGTTGGCTAAGCCTCACAGTCTTTCCTAGCAGCATACAGCAAGCACCCTAGGCCTGAGTCAGCCTTTGCAATATTGCTGTTCTGGGCCTTTTTGGTTTTTGAGTAGGCCCGACTGGCGTTCTTAATCTGGCTGATTGGTGATCCACTTCTCTTTCTTCCAGTTTTGCAAATTTATAAATCCAATTATTTGATCAAGGGGAATATATATTAATATCAGGGCTCCCTCCCTGCTGGGCAAGGTCCCTGGGTGTGCCAACCGCCTCATTTGCATAGATATCAGCAAATCTTATTATACTTTATTATTATGGCAGGGGGTAGCGGTTCTCGGCCTTCTGCTTCGCATGCAAAGTCAAAATCCAAATGCAAAAATGTGGGGGGTATTTCTAAAGTTTCTGAGCATGATGCCAGAAGGCGCCATAGGGCCTTAGAGAAACAAATTGATAAGTGTGCTCGTGACGTTCAGAGACCTTCTCAGCACCTTGCTCCTTCTACTCCTGGGCCCTCTTCTCATGTCTGTCCTCCCCCACTAGATGTTTCCCTCTCCTCCAGGCACAGTCGTGATTCTGTGGGACACTAGACTCAGTCATCCGACCGGCCAGCCTCTAGGGGTCCTCCTGAGACCACCTTTACCCCCACTGCTGCAGGCCTTCGCCAGGAATCTTCCTTGCCTCAGGAGATTCCGCCTCAAATGCGATCTTGGATGGAGATGGCTATCAGGCAGGGGATTTCTGCCGGTTTACAACATGCTGTTATGACACGACCTCAGCCTGTCCCTGCTGCCCTGGAGTCTCAGACACTCCAGCCTCTAGTCAGGCCGGAATTAACTGCTGATCAGGTAATACCTTTTGAGGATATTCCGATGCAGGACACTCAGGGAGGGGATCTGGACATGGAGGCTGAGGAGCTGTTTCAAATGCAAGATTTGGAACACAGTGACCTAGAGTCCTTTCATGAGGCACAACACTCCTTATCCGAACAGGATCTTTTAAAGAGGGGGATGTCCGAGGATGAGGGTCTCTCCCTGGACCAACCGGCTTTTACTGGCCTGTTTCAGCCTCACCTATTTAAATCCCTTCTATATAAGGCGACTAACATGGCTGGCATCAACACATCACCTCTCCCCGTGGGTCCTGCAGAGGAGGGTCCCCAGGATTTATTTTTTCATCAGCCTACTGTTCAGGCTGAAGTGATCCCTGTTCCTCCAATGTTCATGGAACTAGTTCAAAAACAGTTCCGTTCCCCTGTTCCATGTCCGGCTCCTACTAGTTATGATAGGAGACTCTTTAATATGGCTCCAGAATACCTCAATTTGTTAAATATCCCGGAGGTCGATGAACCCATTGTGGGTCTCGCCTCTCCTACTTCTCTTCCAAGCGAGCCACTTGAGGCTTTAAAGCCTGAGGATAAGAGAGCCGAGGTAGCGCTACGCAAAGCCCATCACTCTGATGCTTGGGCTATCAGAGCTGCCACAGCGGCCTCATTTTTCGATAGGACTTCACTCAGATGGCTGAAACAACTTAATGAGCATGTCCCTGCATCTAATCTAAGGGCCCATCAGGACATTGCTAAGCTCACGGCGGCTACTGAATTTTCAGCCGATGCGACCTTTCATGCCGTAAAATTTTCTACCAGAGCCATTGCATCTCATCTTTCAGCCAGACGCCTCCTTTGGCTTAAGCCTTGGCAGGCGGACATCAAGCACAAATCTAAGCTTGCTTCTGCTCCTCTCAACAGCGACAAGCTGTTTGGCCCCTCTTTAGATCCGCTTCTCATTGAGACCCGGAACAAGAAAAGGATTCTTCCTTCTCTTTTTTTCGGAAGTCTGACCCAAGGTATCCCCAGTCCTCTCGGAGGAGTTCCTTTCGGCCTTACTCCCAGAGTTCCTTTCTGTCTCGACCGTCTAGATCCCAGTTTCCTCGCCCGGGATTTTCCTCAGACAGGTTCGACCCTGGGGATCGGTACCGGAGAGGCGGCCAATCCAGGGGATCATTCCGTTCTTCCGGCAATAGATCCTTCAGGCGTCCACGTTAGCCTCGAGGTGTCCTTTCCCATAAGGGGCCGTCTCAGGTTTTATGTGGATAGATGGGACGCTTCTACTTCGGACGCCTGGGTCCGAGATACTGTGAGGTTTGACCTGGCTTTAGAATTCCAGTCCGCCCCATCTGATTTTTTCAGGGTATCCCCTGTTTCCAAAAATTTGGTTAAACATAGCCTCATGGAAGCAGCCATACAGCATCTTCTACACATACGGGCCATTCAACCGGTTCCCGCAGACCAAAAAGGGCGTGGTTTTTATTCTCTACTCTTTTTAGTTAAGAAAAGTTCTGGTGGGTGGAGAGCTATCTTGGACCTCAAACGACTCAATAAATTTTTAATCTATCGCAAATTCAAGATGCACACTTTACATTCCATCCTTGCTAGCATCAGAGAGGGAGATTTTCTCACCTCAGTAGATCTCACGGAAGCTTATTTGCATATTCCGATCAGGCCATCACATCGTAAGTTTTTAAGATTCTGCTATAACGGTCAACATTTCGAATATTGGGCTCTTCCCTTCGATCTAGCCTTTGCTCCTCGGGTTTTCACTAAGGTCCTCGCTGCTCTAGCTGCCCATATTCGCGCCCTTCCCATCAGGTTGCACTGTTATCTAGATGACATTTTAATTTTGTCCAGCTCTTCTACCCAAGCTGTCCGAGATACTCAGACGACTCTCCGCATTTTGCAAGCACATGGATTTGCTATTAATCAAGACAAAAGCCAGTTAATTCCTTCTACAAGATTGTTACACTTAGGTGCCATCATTGATACACGGGCATGCAAGGTTTACCTTTCTGACGAAAGGCGTAAAAGTATACAACAACTAGTGCAGCTGATCAGGTCACGACATACTGTTTCTCTAGCTGATCTTTCTACCCTTCTTGGGAAAATGATCTCATGTATTTTTATTATTCCTTGGGCTCGTCTTCATTCCAGGTCCCTTCAGTCCCTTCTCCCGTTTCAACGTTCCGGTCTCAGCAATTCCGGTCGCAAAGTCAAGGTTCCAACCAAAGTTCTTATATCACTTCTTTGGTGGTCCCGGCCCACAACCAACAAGGGTTGTCTCTTCAAGGAGCCCCGCAGACTCACTGTCACCACCGGCGCCAGCCTGCTGGGCTGGGGTGCTCACCTTCACTCATCCACAGTTCAAGGTCGCTGGTCAGCAAGGGAACAGTCCCACAATATCAATTGGCTGGAACTTCGGGCAATTCATCTGGCCCTTCGGGCTCTGCTGCCGCAGGTACGCAACCAACATATCTTAGTTCTCACAGACAATACAGCAGCCAAGGCGCACCTAACAAGCAAGGGGGCACACAGTCTCAACCTCTCATGCAGGAGGCGGAACGTCTCTGTCGTTGGGCAGAGGCAAATTTACTTTCTATCAGGGCAGAACACATCTCGGGCATCTGCAATACCCAGGCAGATTGGCTCAGCCGGGCCACAGTTGATCCCACGGAGTGGCATCTTCACCCGTCGCTCTTTCAAGAGGCAGTCACGAGGTTTGGTCTTCCGGAGATCGATCTTTTCACCTCTCCTCTCAATGCCCACCTGCCACGGTTCATGTCCCGATTCCCCTCTCAAGGGGCGGAGGATTTCAACGCCCTTCGCTGCCCGTGACCCCCAGGGCTCTTGTATGCCTTTCCCCCTCTTCCTTTGATCCCTCAGGTCATACGGAAGATGCTAGAGGAATGGGCAGATCTGCTTTTGGTGGCTCCATACTGGCCCAGACACCCTTGGTTCGCCGATCTCTGTTGTCTGTCGGTGTTCAAACCATGGAGGATTCCTCTGGATAGGATTGTGCTGACCCAGGGTCCTCTTCAACATCCGAACCCTCAGTGGTTCCAATTGACCGTTTGGAGGTTGAGCGGTCGCGTTTAATCAACAAGCAACTATCCAACAAGGTTATTTCAACCATCCAAGCTGCAAGGCGCCCCTCAACAAATCACATTTATAATGCAACTTGGTCCATATTTACCAGCTGGTGTTCCCAATTTCATATTGATCCACGATCTCCTTCGATTGCTCAAATTTTGGAATTTCTACAAGCTGGTCTCGATAGGGGGCTTTCACCAAATACCTTGAGAAGACAAGTTTTTACCCGGTCTTCCGTGATTGACCATGAGAATTTCCCACCTCTTTCTCATCACCCTCTTATTTGCGCCTTTCTTAAGGGTGCTACTAATTTGCGACCGCCCATGGTTCATCGTTATCCTACTTGGGATTTGAACAAGGTCCTTCTGGCCCTTACCAAACCTCCTTTCGAACCGATTTGTTCCACATCACTACTATTTCTCACATATAAAATACATATTGTATTTAAATTATATTTATTCTAGATGTATGTTATGTGTTTTTAGTAGACTGTACACCGCCCCGAGTCCCTTTTTGGGAGAGGGAGCGGTATAGAAGTTTGAATAATAAATAAATAAATAAATAAATATAAGGTTGCTTTCTTAGTGGCCATTACTTCAGCTCGGCGCATTTCCGAGTTGGCCTCTCTATCTATCAGGTCAGACCACTGGGTTTTTCATGCAGATAGGTTTGTCCTCCGGACGGATCCCACGTTTATTCCAAAGATTAATTCAGCTTTTCACAGGGCACAGGAGTTAGTCTTGCCCAATTTCTGTCCTCTTCCTTCCCAAGAGTTGGAACATCAGTGGCATAAGTTAGATGTCCGTCATGCCTTGAAGGTCTATATCCATCGCACGGCATCCTTTAGGAGGACAGAAGCCTTGTTTGTTGTATTTCTGCCTCATAGTCAAGGTACTAGGGCCTCTTCCACCACCATAGGTCGTTGGTTGCGGGCCTCCATTGCTAAAGCCTATCAGGCCCAGGCCCTAGCAGTTCCGAGGGGCATCACGGCGCACTCCACTCGCAGTGCTGCCACCACGGCGTCTTGGGCCACCCAAGCTCCTATTTCTGACATTTGTAGGGCCGCCACATGGGCGTCTCCTTCCCCCTTTATCAGACATTATAAGGTTGATGTCTTTGCATCTGCAGATGCGTCCTTTGGTAGGAGGGTGCTACAGGGTGTGTGCAGGACAGCGACACACTCCAGGTCCAGTCAGCATCCCGCCCGTAGTCCAGGCCAAGCTTTGGTATGTCCCAATCAAATGGATGCTCCAAGCAGCTCGTAGGAGAATAGGCGTTGGTTCTTACCTGATACGCCGGTTCTCTCCGAACTGCGAAGGAGCATCCATCCCCACCCTGTGTGTTATTGCTAACTGTGTTTATTCCTTCCGTCTGTGGGAGTCCTGCTATACGACCAAGCTGATGTACTAGTTTCTCAGAAGCGACATGTGCCTTTTCACTGCGATCTTCGCTAAAACTGGGGAACGCTGGGAGAAGTCTCGTGGAGGAGGAGGAGCGTTCCGAAGTTTAAGCTCAGCCTATCAGGATGAAGACTGAACCAACCCAATCAAATGGATGCTCCTTCGCAGCTCAGAGAGAACCGGCGCATCAGGTAAGAACCAACGCCTATTTCAATTATGAACTGTATTTTGCAGAAAGGACTGCTTATTTAAATTTGTATTTAAAAACTAAAAAAAAATACTGGGGAACCTGGGAGAAACCAGTTTAGTTTTAGTTTTAGCAGGAAATGAATTTGCCTATCACTAATAAGACTGGGCTCTTAATTTAAAAGGGCCTTTCAAAAAGGACCAAATATTTAGATCAGATTGTGGTTTACTGTAGGGATATCTTACTGTGAAAATGTCCTATTATTTTCTTTGCATTCCCTTGTATATTTTTATTAGGTTTTTTTTTTTTTTGACATGGTCAAATGATTAAATCAATACAGTTTCTATTCTGAATGTTACAGCAAACCTGGTAAAGAGCTAGAGCTAGGAGTCTGAATCTCAAATTAAGCTAAGATTTAAGTCCTTACTGAAGCAAAAGGCCTATTACGGTGGTGTCAAACTCACTTTGTCATGGCGGAGTCATGTAATGTATCAGGACTTTTTTTTCCTCTTCACTAAACTGGGTGTGGGCATGGCCAGCACATGACACATCCGGACCATGGCCCAGGAGTTTGACAGCCCTGGTATATTAGCAGGGCTCACACAAATCACTGTTTATTCAAACATGCATGGCCATATAGACCCCAACCCAAAAAGTGAAGCTTTAGAAAGAAAACGTGTCAACAGACTTTTAAGAAGCCCGTTAGCTGTTGTCTCTCTCTTTCTCTCGGGATGACATTCTGCCTGTTTGACTTTGTCAGGCACTTGTTTCATCCAGTTCTGCAGGTAAAATAAAAGCTACTCCTGTGGGACTACATTTGTGCATCTGTCAGATGCTTGACTCAGAGGAAAGGTTTTGAAGGGGACTGAACTACAAGACGAAAGATGCCTCCAGAGGCAAGATGGCTGGTTAATGCTGGCGATTGTTTTGGTGTCATTTGGGGGTTGAAATTGTTTAGTGAAGGATTCTAAAAGGGTTTGGTAGAGAAGGCAGCATTTTGTTACTTTTCTGAAACTTTCCAACACACCATATTCAGTAGTGTCAGCTTTGGAAGCAACTTTAGCCTCACTTTAGTAATGGTATAATATTCAGCACAGCTGTTCTTATCTCCTAAGATAAATTTTCTTGATGGAGAACTTAGAAGACCAGCTACTCTGCTGGTGTAGCCAACAGCACTGGTACATTTAAAGCATTTTCCAGAATCCTGCCTCTTAATGGATCCATAAGCATTTCAAATTCAGGGAGATTGCAACAGCAAAAAAAATTCCCTAGAACTGATATCTGTAAGACATTACGATGGCATTAAGCCTCCACAAAGTGCTGTACTTCCAATTTGATGAAGGAATTCATGACCTGAGGACTACAAAAAGTGCCAGAAGGTAGCCTCAGTATTGGAATAATGGTGGCACTTCAATTTGTCTCTTAAGAAACAGGGGGCAGTTTTCTCTGTGCCATGTATGGGAGAAAATAAAGATGGAACTAAGTGAAAGTCATAGATTTCTCATCCAACTTACTTTCTTGGACAATCAGAGTCCTGCTTATTAACAGGGAACTTAGATGGAGAAAGACAAGCAACTGCCATTAGGACATACACAAATTACTTTAAAGGTTTCAAGAGAGAAAACCTGAATGCACATTCAGGATTGAGTATGCTGAGGTGATTTCCCCCTCCCACCTATTTTTCAGTACTGCAGAAATCTGTGAAATTTATTGAGTCATTTATACATCCAGGAGGACCCCATCTTTAATTTACACCTCTCGGGTAGATTAGTGCAGGAATTTAGAAAGACTCCTTAGAGAACTGAAGAATCTTTAAAGAGGGATGAGAAGTTAATTTGTTGTGAAAAGGACCAAAGTAATTGGTGAGGATTGGTGAGAAAGGAGTTTTTCTTTATTGGTAACAAAAGAACACATAGAAGAAGAAGTAATTAATTTTATAAGTGTTGTGGACTTCTAATATAAACTATACATTTCAAGCAATCTTAATATGCCTTTTAATACCTATAAACATGCCTACCCACAATGTACACACATATACAGTGCATTCAGAAAGTAGTCAGACCCCCTTCACTTTTGTCAATTTTGTTATTCATTTTTTCTCATTAATCTACACTCAGTACTCCATAATGACAAAGTAAAAACAGAATTTTAGAAATGCCTGTAAACTTATTAAAAAGAAAAAACTGAAAATAACACATTAGCATAAGTATTCAGACCCTTTGCAACAACACTTGAAATTTAGCTCAGGTGCCTTCCATTTCTTCTTGATCATTGCTGACATGTTTCTACACTTCGATTGGAGTTGACCTGTGGTAAATTAAATTGGTTGGACATGATTTGGAAAGGCACACACTTCTCTATAGAAGTCCTCACAGCTGACAATGCATACTATAGCAGAGCAAACTCATGAAGTCAAAGGAACTGCCTACAGAGCCCTGAGATAGGATTATTGCAAGCCACATATCTGGAGAAGGCTATAATAAAATTTCTGCTAAACTGAAGATTCCAAAGATCAGAGTGGCCTCCATAATTCTCAAATGGAAGAAGTTTGCCAGGGCTCTTCCAAGAACTTATCCAGTCAAACTGAGCAATTGGGGGTGGGAGAGAGGGGCCTTAGTAAGAGAGGAGACCAAGAACCCAATGGTCACTCTGACAGAGTTTCAGAGATCCTGTGTGGAGATGGGCAGAGTTCTAGAAGGACAGCCATCATTGCAGCCATCCACCAATCTGGACTTTATGGCAGAGTGGCTAGAGAGAAGCCTCCCCAGTGCAAAACATGGAGCTTCACACACATACGCACACACACACACACACACACACACACACACACACACACACACACACACCTGATGGACTCTCAGACTGTGAGAAACAAGGTTCTCTGGTCTAGTGAAACCAAGATTGAACTTTTTGACCTCAATTCTAAATATCATGTCTGGAGGTAACCAGGACCGCTCATCACTTACCCAATATCATCTCAACAGTGAAGCACGATGGTGGCGACATCATGTTATACAGGTGTTTTTCAGCAGCAGGGACTGGGAGACTAGTCAGAATTTGAGGGAAAGCTGTATGGAGCAAAGTGCAAGGGATATCCTCAATGAAAACCTGTTCCACAGTGCTTAGAACCTTAGATTAGGCTGAAGGTTCACTTCCCAGCATGACAACGATCCTAAGCACACAGCCAAGACAACACAGGAATGGTTTAGGGACAACTTTGTGAATGTCCTAGAGTGGCCCAATCAGAGTCCTGATTTGAATCCTACTGAAAATCTCTGTAGGGACCTGAAAATGGCTGTCCACCGATGGTCACCATCCAACTTGACTGAGCTTGAAAGGATTTTCAAGGAAAAAGGGCAGAAAATCTTCCAATCCAGGTGTGCAAAGCTTGTCATATCATATTTCTCCATTACATTGAAATCTGCCAAAATTTTGGAAGCCTCTAAGGCATCAGGACCAACAGTGAAATTAGCAAGTGTTTCAATTGTATCTATTGTTTAACTCTGACTCTCTTTCTCTCCGTATGTGTGTATAATGTGTATAATAACTTGCATTTTTTATTCTCTAAAGGTCTGGAGTAAAAGTGTTATGCTAATTTTCAACCAAATCCTCCAAAATTGGTTTTCCAGCTATTTATAAATAGGGATTACATATAATATCAATTTCTCATTAAAGTTGGAGTCAAAATTTAATTTTATTCCTTAGAGTATCTAAAAGTGTGTGACCATCTTTAATGCTAGATAAATAATCAAATTCCTTCTATAGTTAAGTATAGGAATTTGCCAGGGCTCTAAGGGAACTTTGCTACTAAATGGAGTAAGGATCTTTGAATGAGAAAATTCACAATCTTGGAAATTCTCTTGATGATTCAGGGTTTATTCCACTATGCTTATTTATGCTGGTTTGTTGACATATAAAAATAGTTATTGACAGTGGAACTACTCCCAAAAGAGGAGGCATGTATATTTTTTATCCTGCACTCTGTTTCAAATACTTGAATGTGGTCTATGAGTTTCCTCCTATCTTGTTGCTATGTCACAGTTATGTAAGCACATCAATAGCAACGATGGAAATACTGACAAATACTGTTTTTGTCAGACATCAGATGATACCACCAGAATAAAGTATTCTACCAAAGTGTCTGAAATCTTGTGATTGATTGTTCATAATAATAATAACCTGTTTCCCCAAAAATACAACCTACTCTGAAAATAAGCCCTAGCTTGATTTTTACACATGCACCCAATATAAGTCCTACCCCCAAAAGAAGCTCTAATTTTGAGTGCACCCACTCCAGAGTGCACGGGTAAAAATTAAGCTAGGGTGGGGATAAGGGAGGTGAAGCTGCCCTACTATTTACCTTTGGACAGTTGTAGCCAGGCCTTGCACACCCCGACACCTTCCTTGCCAGCCCATTTCTTCTGCAGCCGGCAAGGCTTTCCTGAAGACCTGTGTAGCTGATCAATCCAGAGCTCTGTTATTGGCTGCAGAGGCCTTCAGGAAAGCCTTCTTGGCCACAGAAGAAGTTCCTGAAGGCCTCTGACAGCGAAAAGAAGGCTGGGGGTGATGTGCGCAAGTGAGGTTAGTCAGTGGATGACATCCCCCCAAAATAAGACCTGATGCCTTTTTTGATGGTGAAAATATATAAGACAGGCTCTGATTTTTGGGGAAACATGATAATGGAAAACCCATTTTGAATATATGAATATATATAATTTGAATATATATAATTGGCTCACTATTCATATAGAAATAATCTTGGCAAATAGATCAATATGTTGAGAATCCAAAAAACTGCTTCATATTGTATTTAGAAAACTATTAACACAAGCAGCAGATACATGTATATGTCTTTTCAGTTAACCAAGGCACCCCTGCTTTAAGATTTCCATTTCAACAAGCTGTGTGTCATCTATAAAATCAAGCCAGTCTCCTTGTAGCATACGTGTCATTATCAACAATAGCTAGATAATGAAAAGCTAGATCAGATTCTGAAATACTTATTCTAAAAAAATGCTAAACTGTATTAGATAGAGGAATATAACTAGAGTGCTCTGAAGTAGCCTGGCTTTTCAGCATTGAGGAAAAGCAAAATGGAAACTTGCCTACATTGTAAGATTAAGTGAGCGTGACATGAAAATTGTGGAGGCAGAAAAAAATGAAAGCACTGGAGAAGTGTTAAATATTGTGTTAGAAGGAGTATCTATATTGTATCTGACTAGGCTGCCCTATTTAAATTAACCCACTTGACATGATGCTTTCTACTGCGGTTGGAAGCATTTAAGTTCTGTTTTTCCTTTTATATATTTGGTTTTCTCTTCTACCTTTGATAAAATACAATTAGAAGAATGGCCCTTTTTGCAGATGAAGACTGAAGGCTAAGTAGGTAAAATGACCATAGGTTCATCCTCAGCATACCTTCATGAGATTCTTACCAATTCATTGAGGATTCCCAATCACATTGAAAAAGGTAGTATCATTCAAGGTAACTTCTTACCTTAGTGGCTCTGTGGTTAGGATGAAGTATTGCAGGCTAACTCACTGCTCATTGCCAGAAGTTCTATTCCGACTGGCTCAAAGTTGACTCAGCTTCCATCCTTCCTAGGTTGGTAAAATGAGGACCCAGATTGTTGAGGACAATATGCTGTAAAACTGCTTAGAGAGGTCTGTAAAAGCACCATGAAGCAGTATTTAAGTCTAAGTGCTATTGCTATTGCTTCTTTCAAGATGCTAACAAATAGCCTAGTCATCTAAAGCTAGCAGCAAATATTCAAGTCCCTCATGGCCTCCAAGGTTCAAGGTTCATATATTGTTTGAACCTTTGACCCTTGAACATTTCTCTTGTTATTTACTGTTGATTTTGTATGTTTCACAATACAAAGAAAAATGTATTACATGCAACCAAATAATCAACAATACATCTCAAAGTTCCACAAACCTAAGCTAAACTAGACATGTAATTATCTATTCCCACTATCGAAAAGAAGTAGAAAATAAAAAGTCCAGTCTTTCCGAAGCTTGCTTCCACTGGAAACAGGAACCGAATCCACAAATCCCTGTAGACACGAATGATGTGTCCAGCCTCACTCACATGTCCAAACAGCAGACTCAGTAGTCAACAGTACTTTTAACGGTCCTTCCCAGATAGGCCTCAGCTTCCCAAAAGCTCTCCACTGCTTAATCAGGACCCAGTCTCCACTCTTAAAATCATGCACTTGGAAATCAAACGGCGGTGTTTGCGCCAAAAGTCCTCTAGACCTTAAAAGAGAAAAACACTGGGACAGTCCCTGTATATATTTTCTAAACAAAATAAAATATCTTCAAATACAACTCTAAACATACCCATACTTCCAGTATAAGGTATGCCAAATTTTTGGACTGGATTAAACCACAAATCTCTGTCTTTCTCTATAAGTTTCCTGGTCTCCAGTTTTGCTGTAGAGGTAACAGTTGATTCATTGGCTCTTTCAGAAGATATGCAGTTAGAAAGCAAATTTCTCAGAAAGCTGAACTCTCTAGTGCATGTTTTCAGTGCAAAGAACATCTTTTTATGATGGAATAAATTGTAGCTATGTATGATGGAGCAAAGCCTGATTTAATGGAGCTTGGTTTACTTACAATTCAGATTCTACACCCATTTAAGGGATGAATATTTCTCGCACTGAAGTGGTTTTTTTTTTTTGGTTATATCCAGGATTTTATATTTACATAGTTATCGATTCCTAATCACAGTGACACCAAACTGAACAAAAAAAAATGTTTGGCAATAAGCCTCCTTGATGGGTGATACATGTTTTATCACTTGTCCCCTTGGCAGATGACTAGGTCCATGAAATTGAAATTTTATTGCAAAAGACACAATTTACATCAATTACATAATCATGCAATCAACCTAAATGGATGCAAATGACACATATTTGGATTTAATGGACACTCTTCTCTCCTCAAATGGCCTGTTAAATTGAGGTTTTATTGTGTTATATGTGATGCAGAAAGAACATGATGGATCCCTTTTTTTGTCATACTTCTAAAATATGTGATAGTATATGAACTCCATTTTAAACTTACAAAAATCTATACCTAACATGAAGGTAGAAAATGAAAAAAAAATATTTTCATAATCAAATACTTTTTCTGGGTATTTGAAACCAAGCTGGACTCTAGCACAGTAGGAAATAAGAGCAAGCAGGAGGGAAAATTTAAGCAAGAATCGCCTTCAGAGTACAACAAAGTAGAATTTGGAAACTAAATATTTACCTTCAAAGATTTTAGTAGGCTTTCTTCTTTCTCATTTTTAATGGTATTATGGGAAGCCACCCCCCCTCCTAGAAGAATGAAATATTTTGAGAAATATTAAAAAGGCAGAATATTATATTTCCCTGAATGAGAAATGGAGAAATATGCTCTTGGAAAGCAGCCCCCACATTTCTTAATAGCCCTCAGCAGATGTCAGCACTTAAAAGATAAAAAACTTATTGAAAGAAGCCAAGTATCTAGGTAGCTCTATTCATAAGCAAATAACCTTCACCCAAGAGCCAAAATGGGGCAAAGCCATTAATTATTGCATCACCCAAAAACTTCAACCAAACTTAGTTCAGACAACCTATAGAGTCAGCTATGACCCCTACATAACCCCTAAAACAGCCAATAGAATACATGTTCTTGCACAGGAACAGGAAGCTTAAGTGCAAAGCCCAAAAAAAGGTATAACGCCCCCCCAACTCCATGTGGTCAACTGCCCAGAATCACATGTGCTTGGTGCGTCTGCTTTATCAATAAATGAACACTCTTTCCAAACAGCCTCCAGCCTCCATTTTGTCTCCAGTGCCTTTTTCCCGGTTTGGAACTGAACCAGATGGATATTTCTTCCCACAGTATCTTTAAATAGAAAAATAGTGGAGCCCTTGACACTCATTTCAGAGATACAAAAAGATCTTTAAAATCATTTTCCTTATTTTAAAAAAAACAATTCTTTTTACACTTACAGATGTTACATCATCAATTTTTTTCTTTCATTTTCCCCCTTGTTCACTTTTTAATTAAAAAAAGAGCATTGTCTCTCAGTGGGTGGGTGGAGAAACAAGCATGAGAAACAATCTTACCTAATATCTAGGTGCAAAGCATCTTTTTTGAGCCAAATTGTTTGTGAAGCATGATCCTCCATCTCTGCTTCCCAAATATAGGTTTTCTCTTGAGGATAATTAGAAAATATTCACTATTTTCATAACCATTCTAAATTAGCTTATAATTTGCAACTTTACTTAAGAAATGTGATGTAGAGATGGGAAAGCTAAAGCATTGCTAAACAAAACCCTCCTCTGTGGGGCTGCTGTAATTTCGGTGCAGTAGTAGCTTTGCCAGGTTGAGGAGCAGGTGACAATAAGTTCATCTTCTAGTTGGCGGGTATCTCTCTGCCATATGGAAAGCATCTCCTCTGTTATTTTGCTTTCTCCTCAGATGACCCCTTCGTCTGGAACTGAATTTGGTGTTGGTAGGTAACTATTCATGTCCTGAGAGAAACAATAAACCTGGAAAAGAGAGAGAAAAACACAAGGTGATTGCTCAAACCAACTCTTTCCTATTGTAATGGTTCTTCTGTACTAAAATGCAGCTATTAAAAAAGAAAATATAGCTTATCGTGAAGACCAAATAAGTATACACAGTTCATAAAGATTTATCTGGCTCATACAAGGACCAGATACAAAATGTATCTGGCTCACCCAAGAACCAGATAGCAACAGATAAAATTCACACATGGTCCAGTATGCATGTTGTACAAACACCATTTTTGGTTCCATATAGTATATAGCTATAAGCCTGGGCACCTAAATTGGAGCTCCAATTTTTTTTCTTAATCTGAAACTTAATTTGATTTTTTTAAAAAACATGTTTTATTGGCAGAAAGTACATCTTGTGGATGCTTGCTCCTGCTTAGTTCACAGTAATTCTAAGCTAGTTCAGAATAATTTAAGGTAAAATACAGTCTAGTTGAAAACTAATCTATGGAGGATTATTACTTAGGGGATTGACTCTGCATAATCTTGGGGTCTTTTGCATAAATTATGATTCCCAAGAATGTAATGAGATGTCATGGAAGCCTCTCATAAGAATAAATTCTTAATAAGAAGAATTATGAGAATGCTAGGCAATAAGACTTCTATTAAGAATTTGTTTAAAAGTCTTATGGGTGAACTAAAAATGTTGATAAGTAAATTGGCTTGTTTCGATTTACTAATTACTCTTATTACTTGGATGGAAAATCATCAGAAATCACAGGGTTGTAGGCTGGAAGGTTAAGGAAAAATAAAAAGCAGAAGTAATGGAAAACATCCTTCATATGATAGCAAAGTAAATGGCATGGACTCATCTCCAGAATTTGACTTGACAAGGTTTTAACTTTCTTGTGAAAGTGCTAAGCACTTTACAAAAACTGGATTACAAATTTTCTTGCTCCTGCCATTTGAACTTTGTTTAACCAACAAATGAGTTTTATAAGATATAAATTTAAATTTACCCATATAGATAACTATCCATTTTTAGCCCATCCCTATCTTTTTAATTAACCTATTTAATTGGGTTGATGGCACTCTGAAAAGTGTTAGAACTAAATTTCAGATTGCTTCCAATTTAGACAGATGCTTTTTTAAAAGGTTGTAAGTACCCACCAAGAAACAGCCATAGACATTGCAGGAAAGCAAATGAATCTATAAATTTAACTTGGGAGGGGAACAGACTGTAGCTATCGGAATGACTGCAAAGTAAAAAGATGCAGAATTGTTCTGTTTTTATAAGGTAAATTAAAGTTTTTATTGCATGTTCCATGTGCTAGTAACAGGCCACAAAAAGTCTTAAAGACAGCGACCCATTTCTGCTGAGTATTTACAATTGTTTCTGTTTTCTAAACAAGGATAACATAGAACAAATGATCGGTAAGAAAATGCACAAAGGATTGTGGTGGATAAGAAAGTATCCCAAGGAAAAAAGGGAAAACCAGTTTTGCTTTTATTTCCAATAGAGTTGGCATGAGGGCAATCATAATGTGAGAGGGATCTGACACAGAGGGTGAATAACCATAAAAACAGCAGTAAAAAAGGGGTTGTGTCCCCATAAAATTGTACAAATCTTCCCTCTTGGGTGTTGCTGGATTTTAACTATATTCCATTCTATGAACTTAACAGAGCTGCATGCTGAGAAACTTTTAAATATGAATGTGAGGCAAGACGTATGATGATGCCTTTAAAAAATTAACAAGTCTTAGGTATTTAATGATCACATTCTTTCCATTAAATATGATATATTTTGCTATTTCTAGCCTCTGCTTAATCACAGTGATGGAATTACAATTTTGTTTTCACTAACTGTGATTTACTTAGTGCAGCTTGATTTATAGCATCAAGGATTTGTTTTGTTAATGGAACATTTTAATTTGCCATGCGTGACAGAAAGCACTTAAAATTACTTTGAATGTGTGTATTATATTACTGTTGACTTCCAGCCACAGCGTGAAAGCAAAATGAAATTACTTATGTAAGCATTTTTTTCAAGCTATCTTTATATGAAGAGATGGATTTCATACCTCATGCAGATATGAGTTCTGCATTTCTATTGCTTCCCTTTTTGTTTTGTACTGTGGCAGTGCTCCAAGACCCCTGCTGAAATGATTTGAATATGCAAAACGTCTGTGGATGCTTGTGGCTTCCCTAATTTGGAAAGAAATGTCACCCATAATTTACATAAGCATGTTCTGAGCACATGCTTAATTGTAAAGCCAGGGGCTTTCTGGGCACAGGAATTATAATCATTCCATAGCTTTCAATGCCATGAATGATATTCCAAAGCTTGTACGTGTGCATGTGTGTGCACGTGTGTATACTTGTGTATATATATTCATGCAAAGCTCTGAAAAGCTGGTTTATTATGATCATGCTTTGCAAAAGCAATATAGATTCCACCTCCAATAGTTGAACAGCTTCTCGGCAGTCACTCTTGATGTGCAAGAACATCTGCTGGCTGAGGCTTCGAGGTCATTCAAGGTGCATCCTCAAGGAGGATTGTGTCATTTCTCATCATGGAGAATTGCATTGTCTTCATGCTGCATAGCATCTTCCTAAAAGCAATGCCAAGCCACGTTGTAAAGGCCTTACATATACTACATATGCTTGCACATATGAATAGCTCTACAGTATCCCTCTTTAGATTTTAATCTAATCGGAGATAAAATAAGATAATCTAAAATAATCTATTCTAAAATAATCTAATCATCGAATATGAAAATAAGTTCCAAACAAGCATCTCTGGAGAAAATAATTCCACACACAGTATAAATAAGTTTCTTATTTTTTAGTGTTTATGCTGCATACAAATGACAGCAGACAAGAAGGAAAAGATTTAAGAGAAGAGTGCCAAAGGTTGCAACATTGAGAAGTGTTTTATCATGAAGAATGCTAAAGTACAGCTCACTCTGGAGCCTACATTAAGAAATCCTAAGAAAGAACAGAACTTGCAATGAAGTATGATCCCCTGGAATCGTTCATCTGGTCCTCCAGTTCCCCAGCTTCTGTATCCAAGCTGTGGATGGTAGTCCATGAAATTATTATCAAGAAGGACAGAAGATGAAATTCAATTACTGTAGGAATCAAGACTCAGGACCACATGGAGATGAGACAAGCTGCTTTCTTTATTGTCAGGTTGAGAATAAGAAGAGCTGTCTGCTCTCTTGCCAGAGTTCGTTCTATCTCTCTATCTTCATGGTAGCATACCAGTGGTTAATTTATACACTATACATCTATTTAGACAACCTTTGTTACTGTCTGCTTAAGCAGTTTATACATTCATTTCCAGTTAGGATTAACTTTTAATTAAGATTAACATAAGCTTCAGTTCCTGCCTTTGTTCTGTCCTATCTGGGTTTTAAGGTTTTGTTTCCTCCAGGTAAACATGCAAATGTTTCCCCCAAGTAAACATGCAAACGTTGCACTTTGCATGGAATGTTCTTTGTCTGAGGTTTGCCATCCAAGACAAGAATATCCTGAAAGCACAATGTCTACAAATTACATCTACATTATTGCATTGCTTTAGAAGTGGATTTTTCTCATATTGATATTAACTTTCATAAATTAAAGCCACTTTGGATGAATATTTCCCTAATAAATCTATGGGGGCAGATATTAATGTGTCTAGGGAATGTGCTAGCTCAGGGTGTCAAACATCATGCGTCACATGATGGCCATGCCCCCCCTGGTTTAACAGAGGAAGAAAAAGTCACAATACATCACGTGATGACAACATGATGTTGCGAGTTTGACACCCGTGTGCTAAATCATTTGAATATGGAGATTTACAACAGAGGTGACCTGATATCAAGTTGTGACAAAATGCACTCACAAAGGATTAAGTGGTAATTATTTGCAACAGGAAGGCTTGCAATTACATAGAATGCTTACCGTAGCTTGATTATATGATCATATTCAAAAAGAAAATCACTTAGTGTCAAGTTTTTTTAGCATAATAATCAGCCATGATGCCACATTTTACTGCCATCTCATTCTTGGGAGATGATCTGGGGATTCGTATTGTCATCCCAATAAACAAATGTATAAGCTTAACATCATTGATTCTTCTTACCAGGAGGCAGCTGAGATGTCAGCTGATCATTATTATCCGTGCATTGCAGTGCATTTTTGCTTATTCAGCATATCCATATGAAGGCACCCAACAGTTTGTGGATTACTGACATCATTTTTTCCTAGTCGTATGGTATTAAATATATGCATAATTCAATAAAAAGAACATTTTCATAACTATTATTTTCAAATCTACATGCTACGCATTGAAGGAAGGAACTAGAAAATACAGTGGAACCTTAGGTCATAAATACTTCTGTTCGCGACCAAATCGGGTGATGACCAGAATTTTCAGAACAGTTTTGCTTCTGGTCACGAACAGATCTTTGGGTAGCGACCAAGCAAACCCAAAAATCGCCACAGTAATTTCCTCTTCAGCGCCATTTTTTGGGAGGGTCTGTGCATGTGTAGACAGTTGTGTTTCCGGTTGCAACCTGAGGTTCCACTTTACTTTAGATTTTAATGGCATATCATTGACACCCATATACTGTAGGTCTTCAAAGGAGACATTTACCAAGTTTCTTCTTTCTTGAGACATTTGTACAAAACCTCCTGGTCTCTCTCCTAATGAGAAGTTGGAAGTTTCAACTGCTGCAGAACATTATCAGAAATACTCTGGCTAATTAAATATTTTGCTGATGCCATAAATAAAGTAACACAGCACAGTTTTAAATGGGGAAGTTGGAGTATGTTGTTAACCATTTGGTTGGTGATAAATTTCAACTAACATATAAGAATGATCACCATGTTATCCTTGAAAAAATTAACACTAGAGATGATATATTTGACCTGTTTTATTTGTGCCATGGTCTAAACCAGGGGTGTCACACTCATATCACCATGGCGGCGTCATGTGATGTATTGGGACTTTTTTTCCTTTTTGCAAAACCGGGCATGGGCGTGGCCAGCATGTGACACATCAAGCCTGCAGGCCAGGAGTTTGACAGCCCTGGTCTAAATCAAATTGCTACCATTGCTACCAAATTGCAACCAAAAGCTAGCCATCATTAAACTGTATATGTACAATAACATCATAAGCAAAATCAGAGTTAGAATAACATTTGCAAATCAGACCATTTGCAAAATAAATACAATGATGTGCTTAGTAGTAACAGAGATCAAAATCACATTTGTTTTAATAGTTTCAGAAACATACACTACAGGATTTCTTGAGAAATTATAAAAATAGTTTCTTATTCACTGCCCCCAGCAAAGTTTTGGCAAAGTTGGGAATTGGAAAATTTCAGTTTAAAACAGCTGATGTCCCAATATTACTAATAGAATTCAATAGTTTTAATCCTGCACTTAAGATCTACTGAATTAGAATTACATAACTATTCCTTTAAAGAGTTAAATAATTATTGGGAAGTTGCAATGCTTTACAATGTTTATACTAGTTTATTGTAACAAAGATGCTTTCCCCTTTTTCTAGAACATAGTAAACTCCTCCTATGATTTCTATAGGAATATTGTCTATTGAAATAGTCTTAACACCCATGACGGCAAAATCATATTTGAGACTTTAACTGCCTCCCTATTGGCAAGATATAACGCACTACCTAGTTTTGACTGAGATTAGCTTTTAATAACTTTAAATGCTAAATGCTAAAAGGCTAAGGCTAATTGTCTGTATCATGCCAAATTATTGCATAATCTCTGTGTAAAAAACAGCTAGCAGCAATTACAGTACTAGCTGACTGCAATATAGATTAACAGTATTACCAGTGCTTTTCAGGTAGCTTACAAATGTATTTCATAATATTTCATTCATAATGTGTGGAATGAAATTGGAGACTATGAAGACTAAGATTTGTGAATTAGATAAAAAATGACATGCCACTTTCCTCTCATTTGCATCTAGAGACATCTATTGGAAGAGCAAAGAGAGGAATGATGACTCACACTATGTAATGTCCATCATTTATGCATTCATTATATACATATTGCTACGCTGACTTGCAGTAGATACCTGTGGCAGAATAGCTTTTAATTATTTCTATGGAGTGAAGAGATTTTCATAGTTTTCCTCCATCTCCCTATGATTTCGTTCCCTTCTTAGCTTTGGCCACAATGTTAGGCACAAAAGTACAGGCCCACATGTGAAGGTTCAATTTAACTTATTTATTGCTAAAAGCCTATGCACAGAAATCTTCTCAGGAAGTGGGTACAGTTAGATAAGGGTCAATGACAATTGGGTGTATTGGACTTAGTTCATTGGTGGCCATGTAGTAATTCTTGGTTGATTCCCCCTTTTCACCCTGCCCCCAGGTTCTGCCATCCCTTCTCCTACAATTAAGAGATGTGTAAAAGAGTCTATCTTGCTTAACTGCACTCAGTACAGCAGCTGATTAATAGTATATAATACATAAAAGTACTATAGAAGTATGTAGTAAATACTTTATCCTGTATGTGTCAGTAAAATAAAGAATTCTTTTATTTTCGAATGAATATGATCCTATATTAATACAACAAACACCACAGAACATCAGACCAATATAATGTATTGACTCGATGAATCAACCTTTTCCAAGATTAACAAAAGGCACATTTGTGTCTCAGGATGCAGCCTGATCTTACATTCATTTGTGTTGATATTGTCCTAGCTTTAAAATCACAAGGTTGAACATATTCAAATGTTAACCCTTAGAAAATTGGTACTTGTTAGAATACATGAAAAGCCATATCAAATAAAAGAACACATGAAGTGGATTGAATTTGTAAATTGTGCAAAGCTTGAAATGGATGATTCATTCAGGGGAAAAATTAGACTAAATCACCTGCTTGAGACAACTATTTAATCAAATATTTGAACTGAATCAAAGCATCTGATTGAATCATGTCTTTTTGAATTGTTTCAGAGAGATTCAAGGTTTCAGTTGGGTAGTTTAATAGACTTCCTGGAGATCACAGAATCTCCAATGTTGCAATTTATGTGATGACCCAGGGTGGGATACAAAACAAACAGTCACAGAAAACAGGTAAAGCCCCTTTTATTCTTTCACTTTGCTTTCAAGCTAGGAATATCTTTGATGAAAGACCAAAAAACTTCCACATAGTTACACAAAGAAGGAAAAAAGCAACATAAACCAGGCAAGATAAGGACTGGCCAAACTCAAGACAGGAACTATAAACTAGAGATATTTACATGATTTGTTTCCAGCGTTTGCCAGTACGCAGGTCCAAACTCTTATTCAGTTGTCACACCTGCAGCCCAAAGAGGATCAAGGCCCTCTCCTCCCGAGGAGACCACATCTCTCCCTTATCCCATGAAGAGGATCAACGCCCTTATCCCCTTCCTGCGTGCCCTAGGCTGGAGAGGGGATGGGCCTGGGTCCTCCTCTAATTGTTCAGCCGGCCTCTGCCCTTCCCCAGCCTCCTCCACAACCTCCGGAGCCACACTTCCACTCCCTCTTGACTGTTTCTCCTCTCCTTTAGAGTCAGTCTCCACCAGGGGTATGACAATTTATTTTTAAAAAATATGTGAAGGCAATAGTACAATTGGCTCCCTGATACTATGGGAATTAATTTTAATTATTTAATATTGCAAGGACAAAAGCAAATACCTTAATATCAGATCTCACCTTTATCAGCCATTATCTAGCCAACAAGAACCAACAGAAATTATCTTTCCCAACCAAAGGAGAGTTCCAGTGTTTTATACAAGGTGGCTAAACTGAAGACTGATTGCAATATAGTAGAATCTGAATTTGAAGCAGAGCAGTTGGTGAAAATCTTTGATAGTGGCTTCTTAGTTTTCCAATAAAGAATCAATAACATTGGGTAAGTTATCCTATGGCAACCCAATTTATTAATTATATGGACTCTGCCTATTAGATTGCTTTGGAGAATGAAGCTCAATTGCTTGCATATCTCACTCTCCTGGCAGAATTTGTGTAGGCAGCTTCTCAGGGGAAAGAGATGGGAGAGATGAGTGGGGAAAGGAGAACAAGATTTACATCTCTCGCTAGTTAATTTATATTATATTATATTTATTATAAAGACTATTTTTTTAATTCTAATGCAGGTTATACACAGTACTGACTATTCACCTCTTCCTTAAAAGAAAAAAAAATGTCCCTTTTCATTAAAAAATCAAATGTCACTCCCAGAAGAGGCTAACTTTGTCAGTCAACCTCAAAACAAATGATAAGATTATGAACATTCACTAGGACTCAATTGGCCTGTTAATCCCAAATTATACTTATTCATCCCCAAAGGCTCAAATGATTCTGCAAGAGATACTGGTGTGACCCCCACTCCCCAATCTATCAAGAATGAGTTACTGATTTGGAGGAGAAAGGTGAAGAACTTGGAAACCCAGGTGGTGTTCCATCAATACTTTTTATTGAAGAGAAGAGAGAGGAGAGGATGGGAGGGAAGAGGATGGGAAGGAAAGGGAAGTTTTTAAAATGAACTCCTGATTGTAACACAGGACATTTGTACATTGTACATTTTCCATTTAGTTTAAAAATTCAGGAAAGAAAAATTACACAAGGAAAGTAGGTATTTGGACAACAACTAGAAGAGAGGTTTTTAAACTAGAATACATTGGGGTGGGAGTTAAAAGTGATAGGTAGGTAGAAAACTATCAAGTAATTGATTAATTGATTAAAGCAACAGGACAATGTAGAATAATGAAAATTATTCAAATTCAGACATAAACAAAAATAAATACTGAATATTGAAAATCTAACCCATTATTTTAAATGTTTCTGAACTAATACACAAAGGCTATATAGAAACAAGAAAGTTGTTTATAAAGCACCAAGGCAAGTAAAAATGTAATAGGGATTACAGAAAGATTGTGGGATTAATCCCACATTTTAAACATTCTCCTTGAAGGTTGCATCTTGTTCATTAAGCCTTTCATATACAATTTCTTTGTCTTTCAAAAAATTATAACTTGCAGACTTATTGGCAGTTAGTTAGCCCATACTTTCTAATATAAGTGAATAAATAAACAACACTCCCAACTTCACAATTCTATGATTTTTTTTAAAATACAGCTTTCTTTCTGACACCCTTACTATAATCTAACAAACTGAAATTTTATCCATAAAACACTTAGAAATTCTTCACTTTTCATTAAGGTAATGCTTCCACCATTTTAAAACAAGGATGCTTAGTGCTAAAGGTATACTGGTAACATCTGAGCTAAGGAAATCTAAATCATACATGGTGAACCATGTAGAAATGCCAAGTAAAATTGCAAATTTTCTTGCTAGATAAAGTCGTTTTCATCTGCCCTCAGTTTGATGCCCTAGAGTTCATGTGAGCAAGCCAAGTGGCATCTTATATTGTTATTTGAATTATTTTAACTTGTAGACTCTAGGAAACTGGACAGGATTCTGCTTAAATTCTGTCACATGTGGTCCTGCTCCATGCTCTTGGTTCATTGGAACATTTGGGCAGACGACGTAATGGATAGATTCTCATCATCCCCTTTTTTCATGCCATGTTAAAATGTGTAGAAAAGTGCATCAAAAAGAACTATGTGTTTCTTAAATCAGATCTGGATTACATTTCAACTTTTTTAAAAAAATATTTATTTTACTTTTTACAAATATATTGTATGAACAGTGTGGAACCAGCGTGTCTTACATTTTAAGACAAATATATTTTCATATTTAATACACTTGACAATCTTATACAATTTAATATTAATACACATATTTTGTTGAATTATAATCTTTCATTCTTTGATTATTCGCTATTTCAGTAGGTTGTTTTTATGTCAATCTCCATATTCTAAATATCCCTGTTTTTTATTATGAATAAAATGTTATTAATCATATTTGTAGTATTTTTACAGAATTATAAGGTTCTAACAATAATTCACAAATCTATATTGAATTATAATCTTCCATCATTTACATTTCAAATTTGTTGGATTGTATATTGAATCTTCTGGATTATTCTGAGGCAGACTGATGCTTCCATTCCTCCTGTTAGGCAGTTATTGTTGTGAAATGAAAAGGAATCTGTCTTTAAAAGAGAAGCTGTGAGAGAAAGAGCAGCAGAGTCAAGAGAGTAATCAGCCTAGAGACATTACTTCCCTACAAGTGTTCTAGACTCTTGAATTCCATTAACCTTTAGTGCCAAAATAGTGCTAACCGTTAGTTGACTAGATTCCTGTGCAGGACAAGAGCAATAAATCAGTTTACTTGAAAGTTAACATGTGGCCCTGATCTCATGCCTGACAGATTGAGGAGATTCAATATCTTCTTTTTGCACCAAGACTTCATTCTTTATTTTTTCCTCCTCTTTTATTATAATTATGATGGTCCTTGACTTACGACCACAGCTGAACCTAAAATTTCCTTTGCTAAGCGAGACAGTTGCTAAGTGAGTTTTGCCCCATTTTACAACCTTTCCTGCCACAGTTGTTAAGTGAATCACGGCAGTTGTTAAGTAAGAAACACAATTGTTAAGTAAATCTGACTTCCCCATTGAATTGTGAGAAGGTCAAAAAGCTGATCGCTTCTGGGACACTGCAACCGTCATAAATATATGCCAGTTGCCAAGTGCCTGAATTTTGATCACGTGACCACGGAGATGCTGCAACAATCATTAAGTGAGAAAAAAGGTCATAAATCACTTTTCTCAGTGTTGTGGTAAGTTTGAATAGTCACTAAATGAATTGTTGTAACTCAAGGACTATCTGGTTTTGAGCTTATATTACATTCTTAATGATGGCGCAGTGGTTAGAGTATAGTACTGCAGGATACTTCTGCTGACTGCCAGCTGACTGGAATTTGGCAGTTCAAATCCCACCAGGCTCAAGACTGACTCAGCCTTCCATCCTTCTGAGATGGGTAAAATGAGGACTCAGATTTGGGGGCAATATTCTAAGTGGTTTACAACCACTTAGAGAGGGATGTAAAGCACTGTTAAGCACTATATAAGTCTAAGTGCTATTGTTATTATTAACAGTGGTATGTAACTTTTTAGTTAACTAATTTGATATTATAAGAAAAATATGTCCATGGGAAGCTTTAACCTAGCCATAACTGTAAAGAATATGGGCATATTATAGGATGTATGTGAGATGGAAATTACACTCTGGCCACATAGCTCATTAAAAAATGTCACCTATGTATTTTAAGTCTCAAATGGAAAATTGCCATAATCTAAGTACATGTATTATATTAATTTGAATGCACTGATGATAAAAGCTAAATAAATTGTTTTTTAGTTTACTGCTATTCTTTTATTATTATTTTATACTATATTATCTGTAATATTATCCATATTATTAATATGTTATTCGTTCACTATCTCTAATGGAAGGAGGAAAAATTCCCAAATCATGAAAGTGAGATGGTGCAGGCAGCCTGTTTTGAAAAAGAGTAAATTTGTTTTTTTTTTAAAATGTCCCTAAATATCTGTTGTTTGATTACATAGCAAATAAGCCAAATCATCTACTTTGCTTATTTTCCATCCTGAAAAGCACAATGTATACTTCTGTATTTTAAGATTCCTTTAGAGTCTGCCATTCATCAGTGTATTTGATCAAAAATCCCTTTCACAATGGATACTTTCTTATATCATGAGATCAATGTACATAGAAGATAAAATACTCCTATCTGTGGTACTGAATGAAAATTAACATGGAAAGATGCTGTAAGGGTAGAATGCTGGATCTAGAACTAGAAATTGATAATAAATTAAAAAGAAAAGACTTTTGGTGCTTTGATATCTATTTAAGAGATAATGTCAGTGGAATAAAACGTTGTCAAAGGATAATGGCTTCCCACTGCTAGATAAATGTCACAGCAATTCAAAGGCACTTTATTTTCAAAGTCAAAAAGCTACTATCTTCTCGGAAACAGCTATAATACTACTTTTTAATTTCAATGGGCTGTCTGTGACAGTGAAAACAATGCCCTTTGGGAATACTAGAAAAAATTGATGGTGTAATACTGCAATTCTTGATTTTTAAGAGAAACTGAAGCTGCATGTGGTAGAATCAAACTCTGGACTTTCAAAAAAAGAGAGCAAATTTCCACAAATTCAGGCCAATTATAAATAAAATTCTACAAGAGAAGATAATCCAAAATGAAAATAAAGATAGGTGAGAATCCCCAAAAGAAAAAAATTAATTAAAGCACAATTGCAACCATTTCAACAAGGAAAACAAAATGAGGGATAGAAGAAAAAATTATTATATTTACACAAAAACAGGGTAGAGATTGAAAATAATAGGACACAAGTAGGAGATAATAATGAATAAAGACAAATGGTTGAAATTTGCAGAAAGAGTGAGAATGAAGATCTAGCAGCAAAAATGCCAACATACATGTGGTCCCATAATAACATAAATCTGCCCCTTTATAGTTGTGCCTTAGCATCAGATGCAAACATGTAAGTCATAGGGTTGGCATCATGTCCTGATGATGCAGCTATCCTCCCACCCAATCTCTATTTCCAAAGCTACAATAGAAAAGAATCAGGAAATTTAATAAAATGATTTAAGAAAAACAAAAGAAAGACCAAGGGATTTTCATTTCATTTTATTTAAATCTATTAGCTATCCAGCTCCAATGGGTCCAGACAGTGTACAATACTTTGCCATTTGTTAGACCTCAAACCAAGAATGACATGTAATTCTTCCAAAACTGAATTCTTTATTATTTCATACCTATTGACAAAATCTTGCCAGACTGAGGTCTCTAGCATAGGTAATCCTTGACATACAACCACAATTGAGCCCAAAGTTTATGTTGCTAAGTGAGACAGTTGTTATGTGAATTTTGCCTCATTTTACAACCTTTATTGCCACAGTTGTTCAGCAAATCACTGCAGTTGTGAGTCACATAGCTGTGAAGTGAACCTACCTTTCCCATTGCTTGTCAGAAGATCGCAAAATGGGATCACATGGTCCCAGGACATCACAACCATCATAAATACGAACTAGTTGCCAAGCTTCCCAATTTTGATCATGTGACCGTGGAGATGCTCCAATGGTCATAAGTATGAAAAACAGTCATAAATCACCTTTTTCAGTTCTGTTGTAACTTTGGCGAACTAAACAAACTGCAGTACATTGAGACTGCCTGTATTTGCCTCTACATATACTTTAAGAAAGGGACGTGGTGGCTCAGTGGCTAAGATGCTGAGCTTGTCGATCAGAAAGGTCGACAGCTCAGCAGTTCGAATCTCTAGCACACCTAACAGAATGAGCTCCCTTTACTTGTCCCAGCTTCTGCCAACCTAGCAGTTCGAAAGCATTTAAAAATGCAAGTAGAAAAATAGGGACCACTTTGGTGGGAAGGTAATAGCATTCTATGTGCCTTCGGCGTTTAATCATGCCAGCCACATGACCAAGAGATGTCTTCAGACAGTGCTAGCTCTTCGGCTTTGTAACAGAGATGAGCACCACCCCCTAGAGATGGAAATGACTAGCACATATGTGTGAGGGGAACCTTTACCTTTTTATACTTTGTGAACTATTAGGGAGGGGTTGTCTTCACTCTCTTTCTCTCACGGATAATATCTCCGCTGAGTTGCCTCTTATTTCTCTGGAATACACCCTCTTCTACCTTCTCACTGCATTCAATCACATCAGTGAACATGGCAAGCTACTGATCATAACAAACAAAGAATTCAGCTTTTTAACTCTTATTGTATTTTGGCTGAATCTTCTCGCAAAAAGGTTATGTATTCCATCAGGTAAAAGCAATAAGCAGAATGTATCTTGTGAATAGCTTAAATTTGATAGCTACTTCACCATGTTTTAATGAATTTAAATCTCTAGTTACAAATGCATCATACTGAAATAATGTAGTCTGGCCAAAACCTCAGTAATTTAGACCAATTGCAAGAGGGAAATGTTTCTATCTTTGGTGGGAGGTTTGGGAAAGGAAGGAAACTATGCCCCAGTTCTACATCAATATCAGAAAATATTATACAAGATAGCTGATCAAAAAGATATGCTTGGGCAAAGGATTGGACTAGATGACCTACAAGGTCCCTTCCAACTCTGTTAATCTGTAAATATTAAATCTGGAAACACCTTAAAAGCAATATGTTGATCATCAGAAGTCTCAATAAATTTATCCAAAGTAAATCCGAACAAACCAGCCATACCTCATTTTTTTCTCATTCGAGAAGCTACCTTTATAAATTTCAGAAACACAATAGATATATTTTGATTTTTATGACCTTTTTATTTGCAGGCAAGTTATGTGAGGGCTGGATGGCAAGACAATTAAGTGGATACAAATCTGGCTGAAAAATTATACTCAGATAGTCCTTCCAGATGATCCCGACTACTAATCTTCAGAATTTGTATTAGTGTCTTAAATGAAGAGGTAGATCAGGAGTGTTAAACTGGTGGCCCATGGGCCAGATGTGTCACGTGCTGGCCACACCCACCCCAGCTCCACAAAAGGAAAGAAAAATCACAAAACATCATGTGATGGCAATGTGATGCCATGAGTTTGACACCCGTGAGGTAGATGAATGTACATGAAATGTGCATATAATAAAACATTGAGTGTGGTAGCAAATATGGTAGAAAAGAAAATTTGAATTGAAAATTATTACAGTGAGTTAGATAAAAGTTATGAAAATAAAATTTAACAGGGAGAAATGCAAACTTTTTCAATAAATCCACAAATAGAAAATAGGAAATACCTAACTATGAAATAGTACTTTGGAAAAGAATTTAGCTATAATGTGATATGATTGCTAAAAAAAAAAGGAACAAGGAAATAGAATAGACTAGAGTAGACTATATCAACAGAAGTACAATGTCCAAATCATGGAAAACAATATTTCCATTAGTTCCATTTAATCTTGGAAAAAAGAATTGATAGAAGTTGGCCACTTCATCTACCACTTTTCCTGTGCACATTTTTTACTTAATTGTCTTACATAAGTTTCTTCTTCTTGTCTATCTTATTGAATATCACAGTTCATCACAAAATATAGGCTGGTTAGCAAGCAAGCAACCAGAATGCATTGTCATTCTGAGCTGATCATCTCAAAAGCATTATAAGTGGTGCCAATTACTGGAGTATTTAATATGTATGCTGCTTTTGACTTTTCCCTAGATGACATCCATGCTTGCTACATCAGGCATATGGTTTTTAGGACTTTAAACTATTTTACATATGGTTGGCCATACTTCTAGTGTATTATAATTTGGGCCTGTTTTGCTTCTAGGCGCTCCCCAGACAGGAATTAAATTCTCTGCAGCTTCCCTTTAGCACTTTGCTAAAATGCAACTTGTAGCACAGTCTAGATCAGTGGTGGCTAACCTTTTTGGGCTCCTGTGCCAAAAATTGTGTGCACATTTGTGCACGCGCATTTGCATGCCAGCACACAGAAGGCAATGCGCCTCATGCGCATGCTCATGAGATCCCCCCCTCAATGCCCCCTTACCTGCACTGTGCATGTGTGCACCTCCCAGCCGATTTTCGGGCCTCTCCCAGAGGCTCAAGGGAGGCCACTGCAGGCTTTTGAGGCTGAAAAATGGACCCGCTTTGTCACTTCTGGTATTTCCAGGAAGTAACAAAACAGCCCTGTTTTTTGGCCTCCAAAGGCTACAGAGGCTCCCCTTGAGCCTCTAGAAGGCCAAAAAAGGCCCAAAAATCAGCTGGGAGGTACACACATGCTCAGTGAGTTAAGTTTGCCTGGGGCTCATGTACCCGCATAAATGGCTCTGCGTGCCACCTGTGTCACACATGCCATAGGTTCACCATCACGGGTCTAGATAGAAATTGTCTTTAACAATAATATTGTATCAATAGGGGGGGGGAATCCTATGGTAGAAGGACTAGCTTCAGTCCCAAATGAGCATCTCACTTATGTTAAACTTATTTTCACAGTAGATTTAAACATGTCCCATAGATACTATCCAAAAGCTTTGTTTTGAGATCAGTTGGATCTTATTCTAAGTGTAACAATAATAATCAAATTGTAAAATTGCACATTATGGTTCATCAGTTCTAATTCAAATATTCTTTGAATGTCTCACTTGGAGTGTGGTAGTCTGCAAGCTAATGACATCAGAGCATTTAAAGGTCTGGTTGATTGAAATTGCAAATTGGGTGAGTTCAGTGAGTAAACCAAGGCAGATATTTATTTTACATTTAGAAACCAACCTTCACCCCTGCAGACAGCTATTGAAAAAATATTTATATCATAAATTATCTCTAGTTTCTAAGAGCCCCTTTTTTAAAATGCTTTTCAGAAACCATTTGTTCAGAAATTCCACTGACATATTCTGTTAGAAATAATTTATATTTACCAAAGAAACCTGAAGGGCCAATTTGACACCTTGATATTTAATTTCAGTAAGCTAAACTAAATTGGTAGTTTCATACCTCCTATACTCGTCTGTGGTAATTTATGTCGGGGTGTTTTGCACGTTTTAAAGCAATATGATTTGAATTTAGAAACAAAAGTAGGAAACAAGTGTACATAGAGAAGTATTACATAAATCTTAGATATCTTAATGAAAGAATAATTTACAACTATAGTATCCATTCCTACCTATAGATAATGTCTTTATTATATAACAAGGTGATGATTCTGAAATTGGATCACAGGATTGTGTATTTAAAGAAAATAATGACGGAGAATTTTATCTAAATTGGTAAAATTATATTATTGTGTCAAAATGTGTGATATCTTTTAAGAGACAATAGTTTCATTTTTATGTACAGTATCTGATATTACATTAATAGCATACCTTTCTACCCAGGGGACCAACATATTTCATTCTTCTTATCCCCAAATCCACAATTTCCTTATGCTGAAATTTTTAGCCTGGCGCCTCAATCACTAGACCAACTGTCTCCCTTCCTTGGTGTTAGCATGCATTACAGCATTCTGGAAACAAATTTTGTGTTATTGTTTATAAAGCTCAAGCAAGGAATGACAGATATCACATTTCTAGTTTATTGCTAACCAGATTTATAGATATGGAAGTTGTATCTTAGCTATCTAGATCACAATCCAATAAGCATAGAGCTATACAGAAGAATCTTTAGACCAAAAATGTGGTTTATCAGTTTATTGCTGCTGAAATAAGGTATTAAACTGAAGTGTCAACATGAACTCAAGAACCTCTTCCAAATCAATTTAACATCCAAGGTTTCTTTATTTTCTGTAAAGATTCAAGTAAAGCATTTATAAGAACTGTTTATTTCTTTAGCATCAAATAAAAAGAAAACCATATAAAACAGACACACGGATAAATGAATTGAAACAACTAGAATTAAGTCATAGGCAGAAGCCAGTTTTGGATTTAAAAGTAACTGGAATTAATTAAAGTAAAAGCCATTTGTAAGAAGAGGAATTTTGCCAAATAAAACTACTTTGAAACAGGAAATAAACCAGATAAATTATTGGCTTATCCTCTATGAATAGAACAAGAGAAAAGAATTATTAGTTCTATTTAGGATGGCAAAGATATGTCTGAACAACAGAAGCAACAAACCAATTTATTAAGTACGGTTATGAATTTTCTTATACGAGTCACAGTACCTATAAAGAACAAACAGCCAAGATAATTGTAAATGGACTTTTAGGATAGAAATATACTATAGGGAAGTAGACAAGATTTCCCCCACTGACTTATGAATCCTGACAAAGAAGATACAACAGAATAACAGAATTTCAAGCATCAAAATATTACATTGGGAATTAAATTAGGATATTAAAATTATACCCAGATGGATCATTTATCCCAAAGGCTACCCAACTGATAATGGAAGGTAGACTTCAATATAGTTTAATATCAGGCTGTTGAATTTATAAAAGGAAGATCTAATGATGACATGGAATTTATCTGAAGAAGAACGGTATCTACAGCAACAGTGATGTTTAACATTACAGGTAGTACTTGATTTTTTCGTTTGTTTAGTGGCCATTCAAAGATACAAAAGCACTGAAAAAAGTGGTTTATGACTGTTTTTCACACATTCAACCTTTATATAGCATCCCCATGGTCACATAAACAAAATTTGGATGCCAGGCAACTGACACATACAGTATTTATGATGGTTACAGTGTTCCAAGATCATGTGATTTCATGTTACGATCTTCTGACAAGCAAGTCACTGGGGATGCCAGATTTACTTAACAACTGTTACTGATTTAACAACTGCACCAGTAGTTCTGAAGAGCAGCAGACAGAGAGCATACTAGAACTGGTTCTATGTGTGCTGCTGTTTTGGCCCACTCACCTGATCTTTATTTCCTGCTTTTTCAACTGCAGCTGCTTTGCGTGTCACAGCTGCAGTTGAAAAAGCAGGGAAAAGGGGCTTTTTCAACTGCTGCACACCCGCACGCAGCATTGCTCAACTGTCCAGGCAGCTAGCTGACGATGATATACATGCATGTGCAAAACATAAAATCACCAAGCCGGTAGTTACACCAGTCGGATCCCATCCCTGGTCTGATGCCTTAATCAACAGAAGCGGGGATGCAATTCCAGATAAACAACTGAAAGGGCAACAAATCTTCTGAAGAACTATACAAGGATCTTAGACAATTTGAATTCCCTCCTCTGTAGGTATCAGGAAATATAATTATATATATTTTTATTAATTGATTCCATTTATATGCTACCCATGCTTTGGGAGCTCTAGACAGGAGTTGCCAACTATTGCAAGAATGGGAGGGAAGACTTCAGGGAGGAGCTTCCGAGGATGAGACATTAAACTGGAATGAAAAGGATCATAATAACAATAGCAATAGCATTTAGATTTATATACCACTTCACAGGGTTTTACAGCCCTCTCTAAGGGGTTTACAGAATCAGCATATTGCCCTCAATAATCTGGGTCCTCATTTTACCGATGACAGAAGGATGGAAGGCTGAGTCAACCTTGAACCTGGTGAGATTCGAACTGCCAAACTGCAAGCAGCTGATAGTCAGCAGAAGTAGCCTGCAGTACTGCACTCTAACCACTGAGCCACCATAGCTCTTGACGATGCAAAGTGGGTGAAGTTGCATCAGGGATTTTTCCATTCTTGAAGAAGGTACTTTGGGAAAGTTTTTACTTTTCAACTGTGTAGAATCTCTATCCTAGGAAGTTTGATGTAGGACTCATAGAGCTGTTTTACTGTACTTCCCACCTGAAAGGCATGAGTAAAATGCATCAACAACTCTTGCCATTTGTGCTACTGAAATCTGATGACACATTTGAAGACTTCAGGAGCCTGAAAATGAGCCTCTGAGGAAGGCATGTAGCCTCATTACTGACTTGGGTAATATATAAATCTAAAACTATAGGCAAAAAGACATATCATAACTTAGGAAAGTCACTTTCAGAAATTGACAATCAAAGCCTTTGTTTACTTTGGGAATGATCCTTTAGAGAAATGTTCCTGGTTATTGCTGCATTTTTACTAATACTTTATATGCACTTGCGCATGTACACAGACACACAGACACACAAACACAGACACACACACATACGAGCTGCAGTTTTATTATAATAACACCAACCTCTGAAATTGGAGGCGCAGACAGGAATGTCCCTTGTGGTTCAATAGAATCATAGCCCAAACAACTGTTTGTCAATGTATGCTTAACCTGAATCCGATCAAACTACTTTGTAAGTGCTGATGTTTTTATTTTCATGGAATCATACATTGCATTCTCTAAATTCTAAAACAACAGTTTGCAAAAAATTGTGCAAAGGGGTTTTTTTTGTTTTTGTTTTTGCTCTTTGTTTTAATACCATTTACAGAATACGGAATTGCAAAGTTGGAAGGTCTTTTATTGTCATTTCTATAAAATTCACATTGAACGGTATATGACTACATACCTTGAGCAAACAGCTTTCTGGCTGTTTGGGGTTCACTTTTTTCAATGGCTTGTTAGGTAACCACTTCCCAGGCTTGTATCTTAAGGTGGGTTGTTTGGGAAAAGAAGGAAGTCAATACTACCATGAGTTAAGGGAGAACAATGTGCATGGTACCATCTGTGCAAGTGGTGGGATTCAAAAACTTTTACTACCGGTTCTGTGGGCATGGCTTGGTGGGTGTGGCCATGTGACTGGGTGGGCATGGCTTTTTTGCAGCCCCCACCTGTTTGGGGGAGCTTCCTAGCCACAGAGGACCCTCTGGGTGGGTTGTTTTTGCTCCCCTAAGGCTCCTCTGGGCTCTGGAAGAAAAGGAACAGAGCATGGGAGGGGCATGCAGCACCCCTCCAAGCTCCATTTTGGAGGCTTCCTAGCCTCAGAAGACCCTCTGGGAGGCATTTTTGCTCCCCTAAGGCTCCTCTGGGGCTCTGGAAGGCAAAAAATGGGGGGGGGGTTTAAGCTCCTCCCTCCAATTTTTTGCCTTCCTGGGCCTCAGCAAGGAGAATCCCAGCACAGCTAATCTTATCTACAGCTGATTGTTGGGAGGGAAGAAAAAAAAATACCTTAGGCGAATGTCAGGCAGGTGGGCGGGGTGAACAAGCATCGGGTGGGAGGGTGACCAGGTGGGGGGGCGTGGCCAGCCAGAACTTACTACCAGTTCAGCAACCCATGCCAAATTCTTTCTAGTGGTTCACCCGATCTACTGCAAACCAGCTGAATACCAACACTGATCTGTGCATGTATAGTGGGATTACAAGCTCAAAAAAATCCCTCTTTCTGGGGATCTCTTTTCTCTGAAGATGTATTAAGAGCACACTTCATTTACACCAACTTGATTTCAGTTTCAGATGAGAGATAATTCTTCCCTCATTAAATCCCAACTTTCTCTGAAATTCAGCTCTGTTGATAATGAACTTGGCCGTTCTAATGGTGGGCCTCATGACACATTTTGATTCAAATATTATCTTTATGAAGGAGAGGATGAAAGTGCACAGGTGTGCCAATTTCATGGATTAATGGGGAACATATCTTTCCCAGTTCATTTAAAAGCTAGAACTACAGTATTTAAAATGATATAGTCTGTCTCCTTGGCAGCGAGGGACATTTGGCAAGCCCACTTCAACACACACTTTATTTTAAGTGATGAAACAGTGAAAAGGAATGAAGGTTTTTCAAAATGAAATTTCCCACCTTCCCTTCCCAATGCTAAGTTCTAGAAAAGTGTAAACCTTTAGGCACCGTAGTTGAAATCCTCTCTAGACTCATGTTAGGAAGGCCGAAGGGAAGATCTTTATTTATTTATTTATTTGTTTGTTTGTCAAGATTGCATGAGAAAACAAGTATAAGTATAAACATAACATATAAACATATAAGTATAAATATATATATAATAAATGAGTACAAATAAATGGATACATGGGAACAGTAGGACAGGGACGGTAGGCACACTGGTGTGCTTAGAAATGGAGTGAGGTCCACTGTAGACAGTTTAAGGTTAAAGTTTTGAGAGTTTGAGGATGTAACAACAGAGTTCCAGGCATTGATCAGTCTATTGCTGAAGTCATATTTTCTGCAATCGAGTTTGGAGCGGTTTACTTTGAGTTTGTATCTATTGTTTGCCCAATATTATTGTGATTGAAGCTGAAGTAGTTGTTGACAGGAAGAATGTTTTAGCAGACAATTTTGTGTACTAACCTTAAATTAAACTGTAGGCGGACTAGGTTGTCCAGGTACAAAATTTCGAGCCTATAGTAGCATAAGATATTCTATTGCGAACAGAGGATTAGAGTACCTAATTTCTCTGGACTTGGACTATAGCTTCTCCAAATATTCTCCAAGAAAGAATACAAATGGAAACCCAGGCAATGATTAGGCAACTTTATGACCTGTGGACTTCAACTGGCTCAGGAATTCTGGGAGTTGAAGTTTACAGATCATCAAGGAGGCTTAGTTGCTTATCCCTGGCCTAGGCCACGTCTTAGATCAGAGATCAAATTTAATCTGGACACTCAATTGATCTCCAGTTCTATCTATCTTTTTCAGTCTCAGTGCTGTTGTTTCTGCTCTAGCCAGTTGGGCAATCAAGTATGATGGAACTATTAATCTATGAACAGAGTTGCTGTGCTTGAAACATTTTGATGACATCTGCATTCTATTTATGATTACAATGAATATACCAATACATTTCTTTAGGAATGAGTGTGAAAGCTAAGTGATGATTTTTTGCTCTTCTTACTTACTTCTCAGCTCATGATTCGTTATGGCTAGAGAAAATGTCCTCCTAGTAATCCATTTAAATATTTAATATTTTAGAAAATATTAAAATGCCTTTCCCCAAAAAAATATAGCACTTTATATAAATAATGTATCATGTGCTTAAAGCTGATGCGTTCTACATTTATTAACCTATATAGTTTTCTTTCCTAAATTGAGTAATTTGTTTATTTTTAAAAAAATTGAGCATGCTAAAACAATTTCAGATGGTCATAAAACAGAAATCAGAACAAGTCGCACAAATAAATATTAAGCAATCTTGGAGAAAAGAAGATATTATTCAGACAGAATGGTAAATAGAATCTGATAATATACTAAGTTAGAGTTCTCAATTTTAGTAATATCTACTTACGCCGGCTCTCTGGGAATGTCAATATTCTGTTCAGGTGTATGTGTGTAAGTTTGTGTACATAGATGAACAGACATATATAGAATTGTTAGAGCTAATATTTGTATAGTTATGCAAGGAAAGAATGAAAAGCCTTCACCTCCAGACCTTTAGTTTAAACATGGATATTTATCAATGAAGCAAGTATGTAATCTTTGAGATGTGCTATTTTATTGTAAATGCCTATATTTATATCTACGCATCATCATCATCACCTATCACTACACACTTCTGCCAAGAGGTTACAATCTTCAAAGCTGACACAAAAAAACTCCACATGCATCCCTTTAGCCACAACCTGACAGCCGCCCCGAGTTGTAACCATATTTTTTCCTGCCAAAGCCTGCTTGCTTATGCCAAGTGAAGCTTTTGCAATGATATTCCATGGATGAATGCCTCATTTCTGAGTTATACAGTATTTCATTGACTGTCCCGATGCTTTGAAGACATTTCTCACCTTCATAGCACGACAACTGCTGACAAATTTAATCTCTTGAACCTTCCAGCTTGCAAGGAACCCATCTTGCAAAAAACTGCCAAGATTGAAGAACATGAATAATGTGGCCCTTATAGCCTGGGAAATGCCAGCCTTGACAGCAGTTTTCCCTTGAGCGATCGCCAATGTCCTTAATCAGTTCATCAACCTTTATCATGCAAGATGCATTGATTGTTGTCACGGATTGTCTGCTTCAGTCTTGATCACACAGATGAGCTCTTCCTGGTTCACTGCCTTTACATTTTTTGGCCCAGTAACAAACAGTAGAGGAAGTTCTCAGCCTACGACCATAATTGACTCCAAAATTTCTGTTGCTAAGCAAGACACTTGTTTAAGTGAATTTTGCCCCATGTTAGGATCTTGCTTGCCACAGTTAAGAAAATCACTGCAGTTGTTAAAATAGTAACACAGTTGTTAAGTGAATATATGGCTTCCCCATCAACTTGTTAGAAGGTTACAAAAAATGATCACATGACCCTTGGACAGTACAATTGTCATAAATATGAGTCAGTTGCCAACTGTCTAGATTTTGATCACGTGACCATGGGAATGAGGATAATGTGACTATGGGAATTTTGATCGCATGACAATGCTGCAGTGGCCTTAAGTGTGAAAAATAGTCAAGTCATCTTTTTCAGTGCTGTTGTGACTTTGAATGGTCACTAAATGAACTGTTTTAAGTCGAGGACTATCTGTATTTCCATTAACAAGGCATCACTATAAATACAGCATATAAAATGTATTCAGCTCTGCTCCTGGTCACTCACCCTCAATCATGTCCAGATTGGACTACTTCCATGTATTCTACACAGGCTGTCCTTAAATACCATATGCAAGCTTGAGTTGATTCAGAATGCAATATCATAGGCAACTATGGGTACAGCCCATTACACCCTTATAACACCATGAACTTACACACTACATTGGCTATAGTTTAACAGGTTTTTTTTCTTCACGTAGGGAGATGCAAAGTGAGTCAAAATTAAAAACAATTCCAACCTATGTATTTGGGAAGCTCTCGTTTATTGTCATGTAATTTATAAAACTTTCTCAATTTAAATTAATAACTCTGCATTTTCAAATTTTTTCATTCATGAATTTTCACTTGAAGATGTGAGGGATGTGCTCTAGTATCATTTTTTCCAGTGGCTTTTTAAAGCTGGCATTATTTATCACAGTCCATCCATTTTTTAAAAAAATATTATTAAAAACAGAAAGTGTAAGATTTGTAAGCTATTTGTAAGGCCTAACAGTTCTTCACTTGTATTAATCAGGGAATAATGAGCTATTAGAGAAAGTTGTTCAAAATAGCAATATTTTCCTCATAAGAAACATAAAAATATAAATAACTCTTAGATTTCACTATATTTTTATTTTCTTACAAATTTTCAAATTGTCAATTGTTTGGTCATGAAAAGGTTCATTGTTTTTGTGGGTGAAAATAAGTCTTTGTTAAATTGTTTTTGGTTGCTTTTATTTACAATATATCATCTAGCTTTACAATGCTTGTATCATCCTGGTAGTGGCATTGCTTTAAAAATTTATACCTAAAGATTGTGGTAAGAAATTTGATTGTTTACTTAATACAATCTACTATTTGAGGCACTAGTTCTGAAGGCAATAAACAAAAATGTAGCATATTATAATATGTACATAATAGTACATAAAATGCACCACAGAGTAAATACAGACTCACTTTTACCATTGCCAATGAAATTTTACTAATGGATCTGACCAATATCTATCATGATAATTTCTCTGACAAGTAAAAATTGTTTTTTGTTTTGTTTTTTACTCATTTCTAGAGTATAGCTATGGCATATGTTGTCTTTAAGCTTCAGTCAGAGAAATATCTTTAATATCCGTCCAGAGAAAAAATTGGCTACAACGGTGTGAGTGGGTGTGTGTGTGTGTGTGTGAGAGAGAGAGAGAATGAATGAATGAATGGAGAGAGAGAGAGAGAATGGAGAGAGAATGGAGAGAGAAAATGGAGAGAGAGAGTATGGAGAGAGAGAGAATGGAGAGAAAGAGAAAGAGAGAGAGCAGAAAGAAATGTTGATTACTGGATCAATACTAAAGATGCAATCCCTTAGAGCTGTATTGTACCTGACCTTGAAATACTTGATTCTTACTCATGAGAATGGAGAGAGACAATGGAGAGAGAGAGAGAATGGAGAGAGAAAGAGCAGAAAGAAATGTAAAGTCAATGTTGATTACTGGATCATTATTAAAGATAACTATACAATCCCTTAGAGCTATATTGTACCTAAGCTTGAAATACTTGATTCATACTCATAAGAAGAAGGCAGATTGAATGAGACAGTCCAAGGTCCAGAAGTTTAGACACTAGTTTATGTGGAAGAATTGTGTTAAATGTAGAACTAAAATCTACAAAAAGCATCCTCACATAGACCCCCTGCTGTTCTAGATGAGTCAGAGCAGTGTGAAGAGTGATGGCTACAGCATCCTCTGTAGATCTATTTGGCTTCATAAGTAATTATCAGAAAAAAATACAAACACAAACATGGAAAAAGATGAAATATATTCATGAATATTCCTAAATGAAATTTTGGTTTAACTGTTTGACTAAGAAATATAATATAGTTTTCTATTTCTTTTAGGGCAGTAAACAGAAAAGGGGAAATCATATATCTAGGATTAAACTTGATTCTCTCTCTCTCTCTCTCCAAGAACATATTAGGATATGTTCTTTTAAAATTGATTATGAATAAATTATTAGATTATAATTCATAGACATACCAATGTAGCTGGGAAATACAGGAAGTTGCAGTCCAATAAATTTGGAGGTCATTTGATTTATAGTAAACTAAGCTGGAATTTAAAAAAAAAGAAATATGTAGAAAATCCTTCCTACGTCATAGCCATATGTAATTTTAGTGTTTTCTGCTAAAAACCTTATCAGATCTACAATAATAAATATTAGAACATGAATATACTATATATGATTTCATTAGAACATATGGTGTTTGAAATGAACTAAATTGTGAATTAGAAATGTATATCTGCATTGTTTAACTCAATTTAATCAATTGATTGTGTTGGCTGTAGATCATAACAAACAATGCAGAACTTAAATAAAATAATGTCTGACCATTCTTAAAATAAGGAAAAATAATAAAATTCATATATGGGTACATCATTAATATTAAATAAAGGGTTAACTTTTAATTAAATCATTTCTCTGTTTAGCAACTGCTCAAATGAAATTTGCCAGCCTCCCTAATAAAATATGTTTGTTTAAATTCAAAACGTTATCATGAACAAAACTGGGAAATAGGTCAGTGGAATAAATAGCTTGCAAGATATTTTATACTTTTATTGGAGCCTGGGTAGAAATGCATATTATATGGTATTTTAAGACTCTATAAAACATTTGTTGGAACCATATATGCCTTAAATAGTATTCACATTCTATTCTGGTTTTAGAACAAAGAACAATATTATTTTATGAAAGTTTAAAAATATTCCTTTGAGTAAAAAGCTGTTTCAAAAAGCTGATTATCATTTGGGTAACCCTTATTCAGAAAGGATTTTGATGAGAAGTCAAAGGCACATATGTCTGGTTTCAAAAGTTAACCAACAATTCCAAAAAGAAATGGAGAATTTTGTGTGGTCCAAAATCCACAACTTGAAAAATCAGGAATTGGGTAGTAAAACAAGCCTAACCCAGGTATCTCCAAATTTGGCAACTTTAAGACTTGTGGACCAACTCTCAGAATTCCCCAGCCAGCCATGCAACTCTGGGTGTTGAATTCCATGAGTCTAAAAGTTGCCAAGTTTGGAGACCTCTGGCTTAACCCTTTAATTCAACACTTTAACCATGATTTTGGCTTTAATTGAATATGTGTCAGTTTCTGCGTGCAGAAATCATAGGTTATACCAAAAATCATTTAAGCAGATTATCTGGAAAAATCCCATGTCATAAAACAGAGAGATCTCTCATATCTATGCTGCAGGCAGAAAATAAGGAATCCTTGTTTTTTCAGAACAGTTATCCTTTCTACCAAGATGTTAGTTATTCCAGCTAATGATTAATTAGCTTTGATTTGGGAGGTTCAATGAGAGCACTAACTACTCGAGACAATAAAAAGAACAACCAGATATTAGTAAAGGGGAACTTGTTGTATTCATGTTCACTTATTCTCTATTTATACATTTATTCTCCAAAGCACCAGAGGGCAGGAGAAGAAAAATGTTTGGATGCTTTTTAAAGAGAGATTCAACCTAGAAGTAAGGAGATATTTCCTGTCAGTCAGAACAATTAATCAATGGAATAGCTTGCTTCCTGGAATTGTGGCTGCTCCATCACTGTAGGTTTTAAAGACTGGACAACAATTTGACAGGGCTCATATAAGGTCTCCTGCCCTGAGCAAGGGCTGGACTAGAAGACCTCCAAAGGTTCCTTCCAGCCTAATGATTCTATGTTCTATTTTTGTTTTTCCAAATATCGTCATCTTTTCAGCAATAGCTGTTCAATGCCTGTAACTAGCCACAAAGGTCTGTCTGAGAGAAATAAATAAACAATAATTCATCTCAGGGGTGGGATCTGACCGGTGTAATTACCAGTTTGGTGATTTATGTTTTGCACGCTGTGCACACATATGAAACATCATCAGCTTCCTGCACGAACAGCTGAGCAGCCCTGCACACGGGTGTGCAGCATTTGAAAAAGCACTTTTTTCCTGCTTTTTCAACCACAGCTGTGCTGCTCAAAGCAGCTGAGGTTGAAAAAGCAGGAAATAAAGGTCAGGTAAGAGCCTGGGTGGGCAGGTGGGCCAAAACAGCAGCAGACATAAAACGGGTTCTGTGTCTGCTGCTCTTCAGAGCTACCTGTTCTACAGAGCCGGACAGAGCCAGTAGAATCCCACCCCTGGTTCATCTGCATCAAGGGTCTTCAAACTTGGCAAGTTTAAGACTTGTGGACTTAAAAACTCCCAGAATTCCTGAGCTAACATGACTGGAGAAGGAATTCTGGGAGTTGAAATCCACAAGTCTTAAAGCTGTCAAGTTTGAAGACCCCTGATCAGCATAAAGAAGTAGTGACAGATTCCTCTTTCCCATTTCTATTTTAAAAAAATAATAATTCTGCACTCATGATTGAGAGGTTACCACTGATAAATAAATTGAATAAGCCTGGTACCAATGTACGTGTTTGCTTCACTCCTTTAAAATCAAAATATTGTCTGATAAATGGTATATTGGGGTGAATATAGCTTGAATTTGGGTATTGTGTAATACCATAATTAATATGAGTAATCTTCTGTCCAAGATTCACTGTTTAGCTCTTCCAATTTAGTCCATGGCTTATTTTTAGCAATTGAGTCAAAGACAGCACAAAAATCAACAAGGGCTGCAAACACTATCCCTTTGATGTATCTCACATGTTCATTTATTAAATGAACCAAGATGAAATAGTCCTCAATCGTTGACTATTGTCTCTAAACAAATTGTTTGTTCATCTCTAAACCCAGCCTGTACTTTTAATTACATATTTTGCATACATTTTGACTATGATGACAATCAGGGTAATAGGGTCTACAATTTTCTGAAAGGTTTTGATGATCGTTTATAATAAAATGGGATCAGATTGGAATAGATAATTATTCATCAATATGTCTATTATGTATAGTCATCACTAATATCATTTTTCTTTAGATTTAGATTTTAGCTGATCAGGTCTTTTAAAAGCATGAACACTCACATCTAAATATGGGTTAAGTTCTTGGCTTTGCATGCATTTTCTCTCAAAATATGCATTTCTAAGCATGATGTTTCTGGAAATGTCATCTGGAGGTTAAATAGGAATGAGTTAAAGAGGGAGAGATGTTCTTGAAAACAAAGGCATATTTGCATCTCATTATTTAAAGAATCTCCCTGTTCTTGAGATTTTTTTAAAAATTTCTGCTATGTTTTGGAATATATAGAGGGCTGGAATCCCTGCTATCATACTTTGAGCCATGGGGGCTCAGTGGTTAGAATGCAGAACTGCAGGGCTAATTCACTGCTCACTCCAGTAGTTCAATTCTGAGCGGGTCAAGGTTGACTCAGCCTTCCATCCTTCCGAGGTTGGTAAAATGAGGATCCAGATTGTTGGGGGCAATATGCTGACTCTGTAAACTGCTGAAGAGAGGCCTGTAAAGCACTGTGAAGCAGTATATAAGTGTAAGTGCTATTGCTCTTTTCTGAATCACCTCTTTTGAAAACTTTCAATGTTAGAATTTTCCTTTTTAAAAAAAAAAAGCCATTTGCAAAAAAGATAGAAAGGGTAAATCCATTCCTGGATTATCATTTATTGAAAATCACAGTTTTATCTACAAACTTTATTGGATGAAATTGACAGTATTATGATCCTATCTCCAGACAGTCACAGGGCTGCAATCTAAATGTCAACATCCATAAACTTGTACTTGACAATGGTGACTATTAGGCTATATTGACAATATACTTAAAGTCCCCAGTAAGCTTTAAGAAACATAATTTGAATGATACCTGGCTCTGTTCTGCTCAACCTTGATGTCTACAATTGTGCCCTACAAATTGTACCCAGTGTCTCAGAAGTCCTAGAGAAACCATGCAGAGAGATAGTTGTCCCTCTCCTATTCTCTGAATAGACCATGCCTGCCATGTTAAAGGAGCTTATGACATTATGTTCTTCCTCTTTCCTACACTGTACTGAGAATTCCAGAGTTAAAGCTCAAATGAAACAATATTCTATTAAATTGTCTGCTCCATCAGGCCTAAACATTTTGAACTGAATGGACAGCTACAGAAAAGATGAGAGAAGTATTCCTGCAATGGGATTGTTTCCTTTCCTAAAGCATCACTTTCCCAAGAATACATTAATTGAGTCTTGGCTTAGGTGCCCTTATTATTCCATTATTCCATTTTTAATTTTTCCTTTCCATTTCTCTCTCTCTCTCTCTCTGAGCTCATTTTTGTTTTGCCTACTGATCCCTACTGATAAACAAAAGGAGGAGGACAAGCAATGATTGCCATTGCCCAACTTTATAGCACAGTATTTCTCAACCTTGGCAACTTTAAGACTGGTGGACTTCAACTATAAAGTACAACTATGCTTCAACTTGGCTGGCTGGGGAATTCTGGGAGTTGAAGTCCATCCATCTTAAAGTTGCCAAGATTGAGAAACACAGCTCTAGCATCTTACAGCCATTGGCAATACCCTTTTTATTTCATTGATTTATGTGTCCACTTCAGAAGCCCTTACTATCCCAGGGTATCTCCCCTGTATTCAAGTTAATCCCGATAAATTTTGCATATAGGTCATGTAATGTATAAAAATAAGTTCATAAAAATGAACGATACTTATCAATACTCAGAAGGGGCTACACAGTGTCTGATGCTTTTTAAATCCAACACGTTTGGATTTTTAAAAATATTATTTTATTCCTTAGGGACTTAATAGAAATCTAATTTCAGCTCATTGTTAAAGAAGTTAGGGTAGTCATCTTGACTCCTGAACTAAATAGGAAAGCCCCCATATATTTAGCTACTTCATTTGTAGCTTTTTTAAATAGGAAAACCGAAATGATTTTCAAATGATTTCCCTTAATTTTATTTGAACTATAAACCTCAGAGAAATAGGTTGGAGTAATAGAATGGACTGATCTAAAATTACCCAGAATGCTAAGTGCTCTACTGAAAATTGAATGTATATCTCCACGATCCAATCCAACATTGTCCTTCTGTGAGGGCTGGCAGTGTTACTATGTAATATGCTAACTATTAACATAGATACATACATGCATGTACATACAAACATACATACATACATGTAACAGTTGGATTATCATGGAATAAAGGAAGACACTGCTTGCAAGGCAAAAATGATGAAAGAAGATAGGCAACACAGCAATATATTAATTGTTACAATTATTAGGTTTAAGGGATAAAAAAACCCAATGACTGAATGACTGAATAAGAACGACTGAACAAGAAAAGATAATTAAGTAAACTAACAACAGAGACATTAAAATAATAAGACTTTGCTATGGAAGGGTGAGATGGAAAAGAAGAAAGGACTGCAGTATAAATAAAGAATATGAAAGAGGATTAAGAGCATTAAATCAAGAAAGTAATTCTGTCTAGTGGTTAAGGTGCTGGCTTATAAGCTAGGAGACTGGAGTTCTAGTCTTGCTATAGCCATGAAAGCTGGCTGGGTGACTTTCAGCAAGTTATCCTTTCTCAGCCCAACCCACCTCACAGGATTGTTGCTGAGGGGAAAATAGGAAAAGGAGGGAGTATCAAATATTTTTACCTCCTTGAATTACTTATAAAAATAATAAAAGTGGAGTAAAAATCTAATCAACAAGTAAATAAAAAAAATATTCAGACAGTTCAGCATGCTGGCTTCTGAACTACCAATGTGCAGCAGAGGACTAAAGTGGATTTTGAATTTCAAACAGAGTAAATCAATAAATGAATCTCTCCCTCCCATGGAATTAAAAGCCATTTTACATTAGTTTCAATATTTGCCCCCAAGTTAAACTGAACTGTAAAGCATTCCCTTTTTTTGTCAGGAAATTATAAGAACCTGTTCAAGGAACTTATAGATACAAATTCATCACCCTATTCCCTTTTGAGGTAAGCACAATATTGTGCAAAGTCCAAAAAAGAATAAAAAAGTATTAAGCAAAAGGAAATTAAAGGTGGAGATAAAAGGGAAGGAAATCTATTAAAAATATTATTGAATTATCAAGTGCAGAGTATACAGCTATCAGGAGGAAAACACATTATATATGAAACAAAGAATTAGGAATAATGGTAGAAGCATATTTTATGGAAAGAAATAAAGTCCTTAGGATATGCATACTTGCTGTTCATTGTAAGCCTTTTACAATCAAATGACTAAAGCAATGATTAATGAAAACTTGCATTTGCAAACTTAATCCATATATGTAAAAGCCAAACACTACTCACTCATCATGAAATCTCCAGAACTCTAAAGTCTACAAACTTGAAATTTGGCACGTATGTTCTTCTTGGCTTCTAGGTTCTCACTAAAAAGGATCATTAGTATTTCATATACAGTATAATTAACACACTCTGATGCTGAGTTAGACATTGTACTCTCTTTCCCCACCTGAAAAGAACTCCACTACGTATTTATGGAAATTTGTGATCAAGAAAAGTCACATAGCACAGATGGATAGTTGCTTTCGCAAAGGAGTTTTGTCACTTGGAATGAGGTATAATTACAATCTTAAGATTAATCAGGCTCTGTAGATGTAACCTGATAAGATGCTACTTATTGATTTAATTGATTACAGCCAGGGCCTTAGTTTAATTTAGTTTTAACTTTTCACATATTTATTGTTTTAATTGTATGGCTATGCACCGCTCCGAGTCCTTCGGGAGAAGAGCGGTATATAAATAAATATTTATTATTATTATTACTTCCTTTAATATGTTTGCCCAATTAGATAGCATGAACCCAGAATTATTTCGATCAAGGTCATGCAAAGCATTCGCCCTCAAGCTTTTAGAATTCTGTATATAGTCAGGGAGTTAGTTTGGTGTAGGGGTTAAGGTGCTGGTCTAGAAATCCCAAGTCTGTGAGTTCTAATCCTGCTTTAGGCATAAGGTATAACTCAACCTACTCTTGAATTTATATGTTGGCATGTTGGATGCCACCATATTATTTGTACCTCATCCAACCAAGTTTCCATTTCTTCTTCTTCCTGCTTCTCCCTGCGTTTCCCCACAGATTTCAGTTTAAAGCTCTCCAAATCAGGTTGCATTCCAAACAAATTCTTCTCAGTTCTTGTGAGGTACAGCCTATCTCTTGCTAAGAATTCCTCATTTCAGAAACATATCAACATTACCAAAAAAAAAAAAATCAAAACTGCTCCCATTGGCAATGCCAGTTTTCCCTTTTTTGAGTATTATTTGTCTTCTTGTGCCATCACTTTTGATAATTAGGAGTTAAGAAAACATTACCTGTGGCCTAGCTCCTTCACCAATTTTATTGTCCTTGGCAACGTCTTCAAGACTGGCTGTGTGATTTGTTCCCACATGGTTTTGTCAAAAGAGCCTTGGAAGTCTTTCCCTCACGTCATAAAGTATTTCCCCAGGAAGTCAGCAGACTTCTTTTCATTGGCTGTCTAGTCAACAGATTGCTGCTTCTGTCTCTCTAAATAAACAATTTTCAATTACCATCACACATCATTTTATCTCTTCAGGGTGAAGGCAGGATATTTTCCTCTAGCAGAGCTGGTGGAGATTCTTCCTCAGTTTCTAAGGTTCATGGTGCCTTCTCTTTATCCAGGATCCTGAGGCTTCAAATGAGGGGTCTTGGAATCTATTTTGTGGCTTCATAATAAAAAAAAGTTCTTTGGTGCAAGGTGTCCACAGGATGGATCCGTGATGGCCATTGAGCCATCAAGATGATATGCAAGACTAGGCAGTTGAAATCTAACACATGTTGATGGCATTGATATACACACACAGATGCCTCTGTCTTGTGCCACATTCTTCTTTTTGTCTCATGCACTTGGGTTTCTCCTATCTTCTAGAAGTCTTCTTGTGTTATGGCTCCTCTGTCAGTACTTCCTATTTTTGATTCAAGGATTCCATTTTCATTGATAATGTAGGAATTGGCCATTTTTATCTCTAGTTTTTTGCTCAAAACCTAATCCTTTTCTTGTGTTATAATCTACAGTAGACAAATTTTATGCTTCCAATGGATGCATACTTCTCAGTAGTCATCATATATGCCTGCATGTCATTGTATCTAACTAGAAAATATATTCTATCATAGATTTGAAGGCCAACACATTTGCTTGTTTATGGTTTATACAAGACTGAGAAGCAGCAGGATGAAGAGTTCAAAGGGCACTTGGCAAAAAGAAAAAGGGAATTTGCAAAATATTATTTTATTTATTTATTTATTTATTAATCAGATTTCTATACCGCTCCCTCTCCCAAAAAGGGACAGCCTACTAAAAAACATACAGAATAAATAAAGTTTAAAACTAGATTAAATATGCAAATCCGGCTGAATCCCATCCAACTACAAATTCAGACATTTAAAATCCGGGATTAATTAAAAGTTTAAAAATTATAAAATTTTAACAATTAAAACCCAAATTAAATTTAAAACCCATAGACCATTTACTGGGCCAGGCCGGCCTGCTCGAAAAATAAGGTCTTAACTGCGCGCCGGAAGGTCAGGATGTCCTTCATGGCCCGCATCTCCGGGGGGAGATCATTCCACAGGGAGGAGGCTCCCACAGAGAAAGCCCGCAGCCTTGGTGCCGCCAGCCGACAGCGATCAGGCGGCGGCACCTCAAGGAGGGCAAGCCTGTGAGAGCATACTGGGCGGCGGGAGGTTGTTGATGGCAGCAGGCGGTCCCGTAAGTACCCAGGTCCCGAGCCATGGAGCACTTTAAATACCATCAGTACCACCTTGAATCGAATCCGGAAGGCCACAGGAAGCCAGTGCAGCCTGCGGAGAAGCGGTGTTATGTGGGAGCCCCGAGGGGCACCCACGATCACCTGCGCGGCTGCATTCTGAAGCAGCTGCAGCCTCCGGAGACTCTTCAAGGGGAGCCCCATGTAGAGAGCATTGCAATAGTCCAAGCGGGAGATGACGAGGGCGGAAGTGACTGTGCGAAGTGCGCCCAGATCCAGAAAGGGCTGCAACTGGTGAATCAAACGAATCTGACAAAAAGCCCACCTGGCGACGGCTGCAATATGTTCTTCTAAAGACAGCCGTACATCCAGGAGGACACCGAGATTGCGCACCCTTTCCACGGGGGTCAAAACCTCTCCCCGCACGGCCAGCCAAGGAACAAGCTGGCTGTATCTGGGCGCAGGAAACCACAGCCACTCGGTTTTGGTCGGGTTGAGACGAAGCCTGTTACGACCCATCCAACTCCGCACGGCCTCCAGGCACCGGGTCATCACTTCGACGGCTTCGTTGGGGTGGCCCGGGGTGGAGATGTACAGCTGAGTATCATCAGCGTACTGATGGAACTCCACCCCGAAGCCACGGATGATCTCACCCAGCAGCTTCACATAAATGTTGAACAGCAGGGGCGAGAGCACCAACCCTTGGGGCACCCCACACAGTAGGGGCCTCGGGGCCGATCTCTGCCCCCCTGTCAACAAATTGCGAACGGTCGGAGAGGAAGGAGGCGAACCACCGCAACACGGTGCCTCCCACCCCCAACCCCTCCAACCGCCGCAATAAGATACTGTGGTCGACAATATCAAAAGCTGCTGAGAGATCTAACAGGACCAGGACAGAGGAACAACCCCTGTCCCGAGCCCTCCAGAGATCATCCACCAATGCGACCAACGCCGTCTCCGTGCTGTGCCCGGGCCTGAAACCCGATTGGAGGGGGTCAAGATAACTCGCTTCATCCAGGTATTGCGGGAGCTGACGTGCCACCACACTCTCGACAACCTTCGCAACAAAGCGAAGGTTGGAGACTGGATGATAATTTGATAGTAATGCTGGGTCCAGGGACGGTTTCTTGAGGAGGGGCCGAACCACCGCCTCTTTCAAGGCGGCGGGTAACAGCCCCTCTCTCAAGGAAGCGTTTATAATACCCTGGAACCAGTCTTGTGTCACCTTCCGAGTGGCCAAGACCAGCCAGGAGGGGTACGGATCCAACAAACAAGTGGTGGCATTAAGCCCCTCCAGTATCATGTCCACGTCCTCCAAAGTAACAGGATCGAACTCAACCCAAATGACCTCACCGATATCCACCCCCGCCCCCCTGCCCGGAGATGCCCAGTCGGAGTCCAGCTCATCCCGGATCTGAGCGATTTTGTCCTGCAGAAACCTAGAAAACTCCTCAGCCCACCCCTGCAAGGGATCCTCCCGTGCTCCCACCTCCAAAAGGGAGCGGGTCACCCTAAACAGGGCGGCTGGGCGGTTTTCCGTGGACGCAATAAGGGTGGAGAGGTAAGACCTCCTCGCCATCCTTATCGCCACTAAATACGTCTTAATATGAGATCGTAATAGTGTTCGGTCAGACCCAGAGCGGCTAGCCCTCCAACTACTCTCTAGGCGTCTTTTCCAGCGCTTCATCTCCCTTAGCTCCTCAGAAAACCAAGGAGCCACCTGGGATCGGCACCGGGTCAGAGGCCGCAAGGGCACGACCCGGTCAAGGGCCCCAGCAGCCACCCTATCCCAGGTGGCGACCAAGCTCTCAACTGAGTCGTGTGTGTGAGCTTCAGGAAATGGCCCAAGCTCCGTCAGGAACCTATCTGGGTCCATCAGGCGCCTGGGGCGGTACCATTTTAGCGGTCCCACCTCCCTGCGGCTGGGGGGTGCGGAACGGAAGTCGAGCTTCAGGAGCGAGTGATCAGTCCATGACAGGGGTTCTACAACTATATCCCCTACACCCAGATCACTCTGCCACTGATCAGAGACAAAAACCAGATCCAGGGTGTGACCTCCCAAGTGAGTAGGGTCCCGAATTAACTGGGTCAGGCCCATGAACTCCTGAGCAGTCCCTGAGGCACCGCCGGCAGAAGGCAGGTTGAAATCCTCCATGACCATAAGCCTGGGGGTCTCAACCGCCAAGCCGGCTATGACCTCAAGGAGCTCAAGCAGGGCTGATGCCACATAGCAGGGAACCAGGTATGCGACCAACAAGCCCACCTGTACCCTGGGACCGAACTTCACGAAAAGAGACTCACATCCGGTCATCTGAGAAACAGTGGATTCCCTCGGACACAGATCCTCCTTAATAACCACCGCAACCCCCCCTCCTAGAAGAGGAGATAAGAAATATTGATTTGCCAAGGACATATTTTGGTGAAAAGAACAAAACTTACTGATGTAAAAAATATAAGTTGTGGTAATTACTGTGGAATAAGAGAATCAGGAGAATTATGAATATGATCATGTAGCAAAAAAAGTTTGGTTGTAATTGTTAACCATAGATTCTCAAGTTCTCTTTGCATACAATCCGAAGTGTTGTGATTGGGACACTGGCAGTTGTATATAGGAATCGCTCTTATTTGAAATCAAATCAATTTCTGATCAATCACTGTTCCAGTTATACAGTCTGTGTTTTAGTACATTATTATAAAGGTGAAGGTAAAGGACTCCCTGCAGATTTTAATCTGCCTAGTCATTACTGAGTAAACTTTAGGGGCGGTGCTCATCCCCATTTCAAGGCCATTAAGCCAGCGCTGTCCAAATATATTTCTGTGATTATGTAGCCAGCATGATGTCACAGAGCATTGTTACCTTCCTACCAAAGTGATACCTATTTATCTACTTGATTTGCATGCTTTCAAACTTGTAGAAATTGGGGAAGGATGGGAGCTATTATGTGGCATTTGGGTCTTGAATCCAGGCTGCTGGCTTTCCAGCCAACAAGCCCAGTGTCTTAACCAAATGAATGTTAGAGGAAGAGCAAATTCATTAGAAACTTCATAGAATCAATCTACCTGAGCTCTGAGAATTTAATCTTTATTACATAGTGTTATTTAACATTATCTTAGGAATTAATAATGTTCTAACAGCTACCTTGATTTCATTCTGTTATATTGGAAGTGTTTCCTATTTTATTGCCAACAGTCATGTAAGATTTGGTATTTTTATTGACAGCTTTCATTAATAACTCCACTTCACACTGTGCCGGTAATGTCAACAATGTTCATGTTGAATGGAGTTTGTCACTAAAGGAAGCCCTTAGACACTCTTCCCTTGTGTTTGGATTATCAGCCCACAGAGTGAAGGGCAGTCAAGTGACCTCCTGAAGTTTAAGCAAGTCATGAATCCTTAAACATAGGATAAATCACTTAGCACAATTTCAAACAGTTCATGGTGTTCAATTATCGCCTCAGGTTTTGATCCCAAAGATTCAGGATCTGTGTGACTTTGTCTCATGGACCCCCTCTATGGGCTGTGAATTACCCATCCCAACAATTTCATTCATATCAACAACACATCCTGATAGCAGCAAATGCTCCTTTTTAATAACTATCTTGCTTCATTCATTTGGCAAAACGGAAGCCAAGAAAACCTTTTTAGTATCTTTTACATAAGTTTATATGTGTGTCTTCTGCAATAGAAATAAAAACACATCTAGATGGTGGAATATAAAATAAGATGGCTATAATGCATGGGTGAGACCACTCTTGGAATACTGCATCCAGTTCTGGTCACCATGGTACAAAAAAGATTTTGAGACCCTACAAAGAGTGCAGAAAAGAAGTTCATAAGGAAGTTCAAAAGAAGTTCTGGTGGCTAAACATACAATGAACAATTGAAGAAACCAAATATGTCCAGTCCAATGAAGAGAAGGACTAGGAATAGAGATGGTATTCAGCAGGTTTTGAATGACCAGTTCTGGAGAACCAGTAGCAAAATTTTGAGTAGTTCGGAGAACCGGCAAATGCCACCTCTGATTGGAGATTTTACAGTATCCTTCCCCTGCCACACCCACCAAGCCATGCCCACAGAACCGGTAGTAAAATTTTTTGAATCCCACCACTGACTAGGAGTGATATGATAGCAGGCTTTCAGTACTTGAGGTACTGTCATAGAGAAGAGGTTGACCTATTCTCCAAAGTATAGTAATACCTCGGTACTTGACTGCTTTGAAATTCATCTAATTTGTCACTCAACACATTTTTTACGTGAAAATTTTGTCTCAGTACTCATTATTTGTTTGGTACTCAATGTGTAAGCTAAAACTTCTCAGTGTTGGCTGTCTCATGATTCGCTACTTTTTTCAGCTGAAACAAAGGGGAAAAATTGGTTTGGTACTCATGATTTTTGGTACTTATTGAGTACTTATTGAACCAATTACTGACAAGTACTGAGGTACAACTGTACCTAAGGTCAGGACAGGAAATAGAGGGTAAAGAGAGATCCAAACTAGAATTAGGGAGAAATTTCCTGACAGTGAAAACAATTAATCAGTGGACTCCAAAAATGTCTGCTCCATCACTGGAGATTTTCATGAAGAGATTGCACAGCCATTTGTCTGGAATGTGATAGGATCTCCTGTTTGAGCAGGGGTTTGGATTAGAAAAATTCCATGGTCCCTTCCAACCAGGGGTGGGATTCAACCGGTGTTACTACCAGTTTGGTGATTATGTTTTGTGTACTTTGCGCACAGGCGTGCCATATGCACGCTGTGTGTGCATGTAACAAACCTTAAGCTGTGCCACCCGGGCAGCTGCTAAGAAAAGCTGCTTATTTACTGCTTTTTCAACCTTACCTGTGCCGCAAAAAGCAGCTGAAGTTGAAAAAGCAGGAAATAAAGGACAGGTAAGAGCCCGGGCAGGCGAGTGGGCCAAATAGCAGGCGATACAGAACCAGGTTTGGTGTCTGCTGCTCTTCAGAGCTATCGGTTCTATAGAGCAGGACAGAACCGTAGCATCCCACTCCTGCTTCCAATCCTATTAGTGTATGTTCTATGTTAATATGACCTATAGTTGATCAGCTTGCTTAAGTCTTAGCTGGAAAGAAAGAAAAGGAAAGGAAGAGGACTGGGCATTAACAGAAAAAACAGGCCTTCTGGCAGTCAAATAAAACAACAACTTTGTATTTTTTTAAATGTAAGCGCTTTAGAAGATTCTAATCTCTTATTAGTTTAGGTCTATTACTTTATATGCTTCTCTAGTGCTTTAAATTGGACTCCCATAATTTGGATCCATTTGGGATTGGTTCCTTCAGGTAAAATTTCCAATTTTTTTTGCAGGGGGTTAGTTTTCTTTTCTTTTATGTTTAGCAGAAAAAATCTTCTGACACTTAACCTAAAATTCAAAACAGAAGTCTGTGAACGTCTACATTCTTATCTCTGACTGACTACTCTCTTATTGACATTATCCAAGCTCCCAATTTCTTAACTTGTTCCTTTGAGGGATGCATCATCCCAACATGTTTGTATTATAGACACTGTCAGTAGCTTGCAAAAATAGTAAAGCAAGGGCCTTTTTATGTTACTCCTTGCTTCTAGTATAACATTTATCTCATTCAAATCTAACTGTCACATTTTAATTTTAATATAAGTTAAATTCAAGAAATACCTGGTAGCAATTGTCAATTATAATGACAGTAATAGAATATTTTCACCTTCTAGTACTCCAGAAAAAAAAAAAAATTAACAGACAAGAAACAGATTTTTTGCAGCTCAAGGTTAAACTGTGAGGTCCTTGGTGCTCTCTGCATTTGGTTGTTTTCTTGCACATGTTTCATTACCTAACTAGGTAATATCATCAGTGCTTGAAGGAAGTGGAGTTTTCTATATAGACAGAGAGTAACCCCCCACTCCCTTCTAGCACTGATGATGTTACCTAACTGGGTAATGAAACATCTATATAAAAAACAATTACATAAACATCCAATCACTCAAAAGTATTAAAAGTACAAGATACTAGCAAAATTATACTTGAGATGCCTCAGAGAAGAAAAATACCTGATGCATGGAAAAATTCTGAAGTGATTCTTACACACAAGAAAGAGGCCCAAGGTGATTTTAAGAACTATTGCCCAATAAGCCTTCGTTCAGTCATCTACAAAGTTTTCATCAAGATAATAGCAAAAAGAATATTGAGAATGTTAAATGATGCAGAGCCAAAAGTACAGCAGGGTTTAGAAGTGGCTAGAGATCACATCCAGGTTGTTCAGCACAGGTACACCATGCCTCTTTGCATGGCTTTCATCGACTATGAAAAGGCATTTGACTCAGTATTCCAGCAATTAATGCATTGCTCAACCAAGGCATAGACACTGCTTACAGAAACTTACTACAATCAATATATGAAAAAACAATGGCAACGATTTGCCTTAATGATCTTAAAATAGAAATCAACATAGAATGAGCTGTATGACAAGGTGATACAATGTCACCTATCATTTTCTCAGCCTGTCTTGAAGAAATATTTCACAAATTAGACTGGGAAAAAGATGGAATAATAATCAATGACACCTATTTAAATCACCTAAGATTTGCAAAGGATGCAAATCTCTCACAAATCTCACAAAACCTAGAAGAGCTACAAAGACACATACAAAATCCCAAGTATAGTCCTGCTGCACAAAGCAGGAGAACCATTAGGCTTAAAAATAAACCTGAAAAAGAGCCAGGTTATGTTTATTAAATACCACAAAGAAAGTTACATACTCGGCATTACAAGATAAGATAGAAAGACCTGCACATGGATTAGAGAACAAGTGAAAGTATATACAATACTATCAAAAGACTAAAATAATTGAAATGGAAATGGGCTGGTCACATAGCAAGAAGAACTGATGATGGCGGGTGGACTAAAGCAATCATGGAATGGATCCCCCTTACTAAAAAAAAGTGTCCATATAAAAGATCTAAAACAAGTTGGATTGGCGATATCAGCAAATATTGCATGCCCAATTGGTAAAAGAAATCTCAGGACTATATAGGTTGGAAATATGTGGAAGAGCCTTCATTCTGCAGTAGATGATAAACCATCCAATGACAAAAAGTAGCAATGTTAAAATAATTCCTAATCCCAATTATGATGTCATAATTAAAATGTTGGCCAGGAATTTCTAGTCTACCTCATCCATAGATATTCACTGGTTGGAATTGGGATAATCATTCATTTGAAACACAATCAATACTATGGAATTGTTAGTGTGAGAGAAATTAAGCCTTGTACTATGCTCAGATATAAGTACACCGTAATTACTTTAAAACTATATGATATACATCCAATTCCAATCACTCTTTTTCTCTTTTAAAATGATTCTTCAGTACACAATCTTGGGATTGAAGAAGCTGCTCCTCTGAAAATCTATCTGGTTTCTAAAGAAAAAGTGTTTAGATCATTATGGAGTTACATAAATTAATGTAGAAAGGGGAAACATGAAAACTTTGTCCGTCCTAGCTAGTGATATATGTATCTTTTAAAGGAGAAATTTTAAGCTGTTATAGCATATTACCATCTACAAGTTACTGCATTTACCGAACACAAAAAAAACAGAACACTCAAATTACATTTATTCTGAGAAAAATGTAATATAATTATCGAATGAATTATTTACCATAGTATTCCAGATGCTCCAAGTTACTGTGGTATTTACCTCAACTAATTTACAAGAACAATAGTGTTAAGAAGTATAATAGTTAGACACTACTCCACATTTTTCAAAAGTTGATACTCTTGAGAACTGACTCCAAAATATTTTATAGGAATAACAAGGGGAAAAGAGAGAAATTTCATAATTGAAAGGATCACATCTGCAGGCATCAATCTACCCTCAGTGCTAAAAAAAATGCTTAATTATGTATTCTGAAGGTTGTTTATGTTGATTAATATTTTATTGCAATCTTTTTCTCTTTTAATTTTTAACATGAAATTGCTAGCATGTTTATTCAGAAGTTTATCACATTAAATTACTCATTCCACATCTTTCAATATCTCAAAAAAACTAATTGAAATTGCTGTGAGTGCAGCATATTCTATGTTAACCTCATTCTCTGTGACCAATCTTACCCTATGGTATTACTGCAAACTGTGCCAATTTATTTGTGCTTCTATTGGTAATTAACAAATGTAGAATCTTGTCAATAAGCCACAATCTTATTACAATAATGTGCTGGCAATTGGGTCCTTTCCAGAAAGATAAAAGTTAGCCTTCAAGCTTCACAAAGTTCCCAGTTTCCCCTAAAGCCAATAATGAGAATCAGCAAAACTGAGTAATGCTGCCCACAACTCACAGCCCCAAAACCTGGAATTCCAGAAAAACAATCAGGAAATTGAGTGCTTACATATTTAAATTTTTGATATATTTATTTTTTAAGATGGAATAAGATAGCAATGGCAATAGCCCTTATGCTTACAATATGTACCACTCAGAGGTGGTATTCAGCAGGTTCTGACCAGTTCTGGAGAACCAGTAGCGGAAATGTTGAGTAGTTCGGAGAAGCGGCAAATACAACCTCTGACTGGAGATTTTACAGTATCCTTCCCCTGTCACGCCCACCAAGCCACGTCCACAGAACCGGTAGTAAAAAAAAATTGAATCCCACACTTCATGGAAGCCTTTAGTCAGCTTAAGATCGAACTTCTGGTCAGGATCGAATTCCTGGCTATGGCAGAGTTTGCCTGCAAAACTGCACTTTAACCACTGCCCTACCAAGGCTTTTGATGCTTTCTGGATCGGCTCACTTTCTGCTTTTTGCTTTGAAATTTGGCATGCCCATTCACATTGTTGTTATCTTTGCCTGAATAGCAATGGGAAGAAATACCTGAGAAATGATTGTGGCAAAAGCTCTAAAGTTATCCAAATGAAACCTGACAGGGTTAATAGCTTCTAAAAAGCCCTATTCTCCCTGCTATTTCCATCTTATTTTGTCATTTTTAAAAAATGAAACACCTGCAAGTGATTTGATGCTTCTCTTTAGAGCATATGGATAGATCTTTCTGAAATTTAATCTCAAATCTTGGGCTGTCTAGAATCAAGTAGGATTGCTCTCAAATCCTAAATAGCTAACATGAATTTAATTAACTCTTCAATCAGCATAAAATCAGGTATAACAACTGGCATTATTGCATTTGACCGAGCTTAATGGAGGCTATCTATTCTTAAGAAGCTTCCCCCACTCCCCTGTATTAATCCAAGACTTGAATCAAGTGTTCATGTTAAAATTTTCAATTTTAAAGAAAGATATACAGGATGGATGATCCTGCTAAAATACATGGGATTTATTTCTAACAGGAATAAGTAATATTAAATGCTGATTCTCTGTACATTGATCTAGTTATGATTTCATAGGAATTAATTTTATAGAAGCTTTAGTAGCAAAGGGAAATGTATTATAATTAATAAAACTGACTCATGTCTTTTTTTTAATGATCCATATTCTGTTTCCTAAGTACAGTTCACTGAACACTAGTGAATTATTTGCAGATCAATCTCAGCTATTATAATAGTCAGAAAAGTATGTTCATTTAATAAATTGCCTATAGAATTTAGAACTGTATACCATGACAAGTTCGCTTTACAAAGAATGGGCGGGTTTTCCCTATGCACTGGGTTAGGACACCAAATTATCAATAGCTATTGAAGCTCTCTGGAGAACATTGATCCCTCTCTCTATTTCTTCCCTATTACCGGTTCTCAACTTCCAATTTTTCAGGGTATATGGAGAAATTAGTGGCAACCACAGCTTAAGTGAACAGAAGTATTTCATGGGGAAAAAAAGTCATCAGCAGATTTATTCAACACACTGTAAACTGTCTTGTGGAAAAGCAGATAAGCATCACCAATAGGCACGGTTATCATATTTTGGATTGTAATTGTCATTGGTCGAAGACAGCACAATAGAAAAAATAGTTTAGGATAGGCTGGTTTATATATTGGCTATTATAGGCTACGTATTGACTGCTTCTATGTCATCCTCTTTCTCTGTGTCTAACCTTATAGTACTCTGTGACATTATCGCAAACAATGCTAATTTATTTTTGCTTCTAGTGGTAATTAATAAAATTCTTGTTGACAAGAACAATCCTAATGCAACACTGTCATGACAATCTGGGTAAATCCAGAAGGGTAAAATTACAAAATTACAAAACCCAATAATCCTCCCCCACATCCTCAACCCCTCTCCCAACTTGGAATTCCAAAAAACCAAGTAGGAAATTATTTATTTTTAAGTTGGAATAAGACACTTTCTGGATAAGCCCAGTTCGGGCTTTTTGCTTCTAAAATTCAGCTGTTTGGCTATTCATGGTTCAGAAATTAATGCTTTTTTTTTCTTCTGGTCCACTGGAATTACAATAAATTGAATACTTTTACATGAAAGTGTGTGTGTTTTCCTAATTCTCTCTAGCATTTCCACCGTCAAACAGCTGCAAATAAATCATTCTAATTCAGCTCCTCTAAATTAAATTTTAATGCAGTATCGCTAGGCATAGATCCTCCAAGTGTCATATTACCCAGCCCCTTTTTGCAATGAGATATACACCAATATATACGTATCTTGCAATGAGATATACATGTGTGCCTTAATATTACTGTGAGTCATGCTGAGTTGAGCTGAGCAAAGTGAAGAATTGGCTCTCTGCCTAGGCTTTGCATAGCCTGATTATTGATAGACAGCAATATACACTAAGCAGAAATTAGCTACTCCAAGCATATGGAAAAGTCAATAAAATCCACCAATGCTAGACAGAAACTAAAAGTATATTTACAGTAAAAAACTCAAGAGCAAAATTGGAAGGTGAGAGATTGTAAATTCCAACTGCCCTGCCCCAATATAGTTGTGTGGGTTTTTTTGCCATGTTTATTTGATAATCACTGTTTTAAAGTATCATAAAGGAAAAGAGGATTGCTCACACTACTGATTACAGTGTGGTAAGGATAGCTCACAGTGAAAATAGGGGGCAATCTAGTATTTGCACACCTAAGAAGATAAATCAATGGAGTAGGGAGGAAGGTAAATGTATTTATGCCTAACCCTTTAATTTCTCATAAATGGGGTTTCATAACAACCCACCAATAGAAGCTTCAGACGGTCAAACTATAAATCCAAATAGAAGTTCAACTAAAAAGTGAAATTGACTCCGTAGTTGACTTCAGCATCCTCTTGGTGTTCTTATCCCATCAGGCCAAATAAGCTTAGGCTGTGTGGAGGTGAAATCTTCTATAGTTGAGTCTTTGTGAAGAGTTAGGAAAGTTTCACAGATCTGAGCAAATGTCCTTTCCTTCAGGTGCTCAACTTTGGCAACAATAAGATTTGGGGACTTCAATTTCCAGAATTCCTCAACTAAATGGCTGGCTGGGGAATTCTGGGGGTTGAAATCTACAAGTTTGCCAGAGTTAATCACCCCTGGTCTAGGCACTCAGACAATGAATATTTATTCTCCACAAGTTAGGGTTACTCTTGAAAAACCTGCCTTTTTCTCTCTTTATACAAAACATATAGTCTTAAGAGCGTGCAAAAATTATTTTAATTGTTATGAATACTGCATTTGGAACTTGAGAAATATCTCAGTTCATTCAATTGTCCAGCTTTATTAAATCCATTCACTTTTATCCCTATGTCCAATCAGTGATTAAGAAAAACATAGCTGGCTTTGCCCATAACCTGGCATGAGGAAAGATAGCTTTTTGAATGTTAGTAATTTATTCAGTCAAATGTGTTGAAATTTGTAGAAAAGCTAGGTTTTTAAAAAAAAAAAATCAACAAGATAAGTCTGCCAAATTTTATTCCAGATAGAGAAGGAAATTTCCAGCCACCCTCCTCTAAACTGATTTTTTTTTAAAAAATAAAATAAATGGACATAGTTTTGTCATTTTAGAACAGAATATGATGACATTTGAAATAATAATAACTTTTTCCATAGGAATATTGTATTCTTGCCAGTGCATAAATGCACAGGAGAAGAATTCATACAAAAGGAAAATTATACTTATAATTAAGGAATTATGTTGTTTACCAAATGAGGCAAAGCTTAGTTAATATATATAATAATAATTCAGAAAATGTTTAAGATAATGACAGACATTTATGGAGTGAATAATAAAATATCTCCTTCACTTCCATGATCTCACCACCATGAGCTAATCGTGATCTGATCATAAAGGGCCCCCTGATTGACATGGAACTGTTTGATTAGAGTGCAGTACTGCAGGCTACTTCTGCAGACAGACAGCTGCCTGCAATTTGGCAGTTTGAATTATACCAGGCTCAAGGTTAACTCAGCCTTCCATCTTTCCAAGATGGATAAAATGAGGACCCAAATTGTTGGGGGCAATAGGCTGACTCTGTAAACCACTTAGAGAGGGCAGTAAAGCACTATAAAGCGCTATGTAAGTCTAAATGCTATTGCTATTATCATGGTATTCAATATTCCTCTCCCTATCATGGCATTCCAAAATGAAAAATAAAATCTTCCGGTTATGCCTTTTTAGCAATGATGCCATGACTCAAGAATTCAAAATATATCAGAGCTTTGAAGAAAAAGATCTAGACTTTATGGAGATCCAGACACAAAAAAAGAGATAGCAAAGGATCAGAGTAAGTCCAATATTTATGTCTCTGATAAGGGGCCTCAAGTCTTTCATTGTTCCTAAAGCAAAACTTTACCATTGCAACTTTTAATCAATTCTACTTGAAAGTCTGGGCTAACACAGATTTTCTACTTTCATATACATTCATTTGTTCCTTTTCTATGGTGTTGTTACTATAATTGTTTCATACTAAATGATGAGCCTGCTTTTTGCCCTTACCATCTTTACATATCTTTGCAGACATCTTATCAATCTCTGTATTCTTCATGCTCTGTTTTATTGGCAAGGTACTGGGAATAGAAGATAGATTACATTTTGACAGAACATTATGCTTGGAGCAGTAGAAAGGAGCATCATATACAGAATTGGCAAAAGGGAGGAGGTCTTAAGACATCTGAGATAAGATGTCAACATCAGAGAAAATTTTGGGAAGAAGGAGCTGGTATCAGAAGTAATGATAAGCAGCTAATGGATAGAATGGACAGATTAGAGGCTGTTGAAAATGGATCTAGAAAAAAATGACTAGTGATCATAAAAAGGATTTACAGTCCTTGTTCAAGTGAAGTCCAGAAGACATATTCCCCCCCCCCCAAAGGTGCCAGAGACAAATTACTAATCAATGCAAAGAGCATGATTAGGGAAGGGAGAGAGAGAACCAAGAGAGAGAAGAAAGAAGTTCCAGGATTTAACTTATAAAGAGTCACCAAGTAACACCAGGCCAGTTATTAATTCATCTAATGAAGGAAGATGGAAAGTTTGCCAATACATTCTTTGGGCCATTTTCTTAAATCCAGGCAAGAGTAATTCTAGTATTTTGTAACAGAAAGCAGAATATACAGTATATATTAGATAAACACCTGTCTGAAGTTCATATCATGGCTTGCTCAAAAATTAATTGTTAGTATTATTATTATTTGTTAAATTCATTTACCACCTATCTTGTCATGGGGCTACTCTAAGCAGCTTACAACAATAAAAAGAAAGAAATGAAAAGAGCATAAACAGAAGTAAACAATAAAAATGAGCAATACAATGAGCATACATCAGTATCAGAGGTGGTATTCATCAGGTTCTGACCAGTTCTGAAGAACCTGGTAGCAGAAATTTTGAGTAGTTCGGAGAACCGGCAAATTCCACCTTTGACTGGAGATTTTACAGTATCCTTCCCCTGCCACACCCACCAAGCCACGCCCACAGAACTGGTAGTAAAAAAAAATTGAATCCCATCACTGATCAGTATGATAACAGAAAGATGGATGGGTGGGTGGAGAGCAGAGAACAAGGTTGATGTTGGTGGACTCTCCAGTCAATCCAACAGCCACCTCCAGGATGGAAATCCCCTATGTGTTTCCCAGGCCAACCGGCTGAGTCAAATCTTCTGGAAGGATAGGAAGATGGGGGCAGATCTTATCCTAGAGGGTAAGATATTCCAAAGGGTGGGTGCTACAGCAGAGAAGGCTCTTCGTTTGGATTCCTATAGTTCTTTGACTGACAGGATCTGAAATAAGCCCTTTCTGACAGTGCAAGTAGGATCAGTCTGTTCTAGCAGGATGAAGCAGTTCATTAGATAGAATTTTACAATGCTTTTGACTGAAAGAGGACAGACAAAAATGCTTCTTTGGTTATTTTTGAATCTAGATGTATCAATTGGGAAAGAGAACTATTGTTCAAAAGAATGAAAAATATGTTATTAAAACTTAGAGCCCAGAAAAATGAAACTGTTTGACATTTCTGATGAACCTTGGTTGAAATTACATTCCTTTAAAGTGAATGTTTAAAAAGGGATAAAGGAACGAGTCATTCTTAAACTGGGGAAGAAACACAAGGTTGGAAGATGTTACTTCAAAAACTAAACAAATCACAAAGCAAAATAGAGAGCAGAATGTAAGAAATACAATCTCTTTTTTTAAAAAAATCAAAATGCAATTATTTATATGTGCATGAAATTAGAAAGAGATAAGAAGTGAGGTCCACTTTTGATCCACATGACTTACAACAAGGAATTAACTAACCGATTCTTTTAAAATGTGCTACAAGTCTTTTTTTTTTCCAATAGGAAAAAAAAACACATTTACTAAAATTTCAATTCCAGCGGATGGCTTAATTAGAAGAAATGTCCACTAAAGCATCCAGTAGAGAAGCTAATTACTTTATTGTCAAATGGAATAACAATAATTTCCCTTATCCTGAAAGCTCTACCACTGTAATTAGGTTATGTCATACTTTACCCTGAAGGGAATATTAAAAACACAAGGCCAGTCAATGCCATCCACTGCATAATTTCTATTTATAGACTTTTGCTAAATTACTGCCTCCATGATACAGCTGCAGCATCAATAAACAGAACAATAGCAGCACTTTGCTTGGTCAATTAAGTTTGCTACATGGATATTAATGTAAATATGGATCTCGCAAAGATTGTTCTTGTTGACTAATCATTTGTATTGAAATGCCAAAAATTCACGAACTCATAAAATATTCAGAAGAGAGAATGGAGGCAAAAGTGGGGGTTAATCCACAACAATATTAAATCAAACAATGAGAATTTCCTTTGATATCCAAAGATGCAGCACCAGTTGTAATCAAAGGCCATTTGCTATCAACTTCATTAAGGGTCAGAATTGTTTCTCAAGTGTTTGACACTATTAGGAAGGGAAGTACATTTTTATATTCTAATTCTATAGTGTATCAAATAAACCCAAGGCATGTTTTCCACAAAAGCTTACAGGGGAAAAAAAAACAGAACGCAAAAGCAATATTTTAATCCCTATACCTCTGCAGTTCTATGCAGCTAAATCTTCTTTTTCCAGGATCAGAAGTGTACTTTTTATTGTTTCAAGGTTCTATTAAAAGCCTTGCTTTGAGCTGTGCTTGGATTTTCAGATTATGTTCACTGGCAGCAGCTGGGGGCTGGGGGAAAGGAGGGGTCTCCATTTGTCTGCGAGATACAGGTTGGGACACTGATATCTGGATAAGATTGCTCTTTGCTCTAAGTGGCTCAAAATTCAGTCCAGGTTATATGGGTCATCTGCAGCAGCTCCAACATAAACTGTCTGTATTCATTTAGAATCTGAGCATGAGCTGCCTCCCTTTTTATAGTATTTAACCCATGACAGCCAAAAGATCATCATGCCAGTAGCTGCTCTCGGGGTCATGGCAAGTTTTCCTGCTGCAGTTAATGCGAGAGCACAACCATCATCTCCTGATCTGTCATCTGAATGGAAGGTCTTTTCCATCTTCTGGGATGCCAAGCCTGGCAGGCTGAAACCAACCATGAAGATGGCATCTTTGTATTATCTCAAAGGAATGCAGCAAGCATATAATCTTACAAAGACAGATGGTTGCTAACAATAACAGGAAAGCTCTCTCTCTCTCTCTCTCTTCTCTTCTCTCTTCTCTTCTCTACACTTGAATCCTTTATGTGTGGGCGAGACAGTGTTTGAAGGTTGCACAAACTGCAGTGGATTTATAAACGATTTGTCAGGTGTCCTACTTTATTCTCCATTTTAAGAACCTGCATTTGATCTAATAAAGAAGCAGCCTTTCCTGCCAGTTTCAAGCAAATAGTCAATAATGCATTTTAGTAGTACTAGTCTATTAATCGTACTGATATTTAAAAAGAACTGAAGAAAACTGCTTGATTGTGTGTGGGTCAAACAACTGATGCTTTTAAGCTTGATTGTTTTTTTGTTTATTGATAAGCCAACTGCTAATAACTCAAAAAGGCAACATTGTCAGTGTTTTTCAGTCTAGAGAAAATTATAGTATACGCTTCCTGTATTTATATATGGTATGTATGTGTACATCCATACCTATGCATACTTACATAAATACATACAGCGTTTGTATGTACAGTATATGATACATACAGTATATGGGGGTGTGCATAAACGCACCAACATGCCTACCATCCCTGTCCTATTGTTTCTTTTATTTTTTAATTTTTCTTATATGTATCCATATATTCATAACTATGTTTTTACTTATACCTATTATCTTGTAAGCAATTGACAAAAATAAATAAATAAAATAAATATACATACATACATGCATACATACATACATACATACATACATACAGTACATATATGTACTATTATGTGTGAAAAAGAGAGAAAAAGTTATTTGCTGACCCTTTTGTTATCTTTGACTATTTGTTCCCTTTCAAAATATAACACTTTTTACTTAGAAAGCAGTCAAATGGGATAGTAGGCTTGGGTGATAAAAGGATTTGGAATTTCAATTTGAAAGAGTTAGGTGCAATATGAATTAAACAAGGCATTTTTTTAACCAAATGTAGATTTTTAAAAAATTTGGATAGCACTTTTAAAAATAAAACTCTATTAGAATATTGCCTGTTCTCACACTCGGTCATGTCCTTGTGTCTCATATTATGTCAGAATTTTAAATGTTAAGGACTGTCATCCAGATATTAGGTTAACTAGTTATTAGTTAAAGGATTAATAGAACTATAATTTCTTAATGAAAAAGTGCCAAAATGTAGCTTCTTTAATTGGTTGAGAACCCCTAGGTAGTTCTTAATGGTTTGTAACATCCATATGTTGAAGTTACAATTTGCCATTCAACAGTTCAAGCATGTGTGAAGTATTGTGTTAAAGCAACCAAATGGCAGAATTAGTACCATATTTATTTAGATAGAGTAAAGTCATGGTGGCAGAGTGGTTAGAATGCAGTACTGCAGGCTAATTCTGCTGGCTGCCAGAAGTTCAATTCTCACTGACTCAACATTGACTCAATTTTCTATCCTTCCGAGGATAAAATGAGGACACAAACTGTTAGGGGCAATATGCTGACTCTGTAAACCACTTAGAGAAGGCAGTAAAGCACTGTGAATTGGTACATAATTTCAAGTGCTATTGTTATCTGCATAGAACCTGGCTATATCACACATCTGTGTCTATTCCATAAAATGGGGAAGTTGTTTTGGTATAACATTTTTCTATAATTACGTTTGGGATAATAATACCTCTGTTGAGAATGGCTAGTGTAGGCATATAAATTTAATAAATAAATAAATGTAATAGTGATGGGTTGTTGTTGGGGAAGATGATGATGATGATGTAATATCTTGTTTTGATTATTGGTTTTCTTTATATCCATCAATTTACCACACATTAATAACCAGCAGTGACATTGCTCTAAATCTTGCCAGTTTAGTATATTTTCATCTGAAGGCCAGAGTGATTTCCAAGGCTGCAGGAAAAGGTTTCTGTAGGTAGATGTGCATGTGCATATGAACTTGTGTGTAAAAACACTGGAGGAGATCTAGGTTTAATAAAAAGCTGCCTCCCAGCTGACACATCAAATAAAGTCAGTGAGTTATATATATATAAAAGATTGACAGTGTTAACAAGAAACTATATTCCGCAGTTCAACCTTTGAGGTTTCATACATATATAGAACTAGTAATGCTAGGAAATGTCAATTCCCAAGGCAAAGAATTCTAGTATGCACCCTGCTGATCCCTGTAATCCAAATCCAGTTAGAACAAAGAGCATTTGTACTGGAAAATCACAACCATCCACAGCAAATTTGCAACAATAAGGAAAAAACAGGATCCAACCATAAGAAGCTGTTAATTTGATTAACAAACACAGCACCTTATACGTCACATTCATTGACTGATTTTTGTCCCATCAAAGTGGTGTGGACTCTTACCAACCACATAGATAGATCTTCTCCAAGATAATTCCCAGCCTGGACCTTCAGGTCTTCCAGAAGAACACCCATGATGACTGTAATTGAATTGATTCACCTTACTGCTCATTATCCTATTCTTTTTCTTACCAGAATGGATTTTTCAATGCAGATGGGTCTTTGCCGATTGTATCCAAAATATTATAATTTGAATCTGGTCATTTGTACCTTGAGTAAGAACTTTGGATTGATTTGTTCCATACTCCATTTGTTTGTTTTCTTGCCTGTCCACATGGTATTCTCAAGTATCATCTCTAGCACCAAAGTCCAAAAGAATCAATATCTTTTTTTATCCTGCTTCCTCGAAATCCAACTTTTACTTTCATGGAGAGTCACAGGGAAAACCATTGCTAAACTTTGTGGGTAGATTCTTCTTGGCAACTCAGCATCTTTTTAAGGTCTTCATTGCCATTGTAATAAGCATTAATTTGTGTCCTCTTTTTTTGACAGCTGGTTCCTTTATTTTGATAATTGATCCTAAAACATAGAAGCTGTTCTCTCTTTCATCAGTATTCATGGTCAATTTTTAATGATCACATGGAATAGTAGGAGTCCAGAAATCCACATATCCCCAATTGGTAGCTCTCTGGCATAGGAAGATCTGCATGGTAGAAGCAGTGCAGAGACATTTCATTAGTGCTAGAAACATTTCATTAGGCATTCAAGTAAAATGTCTTCAATACAATTTGATTCTTTGGGATTGGTTGCTCTTTGATTGATGATGATAGTTTTGTTCCTTGATTCTTCACTGTAATTGGTTCTCTGTTTGTCCTATGCCGTGTTGCTTGCCATCTTGATGGCTGATATTCTAAATCAGGGGCGTCAAACTCATGTCATCACTGCGGCATCATGTGATGTATTAGGATTTTTTCTCCTTTGCTAAACCAGGCGTGGGCGTGGCCAGATGCGTGTGATGCATCCAACCCACGGGCCTGGAGTTTGACAGCCCTGCTCTAATGATGCCAGTTTTTTTTCTTAATAGGTTAAAAAAAGAATTACCACTCCCAAAGTCTTAACAAATGCACCAAAAAAATAGAATAACCAAAAAACAACACCAAAAAAAGAACATTGTCATAGTAACACTTCCATAAAAGAAACATATCAGAAGAGGCCAGCAGATTATTTTAACTACTAGGCATTGCTGTTATCTATAATCCAACAAAAAGTTTACAAAGAATTGTAAACCATGGGACTGTGTATCCTATCAAGAAATAACTGGCAGTGCAGAAATCACTGGATTGGCAGAAATTGATAAGTCATTTTCCTGCTTCATTTCTTTTTTCCTGAGCCATAAAATCCAAAGTACAGTTTCTTGGTTACTATTTCCAAACGGGTCATTCCAGTCTCCGAATGCAAGCAACACATCTCGCTTTTGCCTTCTGCCAAATTCATCAACCACCTCATTGTCTGCATCAGTGGTTGGAAAATAAACTTGGATTACTGCCATATGAAAAGGTTGTCTGAAAAATCTAACTGATATGACATAATCGTTGCCTACATTGTAGCTAAGTACCATTGTTGCTATATCTTTTTTACTATGAAAGTAACTCTGTTTCTTTCTTTTTTATGGTCCTGAGTAATAAGCAGTATGATTTTTGACTGTCCAGTTGTGGTCCATTTCAGTTCTCTGATGCCTAAGATGTGTAATGATTTGCTTCATCTTTCATCTGTTGATCTTTCCAGGGTTCACATCCCATTAGAGTTTCTTCTTTGCAACTTTACATTTTGTTACCTGAAAAGCCAGATCAGCCACTGTATGTCCCAAAGGTTTAATTTAGCTGAATCATAAGTAGCATTAGTATTTCAAAAGATCATGGACTTTTTGTCAGTATATATTGATTGCCAGGAGTCATCATCTGGCATATACTGTCAGTTACTTTATATTGTCTGTCCATATGATACTTCTGCTGAAATATTAGAGTGGCACAGTATAATGGCCTTCTTCTATGCAATATGAAATTATTCCCTTGTTATTTTCACTAAAGTATAATCCACCTCCAGGTTCTTCCTATATTGGTGTTGTCCAGTATAGGTATCTGCTTCCTTTAGCTAAGTAGTTGGGTTTTCTTTATGCTTTGGATGACCCTGCTGGGACATTCTCACTTATCCGTCCCAGAGGTACCCCCGCTCCCCAAAATGGTGAGGATCATTCTTGACAGCTCATAATTTGTTTAAACTTTGGCTCAACACAAGCAAGTCTGAATGACTTTGAATATTTGGATCTTCCAATGTGGAAATGTAGTAACACCAGTTGAATCCCACCACTGCATAGAATTAAATTATTAAGAATATTTTGTTGTAATTTTGGGGATAAATATGAATCTCCATCTCTCTCTCTCTCCTCTCCAAAACTATCAGCTTATTTTTACTTGGTCTTTTTTTTTTTTTACTTTTGAAATAAAATGGAGAAAATGACATAGACTCAAGATACATGTTTTATCTTCTATGTCCCCATCCTATCTAAATTATTCAGACCATTTTTTTAAAAAAATGGAAATATTTAAGATGGTTAAATAAAAAATAACACACTGAATAATTGCCTCGTGTACTCATATTTTCCTGTTCCATTAAATTATAAAGATTTTTTAAAAACCTCTGAAAAATTATGTTACTATGTTTATATGAATTACTAGCATATTTTTCACCATATGCATGTAATTTAATGCACAATGTTATGTACAAGTACCTTTTGTATCTTTTTCTTGTCAGTTTTACCTCAGAGGTACTTGATTTAGTGGTTCTGAGTGCTAAAGTATATTGCTTTTAACTTCCTTAAAACAGGGTGATTTTTCTGTAATTTTCTCTGCATTATATATACTTGAGCTAAATTTTTTTAATAATGTTGACAGACAGCTGTGGGCTATTGTTAATGTTAATTGCTACTGTCTGTGACACAGCCCAGCCAATTTGGTGGACTGTGGCATTTCAATCTAAAAAGGATCTATGAAAAATCATTTATATTTGTAATACTTCCCTCTGTCATCCAATGCCCCAGTTACTTAATTATAATGTATTGAATCTGGCCCAGTGAAATAACTCTCCATGCAGACAAAGCAGAGGCACCGTTGACAATGATTTGGTGTTTTCATTCAGTTGCTGTATTTGTTAAAAACAGTGAAAACCTTTTGGAAAGAAGAATGATTTACCACATCATCTGCACAAATAAATGAAGAAAATAATATTCAGGCTTCACTAGGGAGCTGATAGTAGGCCATAGTAACCATTTATAGGACCAAGTGCTATATTATTAGGGTGGTTCTATGTACAGAAGTTATGTGTCTCCTTCCAGTTCAACCTCCTGGGAATAAATATTTATTTGAAAGCATCTGGAACTTTTTCAATAACATCTTTGCCTTCTATGTAATTGACTGCTGATATTTCCTTAAATTTCCCTTTCATTCTGTTAAAATGATTACCTGAAATGCTTGTGATGAGGCTTAAAAAAAAGAGCTAAACATCAGAAAAGGCAGAAATTAAATTTCTTATACAATGCATCCTGTTTTCATTATATAGTTCAGGAAGAAGGGAGACAGCATCAAAAGGCCCAGTCCAATGAGGCAGCATGTCTTCAAACTGCAAAGAGGAATTCAATATCCTGGGAAGAAGAGAGGGTGGTGGGGAGGAAAATGAATACCTCTCACCAGGAAGCGTTTTAGTCAAAGGTCACAAATTGCATGCCAAAGAGGGCCTTTGCTAATGATGTCACCAGAGTCTAGAAAAAGATTACATATTTTAAGCTGCAGGTAATCATCATGAAAGAGATCTGCTTTCCCACATTGCCTCTTGTTAATTGGAGGACTTGAGCCAGTCAGAATGATTCATTTCATATTTCATTTGAGAAGGCCTGTCATAATAAGGCTTCGGAACACAAATACATAGGATTTATCCATGTTTTCTGCGATTCATGTTGATCTGGGCTGTTTCTGTCAGATCCCCTTCAAAATGGTCCATTTCGAATAATTATCTGAAGCTTGGTTAATCTCATTTATGACACAATAAAGGAGTACTAAAATCAATTATTAGAATTAGAATTCTTTCATTGGCCAAGTGAGATTGGACACACAAGGCAATTGTATTGGTGCAAATGCTCTCGGTATACATAAAAGAAAAGATACATTTGTCAAGAATCAAGAATCATAAGGTACAGCACTTAATGATAGTCATAGGGTACAATAAGCAATCAAATCATATTAGAAAACAGTCAATATAGATCGTAAGGATACAAGTGACAAAGTTAGAGTCACACAGTCACAAGTGGGAGGGGATGGGTGATAAGGAGTGATGAGAAGATCAATAGTAATAGTAGTGCAGACTTTGTAAATAGTTGGACAGTGTTGAAGGAATTATTTGTTTAGCAGAGTGGTGGCGTTCATGGAAAAACTGTCCTTGTGTCTAGTTGTTCTGGTGTGCAGTGCTCTATAGCATCATTTTGAGGGAAGAAGTTAAAACAGATAATGTCCAGGATCTGTAAATATTCCTTCCTTTGTCCCTCTTATTTTATCAGAAGGCAATGTGGTCCCAAAGCTTCTGACATGATTGGTGGCCTTAAACCAAGCATATACAATTCTTTGGTAATCTATAGCCACCCTTCAGATTTTTGGATCAGGCAAAGGTGCAATAATCAGGTCAGAGATAAGAACTGGATGTGTTATGCTCTTCAAAAAGGTGCAATCAATATTATGTGCTTTTTCCTTTGGGCTTCAAAGAGGAATTCTGGTGAGAAGGGCGAGTATATAATTTTCTGAGAATTTTGTTCATCCTATTCTAAAAGTTGTATGCCGTTTGTGTTTCTTACCTCAATATAGTTGAGAATGAAAACCATATTGGCAGTTTTCAACAATTGACCTTGGATAAGACTTCAGATGTTCTCGAAACTAAGTTTGTGGGTTGTCCGGTTCCAGTCGCATCTTAGATTAAATCCAAACTGATCGTTTACACCAAAGCCAACTCATACAGATGAGTTGAAACTGATAGTCAGGTTTTGGTCATAAAACATGCTCATGAGTGTAAATCATGGTTTATATTTCCAATTATGGCTTATGCCTCAAATAATATTGTTGAATGAACAGTAAGTTACTTCTTTTCTAATATTAGCCTTTTGTTCTGAGGAACTGAGTCCAAAGTCAAGGGGGTCTTGTTCTTAATCAAAAGTTCAACCCTGTGGCAAGTAATAAAAACAGAAAGTTACAATAAACCTTACATGAAGAAGAAAAAAAGAAATCTACAAATGGAAGGTATCTCAATTCTGCAGCCAGTATTTACTGAATAAAAGCTTAGTGATTTCTCATCAATCAATAGAAAGAACTCTAGAAGAGCATTAGCATTCGTTTTAGGTCAAGGATTTCCAGAATTGCAATTAATGATAAGTAAATAATTATAATAATCCTGTCTATTTGAAGTTTTGTTATGTAGAACTTATCAAAATTAAATGTGTTATCTTTTCCCAGCCAAAAAAAATGTAATGAAATCTTAATATTGCTATGCAGAGTTCGGGTTTCTTCCTGTTTTCCATAGCCTAGGGAATCAAGGAATCTAAATATCCAGACTTCATTTAAGGATGTCAAAAAAATGGATGAATAATTTATTTTAAAGCAAACTTGTAAGATATGCCAAAATAAGATTCATTTCAGTAATAAATAATGAAATCTGCTGATTAATCTTGAAACATTTCTTAATTCAGAAATTGTGGAAGGAAGGAAAGAAGGAAAGCAGGAAGGAATGAAAGAAAGAAGAGTGGGGAAAGAGAGGGGAGGGAAGGAAAGGAAGGACAATTTAAGAAAAGCTATCAATATCTATGTATTTTAGAGTCACATTGGAAAAAAAATAGAATAGTTGTGTGGAAAAATATATATAATTAAATAAAGTCTATGTTTTAAAGATGCATTAAAATTAGATTATATGAAAAATACATATACTATACAATATTTTCAAAAAATAAAAGTGCGTATATTTATTTATTTAATTCTATAAATATACTGGGCCCAAGGCAATTTCAACAACCTGGAATCACTTAGGTAAAGGTTCCCAAAAATTCTTGATCCAGTACCTGAGAAAAACCAGACCCTTAGAAGCTTTTGGAAGACAAGGCAGAGTTAGTATATACAGAAAGTATGCATACCCTTAGAAATATTAGGTTGTTTCATTCACTTACTTTCCTGTGTAGAGATATTCTGGAACTGAAAAGTCATATAAATTTAATAAATAAAAATAAATATTAATAAATGCAGTGAGGTGGTGTTGCCTCAAATTGAGCTTTTAGGATTTAAGCCAAAACATCAACAGATGTAATTCCAATATCAAAAGTTACATTTATAACAAAGCCTTTCTTGCATTGATTTAAATTCACCTGTCTTCCAGAGACATTTAAATCTGTCTATTTTGGCAAAAACCAATAGTGCAGAGACATCATTCTCCCACATCCTCCTTCCACTATTAGGTATCATATGTTGCCAATCAAATACAGAAATAATGGTGCTCCTTGTGTGAACATGTAATATCTCTAGCTACTTAGAAGGTAGTAATGAAAAGGCATGTAATCATTGGCAGTTACCTTTCTGATTTTCTGACCTCTGTTGCTTCCCAGAAGCAATTTTTTCCCCAATCAGCCACATAGTGAATATCTTATTCACCAATTTCTAGAAATACTTATGAATAATTGTATTGGACGCCAGCCATGTTATATGCTTCATTGATCAAATTTCATCTGTGATTCCACTGCATCTAGACTGATCTGGAACAATTTGCTAAGTAACCACTTCATTCTGTTTGTTTTGTACATGAGGGAACTATATGCACCATTGCATATAAATTTTGCTTTCTTTCTTTCTTTCTTTCTTTCTTTCTTTCTTTCTTTCTTTCTTTCTTTCTTTCTTTCTTTCTTTCTTTCTTTCCTTCCTTCCTTCCTTCCTTCCTTCCTTCCTTCCTTCCTTCCTTCTTTTTTTACAAGAGGTCTACATGTTTAAAATGCAAAACGCTATAGATTTAATGATAACATACGCCTACAGCTTGGTAAAGTTTATTGTGACCAGAGACCGTGACTTGTCTAGATTAACCTAACACATTTGAGGAATATCTGAACTTGTATCTGAATTAGTGTAGAAACTAAGCTGTCTGAATATTACATCACTCTGCAGAGATAAATGTGTGTACTTGGATAAGTAATCCTCTATTTACAATAATTCATTTAATGACAGTTCAAAGTTACCGCAGCACTGAAAAAAATGACTTATGACCATTTTTCACACTTATGACTGTTGCATAACAATCATGGTCGTGTGATTAAAATTCGGGTGCTTGGAAAGTGGCTTATATTTATGTTCTTTGCGGTTCCCAGGATTATATGATCTTCTGATCACATAAGCAAAGTCAATGGGGAAGCCAGATTTACTTTACAACCACATTACTAACTTAACAGCTGCAGTGATTCACTTAATAACTATGGCAAAACTCATTTAACTATCTCACTTAGCAACAGAAATGTTGGGCTCAATTTTGGTTGTAAATCGAGGACTATCTGTTACGGCAAACTTAAAGTTTGATTAGTTTGACCTTTGATTCCAAAGACTTTTATTACAGTTTAACATAAACTTGTGATTAAACATTTTACATGGGTTTAACAGGAAGTCTCATAGGTATAAAGTTTCTTCAGGCAGTGGCTCTTCAGAGTTTCATTTTAGTGTCTGTACTGGAAAAGTGAGGTGAAGAACCTCAGTAGGTAGCTCCAGCCCAACTTTTCTTCAACAAATGTCAGTCAAATTCTTCGTGGACACTTACATGAAAGCTTAACTCTTTTTTAGTCTCTATAACTTAATGTTCAAAGGAAAACCTGCTTTGGGACATGGATATACATTTCACTAGTAGGTTTAATACATGCCTATTATTAAATCCTAAATATATAATTTTAAAAGCAGCGTAGGCATGAATTTAATCTTCTGCACATCCCTTCCAATAGTGTCATGGAGAGAACAGGGTGTCTTTGGAGGTCCTTTGATGATCCCTCTTTGCTCTTGAAATGTATATTAAAATACAGGTGATTGTAGCAAAAACAAAGGGCTGAATTCTATCCATCCATTTGGTAATGCTGTGAAGAGTTTGGAGATGGCCCAGCTTTTAGCTATGATGACTCGGTTGTTCAGATATTGCTGACTTAAAGTTTATTAAATTCATTTGGCTATTTGGCTTCTGGCTGAGCTTTTCTAACTGTCAGTTCAAAATATCCACATTCTGATTTCTGTGATTAATGGTCAATACAACAGCAGTAATTCTAACCATACTGTATATTTTCTGCCTCAAATCTGACTTTTACCTAACTTTTAGAGGTCTGACTCATTCTAGACTGCTGATCCTTTCTTCCTGCCTGCCTGCCTTCCTTCCTTCATCTTTCCTTCACTTCTGTTTGGGGAGATTTTGAAATTTTTTAACACTACTAAAATTTCCCAAATAGTTTTAATCAGCATATTGCATAGAAAATGAGGTGGCTGGCATGATACTAATGTAATATGATAAGAACTGATAAAATGTACCAACACAAAGGAATAATTGTAAAATAAATTGCATCTTAAAGTTAAAATCATAGGCTGACTGTGATTATTTTCAATATTTCAGATATTCGCAGCCAATCATAAATATAATTCCCATGAGAACATAATCCACTTTCAAGTTTTCTAAAGCTCACAATGAATTTGGCTACACTCCAATGGAAGTTGTTATTATAATTAATATAAATTATCATAACATAATTATGATAAATTATATTTGGTTTTTCTAAAAGGCCAAAACAATAACCATCTAATAAGCTCATCAAAGCTGCAACCAAAAATATGTTGCAGGGACAGAAAGCTAGTCTTCTGTCTGAAAATCATTTCTATATGAAAGACAAAATATTGTGCATCAGGGCTTGGAGAACTTTAAATGTATATAAAAGCAACAGCCATAGCCAATGCAGTAACAAAACCCTACAAACATAGAAATGAAATATATAATTAGGGTAAAATTTATAATTCATATTATAAATCTGGCACAGGCACTCTACAGCCAAGTCTCAAATACTTTCCATATCTAAGTTTCTACAAGCTTCTGGGAGATAAAGAAAGTAGGAGATACCCTTGACTGGAGGCAAATTGTTATAGAAGAACCCCCAACCATGAATATTTATTTTTGGACAGCCCCTATCACACTTCTAAACAGAGGGAAATTTTTCAGCAAGCATTCTCTGCATTCTGAAATTGAGCAATGGAATTCATCAGCGCTCCGAAAGGGAGGAGGGAACTCCTGGGACTGTTCCCTTCATGCGGCAGTGGTGGAACTGGGCAGATTCGGTAGCTACTGGAAGCAAGGTGCCCCAGTGAGTTCTCGGTGGCTATCGGGAGCACCTCTGCCACCCCTCTCAGCCCCAGTGCAGCAGAGATAGCGAACAGTCCTGGCATGCTCTGGCTGCCACCTTCACCGCATCACCCTGGATCGGTGAGGGGAGGCGTGACAAGCCCCGGGTCAGTAAGGGGAGGCCCCGGGTCAGTGAGGGAAGGTGTGGCAAGCCCTGGGTCAGCAAGGGGAGGCCCCAGGTCAGTGAGGGGAGGTGCAGCAAAGATCGGGAAGGGCTGGGCTTTCCAAGTGGTGGAGGGAAGGGGCAAAATAAAAGGCAAGTGATGATGGGGTGGAAAGGCGACCAGGTCTTGCACTCAACCAGGGTGATAATCAGATCAGGCAGGACCGCAGGAAAGGCAGGCAGCAATGGCTGACTTGGCAAGCAGGCTGCAGGCTGCAGGCATGTTGTGCATGCGCACAATGTTGCACATGAGCGATAGGGACTGACTGGGCAGGTAGCAGAGAAGCGGGTGGAGAGGGGTGGGGCCAGACAGAGGCCTGATTTACCGGTTCTCCAAACTGTGGGGCCCATAACAACTGGTTCTATAGAACTGATCTGAACCGGTAGAATCCCACCCCGGATGCAAGTATTATTTTTTTTTCCTTTTTATCCTAGATTTGTCGCCACTGCGGGAGATATAAGACAGGAGTTAGCATGTCTGCTTTTCAGTGAACCAAAGAGTTAATTTCTCAAAGCTGCAACAGCATCAGCAAAGACATTAGTTTGCATTGGCAACATGCTGAAGAAGTGAAATTGCAAAACCTAAAGAAACAGAACACCGATTTTTCTTTCTTTCTTTTTGCAGTACATGGCACTTAACATTTTTTTAAAAATGTGTTCATGTACATTCCAAAAGTTAATTGGAAATACAGATCTCTGTGAGCTTGCTTTATGCATGGCTCAGTTTTTCTAAGAGTAAACCGAGGTTATATCTTTAAGGCTGTGCAATTAAAAAGAGTAATGTCATCAGGAGGTAGAGCAGTAAGATTACATGTTAATTGTAAAATCATTAGACCTGACACTTGGCCTGCCATGTGATTGCACAGATACCAGGGTGGTAAAATGCTAGTAGCATTCTTCTCTCCTTCTCTTTCTCTCTTTTTAATATTGCACATTTATAATTAGAAAAAAAGCCAACAACCTTCTGTCAAGGCTTTCTCACCAAATCCAAAGCCAACTTGTTTTTTTTTCTGTTCTTTTTTATCAGGCAGAAAATATGGTAATACTAAATTGGACTATTTTCATGAAACAGTATTGATCAATAAATGAACAATGCACTCATATTGGATACTACCCATTATGGCATAGGTCCAGGATATCAGAGGGACTGTCTTGCCCCAAGTGGGGATAAGACCCATTCATTTTGGCATTGTGGTCTTCTGAGGACTGCATCAAGCAATGAATTTTGGCTGGAGGGTCCAGGAGAACAGCTTTTTCTATTGTGTCCCCCACCCTTTGGAATATCTTGCCACTCACTCACATGTTCTGCCTGCATTCTTTTAGTTTTCAAGAACAGCCTTTAACTCTGATTCTGCCAGTTGGCTTGAGACTCTTGACACTGTAGACTGGAAGTGGTTGGTGCAATGACAGAAAGGTACCACTGCTAAATAAAATATTATTAAGACATTTGGTTGGGGGGGAAAGCAAGAATAGGTTGGAAAATGTTACAAGACTCCAAAAAAAGAGGGAGCTTTGGTTTGCCAGATTGGGAATTGCATTATCAGGTCTCAGTATTTACATGGGTGAAAGAATGGATTAATTGAGGCACAAAAGACTATTAACTTTAGAAGGATACGATCTTCAGTTAGGTTGGCATGATTTTCTATGGTATGGGAAGAATAAGATACACAGCTACTTTCAAAGGCATTATGTTAAAAATGCGTTGTTTTCAGTATGGGTTAAAATTAAAGAACAACATTATTTGAAAATACCAGTATAGTTTTCCACAATGGAAGCATTGATACATCCTAATGTTATCAATATGGAAAAAAATGTGAGATATAAAGTTATTATGAATGAAAAAGGGGAATTAAAAACCAAACAGGAATTTAAAAAGGGGAATTAAAAACCAAACAGGAATTTGGTCAAGGGATGGACATTGCATGGTGGCCACAAATGCAGATACAATCCCACTATGAAAAAGATGCTAAAATGTATGGTTTTAATAAAGAATTAACAGAATTGGATCAGATATTAACTGGAACAGATGAAGAACTGATAAAGAAAATATATTGTTACTTATTAAGTATTAAACCTGGCAGTGAGCAGGTAAAGGAGACAATTATAGTTTGGGCTAAAAAATTTGGATATACAATAGAACTGGATAATGGCAGAAATTGTGGGATAGAAATGTTAAATTGACTATATCAACTGCATATAAAGAAAATTTGTATAAAATGTTCTATAGATGGCATTTTGTAGCAACAAGACTGGCAAAAATATATAAAGATAGATCCGCTAAATGTTGGAAGTGCAATCAAACACCTGGTTCATATTACCATATGTGGTGGACATGCCCAAAAACTAAAAAATATTGGATGAAAATACATACTTGGTTAGAAAAAATGATAAAGCAGCATATAGTCTTGAAACCAGAAATATTTTTATTGGGCATCCTGCAGGAAAAATATGATAAAAGAATTATATATTTGATTTTACATGCACTAACTGCAGCCAGAATTGTATTTGCACAACAATGGAATGAGATCCCATCAAATGAGAATATACTTAAGAAAATATTAGAATGTGCAGAAATGGATCGGGTAACATTTACTATTAAGGACAAAGAAGAAACTGAATATTTTTTTTATATGGGAACTTGTTTACCAATGTTTAGACAATAGAAACAGAAGTTAGAAATATGCAGACATAAAAGGGATAAATGTTAAAATGGAGATTTGTTTAAAGTAGATAAGTTAAATATTATTATAATAATATTAATTCTATTGTGATGATTACTATTGTAAATTATGATTTCCTAAAAACAACACTGTTCGAAATTGTATTTTTATATGTTATATAAAATAAAACATGAAAAAAACCTGCACTCTAAGCTCATGTTTTACTCAGTGTTTTATTCTGCATTTAAGCTTTTGTATTTGTCATCAGTTTATGTATTTATGATTGTTTTTATATCTTGTTTTTTTTATTATATTATAAGCTGCAAAGAGTCATCCCAAACAGTGAAGTGGCAGTACATATATTTAATAAATAAACAAATATTATTCCATAAATTCTATTCTCCAGTGGTTCTCAACCCGTGGATGCCTGGGGGACACAATGTTGTCACGGGGGCATGTGTGAAGGCTTGGAGAAATGTTGTGATTGAAATATAAAGTCTTGTGGGTCTGTGACCACAAAAGGTATTTAAACAGGGTCTATACTGAAGAAAAGATAAGAACCACTACTTACTCCAAAGTTTAACACAATTAAGACAATGGACAGGGATTATTTGAGCCTCCTGCCTTAAGGTAAATATGCAAAGAGGAAATAAGATAGAAAATGTGCAAATATTTTCAGCTAAGCTTTATTTCACTCTAATGAATTGATATTGATCTTAGACTACAATGAAAATAAATGGCATGGTGACTTTGTGAATAATTGAGTCACATTTGCAACTGAATTATAAGAAAGAATTGGAGCACATGACTCATCACAAATGGAGATTTTGAAAGTTAAGTCTTCCTTGAGCTGAACACAACTCCTGGTGTCTTGAATGATTGATCTTTCTCCTCAATCCAAGCAGCCTTTGTTAACAACTTGGAGTAGGATATATGTATGTATATGTATGTGTGTGTATGTGTGTGTTGTATATAAAATATAAGATGAGCCAATTCTGCTTTATTGTAAGGCAACTTTAAGAGAATCCTCCAAGGCTGAAAGTACAAATTTTATGCTGTCTCTTTTTAACATCTGATTGGTTAGAACAGACCCTTTCTAAGTTTCTTAATCTAATCATTTCAAAGACAGCATCTTTTCCACCATCTTCCAAGGTCATTCTCACATTCCATTACAGTGCTTGTGCAAGAGAGTTATCCAAATACATTTAAAATATGACTGCTCACAATGGAACATTATGTCTTTAGAAGTATACTTTCAATAGTTAAGTACCACAATAAGTTTAAATCACATCTTTGTAGCCATCTTTCTGAATTCTTCCAGAGGGTTTAATACTAAAAATGTGTAGGGTTTTATAGATTTTTTAAAAAAATACTTCCTTATCTGATACTTTTAGTTTAAATGCAAGACATATGTGGTATGGACCTAGTATGTATTATGCTATTTATTTGCAGTGATCATAAATTATTTGCTTTGGGAACTTGTCTAAAAAGTTAGAAGTCAAAATAGCACAAAGGTGAATGAAAATAATTAATGTCTCAAATATTGTATTGGAATGTGTAGATGACCTTGGTCAAAGAAAAGAAGAGACGTTGCCAACAAACAATTAGATAAAGAGGCAGGAGCCCCCAGTGGTCAATGATCAGGGGAAGAAACTTCAGAAAGATATGCCCTAATGGATCAAGCAGTTAAAAATGGTGGCAGGAGGTCTGTACTTTCAGGCTTGTAAAATTCTATTAATGTAGTCTCACAATAAAGTAGAATTAGTTAATTTAGTCATATTTCCTATCTGATTTATCTGAGAGAGCTGACAAATATGGACCTTAGAAAAGTAGAGTTGTAGGGTGCTTCTAGAATTGGACGATTCCAGAGCTAGTAATAAAAAAAAAATCAAGTGATCTAAAATTGAACAAATAAATAATGGAATGATCCTGTCTGTTCTTATTCTCTTCTTATTAGTAGGAATAAAGATGACAGAAAACAGATGGACTTAAACAGTAAATGGAAGGTGATGTTTTCTAGATCACATTTCTACGGATAATTCAATCAAAGACACAGAGTGATTACAAATTTACCTGAAAGTTTAGGCAGATAATGGAATATAAAGTAATAGAGAATATGGTAGTGTGGAGACTTGAAAACTGTAAAGGAGTATATATTGAGTTGATTCTAGTTAGAATCCTTCTCCTTATTCACTGGAGTTCATATTTAGGAACACATACATGAGTGGGTAGAATCAAGGCATTGAAATATATAAAGGCCAATATGTAAGTTCTACATATTGTAATGTATTGCCCAGACTATGACTGAAAACCTATGATCGTCAGTTCTTTGTCCCCATGGAGTAATAAAGGAGAAAAAAATATTATTCTTTCAAATTGGTAGCGGTCAATAGGAAAATTGATGCCTAGTATCAATATTAGTAGAACTGAACTTTAAAAATCTGAAATATATCCAGAGAGTACTGTGGAGGCTTCTGTTTACTTTCCTAAAGGAAATGGAAACATTTAATATAGTTGAAATCAAGAATTTGGGGCTTTTCCTAATAATTTGTAGGCATATGAGATATTGAAATCTGAAATCCTACTAAATTTAGTACCGTTTATACTGAGACATTTGTGAGTCTTTTCAGCCCTAAAGTTGATTTGTATCTTTAAGAAGCAGCAAGCTGGTATTCACACTTCAAAAAGCAGACCCCCCAAAAATGTAATTTTATTGCCTTTCCACTGTGTGTAAAATCTGTTTTTAATAGCAATAAATACATCTTGGAGAAACCTTGTTGACTATGATGCTACACAAAGAGCATAGTATTCAAGGTACTAAGCCAGTCCTCCTTTCTCTATGGAAAGTATTGGAGTGTCCTTAGGCCAATCACTTTCTCTCAGTCTCAATCAATGTTACGCTTTGTGACAAGCCACTTGAAACACAAAAATCCCTAGTTACATTTTGAAATGATAACTTTGCTATATAAACCATGGGCAGAACAAAACAAGCTAATTCTGCATTTAAGAAGGACATACACCAAGAAGAATATTTACGTTTAAATATAATTAAAATTAAATGCAATGCAATGCAATTAGTGTCTTGTGACAGATATTTAAACAATTCCACTTTTGCCACATTAAAGATTGCAATCTGGTGACAAATTTTGGAGGATCAGAGTTACTTTTGATCTATACTGTCTATACTAGACTTAGTTCCTTCCTTCCTTCCTTCCTTCCTTCCTTCCTTCCTTCCTTCCTTCCTTCCTATCAAAGCAACATAAGTTCTCATAGAAAGGTTCATGTGGTCAAACTTTTAAAAAATCAATTATATTTAACAAACAGCAATAGCAAAAGTATAAGTACCTTTTTAAAATGCTAGTTAGCAAACATTGTAGTGGAACATTAGCTAACAGGCTTATAGAAAAACAACTGTAGTAGTGTAGAATTACAAATCAAGAGTGTTCTTCTTAGCCTTTATTTCCTCACCACATTGCATGAATTTCTGGAGCAGAACAATTACATCCACATAGGTCATAATTTCAGTGGCATCACAAATACTTCTATATATGGCCAATCTGGTAGGTTAAATAATAATATTTTAATGCATCTTGCTGTTAAGAAAAAACTCTTGAAGCTTTTATACAGTTGATGATAAAAAAGGGAATACCATTTTAAATCTTCTATAATTAGAAGAGCTTGGTTAATAGAGAAACTATCGAACAACATTTGGGATCGAACTGGTGGGTAAAAGGGGAGTGTGGTTTACATTTAATTTCTACAGTTACAAGGCTGGTTTAAGATTTTATTAAAATATGTCATAGGAAAAAAGTTCTTTTGGATCCTATATGTAAACTTTCTTGCTTTATATCCTAACGATTTATATTGACTGTTTCCTAGTATGATTTGATTGCTTATTGTACTCTATGACTATTATTAAGTGTTGTACCTTATGATTCTTGACTCTTGAAGAATATATCTTGTCCTTTATGTACACTGAGAGCATTTGCACCAAGACAATATCCTTGTATGTTCAATCACACTTGGCCAATAAAGAATTCTATTCTATTCTAAATGGCATTCCTCAAGTGACTCTAACTGATTGGAGAAAAGGAGTAGTGGCAGAAGTAATTTTAGACACCATAATAGTTGGCGGAATTCCTCTTAACTTCAGTTCCACAATGAAAAAGAGATTATTGGATTGTTCCTCATGATAAATGTCTTTAAAAAAAGAACTGTCTGTTTTCATATCTCATATAGCACTTATATACTTATATACTGCTTGACAATGCTTTACAGCCCGCTCTAAGTGGTTTACAGAGTCAGCATATTTCCCCCAACAATCTAGGTCCTCATTTTACCGACCTCGAAATGATGGAAAGTTCAGTCAACCTTGAGCCGATTAGGATTGAAGCAATCAAACTCCTGGCAGTGAACAGAAGTAGCCTGCAGTGCTGCATTCTAACCACCATGGCTCCATATCTCAAATAAAGTTTGGTAGATGCCATGAAATGCTTGTATTTGAGAAATCCAAAGGCTTCTGGATTTCTTCTATATACATTATATAGAGATATGCCTCTGCCTAATAATAATAATTAATAGTAGCAGCAGTAGTAATAGTTCAGAGCAGCTTTCTTCCTGAAATGAAGCATAGATATACTGGTAAAATTATGTTTTTAGTTATTGATTATTTAAACAATTGTTTAACACAAATACTGAAATGTGTTCAATAAAACTGGTAATATGCAAAATAGAATATTATGGTGGCAAAAGCTCAAAATTAAAACCAAAACAACATTTTTAGATCATTTAAAGCTTGAGCAAATGCATTCTACAGTTGAAATGACAATATAGAAAACTGAGCTGTCTCAGCAGAGCTTTGAAGTCAAATATTAGATCCATGCAGAAATAGTCTTTTAGAATCTTGGCAATAAAAGTGTTTAAAGTCCAACACTAGCTCTTTGAACAGTACTTTAAAACAACTCTCTTTAAACCCTCCTCCCCTCAAAAAAAAATTCCTCAAAGGATATTTTTAAACTGTCCAGTTAGATGTTTATTTTAGTTATGGTAGACACACTAAACGATTTAAATATTCTGCAAATATACTGAAACCAACTCTTTATAACAGGATAACCCTAAAATTTAGTATGGTCAGGGCATAAAAATGGCCTATTGAGCTTTTAAATGGACATCTTAGGTATTGGATTGCCTCAAACATCATCATTAAGCCCAACATTAAGCCAATTGATTTTATCTACAAAGAACCTTGCAAGCTTTCAGAGTGGAGCACAGATGGTCCTGTCTAAACCAATGATTGGGGCCACATCATCCACTAATCAATTCTTGGTAGGCTTAATAATTTGGAAGAAACATGGGGTTTTGGTTGCTACTTATGTCATGTCTGATCATACTTACCTCTAGACTTCCATTGCTCAAGCTACCTGCCCTGATGCTTTTAGAAAATTATGCCAGTCTGAGTCAGCAATGACCAAGAAGAACTCTCCTGACATCATGGGTCATTCCCTTTGGACTCATACTGGATGGGCAGATTCTACTTGGAACAGATAGATTCAAATATAAGATTCTGGGGGGAAAAGTGGGTGCCCTAACATTTTTTTTCCTGAATATTCATGTAGGTTTTTCTGTGCTAATATTATGGTATCCATGATCTGAATTTTATATATATACACACACATCTCACAGAGAGAACTGGACTAGGATGACAGGTGCCATATGGATTGCCCATCTCCAGTTTACCTTGATGGCAGTTTAAAAAGGCTCAGCACAGATGAGTCTTTCATAAAATATGTCAAAAGGCCATTATCCCTTGAGTGACAGAAGGAGATAGATATGCTTGCAAGTCACTGTTATTAGAGTGTATGGGATAGCAATCATTCTGAGGACTAGCAGGGTAACATACAATAAGTTGGCAGTTGAAATTGCGACTATGCTACTAGCATTTATTTGCAAGAAATGTATTGTCCTTCCAAACAGTTCAGTTGCTAACTTTGTACAAGTGTCTATGGTGACGATAAACTTGATTGTTTTTCAACTTAGATAACCTGTGCAGATGATGCAATTAATCTAATTTTTCCAGTGGTGGACTGAAATGGGTACTGGGATTTCTCCTGTTTAGGTCATAATGGGCTAATTCTTCTGAGACTGAGCCAATGTTTTTTTGCAGTTGATGCAAAATACTTTTCATTTTGGAGAAATTGCTTTTAATAGTGAACAAATGGAAGCAGGAAAAAGCTAAATACAATTTCTCTAAATCTGTTTTTTTTTTCCATACCATAAATTGCTTGAACCTTTCTAAATAAATTGATTTTTCTGAAAGTAAAAATTTTGGGGATCATTTCAGAATTAGGAATCAATGATACACTGAAAATCTGCCTCTCATTATCATCTAATGTTGACTAGTGCTTGTTCTACTCACTCATTCTTTTGCAGTATTAAGTTAGTTAAACTAGTCCAGTTGTACCCTGTTTAGAATTATTATTAAATAAATGTTATCATCATCATGATGCCATGTGGCCAAATGATCAAAATTCATATCCTATTTATAGAAGTTAACACTGCAAGTGTAAAAACATCTCTTTAATTAACTTCAGAGGAAGAGATATATATTCTGCAGCCATTTTAAAAGGTCTCTCTTCCACAAAAATATATTCAATTACTCTTTGAAAAATTCTGTTTTCTCTCTCAAAAGCATTTCTCCCATAACTGTATGAAATCATTGGAATATCAATTCAAACAATCTTAATGGATTCATATATTTCACAAACAGGTTATCAGACACTGAAAATTTGCTGGTTACTTTTAAGATTTAGCAAATATAAATTAGCAAGAAAGTTAGATTTCTCTCGTAAGCACCTGATCCAAAGAACTCATTTTATGAATATACTTATAGGATCCTTAATGGTTCAAGCATCTGATTAATGCATTTTACACATATAAACTAGCCATATCTGAAAAAGAAATAAAGCACAAAATAGAACATATGTCACATGTTTCCTAGTCTTTAATTATATTTTCCTAATAAGGATGCATAGATTATTCTAGGGCCAGGCATGTGTAGAAGTCATACAAAATAGAAGTCATACAAAATGGCCTTATTTATCTCTCATCTTAAAAGATGGATGTTTTCTGTTTTTTGTTCATCTAAGAAAAAAAATGTGATCCTTAAAAAAATCAAACTCTGTATTGTTTTTTTTTTTAAATGCCATTTTTTAAAATTTAAGAATGTTTAGGTTCGTGCCAGGTTAGTTAGGATTCTTGATATAAGCCCATCTAGAAATTCAGCACTTATTAGCAAGTTAATTTCATCTTTGTAGAAGGAAGCAGTTTGAATTAACTGTAATTAAATGGGAATAAAATCAATGCAAAAATAGAAACAAGTACTACCATAGAATTGTATTTCTAGAATTTGAAACAGGTTTATTTGGCTCATTGTGTTTCTTAGCTCATTATCCTTAATTCTTATTTGTTGTCTTCATCAAGTGCTGTGTGGGATGCCCACATTTATTTTATAATTAGAATTTCTTTTAGTTGCAGTACTCAGCTATATTACCATCTGTAGGGCAACGTGAAAATTATCTAGTAAGTTTGAAAAATGATGTGTAAAAAAACCCTTGGGTTTAAAACCCTTGGGTTTAAAATAATTAGTAAGGGAATCTCCAGTGTAATTGGAATATTAGAGATGTATATTAGTCAATCTGCCTTAGAACCTGGTTGTTGATGGCTTTTTATTGTGATGGCTGCATTACATAGATTCAAAGGAGTTAAAGCAAGAAAACAGATAATGAGTAGACAAGGCTTTAGTCATTTTCTTTATACCTGCCTTCCTTGCTGATAGATTTTTTTCTATCAGCAAGGGGAGAAGGATCTCTTCTCTTTATTATCATCTTGACATAACTAAATAACTGAAGCTAAATTTGTGTCACAGATTTGTACTGAATCCATGTTATTAAAGGAACATGCTGATATGTTCTAGCATAACATTTATCTAATCATCCAATGAGATGAAGGAGATAGCATAAGTTGATTTTCACAAATATTTTGCTTCCAATGAAAAATATTATTATTATGGTTGTTTGCACCATCACTCAGGTGTTTAGACTGGATTTGGCATTTGTGAATTGAGTAATTCTCAAGGACCTTGGATAGGCAGATGTTGTTGTTCAAAGGTGTCAACATTATCATTGTAGGATGTAAGCTGTTCTGAGTAAAGCTGCCTTTTGAAATTGACTAATGAATTTATCAATGCCAATGGTGTTTAAGTGGTGCTCCAGTTGTTATGGGATTGCACCCAAGGCACCTATTACTCTTTTACTATCTTTTTTTTTTTACACAGTTGTTCTATTTGCAGGTACATTCTGTGATTTTTTTTCCATTTTTGATTCTTCTATTCTTCTGCTTCCACATACTGCTGTTTCCTCTATCCAGACTTTTTTGTCCTTCTTATCAACAGTTGTTAAGTCTGAGGTTTTACATGGCATGTGTTTGTCAGTTTGAATCCTAAAATCCCAAAGCACATTAGCTTCTTCATTTTCTATTATTTTGCTTATTTTGTGGTCCCAACACTTCTTGCTTGCAGGGAAACTCTATTTTTTCCAAATATCCCAATGCACTATTATTCTAATTAGTCATGTGATTCTTTGTTATTAGGTTGTGCAATATTCTTGCAGGAGCTAACTAGATAGTCTACTTTACGTTCAGCTTCTTTGCAGAGGTGGCATTTTCTGTCTTCTCAATTCTGGCTTTGTATGCATTTGTTCGTCAGGCTTGGTCTTGTGCAGCCTGAATTAGCCTCTCATTTTTTTTTCTTCAACTTTCCTGCTCTTAGTCATTGCCAAGTATGTTTTGTCTGGTTTCTTACATACTGACCATGTGATATTTTGCCTTGCTATATCTCTTTTCTGGTCTTCATTTGGTCCTTCTTATAGAGTAGACCTCTTTGGTATCTTTGGTTTTTAGTAAGCCTTCATGGCATGCTACAGTGGTGGGATTCAATTTTCTTTTACTACCAGTTCTGTGGGCGTGATTTGGTTGGCGTGGCAGGGGAAGAATACTGTAAAATCTCCAGTCAGAAATGGTATTTGCTGGTTCTCCAAACTACTCAAAATTTCTACTATCAGTTCTCCAGAACTGGTCAGAACCTGCTGAATACCACCTCTGGTATGCTAGCTTCAACACATTTTCTTCTCTGTCCTTTAGATATTCTTCCAATGTCTTTTTCTTCTTCTTCAAATATCTGGTGTACTTGCAATATTCCATGTCCACTTATGCTATTACGCAAATAGAATATGTCAACTGTATGCATGAAGGATATTTTCATTGTTTTTCTGGTCTTCCCAACCAGGGTTTCTAGTTCAGCTTGAGTTCAGTGCCTAATCAAACTTACATCTAATGACTGAAATTGCCAAAGTGTTGGAATTGTCCTTTATTGTATTTCTACCAATGATTTTGAACTTTAAGATCTTCTTCATTCTTCTGACGTATTCCCTACTAACTTTGTTCTTGACTTCAGTGCACTTAATGCTTGAAGGATGCCTGGGTATTAGTAATGATCTTCTTCAGCCAGTCTCTTAATGTTTTTTTTTCCATAGGCAATCTTGATTCCTGCAGTTTTCACCATTTTCCCCCTGTTGCTGATAAGTGTGGCATATTTGTCCAGTCCAAACTCCATTCCAATATCTTGGCTATATGTACAGACAGTATTGAGCAGAGATTCTCTTTCAAATGGGGTTTTTCCGTACATCTTCATATCATCCATATAGAGGAGGTGAGTACTTGTCAGATGTTTTTGATGTTTGATAGCCAGGGCCTGACTTGCACTATTGACAGTGGAATCAATGCAATAACACACAGTATAGGTGATAATGAGTATCCTTGAAAGATTCCTCTCTAGATATTAATCTGTCCCAATCCATTCCATAGTCCAGCATTGGTGTCTTCCATTGTGCCATTGATCTTTGCATAGATGTTTATGCTGACTCTTGTTATTTCTAGAAACTTGATTATCCTCAATCATGTGGCAAGGTGATGAATACTTTCTTGTGATTAATCAAAGCTACAGTGGATTGTTATATTTTTCCTCTGCTGTTTGGGCAGTTTCCTTTCTGCTCAGGTGGAAAGCTCTAAAGAGCTGCAAAAAACCCTTCAGAAAGAGTTATAAAATTGGATCTGTTGGGGATAAATCCATCTGTTAAAGACGCATTTATACATGAATAAAGAATGTTGAATAATACAATAATACATATTAAAGCATATGTGGATATTAGTATAGATCAGGGGAGTCAAACTCACATCATCACATGGCATCACATGACATATTGAGACTTTTTTCTCCTTCGCTAAACCAGGCGAGGGTGTGGCAAATGTGCGAAACATCCAGCCCATGAGCCGGGAGTTTGACAGCCCTGTTATAGATTAACTCAGCCCAAAGATGTCTTCGTCATACCAATAAACTACCCTAGCATGCTATTTTATTTTGCATTATTTATAGCAAAATAATACAGAGGAGAAAGGACCATATTTCAGGCTGAGTGGGAGATTGGGTTAGTACTGATGTTTAAAACCAGGTCTGAAAATCTATTGAAACTAACCTTCAGTGAATAAAATTAGTTATAGGATTGGATCTGTTATTTATTCATTATTTTTCATGGTTGAATTTTAATTTTTATTCCCATTCCTGTAAGTTGTATTGAAAAGCTTGCTGAGAAAATAATGACATATGTTTGCTATTTAAAAATGAACAGAGTAGTAAAGAGTCTGATTTACACAATTTGTTACATGTATTACACAACATCTGTCAATTACAGTTGGAGTGGAAAGTGTTGTTTTATAATTAATATTCTACAAGTTTAATAGTTTGGGTATTCTCTGTTTAAAAGTGGAGGGAGACAGTGAGAAAGAAGTTAGTTGAATTCTCTTAGTGCTGTATAAGGGTAGAATTATATATTGGATAGCAAGCTTTCTTCAGTCCTTCGCACTAGGAAAAAATCATATACACTGCAAAAAAGAATGTATGCACACACATCACAATCTCTCTGTACCGTACTAGACTAATTTTTATAATGTATCCCATCTATAAATGTAAATACAAGGATCAGCTTTCTAAAATACTGTCTTCATAATTTATTTTAGGAAATGCATTTACAATTGTCATCAAAAGCCAAATGAAGAAAACAGACATATCGCTTTTTTTCTCAAGATGGCACCAAGATGGGCACAGGAGTTGCGTAGTTACCTATTTGGGGATTTATACTCTATCATGGAGAGTATATGGAAGTGTATATGTGGTTCAGCAAACCATTCAAATACCCCAAACCAGTAACGGATCTTTGAATGGTTTGGTGAATTGGGGTAGGCCAGATCTGGGAGAGTTGGACCGTTGGCAGTAGCATAGAGGGGACAATGCCTGGAATGGTGGTGGATGGCATGGCTGCTGGTTAACGGCCTAGCCTTGTTGGGATTTCCTGGGATGGCAAAATTGCAGAGTGGCAGCTAGTGAGAGACTCTCTGCTGCATGGAATTGAAAGGAACACAGTGATCCTGAAGAAAGCATAGATGCTTTTTGTTCAACTGATGACTGGCATGTTTGGGGGAGGGGTGGGGCTTCATGTAGGAGTAGCAACAGGAGAGCCAGTTGCTCACTACCCAGGCTAGAAAGCAAAAAAAAAAACCTGTGAGTTTTAGTCCTGCTTTAACCATGAAACCCGGCTGGGTGATCTTGGGCCAGTCACTCTCTCAGCCCAACTCATTTCACAGGGTTATTGAGGGGCAAATAGGAGGAGGAAGATATGATGGATATACTGTATTTGAGTTATTTGTAAAAATAATAATGGTTTATTTAATAGCAGATATATACATAAATAAATAAAATTTAAAAAATAAACAGGGCTGGGAAATCTGCAGAATGGTTTTGCCCTCTCCTCTGAAATTATCTGGAGGGATGAGTTAGATGTAGGGTTATTAGACTGAAGGGCTGTAGGCCTGTGGCAAAAGCTCCTAGGCTGGGAGAGAGGAGATTCCTATTAGACAGGTGATTAGAGCAGTGGGAGCAGGACTGAGCTGATAGTGGTGGAAAACCAGATTGTGTCTTGTGTGGTACTTGATAGGTCACAAAAGAAAATGGCCATCTTGGAGCCTCCCTCTCTCTTTGTGTGAGATCTTAGACCAAGGATCTGTAAACTTGGCAAGTTTTAGACTTATGGACTTCAACTCCCAGAATTCCTGAGCTAATATGACTAGAGGAGGAATTTTGGGAGTTGAAGTCCACAACCCTATCATTATATAAGTGGGCTTTTTTTGGACAGTAAATAAATGAAATGTCCATTTTCTCTTTTGGATAAATGCAGTAAACGATTGTCTAAAAGGGTATTATGAACAGAATCTTGAAAACCTGTCAAAGTTCCTTTCTAATATAATCAAAGAGCTATTTTGAAATATTTTCTGTCATGTTTTCTATTTTCCTAGAACTCAGGAAAGTATATTTTCCATAACAGCTTTACATTCTTCTGACATTCCTCAAACCGTCTCCTGTGTCAGAATCTTACACACACACACACACACACACACACACACACACACACACACACACACAGACACACCCATACCAGTCCCACATGTTACAACAGGCCCTTCAACTCCTCAACATCAATGAACAAGTCTGAGCTGGAAGTTTTAGACGTCCAAAGTTGAAATGTGCTTTCTCTCTTTTTGTTGTCCAGCAGCTGCAATTGCAGAGACTGAGATGGCAATAAGCAAGAAATCGTTTTCCTTGTAATCATTGTCAGGAGAGTCTGGGGATGTTTCAGGTGGAACTGGCAGACAAGAGAATGTGGGAACCTAATACACCTTCATTGAGATGAGATGGGCAAGTCCAAATGGATGGCTGATTTGATCTGACAGGGAAGGGACAAAACTTTTCAAAGCTAGTTTCTTGGATCAACAGTAGAAAGGTAAAATCTTTAGTGTAAAGACTAAATGCCCCAGAGTAACTTTGACATCATTGACATAGTCCCATATAATTCTAGAATAATAATGCATTGATAAAGGGCTGGGTTTTTTGTTTATTTTATCACAATAAATTCATAAAAAGAATGCAGTTTTTGTTCTTCATCAAATGCTTATGGAATATTCGGACATGTTTACCTCACTTGTACAAGTTTACATACTGCTTTAAATGTTTTCAATTTATAGCTGTACACGAAAATTACAAGAAAACCAATAGCATTATTAAATAAGATTTAGATTATGCTCAGGACAAGTCCTATTTCTCCCTAATAATAATGACTCGGCATGCATTATTCTGAACATACAATTCTTCTTTATCACCCTGAATAGCATTCTCTTTGTAGCAACTCATGAAGTAATAAAAGCATCTGAATCCAAAGTACTAAAATAAAATGCTGAGGATAAGAGTGAAAACATGAGCCTTGATTATCTACATCCACAAGCATGACAAGGGATCTGAATGATGGATTTTTTTTAAAAAAAAAGTCATATCTTGTGCTCATTGCTGCCAGGATTTGTTTTTCCTTTCTGGCCAAATTCTATTTTTCTCTGGAGACTTGATTCCTATCCTTTTATAGTATTAGCTGATCTCAAAAAGCTAAGAAAAGTCAAACTTAGTTAGTATTCGGATTGGAAAATCACCAGCAAATACCAGCCAGTAGAGAAAAAAAAAATCATGAGAAAGTTATATGCCTATCACTTCTATATTCTTGCCAGGAAAACTTTATGAATTCATCAGGGAGAGAATTTGACCCCCAAAAGACTTTATTTTAAAAACTTATATTCCTGACCCAGAAAAAAAGCACAGCCTAGTTTTTGGGGATTATGATCACTGGATGTTCTTATATTTTTAGTCTGGCTGGGAAAGAAATATATCTCTAGATGAATCCTAATAAAGTAAGAGGGTGATTGTGTGTGTGTATGTTTGTGTGTGTGTGTGAGTGAAAGGGAGACGATTCCTCTGAATTTTTCCTTGCAGCTTTGTCACTTCCTTTAATGAAGTCCTCATGCTGTGTTAAGACAAAAATATTAGCAAACTTCCCACACAAGATATTGTTAGATGCTGACAGCAGTCACTGTTCTCGCAGCATAGTATCTTAATCCACAAGGAGGAAAAGCTCTTAAGAATCATTTCTTTGTGCTCAATTAATTCTGTTCTATTCAAACAGAACAGTAAAATCACTCTTTTTCTTCCAGTTTACTAGGCACTCGTCTTGGATAGTTTTTAATATTCTGGACAAAATTTGCTTAATTCTCCAATAGTTGGGCATAGCATAATCTGTTAGATAGCCTCGATGTCGATTCTACAGTCCCCTACTTTTATCGGACACTATTTAGCAGTTGGTGGCCATCTAGGAAAGCTGAGAAAAAGGCAAAATCCATCCTAGGGATCATTAGAAAAATTGTTAAAAATAAAAATGCTAATATTGTACAAATTTATGGCATTTTCCTAATTGGATTGTTGTCCTGATTGATCCAAACTCAAAAGGGAGAAAGCTCTACAAACATAGATGGTTGAGGTTTTGGATCTACCTTCAGTTGCTGGGAAAGAGACTTTTATTCTATGAAAGGAAAGCTTATTTAAAAAAGGCAAATGTAAATTATATATGTCTTCATTCTATCTACACTGTATTGCCCAATTTCACTAAATTTTCATATCTTTCTGTTCTCTATCTTTAATATATTTGCTTACTACTGACTTCCGTATTTCTGAAATCTTAATCCTTGTATATTTATTTTGCCATTCTCTTTTTGCCATATTTATTTTTCTAGACAGTTTGATTTGTCTTTTATCTTTTATCTTAGTTTTTGGTTCTTTTCCTGCCTTGCTTGCTCCCAGCTGGACTTCTTGACTCTTCTTCTTTTCCAAATTTTTGTTCCATCTGAGGAAATTGCTGGAAGAACTTTGATCACACACCGGTTCTGAGGGGAAGGGAGAGGGAGCAGCAAGGAAGACCTCTCTCACCCCAGTTTTCTCAGTTGCTGCTCCTTTGGTCTTGCTTTTATTCATCACAGCTGTCTATCTTTTTGTTTGCCTCTTTATTTTGACTTCTGGGCTTTTGGTGTCTGGTAGAAAAGCTCCCAAGGAGACATTTTGGTTTCCTTCTCCCTGTCTCCTGCCCAAAGCTCCTGTTTGATTGGCATTCCTGCTTTGATTAGCAGGTGGGACCTTCTGATGATGGGGAAGGTTTAAGAAGATGGGGACAAATTAGCACAGGGATTTTTAATCTACTCCAGTAGCCTGTCTTTCCACCTGCACTGTGTAGATTTTTAGTTGGTGCATTTACAAAAAGATGTGGCTTAGATGGACATGACTTGAGGTACATTAAATCACCCCTGGCACCAAGAGAGTGGACAGGAAACAAGGTTTTTTATTAGATCTTTCAAAATGCTAGGCCAAGAATAACGCATGAAATCTGACTGAAAGGAGAATACATAAAAGCACCACTTCACAGTTTATAATAAACCACCTGTGGAATTCATTAACTTGAGACATTTGATGGCTACTGTACTCTACAGCCATGTCCATTGTTTCTATGGTGATGTTGTGGATGCTTTTGTGTTCATATATTGTAAATGAGTAGGGTTGCTAGATGATGTAGCATACAAATGCATGGAAATAAATAAATGTCAATAGAGGAGAGGAAGCAAACTGATCTGATTGAGTTCCTGCTGCTTTAAAACTTTCCAAAAGTAAGCGTTAGAGCTAGAGAAAGTTTTCCAAGTGGTACACAGGATTGCTACCAAAAAGTGGCCAAGTTCTGAAGTTTTCAACACTATAAAGGCAAAGAATGAAACAGGGAAAGAAAAATACCTTCTTTTTGAACTACAAATACAGAGCGTCTGTTCCAAGCTGGCTGAATCCACAAACAGCAGTTAGGAAGTAGTTGTGAAAATGCTGATTAGACACATTAGACAATAGGTTTTGATGAAATAAAATGACCAATGAAGAAAAAACAAAAGAAGTGAACCTAATTCTTTGTATGTAGACACCAAAACTTTCCGTTCATAAGTTGTTTTCAAATTATTATTCATTACAATATCAAATGAGTATTAATAAACATCTTGGGAGTAATGTTATTTAACCAAGGTTAAAAAAAAATAAGGCACCAGCTAGAAACCAGGAGAATGCGAATTCTAGTCCTGCCTTAGGCATGAGAGCTCCCTGGGTGATATGAGCCAGTCATTCACTCTCCACCAAAATCCATCTCAAAAGGTTATTGTTGTGGAGAAAATAGAAGGATGAAGGACATCAGGCTTGGGTGACAAGCTGGTTAGTCAATTCCTATCATAACCAATGGATCTACACTCAAGAGACCCTCACTTGTAGGAAAATGCTAGGAAGAAAAAAGATGTATTTAATTAAGTATGTTTTGTCCTAGTTCCATCTGTTAATTGGGTCAAAGTGTTCTCAAATTCATAGTATTTTTGTTTCTTCACACTGATAGCAGAAAGTGATAATAAAACAATTTGTATAGATGAATTATATAATTTTATAAAATATTTATTATTCTTATAAAGAAAAGGTAAGAAAATGAAAAAGCTTAAATATATAATCCTAACATTTATACTACAAAAAAGATATACAACTCATAAAATGACCTGTTGCAGATAAGATACACAACTTGTGCTCTAGGGCTGATCCAACCAGAACTGAACTGTTTGTCTATTGTTGTTTCTAAGTACTGTATGCAATTTTAAGAAATATTCATGAATCTTCATGTGTAAATATAATTTTTGAACATTTGTTCTCCAGAATGCTAAACATATTTCATCTTAAATAGGCATTTGTAAACATATTTAAATATATGATCGCGGTCTCCAGTCTGTCAGCGAGGAGGATGCTACCAGAAAAGCCCTAAGTATTTTTATTTTCCAAAGATCATATGGCAATTACATAGGTGCAGTTGTATATTCAGAAGCGCATATTGGATTGTACTAACATGAAGTGTGTAATTCTGTTTACTAAAAAGCAAGTTCCATTCAACACACAGGAATTTTATTCTGGATAAATCTTAAGAGAATGGATTTTTTGCAAAAAATAAGAACAAAATAAGCTATATATTTAATTTTTCTACCCTATAATCTCTTTTGAAATGTCTTAGACAACCGGTGTCAAACTTGCCATGTCATGTTGCCATCATGTGACATTTTGTGATGGTTTTTCCATTTGCGGAGCTGGAGTGGGTATGGCCTGTGCATGATGCATCTGGCCCACAGGCCACCAGTTTGACACCCCGGTTTTAGACAGTGCGCCTGTAAGTAGACTTCCTATTTTTGCTGATTATGTAAGCTGATCTTTTTAGCTAAAGTGCAGAATAAAAGTTAGAGTTATTCCTCTAAGATTACAGTACTTCCATAAGCACCTTTTACTGTATATAAATTGGAAATCTAAAAATTAAAGCATTTTCTTCCTTTATATTTTCATGTGTTTAAAAAGGGTAAGGTTGTAATTACTCAGACTAGTACCTAATGTGGGCCAAACAGGAGGCATGAAAGTGAGAGCAGTGTTGCTTATTTCTTGTCCTCTTTATTTTTGTTTGTCAGCTTTAAGTTAATTTCCATTATTTATTAAATGTAATATCTGACTTCAAAGGTGCACAGGCTAAAAAGAAAACAGGACAAAGTAAGCCCCCAAAGAAATGCTAATGGTAACAAAGTCAGCAAATTCAGGACTGTGAGTCATGTGAAAATGCAGGTGCACAAATCACACTTGCTTTAGAAGAAGCGTTAAGAAGAAGTAAGGATATAATGCTTCTCTTCTGTTTCTGAATAAATATATTGTCTAGTTGATTTGAGCAACTTCTCAGTTAATACCAAAGTGTAATGTTGGTTAATTTTTCAAGGCCCCGTAGGCATAAAAGTACCTTATAATATGTTTAATATTTCAGAAAGGTGTGGTATATATCTATGATAGAATATGCTTGCTGTTTAGATCTTATGGAATACATGCAATATAAATCACTCATATCCTTATCAATTCCTGGATGGACTACTGAAAGGTGTTTTTTCTGATGTATCACTTTTATTGAGTTACAAAATATTATAAAATACAAAGTAAAAAACAGTGGGGGGAGAGAAGTGAGGAAAGATAAGGAAAAAAGCAAAGAAAAAAAGCATTGACTACTGATTTTCTCTGTTACAGTATATTTTACTGTATTAACATCAAATCATAACTTTTTGCTTTTTCATAGTAATACGAACAAGTCATTTCTATAGAGATCTATCAGTCTAATCGATAAAACTCAAAGTCAGGGTTTCATTCTTTTCTACATCAAGCATGAAATACAAAAGCGGTCTCCATGTGGAAACTAAAGTACTTAAGTTCTTTTCTTTAATCAAAGTAGTCAGTTTTGCCATATCAGCCAACTCCATCAGCTTCTGCAACCATTAGTCCATAACAGGAATTGAAGTGTCCTTCTATTTTTGTGCATACAATAGTCTTGCTGCTGTTAACATATATAATAACAAAATTCCAATCTTTTTCTCCATTTTTCTTCCATTAGGCCTAAAAGGAAAAGTTCTGGTTTCATTTTTATCTCCATTTTCAAAATTTTCTGTATTAAAATATGAATCATACTCCACAGTTTGTTTGTTTGTTTTTTTGCTTTATCACTTGTCCGCCATAGATGATAAAAAGTTCCCTCTTTACTTTTACACTTCCAACATTCATTTGGCATACCTTTATATATCTTAGATAACTTATCCAATGTTAAATACCAATGAAATATTATCTTACAGAAATTGTCTTTTAGATTACAATTTAATGTAAATTTTAAACCCTTTGACCACATATTTGCCCATTGTTCAAGAATCACATTATATCCAAAGTTCCTTGCCCACTGAATCATATGCTTTACTTGTTCATTTTCCAAATTCAATTTCAATAACATTTTATAGATCTTAGTAATAATATGTTCATCATTGCCACATAATGAAATTTCCAATTCATTTTTAACAAAGTCAAATCTATGACATTTTTATCCAGTTTAAACCAGTTTTTTCAGTTGTTGATAGGTAATACCTTAGACTGTCTACTGTTGACCTCTTCATCCCATTCCTAAGAGGTCTGCAAGGGGCGTGCATAAGCGCACCAATGTGCCTGTCTCTGTTCTAATGTTCCTTTTTATTCGTATCCATTTCATGTATTCATAATCATGTTTATACTTATACATGTTATCTAATACATGCTTCACTAAAATAAATAAATAAATAAAATAAAATAAAGTAAACCAATGGCAAACATGACCTTCTGATTCAAGTTCTTCCTTCGGCTTTAATATTGGGTCACCCAAGTTAAAAGATAAAAATTTACTGTATGTCAAGTAGTCTGGCTTTGTCACCATTTCTTTTCTAAAAAAGGCAAGAGAGCCTTGTTTTATATTTATTCCAAACTCTTATTATGGCATGTCTAACAAAATGGTTATTAAAATCAACATTAACTTTACTTTTATCATACCACAAGTAGCTTTGCCATCCAAATCTTAATTCATGGCCCTCTAGTTCAACTGGACTACTGAAATGTGTTTTACATGGGACAGCCCTTGAAGAGTATCTGAAGTTGCAACTGATGCAGAATGCAGTGGCATGAATATTTTGTTTTGGGCATCCCTACAGTAGTACAATCTTAGTTACTCAAGCTGCACTGGTGCTAGTTTGGTTCTGGGTCTAATTCAAGATATGTATGAATCAATAACTTTAAAGCCCATGCATGATATGGGACCAGGATACTTGTGGAATCATCTCATTGCAATTGATTGAACCATCTTACTTGGTCAAGCAGAGAGGATGCTTCATATCTTGTCCATGAAGGAGTTTTGACTGGCAAGATCTTGGAGGAGGACCTTCTTAGTGCTGCCCTGCCCTATGAAGCATCTTACCCTCAGAGGCTAGAAGAACGCCCACTCTTTTGGAAGAGTGTTAAGTCTGTGTTTCAGACTCCAGTGTTAACATGGAGATCTAAAAGTATGGTGCAGCCCTGGAGATGGCTGGGGGCCTGAGCACACCCAAAGCCCCCTCCCACTAGGGGTGGGCTTCAAAAATGTTAGCAAAGGATGCTCTGCCCAGATGCTGGGTGGGCGTGGCAATGGGGGGCATGGCCTAGTCAGCCTCCTGCAGCCTCATAGCAGGGGGAGTTTTTGTCCACCCCGGGTTCTGGAGGCTTTTCTCGACCTTTTGGAGGGTGAAACGGCCTTCCCGGACTCTGGAGGCTCTCTGAAAGCCGGAAACGAGCCCATTTCCAATCTTCCTGAACTTCTGGGAGACCCGTTTTTTGCCCTCTCTGACCCTCCATGCACGCCCTGCACTTACCTGCATCCAAAACAGGCCATGTGGGGACTCCTAGGAGGGACGAGTGAGTGGGTCCAGCCAGGAGTGGTGAAGAGAAGGACCAGGGAAGACATGATAGCAGTGTTCCAATATTTGAAGGGCTGCCACAGAGAGGAAGGGGTCAAGCTATTTTCTAAAGTGCCCGTAGGCCAGACAAGGAACAATGGATGGAAACTGAACAAGGAGAGATTTAACCTGGAAATCAGGAGAAACTTTCTGACAGTGAGAACAATCAACCAATGGAACAGCTTGTTGTGGGAGCACCATCACTTGAGACTTTCAAGAAGAGATTGGACTCCCATCTGTCAGAAATGATGTAGGGTCTCCCGCTTGGGCAGGGGGTTGGACTAGATGACCTACAAGGTCCCTTCCAACTCTGATTATCTGTTATCTGTGGAATTTGGGGGTTCTCCGAACTGCACAGAATCTAAGCTAGGGGCTCTCCCAAACCCTTGCGAATCCCCAGCAACTCCCCCTGGCCCCCACCTTCCTAACCTTGTTAAATTTTTGAACTTGATTTTTATCTTTACTTGTAAATTTTAAACTGTCTTTAATTTATGCTTTTCTTCATGTATTTATATGGTTTCATTACGTTGGAAACCACCCAGAGTCCTTTGGATGAGATGAGTGATGTAGAAATTTATTAAATATAAATAATGGAATCCCACTCAGCTGTAAATTGTGAAACATATTAGCATTTTGCAAACATAATTCTTATTTTGTATATTTATTAGTGTTTTCCATATAGAATTTGGATAACATTGTCTGCATTAATGATTCAACAAAGAAGTCTTTATAAATGAGAACTGAAAAAACCATGATCCCTATGTAATAAACCTAGCCTGAACAATGCAAACACACTTTAAAGAAGATCTTGGAAATTACATGCATAATCAAAAGTCTATATATACCTACAAACATTTACAAGCACATAAATAACTAATAGCTTTATGCCCCTAAGAACACTGTTATAGGTCTAATATATTAGTTTACAAGAAAACATGACTGGGGATATTGCCGCCTAAGAGTGAAAAAAGCAAGAAAATGTTACTTATTTCTTTATGAAGACAATATGTTTGAACTGCCATATTAACTTTTCTAGTTTAAAAAGAAAACAAGATAAATATCTCAATGTACATAAATATCAGACTTACCGTATTTTTCCGAGTATAAGATGATACTTTTTCTTTAAAATAGTTACCTAAAAATGGTGGGGTATTTTATACACCGGGGGGAGGGGGGGGGCGAGAAGAGAACTGCGGCTGCGAAACTGCCAATACCGTATCTCTGCAAACTAGCCTCATGAGCGAAACTTCAAATTGCAGAGACAAGCTAACAGGTTTCCTCCAATCATGAGCTTTATGTAACTGACGACAGCTGATGCTACAGGGAGCGTATAATGCCTAGATGCAACAGTAATATCAGAACAGTGGTGAGATTCAAATAATTTAACAACCAGTTTGCCCAGGGTCAGGTTGGCCATCAGAGGCGTGGTCCATCCCCGTCCTTGAGCTCCGCCACACATATGATAGCCAACCTGACCCTGGCCGAACCAGTTGTTAAATTACCAGCTCCCCCCGTCAAAGTGGATCCTGGGAGCTGCGCTGCAATGGAGAAATGGGAAATGGAATGGCTGACATGAGGGAAGGTAGAGCAGGGAGAAGAAAGAGGGAAAGCGGCCTCCTCCTTCCCCCGCACCAGCTGTTCCTCTACCCGTTTCTTCACTGCAGCGCAGTGCTGCCCCATGGAGCTTTCCCAACCCACCACCGCCCAGATTCCTTCACTTCCCCCAAGCATTTCTTTGCTTACCTGATTTCCAGCTCTGTCCCGTTTGGACTGTCAGGGAAACAAGTTAAAATATTGATTTCTGAATTTTGGTTAAGAAAAGGAGGGGCGTCTTATACATGGGGGCGTCTTATAGGCAGAAAAATACAGTATGTAAATTGTGAAAGTCTGCTGAATTGTTACTAAAACTTTTGATTTCAAGCTCTTTAATGGAACTTAACTAACTGGGAGCAAAGAAGTATCTCGCTGACCATGCAGTTGAAAGTCAAATCATTGGACAAGAGACTTTTAGTCTGAAAGGGTTAAACCAAGATTCAATTTGTTTAATTTTATGCCTGATATAGTTTTAGTTTTTTTAACAAAGTACATTGAAAAAAATCAAAACCGTGCCAATTTGATCCCAATTTGTGTAATGGCAGACTTTATAAATTTCAGTGAAAAATTAATTATCCTTTATAAACACTCTTCCAAAGAATAAAAATATATTTCTTCTGCGGCATGCGCAGCACCCTTGTGGCAACTTAAAGACCAAAATGTTTATTATAGCACGAACCGGAGTACATTACAGTTCATTTCATACACTAGGTTTTAAATGTATTAACGTTCAAATAATCATAAAACACTTAGCATATAACCTAAACATTAAGAGGCATTTTGTGACCCAGTTATTATTCCTGGTGAAGACCAACAATGCTTTTAGAGCAGGGGTGTCTAATGTTGGAAACGTTTCAGACTTGTGGACTTCAAGCCCCAGAATTCTGCAGGCAGCATAGCCATAGCACAGCTGGCTGGGGAATTCTGGGACTTGAAGTCCATACATCTTAAATTTGCCAAGGTTGGACCCCCCTGCTTTAGAATCATACCTTGACCTTATAGTCACAGGCCAAAGAAAGCATTAGAAATTTCGGATTTGGAAATCGGTGTTCAAGAGCAGAAATGCTAGCCTAAGGATCTCTTCCCTTCCTATACTTAGAAATGATCCTGAAGCCTAATATTGTTGTACTGTATTGCCTGGGGAAATCTATCACCTCTCCCAGGAGTTTCAGGTTAGATTGGGGAGTGTTCTGAAGACTGGGCGCTCACTGTTGAAGAAGACATCCTTAAACAGGTAGATCTCTTTGGCGTCCTTCAGAAAGCTAAAAACGGGTTTTCCTTAGGTTCCAAATTGGCGGTAGCGAGGAAAAGCGTCTTCGGTCTCCCCCCCTCAGCATTTCTCCACCATAAACCGTTTCCTTCGGGCTACCTTCGTCTGGGGGAAAACGCGCGCGCGCGCACCATCCACCCACCAGCCGTCAGGTCAGCAATAGTTCGTCTGTTTCTTCCAGGCAAAGCCTGGCAGACTTCAAGGGAAGGATGAAAAAAGCTGGCTTAAGTGGCTTCCAAGCGACGGCGTTTAGTAGTCTCCCTCAGCCGCTTATTCAGCCTGTGGGAGGTGACGGGGCGGGGAAAAGACGGAGAGGATGAATTGGGGATGTTGTGTGTATGTGTGTGTGTGTGTTTTTTTTTTGGGGGGGGGGGGGGGGGGAAAGGCGGAGAAGATCTGCTATCGACGCGCTCAGCTGCATCTTGTTAAAAGCTTCCTGCGGGTTGGCAGAGTGAAATCTTTATTTAAAAGGCACCAAGTAGCGCCGGGGGAGCAGGAGATGGAAGAGGAAACGCGGGAGGAGGTGGGTGGGCTGGTTCCGCTTCCCTGGACCCGGCCGCGGAGTGCAAGAGGCCGAAAAGGCAAAGGAGCGTCTGCTTGGCGAGATGAGACCTTCTCCCTGATCCCCGGCTACTGTCCTTCTCCTCTCCCCATGCGCACCTTTTTTTTTTTTCTCCCGTGGAGGCAGCTCTTCGGCGAGAGGCCGGGAATCCCTTGTACTCACACTTGGAAGCGATAGTGTGTGTATGTTTGGAGATGGGATGCACGACGACGACGGCAGAAAAAGGAGGGGGAAGCCGTGAGGCACCATTTTTAAGCAAGGCAGCTCTCAACCGGTGGCTTGTGTGCCTAGAATAAGGCGCTTAAACATGGTTAATTCCCACACACACACACACACACACACACACACACACACACACACACACACACACACACACACACACACCCCTCCCCGTTGAGGAAAACGTGAGGGGAAATACAGAGTAAAGGAGAAACAGTGGCGGGCTTTGGTTGGAGGCTTGCTTAAACGTTATCCGGAATTTATTTTTATTTTATTTTGTCAAGCGATTATATGTAAGTATACACATAGTTATGAATACATGAAATGGATACATATAAGAAAAATAAAAAGAAACAATAGGATAGGGACGGTAGGCACGTTGGTGTGCTTATGCACGCCCCCTATTCGAAGTCTCCCTCACAAACACATACAAGAAGAAGGGAGTGGGGAGGGGATGAGAACCTGACAGATTAGAAGCAATCTCTCTCCCTCTTTTTTTTCCTGTCCCTTTCACAATTTGAGTGGCGCGCGCGCCGTGAAATCCACACTCCACGAGGAAGGCGGTGGTGGGCGGGTTAGGAAGAAAGTTCATAAAGATCGTGGTGTGGGTTTCTGTTTTGGTCCTCCCTCACGCCTTCGTGATGGGTGCATCATAAACTCCCCCGTCCAAATTCAGGGTCCTGTGAGCGGCATATACATATATATTAAAAAAACCCAAAACAAAACAGGAGTGGTGGTCCGGCCGGACCTGACAGGAGCGAACTGAAAGTGGCACCAGAGGTGACACAAAGAAGACAATCCGCCTTGTGGAGAGGGCGGCTGAGGGCTCCTCCGGTCTTCTTCTTTCAAGCCACCTCCATCCTTAAACGCTCCTTTCCATCCGTTTTCTTTATAAAGAGTTGAAGCGCCAACCAGAAAGGTCCCCTTGTATTCCCGAACTGGCTCCCGCCTCCCTCTTTCTCGCTCGGTACGCTCTTCTCGCTCACATTTTATACGCCGTCTTCTCCCCCCCCCCCCCCACTCCCTCCCTCCCCTTCCCATTCCCCTGCGGGTTTTGGCCAGGCAAGGCAAAGCAAAGCGCCCGCGCGCAAAAAAAGAAAAAGAGCGGCCTGGGCACTGCCAGCCATCAAGTGGCTCGTTAAGGAAATGCAGGTGAGTGTGAAGAGCTCCGTCTCCAGCAAGCTCCTGCTGTCGGCGCTCGGTGCCGGTGGGGATGAGCCCGAGAGAGCAACACGGAGACTAGTGATTGCGCTTGCAGGAGGGAGACTTTTTTTTTTTTTTTTTGCTGCCACCGCCTCGCTTCCCACTCGCCTCGCCGGCGGGAGGGGCGTGCGTGTTAGTGGAGGTTCGCTTTGATAGCGCCGCCGCCGTCGCCGCCGATCCCTCGCTCTCCCTCGGATCCCCAGCGATCGCTCTTTAGTTATTATTCCGTTGCTAAACCGAGGAGTCCGACTGCCACAACCTTCCACAACCCGCCTAGTTCTTTTATTCCTCTTCGTTTCCTTTCCTTTCTTTTTATTTTTATTTTAAATTGTGTTAATCTTCTATCTTCCTCACCGCACACTTTCCTTTCTGGCAGCTTCAGCGTCAAGAGAGTTGCAGGTACCGTCTTCAGCCCTAGAGAGCCGCGATTGGGCTTGGCGCGCGAGACCCACTGAGTTATTTATTATTAGCGGGTGGGTAGGGAAAGAGATAAAGCTCCCACCCACCTTTCAATTTGGAGAAGACCGAGAAGAAGAAGAGGAGGAGGAGGAGAGAGAGAGGGAGCACTTTTAAACATCGCCGTGCTGGCCGCCTTTTTTCACCCCCTCCCACCCAGTCTGCAACCTTCCTTCGGCACCAAAACAAACCTGCTGGATCTGTGACATGTGGTTGTCTTTCTTTGCAGTTCATTCGTGGCCTTTTATGGAATAGGAGGACTGTTCTTGATCGTGACCGGCAGGAGCGGAAAGCGAAGACTCCTTAAGATTCCCAGAGAGGTCCGAGCTGGCTGCATTTAGTAAGTCGATTTGGCTCTGCGAGGCTGTTATTGAATCCAAAGAGTGCTTCTTTCTGTCCGTCCCATAAGCTGAAAAACCCATTCCTCTTATAATTTTAACAGACGTGGGACAAAGACAAGGGCTACCTTTAACCGTGTTTAACCTAAAAGCTCTGTTTGGGGGTATATGAGAGAGAGAGTGGGAGGGAGGGAGAGAGAGAGACGTGTATGTATGTGTGCTCTGTGGTGCATTAGTTTCTTTTAATATTTTTTTAAATATGCTGGGCGTTTTAGAGTAGAAGAGTTGAGGAGAGTAATGTTTCTGTTGTGGAAGTCTGTTAAGAGTTGGGATGTATTGGAGAATGATTCTCCTTTGCTACACAAAACTGTTCTTCAGTAGACACCTAGAGGATTTAAAATGGAAAGGTAGCACTAGCTGTCATTTCAGCCTGCCAGAATAATATACAGTAGTAATATTAGTGTGGATTTCCTGCTTGGTTTAGGTGCTTTAATTTCAGCCCTATTCTCTAATCTTCTCTGAAAGGAATGACAGCCTATTTGCTGTCATTGTTTTCTCTATCTAAACAATATATTGATGACACAGTGCATGCACAAGATACAAATAAGATTCTTACAGAATGTATGCATGCATGGTTCTGTATGTACTTATGTATATGTGTGTGTATATATGTGTGTGTGTGTGTGTATGTATGAGTGCACATATAGAGAAAGAGGAAGACAGAGAGCGCACTCTGTGGGAGATTTGAATTGGGATTAGGCCATGGATATTATGAACTACTTATTGACATAATGTAAAGTCAAAAGATGCAACATTTAAAAACCTAATCAGGATCTGTACATACAAAAAAGTTATAAGGACATTATTATTCTTTGGACAAGAATGATGTTACTAATACTTGTTTATTTCTTATCATCAGAGATTAAAGTAAATTATGAAAATAGTCAATCCAAATAAATGAGTAAATAGCCATTCCAAAAACAAACCAAACAAATAAACACAAAAACAACCCAAACCCACTACTCTGCATTTCAAATTGTAATAAAACCTTTGCTGGTAGATATAATCAGTATGTTTTGAATGTATTGATTGAATCAATAATGTCTCAGTGTTATTTCTTATTGCCAAATGGATTTTGATTTTAATATTCTCCCATTATTCTTTTGGGTATACATTTGATTTACTGTATACTGGAGCTTTCAAGAGTATATAAGTCATAAATTCAACTATGTTTCCATCTATAAGTTAGAACTGAAATTCAGATGAAGACTGACGCAACATAAGCAATTATATGGTGTGATTAATAATATCATAGGTTCATTGTTCAAAGTTACTCAGATTTCATTTTTTGTTATATATTGGGAACCTGTATTTAAAAGTGTGTAGTTCCTAAACTGCCAAGGGTGGCTGGGCAATATCTTATTATGGATGCTTTTTCTCAAATCATGTCAATTGTTATATTGAAATAAGAAAATATTTCTTGCAAGATCAGCTATTTTACTAGCACTTCTAATCAGATTTATTTATACTGTGCTTACTCCCATTAAAATTGGCTTAACATATTAATATTAGAAACATTAGTTGGGATAATGGCTTCTGGCTCCCATAAATATAATGTTGGGATAGGTTGCAAGTTCTAAGGAGGAGAAATCAATTTTGACATTTGTGGCTGAACAGGCTTAAACAGCAATACTGCTGATTGTTATTTAACAGTGTTCAAAATGTAATAGATCAGTGCCTTAAATATAATGAAGGCAGAGGAAACAGCCATTATGAAGGCCCAGACATGGAGAACCCCAGTGGGGTCTCCCTTAACCCAGGTCTTCGAGAAGCCTTGGTGAACAGGATAGGGCTACTTTGAGTTTCAAATATCTGGATGATCAGAATAGCAAAAAGGCACATGTCTGCTACATCTGTGGATCATCTGGATTTTTGCAGCACAGACATTGGGTCCCAGAAAAAGATGTACTGGAAGAGTGGGGAGGGAGGGAGGAAGGGCCACTACTCAGTTGCTGCTACCATGCTCCTTCTCTACTGTAACTGATGAGTCAGCCATTGACTCAGCATAAACATGTGCTGAAAATAAAGCTCTTGTAGGCCTTGGGGGTGTGCCCTGGTGATTCCTATTCTCTTCCTTTTCTCACTTTCATTCTCCATCCTGCTTGTTAATGAATGAAGGGAAACAGTATATGCAAAGAGATACATAAATCCAGCTCTTTGATACTATTTATCCATCTTTTTGCATACCCTCTTTATCTGTCTTGCTTTCAATTTCATATACCCTCTTTATCTGTCTTGCCTTCAATTGTCACAGCCCAGCTTGACAGGTTTCTGAGACTCTTCTGGTCTTTCAGTATTGGAAAGCTTCATTTGGGAGGTTAGCTTTGGGGCCTACAGAGAAGAATTCTATTTATATCCAATTGCAGAATTATTGTCTTCAATGAAAGTAACTTTCCAGAAGATTTTCATAGATTAGATGGAAATATTAGGTTTCCAAAAATTCTCAGTAAAAATGTTGGGCAATTTGCATAATATTGAACAAGGTAATTTCATTTGTTTAAGTGTAAACATTGGTGGATAGGCAAAGGATATGTTATGAAATTTTCTGTGTTAACTTTTTGGTTTACTCTGTAATGGGAATAATGAACTCTGTTTCTGAAAATTTGATGCTCTGGAAAGGACTTGATATAATTTCCCTAGAATGTATACCAATCATGTTTAAGGCCCTCTTTTGATAATTATGTAAAATGTATGAAACTAGTGAATAATAAAATGCACTGTGGGATAGTGAAAAGGAATAGATTTGCAGTCAGGAAAAACTTTTCTTTTGTGCTAGGGAAGTACTTACATTTTTGGAGTGGATAAAGTTGCTGGTGTCAGCAGTAATGCATTTCATTATGCAATTGTTCTTGTTATTCAGATCAGATAATGGCCTGATGAAATACATAAGCAGTCAGCAGGGAATGAATGATTAATTTCTCTAACGTGTGCTTACTATAGGACTTCTGATTAATAAAGTACTGTCTACTGGTTCTTGCTTACAGTTGCAATTAGTGGTGGAAAAACTGTTTTCTTAACTTGTTATGTAGCACACAAGGTTTTTTTTTTAAACGGAGATTTACAAACTCAGTAATTTGGACTTAATTCACCAAAGCAACAGAGTAATGCTGGTTGACCGATTCATTAACTTCTACCCACTCCCAATAAAGAAAGAGCAAAAAGCAAGCCAGCATGATGCTCAGTTGTGAATATGGCACATCACATACATTATTAATCTTAGAATGTGCAGTGATTACTTATAGTTAGGGGTAGTTTAGTGGCATTTCAGTTTTATCTACTAGTAATTTTTAAATCCTCCCAAACAACATCACAAAGCATATTTCCACATTTTAAATACTTTCAAAGATTTAAATATATTAAAGTTATTACATATAGTTTAAATTCATTAGTTTAATGTATTCTTAGAATAGATCTCTAAATAATGTTCAAATGAAGTAAAATAATACAGTTCACCAAACGGACAATGAAAATAATAATACATACAAAGACAGTTTTGTCATACAATTACCAGCTCTTCATATAATTACCAGTTCTCAGAACTGGTTAATAATAGAAAGCCAGATTGAGAATATACCCCTTCATCTCCCAATCCCTCCTCTGGGATTATTTTTTTTTTAGAAAGACTAAGAATACAGTGAATAAAGAGCTATCTAAATTTGTACTCTGTACTATTCAAATGATAAAAAAAATAATCTTAATAAAGATCATCTTGTCATAGGTTTTAGAATATGCTCCTCCAAAAGAAGCATTATTTTAACAGAAGAAATAAAATATTTTTGTTCTGCCCAGAAATAGCATATATTGGCCTACTTTGCTAGAACTTGCAGAAAAGGAATTGTAGTTCTTTATGTATTACAGAATTATCTAATTTTTTATGCTAAAACCAACAAATTAATATAGATACTTAAAGAGAACAGGACCAGAAAAATACAAGAAGCTACATACAATATATTGAGCAGTTATCTGCTATCTACTAAGTAATGCTACCATAAAATGTTATTTTATATTGTATGTGAATATGCATGCTATATACATGCTAAGACAATATTTTAAAATGTGATGTTTAAGTTTTTATTTACCAATGTGAAATTTCCAGATTTAGTTATAGAGCTGAGTACTACAGTTTAGACTGTTGTGCAAATGTTTAGTTTCAACAAAATATTTGGTCTTTACTAAGTTAAATTCACCTATTAAACCCTTTAGAAGTATTTGCCTATGTTTTGCATCTTGAAAATTAAAATTGGGAGAAAACCCTGTTCCATTAACATAATTTCTACATATATAAACCAGTATAATTGAATTTTATGTGATAGTTTATCAGCTTGATGTTATCTTAGAAATATTTACAATGGACCTTAAAAAGGGATCTTTCTGAAATTAATGCAAAAATCTTGTATATATAAGATACAATATTCAAGATGGATAAATCATTAAATGCATCTATGTGTAGAGTGCATGTTAGCTATATATTTTCCATTAATAATCACTCTGTGAACTCTGTTCTACTTTCTAGGATTATCTAGATGTTAGTTAGTATTCAGGTATTGTACAATAATAAAAAATAATGAATAGTAACTGACACAACTACTTTAAATCAGAACTAACAATGAATTGATAACATTGAAGTAGTATAATTTTTACATCATATCGTATATTTTTTGAAAGAACAAACCAGTACATATTAGAAAATAGCAATGTGATTGACATTACATCAATAAAATATGAAGAAATATAACCATTTATTACTTTTACAATATAATTTCCAGTAATTATTTGAAATAATGAACTATATGTTTTATCAGTGTTATTTAGTAAAAGAAATGAATATATCATAAAATTATAATATAGTTCAGGATATGGAGCCATATTCAAGTATCATATTGAAATATTTGATGGCTGTGTGTAATTTAGTTTTTCTAACTTATTTAATACAAAGCGTGAAAAAGTTATCTATATGCATTGGGTGAAACAACAATATTTTGCCCTTGTCTTTTATTCCAAGTTTTTAATTCCTCATGTAAAAAAATATTAAATAAGAAGCAATATATATTTATAATATAATATAGGCTTCAATAAATGTGATATGGATTCACAATTTTACTCAGGCTAATTGAGCAACATATTTCTTTGGACATGAAGTTTTAAATAAATATGCACAGAATTGATAACCTAATTTTGCATTCTTAATATTTCTGAGATAATATACACAAACACACATATACACACAAAAGCACAGGCACATGTGTAGTTTCCTCTTTTCTGTTTTGAATGTTATCTGGTTTATTACTCTATTGAAGGAAAACAAAAACCACTTATATTTTCAAGTAGAATGTCATGCCAAAGGCCATAATGCTGAGAACTTGTAGTAGGGTTAAATCTAGGTTAGGGAAGGTATCTGATTTTTAAAAAGTCTTTATTTAGTAAACCTTAAAAAATAACACTTGAGAAGCTTCCTATCAAGCCAGCTTAAGAGAGAGCTATTATAGATTTATATATTATACATTTATCTGTGTTTGCATCATTTTTATCAGTCTAAAGGTATTTTCCTCATTTGCTTTGCCTAGTATCAAATAATGAATTTTCATGAAAATAATAACAAGCTACATGAAGGTTTATCTAATAGATAATGGTTCAGTTGCTTCCTATTTTTACATATGTGAAATTTTCTTCCTATTTAGTATGTAAATATTTAATAATGACAGAACCTCATAGTGATATTGCCATTGCATGTATTTCATTGTCTTTATTATATCTTTTGAGTTGTAATGGCCTTTATGCTATCAGCTGTAAAAGCACATATCAAAGCTTAATTATTTTCAACACTGGACTGGAAGTGTTATGTAGTCCACATAAAGGTTTTAAGAATAATTGAATGCAAATATAAGACAAAGCTATTTGCAACTCAGTAAGGCCCATAGAATTATTCTAAGGTACCTCATTTTGAGGTGAGAAGTTAATCAGATTTAAGTGCAGCTTTACAGAGGTTGAGGAATATTGACAGATGCCTATGTAGTTTATTTTTATATTTTTTCATCTCTACCTGCTTCGCTGAATATAAGGAGAAACAGTTTATAGGCCTATGAAAAGGGTTACTTCATGTCAACGTTCATAGTCCCTATATTTTTCACTAGTGGGATAACCTCTGCAGCAGAGTGAACTTATTGCTTATTCGTTTGATTGTCCCTTTCTTATAATTTTGTCTGTCTTGTATGAATATTTTTCTCAAGTTTGCAGTTTGACTTAATGGGTTGCTTAAATAGCAGTCATAGTACAAACTCATGCCTTCTGATGTACAAAGCAGCTAATTCGAAAGGACACCTTTTCATGTGGCAAATGCTTCCAATTCTTTTCTAATTGTTCAAATTACTGTTTAGGTATAAGCAAAGTATTCTTGGTAGCAAGTACTGTCATGCCATTGACAAGCAATATAAACTGGGTGGACATGCAAGGAAAAATTGACAGTGTTGTTTACCAAGCATATTAATTATGTTAAATATTTCTGATGTTCATTATTTGCAATCTTTGTCTCCCTTTTCCAAGATAATCTCTTTGCAAAAACAACATTTTTTTTTTCATTTTAAGTATATTTTAACTTATTTAGGTCATTTTGTATAATAGTTTCAACCTCAGATTTCTTACTGAAAGTAGAGTCTCTCCTTTGAGAATGGGAGCATTTATTCAAGTGGGAGAATACCAAAGCTTAATGACTCCAAACTGTAGTTGATGATTTTTTTCCAAATTGTTTTCTGTAATTAACCACTATAAAATAATCTCCCCTGATAATATGGAGAACCCTTGCCATTTGTTTTACTTTAAAACAAATCATATCCTTAAATATTGCTCAACCTTGCACCAGGATTTGATTATTTCAATATTCCTTAAGTGGTTGAAATATAAAGTACAAAGGGTGTATTAGGACACATAGTTTAAAAGAAAATTTCCTTCATACCCCGATAGGTGGCATGTGTTTCATTCAATTTCAGGTCCCCTATTGGAAGACTGAGAGTTTAAGGGTTTTATATATCATCTTAGCTATTTCTAGCACTTCATACTTCTGGACAGAGAGCTCTGATGTTCCTGGGATCTGTTGGAACCATTCTCCTAGCTTAGGAATCACAGTCCCAAATGCTAATTACCAACACTGAGACCACTGTGGCTTATTTTCTAGATCCATTCTCTTTATTCCTCCTTCAGGCCAGGATACTTCTCCAATTTTTTGTTTATCCTTCTTCCTGATGTTGCTGTCACTAGGCACCATTAATCTACTGTATCATCACTATTGTCTGGTTCTTATCTACTACCATGATGTCTGATCAATTGGCCAGCACCTGCCTTTCCTTTTATTCTCCTCAAACTTCTGTGGAATTTCTCATATGGACTTGAGAGAGTCTAGCCCATTCACCATGCAGATGTTCCTAAATACAATGCAAGCTACTTGGTTGTGTAGTTCAGTATATGTTGTTTCTGCCTGCATCTTACAACCTGCCTATTGTCTCTGAGGCCTCTCTACATAGTCTGCACCTTAGATCTGTCTGATGTTGTAGACTCCTGCTTCTATGGATATGGTGCTCAATGTCTGTTCTTCTACTGCTGTGATCAGTGCTGCCTTGAACTTGTGATTATCCTTATGATTATCTGGCCAATGGAGTTCAAGCCTATGCAGAACAGCAGCAGGGATAGTGAATCATAGTACATGCTGTCCTTAATACCAAATATGTGAGCTGTCTTGAGTTGACTTTCATTGTTGTCTTCCACAGTACATCAAGTTCTTGAAGAAGGTCTAGTATTCTGTTGACTTAGTATAGCACCAAGCATTCACAAATCGATACGTGTGGCATTGAATTTTAGACATTCCTGTTGTCAGGTTGTACTTAAATTGGTCTATCTAGACCAAGGATCTTCAATCTTGGTAAGTAGACTTCAACCTCCAGAATTACATGACTCCCAGGAATTCTGGGAGTTGAAGTCCGCAAGTTTTAAGCTGTCAAGTTTGAAGACCCCTGATCTAGACCTGGAGTCTTGGGTGACTACTTTATTGATGGAGCAACTGGTATTTTGAATCTCTGTTGTTGTTCCAGGACAACAAGTTCTGAGTTCTGCTTATGCACTGGCTTACATGGTCCTGTATCTTGGTGACTATGATTCCTGATAGGATTTTCCATATTGTGGGAATGCAGGTTTTTGCTGGAGGTGGCTGGTCATGTTTTCTTATGAAGGGTCCTTTATAATTAGTACTGTTCTTCCTTGCATTAGCTAGTCTGAATGGGAACTTGCTGCTAGCATCTGATTAATCTATACTGTTGGGTACTTGTGCACTGCTGTTAATTTCTTTAGCCAGTAGGTATAGATCAGTGGTTGCTTACCTTTTCGGGCTCCTGTGCCAAAAATTGTGCACATGCTTGCACACTCATGCTCACGTGCCGGCACCCAGAAGGCAATGTGTGCCCCCCCTACACATGTGAGTGCAATCCCACCTCACCCCCACTGCCCCCTTACCTACACTGTGCCTCACAGCTGATTTTTGGCCACTTTGAGGGCTTTTGTGGCCTCCCAAAGGCTTGAGGAAGGCTTCTTCAGGCTTCTACAAGCTTTGTAGGCCAAAATCTACCCCCATTTTGTCACTTCCATTTTTTTGGGAAACGGAAGTGACGAATGGGGCTAGATTTTGGCCTACAAATTTTGTAGAAGCCTTCCTCAAGCCTTTGGGAGGCCAAAAAAGACCTCAAAACAGGCAAAAAATCAGCTGTGAGGCACGCACATGCGCAGTGAGGTAAGTTTGCCTGCAGCCCACATGCCAGCACAAATGGCTATGCATGTCACCTGTGGCATGCGTGCCATAGGTTCAACATCACAGGTATAGATCATGTCTGGGTCAAGTGCAGGGGTGGGATTCAACCGGTGTTACTATGGTTCGGTGACTATCTTCAAAATAGCATCAATTTTTCTAGATACACTTACACACAGTTGAACTTGTTCCTTCAAGGTTGTTCCAAACATCTTGAAGGGCTAACCACAGATCTGTGGATGTAGGCTGCCTCAAGTCCTTCTGTCTCTTCATGTAATCCTAAACAGATTTGATGATATTGAGATCAGGACTCTATGGGGGCTAAACCATCACTTCAGGACTCCCTTTTTTTTTACACTGAAGATAGTTTTGAATGACATTGGCTGTATGTTTGAAGTTGTTGTTCTGCTACAGAATAAATTTGGAGCTAATCACATACCTCCCTGGTTAATATATGGTATAATATGATGGATAATATATGTTGGCATTTCTCAGCATTGAGGACATCATTGATCCTGCTCAAATCTCTTAACTCCATTTGCAGAAATGCAGTCACAAACTGGCAAGGAACTTTCACCATTATTTACTGTTGCCTGCAGACTCTCATTATTGTATATTTTCTAGCCCTTTTGTGAACAAACTGTTTCCTGCTACAGCCAAATATTTCATGTTTTGACTCAACAGTCCAGAGCATCTGCTGCCATTTTCCTACATCCCAGTTCTAATGTTTTTGTGCACAATTGAATCATTCAGCCTTGTTTCCACATTAGAGGTATGGATTATTGGCCGCAAATCTTCCTTGAAGACCACTTCTGGTCAGACTCCTCTGGACAGTGGATGGGTTTACCTGGGTCCCACAGGTTTCTGCCAGTTCTATGATGATGGCACTGCTGGATATCTTCAGATACTGAAGGAAAGTCAGCATGACGTTTCTTTCATCTGTTGCATTATGTTTCCTTGACCCCACTGCATCTGTGGTCTTCCATGTTGTCTGTTTCTTTGTGCTTCTTCAAAAGAGCTTGAACAGCACATCTTGAAATCTCAGTCTGCTTTGAAATCTTTGCTGATGCAGGATAACTACCTTTTGTCTTATTCCTGTTCTCAGCTTTGTGTATCACCTGTGACATGAAACTGTCTTCCACAACCTCACTTTAGTAGCAGAGTCTGGCTGTGCCTCACTCAGCTTTACGCCTCCTACACAGCTGTTTCTCTTTCAGTTAATGTCTGTGTTTCAACCAACATATGACATAGAGGATCATTAACCCCTGCTTGGTATAATTGGTTAATCATATACCTGATTCTAATCCTACAAAATGCCTGAGTTTGTGCAAGTATAAAGAAATAAATTAACAACACGTATTTCTGGGCATATTCTTAATTTACAGCATTTTTGCCTAAACTATCTAAAACCTTTGCACAGTACTGTATATATGGAACATGTGCTCGCACACCTGCACACAGAGATTTTTTTTCATTTTAATGAACCTGTGATTCCTTTTATCAGAGTGAAGTTGGGGTGACTGAATGGAGCTGAGTATTTACTGGCCAGATAACCTTCCTGGCACACCTACAGTTTGCACACACATACAATACTTGTATATATATCTTATATGAATAAGAACAGCAATAGCACTTATATAGCTTGATAGTGCCTTAAAATGTTCTATAAGCTGTTTACAAATGTCAGCGTATTGCCCCAACAATCTGAGTCAACCTTGAGCTGGTCAGGATTGAAATCCTGGCAGTTAACCTGGAATAATGCATTCTAACCACTGCACCAATACAGACTGTAGTCAATAAGAGTATGTCAGTAAGTTTCTGAAGTCTATTTTTTTTAGTTCTTGCTTGTTGCTTTGTATCCCCACTCCCCCCGTTAAATATCTGTATAGTTGTGGTCCATCCCTATGGCAAGATTTATTAATAAAGAAAACTGTATGAAAGATTTTTAACTTCGTGATGTTGGCTAACTAACACTCTTTTTCCACTTTGCTGTGAGAAGATGTATCTCTTTCTGTAATGTAGATCCAGTTTCTAGGCATGGAGATAGGTCTGATATGAAAGAATAGGATTAGTATAATTATGTGTGACATTACAAATAAAATACAGTTTCTCCGAAGCCTGGGAAAACAGTGATATCTGTATAGGTGGCTTCCAGGGAAATAGCTATTTGAAAATCTCTTTCTGTTTAATGAAAGATTATAGATTTCCTCAAACTTACTTTCTTTGTCTTGCAACAGCAAATTGGTTCAAAGTCGGAAAAAAAACTCTCCATAGCTATAATAATATGAAACATTTTACCAGATATAGAATCTTTAAGTCTTTGTTCTTAAAAGGTAAACAAAGAGTATTTCAGGATATTCACAGCAGTTCAGAAGAACTGAATTTGGTTGCAAAGAATATTCCCTATAATTTGTGCTCAAGAATGGACAGTGACAAACTATGTATATCTTCAGAAAACAGGTGGAAATTTTGTGCTGCTGAAGACAATGAGAGCTGTTCTTTATAAATTTGCACAGGTTTCCAGTTACTGTTTTTATTGGGCAATGGTCTACCTCTTTCACAGAATGACCTGCTGATAATATCTTCTTGTGTTATCCCACTGCTTCTTTCCTGTCAGAAAAACACTAAGGAAGGATTATATGCAGTTTCTTTTGACTGATAATACAGTGGTTGTCTTTCCATTTAAACAGAAGATTTGAGTGATCAAGAACTATGCTTATTTTGATTTTCTTATATCTTATTGTTTTCATAGCATTTTGGTTTATTTCTGAAGAGGAGAATGAAATAGAAATATATAGAACAATGATTTCTTTTTTGGTAGAAACAAGTTAAATGTATTGTTCAATAGTTGCAAAATATAAGCGTATCATACTTGTGTGGTGATTTTATTTCTCCAAATTAAATTACAGTTGTAATTACAAACTGATATTTTAAGTACATCTTGAAAGAATAATATTAGGTCATTAGATATTTGTGGCTAAGAAAGAAAAAAACATATAGGGCTTTTGACTGGAACTAACGTAAAATAAAAGTTTTGCCTTATTCAGAATCAATTCACTTTATGTTTAATCTTCTACCCCTTGAAGCACACATCTGATTTTTGTAATTTCTTTCCCATGGTAGTGTTTCTGTGAATCCATAATCAGCAGCACACATCTTTTCATCATGTAAGATTATAATGCTGCTCAAATTACCTAAATTTTATAACTGGCATTGGAAATTTAATAACATTCCATAATGCACATATATTAGAATCTATAATGTACAGTACATATATGTATATTGCATTTTAGCATAAATAGTTTCAGAAGCATTTTAAGAATTAGTATCTGTGGTCCTTAATGATACAAACTTATGGTTGAAAATATATAATTGTCTGAAAAAGTAAGTACACTTTGTTGAAATGTTTGATTTTTTTTCAACACAGTTCAATATACTGTACATATATTTCACTATATTATCACTGCCTGAAATACATACAGCTAGAATCAGCTGCATCAGATCAAATGCATAAGATTACAGTATCAATAGAGAAAATTTGGGAGGAACCTTGTCTTATTTTAATCTTTGACATTTAGTCTAATTTGTTCTTTGTTGTTGAAATGCATGATATCACTATGCACAGATCAAAAGATCTCTCTGAGGCATTCAGAAAGAAGGTTAGAGATGTCTATGAGTCTGGAAAGGGATTTTAAAAGATTGTCAAACAATTGTACATCAATCATGCTGCTGTTTGGAAAATCACCTACAAGTAGAGAATATTTCAAACACCTGCCAACTTGTCGGGGCCTGTTCAAGAAAGTTTAGCCCAAAAGCAGAATGCAAGATGTTGAAAGAATCTCTTTAAGAACCCCATAATTTTATAATGTGATTTACAGGTAGCTCTTGCCTCTACTAATGTCAAAATGCATGAGTCTAGCATTAGAAAGAAGCTGCATGCATTAGATTTATATAGGAGAAATCTTTCCAGAGTGAAATATTTGCTGTTCAGAAGGAACAACAGAGCAAAACTAAATTTCACTCATGAACATTTAGGCAAAGCCCAGGACTTCTGGAACCGTATGCTTTGGATGGATAAGGCAAAAATAGGGTTAGTTGATGACAGTAGCAGAAGGCATACTGCATATTGTAAAACAATCTTATATTATCCTCTTTTAATGACCCCATAATCCCTTGCAGGGTGGAGTCTAGGCAACTGAATGGAGCTGACCGTTTACTGCCAGATGCCCTTCCTGGTGCCAGTGTGGAGCTTTTTGCAGCAGATATATTCTCAATGTGCCTAGAGAGAGAAAGACCTGACTCTACCCAGGATTGAACTCACAGCCTCATGATTGTGAGGCGAGAGCTCCACCTCTAGGCCACCACACCATTCAACCAAAAGAACCTTATGTGAACTGCAAAATTTAGTAATGGAAATATTATGGTTTGAGGTTGCTTTGCTGAGTCAGGGACTGGAGAGATCATTATAATAGGATCTGCTAGGAATTCTTCAGTGCACCAAAGGCTGTTTGAGAATATTATAAGATCAGAAAAATTGAAGGATTAAACCTTCCAACCTGACAATGACAGTCTTCCTGTTTATGTCTCTGTAATTCCTTAATTAGGGGTAGAGCCAGGGATGACTAGATGGAGCTGAGCGTTTACTAACCAGATGCCCTGCCTGATTCCATTTGGCATTTACAGCAGATATTTTTTCTTTGTACCCATCTGCCACTACCTAGGATTGAACTCTCAACTTTCCAAGTGGGAGGCGAGTATCTTTACCACTAGGCTACTGCACTGCTTCATGACAATGACCCATATATGACCCATGGCTATATATGCAAGATTCTGGAATGGTTATGTTTTTTTTTATATAAACTTTATTAATTTTCCAGCAGACAAACAACGGATACATAAATGTGAAAGAGAAAAAAAGAAAGAAAGAAAGAAAAGTGGAGAAAAAAATTCAGAAGATAATTAAAAACCATTTTGTCCTCAACAGTTTGTGGGACCTTATTTTATTTTATGCCCTCTATACAATTAATCCTTGTGCTAATATGTATGTATGTATGTATGTATGTATGTATGTATGTATGTATGTATGTATATATATGGTATTTAGGTTTCTTTGGGTATTTTCCCACGTAATATTTGTGCTTTTATTATAGCGATGTTTCGGCAGAATCTCATCTGCCATCCTCAGGCTTATGTATTGGGTTCTTTTTAATTTTGTGTGTCAGGCTTGGCAGTCGTTTTTTCTTTGAATTTGGTGCTGGTTTTCTGTTATATTTGAATAGTTTTTTCCTCATCCTGATTGACTAGGAATCTAGGTCTGTTTCTATTGGTCTTCGAGTTGCTGTGTTTTTGAATGGTTGCCGACATTGTGTTTTGTGATTGGGGTTTCTTAGTGCAGCTTGGTTTCTTGTGAATGGCCGATAATTATTTATTAGGAAGCTAGGTTTTATTTGGGTAGCTGGCTGGGGCAGGTTTGGGCTGGAGATATTGGGGGGGGGGGGGGGGGGGCTGTTTGTGTCCAGGTGTTTGCCTGGATTGTGGTGTAGAGATTCTTTTGTTGGTGAGTGAAGGCTTCCAGATGATGGGTAGTCTGGTGGAGTCATCTCTTTTATTCATACTATTAGGTCTTTTATCAATTTCTATGGCTTCTCTGATGATTCTGTAGCCGGGGTTTTCTACAGCAGCTAGGGTTTTGGTGCCATTGAAGTTGATGCTATGACCTGTGGCTTTCATATGTTGGACTAGTGAGGAAGTGTGTTCCAGCTTTTTTGTTGCATTCTTGTGTTCTTCAAGGTGGGTATTTATCCTTCTGTTGGTTTGTCCTATATATGTGGCAGGGCATGATGCATAGGGTACTTCATATATGCCTTCATTTTCTAGGTCAATTTTATCTTTGAGGTTTGTTAGGATGGCTGCTATTTTTTTTCTGTTTTAAAGGCAGTCTTGATGTGATGCCTGCATAGTATCTTGCTGATTTTGTTTGTTGCTCCTCTTATGTAGGGCAGGACAGCTGTTCTACAGGTTTGTTCATCTTCTGGGTCTCTATTGTGTTTCAGTATGTTTTTGTGGATCAGGTTCGTGATTTTGTTTTTGTGGAAGCTTTTTGTGGAAGCTTTTATATAAGCTTTCTGTGGAAGATCTACAAAAACATGGCACCAAAACCCTAGCTGCTATAGAAAACCCCGGCTACAGAATTATCAGAGAAGCTATAGAAATTGATAAAAGACCTAATAGTATGAATAAAAGAGATGACTCCACCAGACTACCCATCATCTGGAAGCCTTCACTCACTAACAAAAAAATCTCTATACCACAATCCAGGCAAACACCTGGACACAAACAGACCCCCCTTAATATCTCCAGCCCAAACATGCCCCAGCCAGCTACCCAAATAAAACCTAGTTTCCTAATAAATAATTATCGGTCATTTACAAGAAACCAAGCTGCACTAAGAAACCCCAATGCACAAAACACAATGTTGGCAACCATTCAAAAACACAGCAACTCGAAGACCAATAAAAACAGACCTAGACTCCCAGCCAATCAAGATGAGGAAAAAATATATTCAAATATAACAGCCAGCCAGCACCAAATTCAAACAAAAAACGGCTGCCAAGCCTGACACATAAAATTGAAAAGAACCTAATACATAAGCCTGAGGATGACAGATGAGATTCTGCCGAAACATCGCTATAATAAAAGCACAAATATTACGTGGGAAAATACCCAAAGAAACCTAAATACCATATATACATACATACATACATACATACATACATACATACATACATAGTCACTACTATAATTATAACACATTTTCTTTTGCCCTTTAATATCTAAGCGATCATTCATACCATGTTTTACATCATAATACATTGATGTATCTTTTCCTTTTAATATCAAGGTTAATCTGTCTATCTCTGCACAATTTGCTATTTTTTGAATCATTTCTTCTGATGGAATATGAGGTTGCTTCCAACATTTTGCAAAGGCCAGTCTGGCCGCTGTCAAAATATGTACTGTTGTATACTTCACTTTTTTTGAGAGTTGTTTATTAAAAATCCCTAATAAAAAGAACTCTGGTTTATATTCAATCTGTTCTGTTGTCATTTCCTCCAACCATTTCCTAATTTTCTGCCAATATTTTTGAGCCTCTATGCACAACCACCATATATGAAAGAAAGTTCCCTCCTTTTTTTTACATTTCCAGCAATTCAGATTCATATTGGGGAGAATCTATAAAACATCTTATAAACATTTTCCTTGTAGGCTGCTGATTTTGTGATTTTGTTGTTTCTGCTCCAGATCTTCTCCCATTCTTTTAAGGTGATGCTACATCCTATATTTCTACTCCAGGCTATCATATTCCCTTTGACAATTTCTTCCTCTAATTCTGCCTCTAGTAGATAATTGTAAAATTTCGTTATTTTTTTTTTTTGGACCTAATAAAATTTTGTCTAATTGCTGAAGTTTATTATTAATTCCAAATTCTTTCTTATCCTATATCTACTCTGAATTTGAAGATATGCCATCTATCAGTTTGTACTCCCTGGTCTTGAAGATCTTGCCATGATTTCAAATTCTATTGCACATCCAATAAGTCCTTATATTTAATCATCTTAGTAATATCCAAATTATTTGGGTGTATCATCACTTCCATTGTTGAAATCCAGATTGGTATCTTTAAACAGTGTTTCTTCCTTATTTTCTTCCAATTGGTCAGTAATGCATCTCTAATTAAATGTCTGTGAAAGTATTTCTGGGTGGTTTTCCCTATATCCAATAAAAAAGCATGCCATCCCCTCTGTAAGTTGTGGCCTTCTAAAACTAATATTCTCTTATTTGTTAAATTCACCTACTCCATGGTTATGTTAAAGCCCAGATCTAAATCCCAACTGAGATGCTGAGACTGATTTGAAAAAAGACTGTGCATGCAAGAAACCCCTCAAATATTACACAACTGCAAAAAAGGTGGATGGGAGGTATGTGTGGAGGGGAAATCATCTCACTTGATGTCAGAAACTAGTAGACAGTTATAAGAAATATTTCTTGAGGTTGTATCTGCCAAAGTGAGCAATATCAATAGATACTGATATCTAGAGCCAAGCCCAATTATTTTTTATACAGAAAGAAATATTTTTTAATTTGTTGTTGAATAAATGATTGCCAAGTTGAGTCTTCATAGATTATATTAACTTACATCAGCTTTATCCTTTAAATGTTGTTTGAATGAAGACAAAAAATTGATACAACCACATACGTTAAAAAAAAGAAAAAGATTTTTACACAGGGATATACTTTTACACATGACTGTAGCCTGAGACATCCTCTGTTGATTACATAAGCTTTCTCTGTGCTGTTATAGAAGAATTAGAGTAAATACAAATACATTAAAGGTAAATAAATAGTTAATACATCAGTGGATCAAAATGATTTTGGTGAAGTATATTTCCTTAACAGTTAAGTGAACAGTAGTTTGCGTACACCAGGAACAAGATTAATTATGAAATACTCTCCATGCATTGGAAATGTTTGGAATATAGGTCAAGGTGAATCTTGTTTCCATGTTATCATTATGCTCGCCATTATACATGTTTACATATACATACAAAATACAAATATTTCTAGCAGTTGTACTTTAACTTTTTTTTTAATTTATGATTTTAAATAAATAATATATCCGGCACCGAGTTCTGTGTTAGAATAATAATTCTGTACTTAATTGATGATTAGGTGTAAGATAAATTGTGAAATGCTTGTACTATATTACTTAAATTATTTATCATTACATAATGATGATGATGGTGGTGGACTGGACTAATGTCTATTTTCTTGACCCAATTTTTCAGAAGTAGTTGCAATACTTTGTGTTGAACAAGAGTGACTGCCCCAAAATCAGTTTGTATCTAAAGCAGGACTAGTATTCTCTGGTTTATAACTGGTGCCTTAACCACAACACCGAACTGGGCCTCTTTTTTCATTTTAGTTAGTTATTTTCTTTATCTGTGCTGCTGTGCTGTATTTCCCCTATTATTTCAGATAATCTACACACAGATTTTTACTTGAAAAATCAGTGGTTTTTAACAAAGTTTCCTCCGGGTCAAGTAAAAAAAGTATTAATGTATTATCAACACATTAACTATACGTATCAGGAAAATCCACTCGAATCTAGATGAATCCAAATAAATCAATCCATCTATTTGCATTATAATTGATTTTCATTTAATATTGTAGGTGGATTTGATTTGATATCATTGCAAGATTTTTTGTTATATGAAGTGTTGCAAATAATATGTGTAATCTATAGATGATCTGGAATTGAATAAGTAATACAATGAAGTAAGAGTTGAGAAGGGCTTACACATTTCAGGAAGTTGTTGCAGGTGGTTAAAGGTGAATAAAGGTGCCGACTATTAGTTGAGAAGATTCCTTTGGGTAGCCTTTCAGCAATAAAATAGTTCATGAATGGACTGGTCTTTTGTGCCTGACATATGTTTCTAATAATTTCCCCATAAATTTATTTGTCTTGCCAGGGGTGGGGAAGAAATATTTTTATATAGTTTAGCAATCCATAGTAGTCCTATGAAAGCTAGGGAAATGAACCTTTACATATAAAGATTGCAGCTGTTTAAAAATATATTGATTCTTCTGCTCTGTTTAGTTAGGACTTTGAAATCTAGTATATTTTACTGATTTATTTTATTGAATTTATTATAGCACCCAGTCCAACAGACACCAACAGTCAAGATTCCTCATGTGGAGTTTGTACATTGAAATGTTGGTCCAAGGATGGAAATACAGGGCCATCCCCCAAGACAAAAATCTAAGCATTTATAAAGATACATTTGATTGGCTTGGTTCAGTCTTTGTCCTGATAGGCTGAGCTTAAACTTCGGAACGCTCTCCTTCTCCACGAGACTCTTCCCAGAGTTCCCCAGTTTTAGCGAAGATCGCAGTGAAAAGGCAGATGTCGCTTCTGAGAAACTAGTACATCAGCTTGGTCGTATAGCAGGACTCCCACAGACGGAAGGAAGAAAAAACAGACAGCAATAATACAAACAGGGTAGGGATGGATGCTCCTTCGCAGCTCGGAGAGAACCGGCGTATCAGGTAAGAACCAACGCCTGTTCTCCTACGAGCTTCTCGGAGCATCCATTTGATTGGGACATACCAAAGCTTGGCCTGGACTACAGGTGGGATACTGGCTGGACTTGGAGTCTGTCGCTGTCCTGCACACACCCTGTAGCTCCTACCAAAAGACGCATCTGCAGAGGCAAAGACATCAACCTTATAATGTCTGATAAAGGGGGAAGGAGACACCCATCTGGTGGCCCGACAAATGTCAGAGATAGGAGCTTGGGTGGCCCAAGCCGCCATGGTGGCAGCACTGCGAGTGGAGTGCACCGTGATGCCCCTGTGAACTACTAGGGCCTGGGCCTGATAGGCTTTAGCAATGGTGGCTCGCAACCAATGACCTATGGTGGTGGAAGAGGCCCTTGTACCTTGACTATGAGGCAGAAATACAACAAACAAGGCCTCTGTCCTCCTAAAGGATGCCGTGCGATGGATATAGACCTTCAAGGCACGCCAGACATCCAACTTATGCCACGGATGTTCCAACTCTCGGGAAGGATGAGGACAGAAATTGGGCAAGACCAACTCCTGTGCCCTGTGAAAAGCCGAATTAATCTTTGGAATAAAGATTCCGGCCGGAATTCTGGGATCCGGCCGGAGGACAACCCTATCTGCATGAAAAACATAGAGGTCTGACCTGATAGACAGGGAGGCCAACTCGGAAATGCGCCGAGCTGAAGTAATGGCCACTAAGAAAGCATTTATATGTAAGAAATAGTAGTGGATGTGGAACGAATCGGTTCGAAAGGAGGTTTAGTAAGGGCCAAAAGGATCTTGTTCAAATCCCAAGTAGGATAACGATGAACCATGGGCGGTCGTAAATTAGTAGTCCCCTTAAGAAAGGCGCGAATAAGAGGGTGATGAGAAAGAGATGGGATATTCTCATGGTCAATCACGGAAGACAGGGCAGAAACTTGTCTTCTCAAGGTATTTGGTGAAAGCCCCCTATCGAGACCAGCTTGTAGAAATTCCAAAATTTGAGCAATCGAAGGAGATCGCGGATCAATATGAAATTGGGAACACCAGCTGGTAAATATGGACCAAGTTGCATTATAAATGCGATTTGTTGAGGGGTGCCTTGCAGCCTGGATGGTTGAAATAACCTTGTTGGATAGTTGCTTGCTGATTAAACGCGACCGCTCAACCTCCAGACGGTCAATTGGAACCACTGAGGGTTCGGATGTTGAAGAGGATCCTGGGTTAACACAATCCTGTCCAGAGGAATCCTCCATGGTTTGAACACCGACAGACAACAGAGATCGGTGAACCAAGGGCGTCTGGGCCAGTATGGAGCCACCAAAAGCAGATCTGCCCGTTCCTCTAGCATCTTCCGTATGACCTGAGCGATCAATGGAAGAGGGGGAAAGGCGTACAAGACCCCTGGGGGCCACGGGCAGCGAAGGGCGTTGAAATCCTCCGCCCCTTGAGAGGGGAATTGGGACACGAACCGTGGCAGGTGGGCATTGAGAGGGGAGGCGAAAATCGACCTCCGGAAGACCAAACCTCGTGACTGCCTCTTGAAAGAGCGACGGATGAAGACACCACTCCGTGGGATCGACTGTGGCCCGGCTGAGCCAATCTGCCTGGGTATTGCAGATGCCCGAGATGTGTTCTGCCCTGATAGAAAGTAAATTTGTCTCTGCCCAATGACAGAGACGTTCCGCCTCCTGCATGAGAGGTTGAGACTGTGTGCCCCCTTGCTTGTTTAGGTGCGCCTTGGCTGCTGTATTGTCTGAGAGAACTAAGATATGTTGGTTGCGTACCTGCGGCAGCAGAGTCCGAAGGGCCAGATGAATTGCCCGAAGTTCCAGCCAATTGATATTGTGGGACTGTTCCCTTGCTGACCAGCGACCTTGAACTGTGGATGAGTGAAGGTGAGCACCCCAGCCCAGCAGCCTGGCGCCGGTGGTGACAGTGAGTCTGCGGGTTCCTTCAAAAGACAACCCTTGTTGGTTGTGGGCCGGGACCACCAGAGAAGTGATGTAAGAACTTTGGTTGGAACCTTGACTTTGTGACCGGAATTGCTGAGACCGGAACGTTGAAATGGGAGAAGGAACCACTGAAGGGACCTGGAATGAAGACGAGCCCAAGGAATAATAAAAATACATGAGATCATTTTCCCAAGAAGGGTAGAAAGATCAGCTAGAGAAACAGTATGTCATGACCTGATCAGCTAGTTGTTGTATACTTGTTGTTGTATACCTTTATGCCTTTCGTCAGAAAGGTAAACCTTGCATGCCCGTGTATCAATGATGGCACCTAAGTGTAACAATCTTGTAGAAGGAATTAACTGGCTTTTGTCTCGATTAATAGCAAATCCATGTGCTTGCAAAATGCGGAGAGTCGTCTGAGTATCTCGGACAGCTTGGGTAGAAGAGCTGGACAAAATTAAAATGTCATCTAGATAACAGTGCAACCTGATGGGAAGGGCGCGAATATGGGCAGCTAGAGCAGCGAGGACCTTAGTGAAAACCCCAGGAGCAGAGGCTAGACCGAAGGGAAGAGCCCAATATTCGAAATGTTGACCGTTATAGCAGAATCTTAAAAACTTACGATGTGATGGCCTGATCGGAATATGCAAATAAGCTTCCGTGAGATCTACTGAGGTGAGAAAATCTCCCTCTCTGATGCTAGCAAGGATGGAATGTAAAGTGTGCATCTTGAATTTGCGATAGACTAAAAATTTATTGAGTCGTTTGAGGTCCAAGATAGCTCTCCACCCACCAGAACTTTTCTTAACTAAAAAGAGTAGAGAATAAAAACCACGCCCTTTTTGGTCTGCGGGAACCTGTTGAATGGCCCGTATGTGTAGAAGATGCTGTATGGCTGCTTCCATGAGGCTATGTTTAACCAAATTTTTGGAAACAGGGTATACCCTGAAAAAATCAGATGGGGCGGACTGGAATTCTAAAGCAAGGCCAAACCTCACAGTATCTCGGACCCAGGCGTCCGAAGTAGAAGCATCCCATCTATCCGCATAAAACCTGAGACGGCCCCCTATGGGAAAAAGCTCCTCAAGGCTAACGTGGACGCCTGAAGGATCTATTGCCGGAAGAACGGAATGATCACCTGGATTGGCCACCTCTCCGGTACCGATCCCCAGGGTCGAACCTGTCTGAGGAGAATCCCGGGCGAGGAAACTGGGATCTAGACGGTCGAGACAGAAAGGAACTCTGGGAGTAAGGCCGAAAGGAACTCCTCCGAAAGGACTGGGGATACCTTGGGTCAGACTTCCGAAAAAGAGAAGGAAGAATCCTTTTCTTGTTCCGGGTCTCAATGAGAAGCGGATCTAAAGAGGGGCCAAACAGCTTGTTGCTGTTGAGAGGAGCAGAAGCAAGCTTAGATTTGTGCTTGATGTCCGCCTGCCAAGGCTTAAGCCAAAGGAGGCGTCTGGCTAAAAGATGAGATGCAATGGCTCTGGTAGAAAATTTTACGGCATGAAAGGTCGCATCGGCTGAAAATTCTGTAGCCGCCGTGAGCTTAGCAATGTCCTGATGGGCCCTTAGATTAGATGCAGGGACATGCTCACGAAGTTGTTTCAGCCATCTGAGTGAAGTCCTATTGAAGAATGAGGCCGCCGTGGCAGCTCTGATAGCCCAAGCATCAGAGTGATGGGCTTTGCGTAGTGCTACCTCGACTCTCTTATCCTCAGGCTTTAAAACCTCAAGCGGCTCGCTTGGAAGAGAAGTAGGAGAGGCGAGACCCACAATGGGTTCATCGACCTCCGGGATATTTAACAAATTGAGGTATTCTGGGGCCATATTAAAGAGTCTCCTATCGTAACTAGTAGGAGCCGGACATGGAACAGGGGAACGGAACTGTTTTTGAACTAGTTCCATGAACATTGGAGGAACAGGGATCACTTCAGCCTGAACAATAGGCTGATGAAAAAATAAATCCTGGGGACCCTCCTCTACAGGACCCACGGGGGGAGCTGATGTGTCGATGCCAGCCGTGTTAGTTGCCTTGTATAGGAGGGATTTAAATAGGTGAGGCTGAAACAGGCCCGTAAACGCCGGTTGGTCCGGGGAGAGACCCTCATCCTCGGACATCCCCCCTTCTAAAAGATCCTGTTCGGATAAGGAGTGTTCCGCCTTATGAAAGGACTCTAGGTCACTGTGTTCCAAATCTTGCATTTGAAATAGCTCCTCAGCCTCCATGTCCAGATCCCCTCTCTGAGTGTCCTGCATCGGAATATCCTCAAAAGGTATTACCTGATCAGCAGTTAGTTCCGGCCTGACTAGAGGCTGGGGTGGCTGAGACTCCAGGTCAGCAGGGACAGGCTGAGGTCGTGTCATAACAGCATGTTGTAAACCGGCAGAAATCCCCTGCCTGATTGCCATCTCCATCCAAGATCGCATTTGAGGCGGAATTCCTGAGGCAAGGAAGATTCCTGGCGAAGGCCTGCAGCAGTGGGGGTAAAGGTGGTCTCAGGAGGACCTCTAGAGGCTGGCCGGTCGGATGACTGAGTCTAGTGTCCCATAGAATCAAGACTGTGCCTGGAGAAGAGGGAAACATCTAGTGGGGGAGGACAGACATGAGAAGAGGGCCCAGGAGTAGAAGGAGAAAGGTGCTGAGAAGGTCTCTGAACCTCACGAGCACACTTATCAATTTGTTTCTCTAAGGCCCTATGGCGCCTTCTGGCATCATGCTCAGAAGCTTTAGAAATACCCCCCACATTTTTGCATTTGGATTTTGACTTTGCATGCGAAGCAGAAGGCCGAGAACCGCTACCCCCTGCCATAATAATTCAGTATAATACAATTTGCTGATATCTATGCAAATGAGGCGGTTGGCACGCCCAGGGACCTTGCCCAGCAGGGAGGGAGCCTTGATATTAATATATATTCCCCTTGATCAAATAATTGGATTTATAAATTTGCAAAACTGGAAGAAAGAGAAGTGGATCACCAATCAGCCAGATTAAGAACGCCAGTCGGGCCTACTCAAAAACCAAAAAGGCCCAGAACAGCAATATTGCACAGGCTGACTCAGGCCTAGGGTGCTTGCTGTATGCTGCTAGGAAAGACTGTGAGGCTTAGCCAACAAGTTCCAGAACACTCAAGAATAATAAGGCCTTCTGCCGTATGGGATATCCTAAGAGAGCACAATTTAATCCCCACAGTCAACAATTAGGGCACAAGGAAAGGTCACAAGGCTCTGTGGTCATTGGAAAAACAAAATGGCGGCCGCCCGAATTTTGGCATGCGCGCGCGATCCCCAGCAGCAATGGTCCAGCTAATGGAGGACCGCAAGAGAAATCAGCAGAAAGCAAGTTAAAAGAGGGAGGGAAACAATCGCACTCCACTCCCTCTAAGCCAAAAAAAAGGGCGTTCGGGGAATGCAGAGAAAAGCGGCTTGCCACGCTGCAAAAAAACGGAGCAAGACGAAATCTGCAGGGGGTGGGGCGGCAGGGGGGGCTGGAAAGCAACGTTCCAGGGAAACCCCCTTTTACTAAGGGGGGGAAGAGCTGAAGCTTCTACCCCCCCTCAAATAATTATTTGAGCCTTGATCACCCAAAGGGAGAACAGAGGGATTGTGCTCTCAGTGCTCAATTAAATATAAATAGAACAGAATTAAATCGAAATGCAAAAAAACGGAATAACAAAAGGATCCAAGACAGGGAAAGGACATTGAAGAATAAAGGAGGGATCAAGAGAATTGGAAAAATACAGAAATCACCTGCTTCGACCAGAACAAGCTCTTAAAACAACCTATTCAGGCGAGGCTGAGCTAAAACTGGGGAACGCTGGGAGGAGTCTCGTGGAGGAGGAGGAGCGTTCCGAAGTTTAAGCTCAGCCTATCAGGACGAAGACTGAACCAACCCAATCAAATGGATGCTCCGAGCAGCTCGTAGGAGAACTATACAATGTGTGGTGTGGGATGATAACAAACTGAGGCTATCTTCAGTGCAAAGCACATATTGTAAAATGTTTCTGTTGCATTTTGTCTGACACATGTAGATATAGTAAGGATGAACAACTTTTATACAACAAACTTTTTTATGAAGCTTTTGGAAAAATTAAACTGTTTTATTTCATTTACTTTTTAAACTGAATTCATATTAAAAGTAATTAATACCTTCATGTCAAGTGTCAGAGTTGCCATTAAGTACAATTAACAGTTTCCACATTCAGGAACTCTTCAATAGCATTAAAAATTGTAATCTGGTAAAATTTTGCAAGGCACAGGATTGTAACTATCCATCATTTTTATTTTCTTTTAAACTTATGGTAAACATTCTTGAAAATAAAATCAGTATTGGAAGCCGGTATGCTTGGAAATATGACTAAAATATTGTGAATGAAATATTTATTTGATCGGCTTATAGATTGGTATGGTTACACATTTTGGAAATACAATTGAATAGCTAGCAACATATTAAAAGCTATACCAAAAATAGTAATAACAAACCATAAATATTTGCCAAAAACAAAATAATTTTCTGTAATTTTTAAAATACCTAACACGTGATAGAACAGTGTATTACACACTTAAAATAAGACAACTTTTTATGTTCCTAAAATTTCACTGAAAGAGGAAGGATTTTCATTCTAATATTCTACTTCCATTGCATCAATACAAATTTGGAAATAATTTGTTACAATTACTCGCTAAACTAATGATGATTATTGCTTAGAAATAATGGAAAAATCTTGTTTGAAATGTTATCTTTGATCAGTTCTATATTGGAGGCATTATTCTAATGAACAAACAGTATCTTAAGGCACCTTTGTTTATCCCTAATGCTATTCGCTTTTCCTTCTTCGGTTTTCTTCAGTTTTAAACATTGTGATCCCAAATCTATCTATCTATCTATCTATCTATCTATCTATCTATCTATCTATCTATCTATCTATCTATCTATCTATCTATCTATCTATCTATCTATCTATCTATAAAATGGTTTTTATATATTTTCTATCTTGTTTTTTGTTTTTTATATTGTTTTTAATTGCTGAAAAATATCCAGAGTCATGTATACTAATAACAAATAAATAAATATCAAACATTTTTCTGTCAATATGTTGACAGAAGTGAGTCCTCTCTCAAAATTATTGATTAGGCTATTATTTGCCTTATTCTAAGGCTTCTATACAATATCTTATAGTTAAAGCTGCAGTTTACATATAATTCTAGAAGTATTCTTGTTAATATACAAAATGCCTTTGGGAAAGTTGGCATAAACATAAGTAAACACATTAAAGGCATTCCTTTTTTTCCATTAAACATTTTATAGCACTGCTATTTCTCTCTTGTGGCACAAGAAGTAAGCATTGTAAATGATTGGAACTTCACCCACATTCTCCAGGGTTGTTATTTATAATTAGGGGAATGTGAGCAGTAGATCCCTAAATTGGGATATGAGGATATGTAGAGTATTTGCTTATGTATTAACAGTGAGCTCTGCCAGAATAAAAGATTCAGAGAATTGGTCAAGAGTAACACAGCAGGTTTTTTTTTAGCTACTTGGTCTATATCCCATTGGACTAAAAAATGAAGAAGATACATCACAATAATTGGCAGGAGAAGTGAACAAATTAACTAAATGTTGCAGTGTTTTTTTAATGAATTTGAGCATTAGTTTATAGAAAGATGTAGTACCCATAGAATTCAAAAGCTTTTTATGCTAGAAGGAAAAAGAGAGAGCCATGCCTCACGAAGAATAGCTCTGTGAAAAGTATAAGTCGATGCTTGTTTTTTACACAGATTCTTATCTTTTGTTTTGTTTTGTTTTTCTTGACATTCTAGTTTTGCTTGTATAAAATTATTTTCTAGGTTCATCTCCATCATAGTAAGAATGAGTAACTGTGGTTTTGAGGGCCTTCAGGGTTTGGGAATTTACCATCTTTGAGATTGGAGGGGGTAGCACTGCGCCAACAGACTCCATGAACAATCTGGAACTCCTGCTCCATTAGCAGATAGTATTATGGATAGGATAGACTTCCTGGATCCTGTACAGTGCTGATCAGCCCCAATCCCTGGAGCCGTTGCTCAGGCATGCTATGGTCAATGGTATCAAAGACTTTTGAGAGGTTCAGTAGAGCTAGGAGGGATGCACAATTGCCATCCCATATACCTAGACCTGAATCCAGTCTGAAAGGGGTTCAGACAATCGGCTTCATTCAAGCTTTTCTGTTGCACAACCACTTCCTCTACCAACTTCCCAGTTAGATATTGGATGAAAGTAGTCTGGTGTAGTGGGGTCCAGGAATGGTTTCTGGAGGAAGGGATAAGCCAAGTCTTCCTAAAAAGGAGCAACCCCTTTATCCAAGGAGGAATTTACCATCCCAGCTTTAATTAGCCAGGATAATCTATAAATAACATTTATTGTGGTTCACTGATAGCATATTAAATGATATGTTGAAAAAAAGAACAAATATGGTACTTCAACTTCCCCTTTTGACATATCGTACCCCAGTTTTTATTTATCTGTTACCTTTTAAGGCAGTGGTGGGATTCTACCAGTTTCCCTACTGGTTCGGTGATCGCACATTTCATGCACCTGCGCAGCTTTCCAGACACCAGCTGAAGCTGTGCCGCGCCAATCAGCTGAGACCATAAAGAACAGAAAAGTGCAGGGGTGGGTGGGAGGGTCAATCCTGCGCTTTTCTCTTCTTTTTCCTCTCAGCTGATCATCAGAGGTTTTTTTTTTTTTTTTTTTACTACTGCCATTTTTGCTACTGGTTTGGTTGAACCGGGCCGAACTGGCAGCATTGCACCACCGTTTCAAGGACACCTTGAAAGGGTACATATTCCCAATCAAGAATTCTGGAAAATGCATTGGGAATGTGCCAGATCAGTTTAATTTTTGTAACTCCATAATGCACTGCATAAAGAGTCTGTAGATCCTTAAGTCTGAATACTGGTCTGTATTATAATTGTGGGTATAAATTCAAATTTTACTTTTATGTTATAAGAAATAAGATATAAAGATTCAACATGAGTAATGTTACCATTCAGCCAGAAAACTAAGGCATCCTTGGATACATCAATATCTGCTAATTTAGTTATTTTGGGTGAGTTTGCTCATGAAGACTTCAAATTAAAGATAAAATAGAGCATAAGAAACTACCAGCATATCATCTGTTATTTAAAACACTATCTCTGATAGGTTTTCAATGATAATTAGTCAATGGAGTGCTCTCTACCATTAGCATGAAAGGGAACTAGCTGTTTTTCTACTTTTCCCCAGTACAGGGTTGAAATAAATCCAGAATTGCAAAGGATTCTTTACCATTGTATTTGAAAAACAAATCAATACCAATGAGAAATGTGTTTATATTAATATTAGACATATTTTTTATAAACATGATGCATGGTATATTCACATAATTTCAAGTGTGAATTCTGTATTTGTAATCATTAGCGAATAGCATTGTAAGTGTTAATTGGATTATTTTCCTTCCAAACCTCTAATGTGTCTGTCTTTGTCCCTAAGGTCTTTTGGTTGCCTGCGGAGTTACTTCAATGTGTATTTAGTTGTAAATGAGAAATCTGAACTTGTAGAAAGTGCCAGACGAAGTGGCTCTCAGATGCAAACATGACCACTAGGGACCATTATAGAACTGCTAGACTGTTTTATGCTTTGTATAAGAAAATTCTTTTTCTCAGACTGAAGAGTGCAAAGAATAAAAAGTGGCTTGGAAGGAGATACCAAAAATTAAGTTTAAAAAATTGAATGCTATTTTAATTGAAATAATTGAAATTTTGGAAGCTGGGGTTTTCATCTTAGTTTGGAAATTAAAATGATCTGTTAGCTTTTATATACTTTGGACTTAAACCTCAGTAAAATAAAATTACTGACCATGCTAACTGAATTTGTAGGAACTAACTTCAAAATGCTTGGTTGTTTTTCTGTTCCAAATTAAATAGGCTTAACTTCAGGCCCTACTTCTGGTATTTGGATTATTTAAATTAGGAATGAGAAATAGGGATTTTGCTCTAGGTTCCCTGCTGTAATTTGATCTTATCTAAATTATCCTAGCATTTTTTATTTTTTCAAGAACAAGTTGTTTTTGTTGTTGTTTCTATAGACTCAGGCAGCAACTGACTATGAAAATTAAACTGGGCCATCATTGTATTTGGTGTTGTTGAAAACAAAAATATACCAACGAACAACATTGGCTATCCCAACTTTATATTAATACCAATTTTAAACAGATACTTCTTTTTGATCTAAATAAGGTAGCTCCTGAACAATATATTGTGATATGTTTATTGTTCCGTATCATTCATAGAATAACAGGTATTGGCTGTAAAATTCAGTGATCAGTTTATGCTACAAAAAGACAGAAAATATTCTAATTATTTGATGGTATTTAATGATGGTTTAATTTTAACAACACAGATGCATTAATATGTATAAACATAGAATATATATGATTATACTAATTAATTAACATCTGCGAAAGCCTTCAGTAGAATAAGCCATTACTTTAGGTTTAAACTGGGTAAAATATTTAAAAAGAAAGTAATAGAAGGTAAGAAACAATAAAGACCTATTAAAGGTTGAAAAATATATTAGTAAATCACATGCTTTGTGAACTTAGCAATCAAGCATTTTTCATTAACTTACGTCTATTTTTATTGTTAACACACTATCCATCATTAATTTGTTAATTAACGACTTAAAGGTTAGAAGATATTCAGTTTAACATCACATATCATATCTTAGTGAATTTTATTTATAGTATCTAAGGTGTTAATTAAGAGATTTATTTGACCTCAAACTCTCAGCATTCTGCAAAAGTACCTTGTTCTAGCATTTCAGGCTAAGTACAGTATAGCTTAATAATGCTTGAGAAGACTGAAAGCTGATAACATATGGTCTAATTAAACATGATAAAAATAGTTTAGAATTTAAGTAATTAAATCAAAGTCTCATATGTGCATTGAGATATTTGCATGTCTAGATGATTTCTTCTCTATGACAACATTACAGTGAAATCTTCCATCATGTCCTTTTTCTTAAAATGCAAATTATTTAGTATGTAAATGGAATAATTTAATTTTATATGGATCCGTAAAAAAGACCAAGAAACATATCTACTCTAACATTGGTAAAAGGTTAGCAAACTTATATTCAGAGACAACCTGCAATATTTCATTACGGATAAGAATGTTCTACTTACTAGTGAAAAATGAGGAACTAAGACTAATGAGTAAACAGGCATAAGGTCATGCTGTAAATGGAACAGATCTGGTGATAAGTCATATTTTAGTTAGTTTAGAATAGTTTGTCAACAATGAGAAATCATGATCTAGATAAAGCATTTTTTCTTTCTGCCATTGTTCTTTAAAATGTGAATTTAAAAAAAAACATTCGAACGATTGAAATATTGGTTACTATCCAAAATCAAGCACTTCAACTCTTGTTTTTACAGAAAAGAACGAATATGCTTAGTTTTTTTATTTTTAAAATTTATATGTATATTAGATTTACCATTTGAATCTAATATACTCTATATGTAGAGAATATTCTTTGTGTTAATCACATTCATAGCCTCACAATTTTTTTCATAACAGTTCCTATCTAGTAAAATCCAGAACTATATGCTATATGCACTATATGCTCTGAATCATTTTTTATCAAAACCAAAATAAAACACAAAAAATACAGCCCTTCAACATAAAAGAACACTGTCTACCATAATAAGAGAGGTGAGGCTCCTTTGACAAAAATCAATTTTAACGTAAATACTACATTATCAAGGAATGATGATTGGTTCAGATTTCATAAAGGGTTGTGAGAAACCCCATAGGGATATATATCTACTAACTAGGGAGTCAGATATTGTGCTTACTTTAATTCTTTCCTATTGGAAGGTATTCAGAAAGATTTGCCAGAAAATTGAACAGCTTCTTTGTTGTGTGCTATATTTAGTGAGTTCCATCTGGCCTCCTCTTGTTTCACTGAAGATAGTTTTATCTTTTTAACAAAGTTGGTATGATTTCAATTGTTCTTTGTGCATTCATGCTAATATTTTAATTGCAGTTTTGTGGTTTTAAAAATGATTCTAAACTTTTGTTGTTCAGCTTCTATTAACAATAAAATAAGGATTTTGAACTATCATTTGTCCTATATTTGCTGGTTGTTCTGAATATGATAGAAATAAATGTTCAGAAGGATGAGGAAACATTTAATTGGTTATCGTAATCCAAATAAAAAGGAAATCTGTACACAAAATTTCTACCAAAAATAGTAGTTCATAAATTGAAAGTAACATTACATTTGACTTATTGCCTGCAATGTGTGCAGTATTCTTCCCAATTTTATATCATCAGCAATTTTAGCAATCTAGGTCAGTTATAAAAAGTAAGAGACAGCAGAAGCTGTTGTAAAGATGTCTCTAGAAAAATACCTTGAAAAAATGTTTTATCTTCTTTGACCTGAAATATAGATTATATTATTGAAAAAGGAACTAGTTTAACTTTGGTTTACAACCTTAATATTATTTTAGTTGTGAAAAAAATTAAAAATTCTATGTATAGAAGGCCAAACTAAGAATGTTTAGTGTCCTAAGTATCATATACAAATAGCCAAACTGAAGTTCTAAATTGTAAGGTGACCAATAGTCCTCCTTTAGGGAGAACAGTCCTCCTTTTGTAAGTTCTGTCCTCTCTCAAAAAGTGTCCTCCTACATGTCCTCCTTTTTGATATTTGATATTTACTAATCTGTAAATCTCCATATTTGATTGATGCCGATCCAATCTGTTGTGTGTGTGATGTGACGTATTTGTATTTGACATGATGATTCGTCAAGGCTCGGTACAGTGCAGCGAGATGTGATTATGAGACACATGTGCTTCACACAGGAGAATTGTTTTGAGAGAGTGTGCCGTGCATAAGAGTGCACCGTGTGCAAGAGTGTGCTTTGCGCAAGAGTGCGGCATGCACAAGAATGTGCTGCACGCAAGAATTTATTTGTGTCCTCCTTTTCATTGTAAAAAGGTTGGTCACCTTATAAATTGGCAACTGTTGTAGATTGTCTTGAACTCATAGCAAACATTTTCTGAATGTCTTTTCTATTTGTATTGGACCAGCATTTTCGCATTTAGTTGGAACCTATTTCCAAGAAAGCCTTATTTTGTTCTCTTGTTTCTTACTTTATGTTATAGTGCACTATCTTTAGAAGATTATTAAAACAGTGCACAACAGGTGTGTCCAAATTGCAGCTTATGGGCTGCATGCAACCCTGGTCAGCTTGTAAAGTGGTCCTACAAGATAATAAAAATATAGAAAAATAAAGTAAGTTTGACATTTATATTTGTTATCTATATTTTATATTTTACATGTGGCGCAAGGCAATTATTCTTCACTTATTGTGGGCAAAAGTTTGGATAACCATGGTGTAAAATATATAAATAGCATTTATAAGAATAATCAATTAAACAATTATCAATAAAATCACCCATTCTAAGATAAAATAAAAACAACAGGACAATTAAATTGTCTTAAATTAAGACAATTTTTCTGTAGGGAAAAAAGTCTAAAAAGGCTACCTGACCAGGAACAATCAGAGGCCATTTGTACTTTCTTTCATTTGCTTACAATATTTTGAAAAGGTTCGATATTCCTTAAGCCAGATGTATTGATGGAATGACAAGCAGGATATTTTTTTTTTTTTTTTGGTAACAACTAAGTGGTGTTGTGCAAGATGAACTTGTACATACTTGAGTTCTAAGCTATTTATGTTTTTTCAATCTATACATTAAATTCAGTGGTGGGATTCAAAACTTTTTACTACCGGTTCTGTGAGCGTGACTTATTTGGTGGGCATGGTTTGTGGTCATGTGACTGGGTGGTCATGCAATTGGGTGGGTGTGGCCAACTCAATGTCACTCACGTCAAGGAGTGCCTCACCTGGCCCCTCCACTCCCACCCTTTCCTTGTCACACCCAGCCTCAACGTACTGTATCTATAGTTTTGTAAAAATGTTCACCTTTTTTTGACTTTATTATCTATGTACTATAGATGTACTTTCATGGACCACTGAAAGGAGGAAATGGCTCACATACTTTTCCCAAGAGTGTGAAAGGCAACAGCTTTTAAGGAGCTGCCAGAAAGGGTGGGGGAATGTATTTTCCAAAGCACCAGAAGGGAAACAAGAAGCAGTGATGGAAACTGAACAAAGAGAGAAGCAACCTAAAATTAAGGACAAACTTCCTGACAGTGAGAACGATTAACCAGTGGAACTGCTTGCCACCAGAAGTTCTGGGTGCTCCAACACTGGAGGTTTTTAAGAAAAGACTGGGCAGCCATTTCTCTGAAATGGTATAGGGTTCCCCCCAAGGTCCCTTCTGAGTGTTATTCTTTTATTCTGACACTTTTCCCAGGAACTCTACTCAGAGTTTGGCATCCTCCGTTTTCCTGCCTGAGTAGGGGGTTGGACTAGAAGACCTCCATAGTCCCTTTCAACTCTGTTAAATGCACATGTATTTATGCTCTGGACTATAGACATGTAAACCCTGAAAAATACCTGGGCAAAAGAAAGGCAGTAAAATCACTCTAGGTGTAGGGATGGTGAAAAATATTAATATATGATAAGTAATGGAATAATTAAAAATAGTAGCTCAGTTTTTTCTCTCTTTCTTTCCCTTCCTATTTCTTTTTCTTTCTTTCTTTTTTCTTCTTTCTTTCTTCCCATTCATTTTTCTTTCTTTCTCTTTCCCTTTCTTTCTCTCTTCCATTCTTTCTTGCTCTTTCTGTCTTCCTATTTTTTTTTCTTTCTTTTCTATTTCTTTCTATCCTTTCCTCTTTCTTTCTCTCTATTCATCCCTCCATCCATTCATATCTCATTCACTTTCCCTTCCCTCTTTCTTCCTTCCTTCCTTTCTTCCTTCCTTCCTTCCTTCCTTCCTTCCTTCCTTCCTTCCTTCCTTCCTTCCTTCCTCCCTCCCTCCCTCCCTCCCTCCCCTCCCTCCCTCCCTCCCTCCTTCTTTCTTTCTTTCTTTCTTTCTTTCTTTCTTTCTTTCTTTCTTTCTTTCTTTCTTTCTTTCTTTCTTTCTTTTCTCTTCCCTCTCTCTTTCTCTTTCTTTCTTTCATTATCTTCCTTCCTTCCTTCCTTTCTCCTTTGAAGGCTCCCTGGAGCCTCCTGGAAGCCAAAACAGAGTGCGGGGGGGGTGCCACCGCATCCCCCCGTGCCTCATTTTTGCTTTCAAGAGGCTTCCCGATACTTAACTGGGAGCCAGACGGACCTCATGGGGACTCCTGGGAGGGACAGGCTGGGTTGGGAATTACTAGTTCACTGAACTGGATGTAAAATTAACATCCATTTCACCAAACCAGCCCGAACTGGCTGAATCCCACCCCTGTTCTTTTGTGCTATCTCATCTAGAATTGACCACTTTCCCGATTCCTAAGCCTATGGCCTATCTCTCCACAGCACTCTCATCTGACCTAGGTTTATTTAAGGTTTGTTTGTTTTTTTGGCTTCGGTTCAATCTAGTTGAGCTCAGCATCTGTCAAGCATCTATAAAGTCCCTCCTGAATGAGGCTGAAGATGAATTGGAGCTGAGTATCAACTGCACAGGGATAATTTCACCTTCAAAAATTTGGGATGGCTTCTCCTAGTGAATTTGTGTCAATGTTTATTGGACAAGAGAAAAGTGAAACACAAAAAAGTTTCACCAATCATTTCAATAGTACTAATAGTCCAGAAGAGAGCAATGAAGCTATTGTATCCACTACTTCCTGATTTTCAGATCACTGAATTGCCTCAGCAAAAAAGCAGGATGATGACGGAGATACAGAAATTTCTTACTCTTTGCAGAGCCTAATAATCCTCTGATATTTTTTTGTACCCTGGATATGATTTGTTTATATTTATACAGCTCTAATATTGGAGAATAAATAGCATACTTCCATCTGCAACTATTTAGTGTGCACATTCTATATCAGTGCATATATAAAACAATTATCTTTTAAATATTAATTAAAATAGTCACGATTGCTGCAACTCAGTGATTTAACTTTCAAAAACTTCATGATTAATTTTGCTGAGATTTATTGCTGGAAAGAACTGAACTGGACTAAATAGAAAAATGAGGATACAGCATTCTTAAACCCGTATATTTAATACTAGACTCTATTAAAACTCAATCATGACTGGTGTCTCACTAGACGTGTAAGATTTTTGCCTAAAGCAAAATGCATTTCTTAAGTAAATTGCTAAGATTAATCTGTGTTTGTACATCACTACAAATAGATCTAATCAATGAATAGGCAGTGGGACTATGATAGTTTTTCTAACAACTCTTTGGCTTTATTACATTTCTATAATATGTGTAAGCTGCCTGGCAAAATACAGACAAGGATAGACTTCCTACAACTTTAATGACTGTGTCAATAGTCTTTAGTAAATGTTGCCATAATGAATTATACCCCATTCTTTGGTATTACCTTGCTATTTTTCCACATCAGGATATTTAGAAGACAGTTTTTGCTTACCTGAAAAAGTTAATTTCAAAATACAACTAATTTTAGAGTGTGTTTTATTTAATATTCAATTACTGAGCATTTAGTTAAGCTTTGAATCCCTTGTCACACTACTTTTGACCCAGATAGCTATGGTAATGAATAAAAGTATTTATATCCTTCAATATTTGCTGCTCTTATTTATCAAATACTGTACTGTACAGCAATTATCTATTTAACAATAAACCAGTAGTAGTAGAGGTTACAGGTCACAATGATTATGGGCATGACTCAGTCATGTGGCTTGGAAAGAGAACAAAATCTTCATTGTTCTGTTTTGTGTGGGAATTGTTTAAATGATTTAGAAGATTCACTAAATGAATATACAAGTTTTCCTGCCCTTCTCATAAAAAAATAGACGTACATTGGTTCAATGATCTTGTAGTGTGAGGCTGAATTTCAGGAATAAAATGTGGGAAATATCCATAAAACAAAGCAAAAATCAATACAAGATAGAAAAGGGTAGGACAGGGCAGGATGAGACTTTCTGAAATAGATAAATTTGTGTAAGTTTTAATTTTTAAAAAATATCTTTTTATTTGAATGTTCTAACTGGGAGTTATATATTAAACTGTTCCATTTCTTTAGGCCTTTTTTCTTGATAGAAAGCATAATCCTTGAATTAAATAGCTAAAGCATGGCATCTGTATTATACAGTAACTATTTTTTCACATGTAGTAATGGTCTTAGAAATAGATGAGATTCTGTAACTACTTTCATTAGTTTTGTTACCTAATTAGTGAACCACATTTTGAGGTACCATTATTATGTTTGCATTGTGTTCAGAATCATTGAAACAACAATTTCACTAGATTAACACTGGAGCTAGTAAATATTAGCTCCATCTTCAACTTGGCTTTTTGAACTTGCTTCTGGTTGGTATCTACATTCCAACTAGCATCTAGAAATGGTTTTCCACACATAATTTTGTCTAAAATCTTACTTTAGTAAACATAAAAATCAAACTGAAGTTGACTACATAATTTTACATATATATATATACAAAATGGAAGATGATAGCATCACAAATTCAGGAATAAACAAAGCATTGAATTTCAATGTGATTATTAAAAAGCTATGGTTCAATTGGACATTACTTGGATCTTACAACAGTTATCATATGTATCTTATGACTGGAAAAGCTCTGAATGTAAAACAATCACTGATATTTCATAGGTTATTCTGTTTGTATTCTAAAGTTGATAAAGAGTTCACACAGTTTTGTGGTTCACACAGTTTCAATTTGATTTGATACATTCTATGGCATATGATTCAGTATTGCTTAATGTTATATAAGCAAAAGGTATATACTTCGTTTAAGCAACTATGGTTAGAAAATGCTGGTTTAATTTTATATGCAAATGTATTCATTCAGTTGCTAATTAAATTTCCATACTCTTTTTTCATAAGTAACACTGTGTATAGATTCTGAAGATTGAACAAAATTTCCCAAACAGGAGAAAAAACTAAATTAAAAATATGACACGTTTCTGAAGAAATGTCTCCTGTATCTCCTAGAACTATATAGAGTGAAATTGTGACATGGTATGAGATTTATTTTTCATTCTTTGACTTGATGTTCAAGATGACCTGCTTAACTTTGGCAAGGAGAGCATGTCATGGGACCAAAGTGTAATTTTAATAAAAGTATAGCATTAAAATTGCAGTGTTAAAGAGGAAGAACTGAAGGTGAGAGATAGCAGTTTCTGAAAGACTGCAAATAAGCACATAACCGAGCTTCACTTTATACTGGAAACTTCCAGTTCATGTTCTTAACTCCTAAGAGAAATTAGGTATTTTGTATAGTTATCCATACTAAATTGACAATTATATAAGAATTAAAATTATTCTACAAAATAATTGAAATAATAATCTCAGAATGTAAGGCTTCAGTCAAGTTGATTAAATTTCAAGGCAAGAGAAAATTATACTTGCTTTGGATATGAGCCAAATTCTTCGACTATTATCAAAGTGTAAACATTGAATATGCTGTAAATAAAGGATATATATCATTTCCCAGATGTATTCATTATTTTAAAAGTAATCAGTGTTTTTAAAAATTAAAATAAAAAACAGATTTAATCTGTTAAAGCTTTCACATGCATATGCAAAATGACATTATATTTCCTATGCAATTCAGAGAAACTATAGTTCAAATACCACCAATATAATGCATATTGAGAGTGGGAGGTAACAATCTGTGAAAAAGGGAAATGAAAAGTTATACTTGCAAAGTGGTATTCAATGTGCAAGGCAAAAATAGATATGCTCAGATCTAACAGATAACCTAGTAGTAGGAAAAAATGGGGTGTAAATATGCATTTTTCTTTTGTATGTTTGTTGTATAACAAAATCCCTTGTTCAGTCAGATTGTATGGTTAGACAAACAGGTTAACTTGTTTCTGCATGATCCATATGCTGGTTTCACTAATGTAAAATTAAATATTTAAATAACTTAATATCCATGTGAAACTGCACTTTTATAAGAGAATATCAGACTGAAGCATTAATATATGCTTAAATTTATAACCAGTTTACTGCTAATTATGTCCTAAACTCCAGTTCTAAACACAATTACAATGCTGTGATCTTAATGAGAAAAAGTACATCTCTATTAAAAAATGCTGGAATAAAGAGATTTGGCTTTTATAATTATAATAAAATGACAACACAATATTTATGGTACTATATATTGTTGTCACCTTTTATCAGGGGTGAAGGACAAGACATATTAACACTGACGTCAAGTAAAATCCACTAGAGAATCAATTGTTTAATTCTTCCATACTGAAATTAAACAAATCTATGCCGAAGTTCTGCATTAAAGAGAAGTAGAAACAAAAAAGTGCTTCATATCAAATTTTATATGATTATTAGCAACAACTTGGCATGATCTTAAATACCCCTTTTATTTGGACTACTGGCTAAATCATGTGTATTTACTTTTAAGGGGGGGATTGTTTACACTGACTTCAATGCCTGCAGCAAACCTATAACCACATTAAATTGACAGCATGTGAAAAGTGTCAATAAGGAAGCCCTTCATCCTAGGGAGGCCACTGTTCCTCAGACGGCTGGCTGTGAATCTCTATTTGTGAAGTGGGGGCAAGGGGTTCAGATGGGTCTTTTGATGGCGTACCTGGCTCCCTGCCACGTCTCATCGGCCCTGCCTGGACTCCGAGGTGATAGTCGGGCTGGCGGTTGAGACCCCCAGGCTTTTGGTCATGGGGGATTTCAACCTGCCATCGGGGATTAGTTCGGGAGTTCTTGGCTTCCATGACGGCCATGGACCTGACCCAGTTAGTTTCCGCCCCCACTCACATTGGAGGACACATGCTGGACCTGATTTTTGTCTCTGGGCAGTGGTTGAATGACTGTAATTTTGGGGAGTTAGTTATCACACCCTTGTCATGGACAGATCATTCCCTCCTTAGGTTGGACTTCCGTTCGGCCACCCCCCACCGCAGGGAGGCGGAACCACTTAGATTGTTCTGCCCCAGGCGCCTGATGGACCCGGAGCGGTTCCAGAGGGAGCTTGGGCCATTTCCTGAGTCTCTGGCTCACAGCTCGCCTGGAGACCTGGTGGCCACCTGGGATGGGTCGGCCGCCAGGGCTCTAGATCGAGTTGTGCCCCTGCGACCTCTGACCCGGCACAGATCCCATTTGGCTCCGTGATATACGGAGGAGCTACGGGAGATGAAGTGCCGGAAAAGACGTCTAGAGGGCATTTGGAGGGCGAGCCGTTCTGAGTCTGACCGAACACAGGTGAGATCTCATATTAAGACTTACCTTGTGGCGATAGGGGCGGCAAAGTCTTCGTATTTCTCCGCCCTTATTGCGTCAGCAGAAAATCGGCCTGCCGCCCTGTTTAGAGTGACCCGCTCTCTACTTGAACCGAGAGCGTGGGATGACCTCTTGCAGGGTAGGGCAGAGGAGTTTTCCCGATTTCTGCATGATAAAATCGCTCAGATTCGGGAGGGGCTCGATTCCAATTGGGTGGTCCCGGGGGAGGTGTCCGGGGCAGGTCTTGTGAGTGTTATCTGGGAGGAGTTCGATCCTGTGACCGCCGAGGGTGTGGACAGGTTGCTGGGGGGGCTGAATGCCACCACCTGTTTATTGGACCCGTGCCCTTCCTGGCTGGTTTCGGCCACCAGGGAGACGACACGAAGCTGGCTCCAGGGGATTGTCAATGCTTCTTTGAGGGAGGGAGTGCTCCCTGCCGCCCTGAAGGCGGCAGTGGTGCGCCCCCTCCTCAAGAAGCCTTCCCTGGACCCAGCTATTTTAAACAACTATCGTCCGATCTCCAACCTTCCCTTCGTGGCGAAGGTTGTTGAGAGTGTGGTGGCGCGTCAGCTTCCCCAGTACCTGGAGGAAGCTACTTACCTCGATCCGTCCCAATCGGGCTTCAGGCCTGGACATAGTACTGAGACGGCATTGGTCGCGTTGGTCGATGATCTCTGGAGGGCTCGTGACAGAGGGTTCTCCTCTGTCCTGGTCCTATTAGACCTCTCGGCGGCTTTCGATACTATCGACCATAGAATCTTGTTGCGACGGTTGGGGGGGTTGGGGATTGGTGGAACCGTCCTTCGATGGTTCTCCTCCTTCCTCTCCGACCGTTCGCAATTTGTGTTGGCGGGGGGGGAGAGGTCCACCTCTGGGCCCCTGCTTTGTGGGGTGCCCCAGGGGTCGGTCCTCTCTCCCCTCTTGTTCAACATTTATATGAAGCCGCTGGGCGAGATCATCCGTGGTCTTGGAGTATGGTGTCATCTATATGCGGATGACACCCAGTTGTACATCTCTACTCCAGACCATCCCAACGATGCTGTGGGTGCTATGTCCAAGTGCTTGGAGGCCGTGCGGGATTGGATGGGCGGGAACAGGCTTCGGCTCAACCCATCCAAGACCGAGTGGCTGTGGTTTCCGGCGCCCCGATATAGCCAGCTGACACCTTCGCTGGCTATCGGGGGGGAAGTTTTGCCCCCCGCAGAGAGGGCTCGCAACCTGGGTGTCCTCCTGGATGTACGGCTGTCACTTGAACATCACATTGCGGCCGTCTCCAGGGGGGCGTTTCACCAGATCCGTCGGATCTACCGGTTGCGGCCCTTCCTGGATCGGGACGCCTTGCGCACGGTCACTCAGGCCCTTGTCACCTCTCGCCTGGACTATTGTAATGCCCTCTACATGGGGCTCCCCGCGGGGAGCATCTGGAGACTCCAGCTGGTGCAAAATGCAGCCGCGCGGGTGATTATGGGGGCGTCGCGTAGCGCCCATGTGACGCCTCTCCTGCGTGAGCTGCATTGGTTTCCGGTGGCTCTCCGGGTTCGCTTTAAGGTTCTAGTTTTGACCTTTAGGGCGACCCATGGCATGGGACCAGGTTACCTCCAGGACCGCATTCTGCCAGTGATCTCCAACAGGCCGGTGCGTTCCCACAGAGAGGGTCTGCTCCGGGTGCCGTCGGCCGCTATGTGTCGTCTGGCGGCGCCGTGGGGTAGAGCCTTCTCTGTGGGTGCCCCCGCCCTCTGGAATACTCTGCCACCAGAGCTCCGTACCGGCATGGACCTGAGGCCTTCAGGCGTGCGTTGAAGACCTGGCTCTTTGAGCAGGCCGGCCTGGGCTGAGATAATGGTTTTAATTTGGTCTCCATAATATTTAATTTTAAATTGGGGTTTTAAGGGGGGGGGGGTTAGTCTCAGTAATCAGCCAATTAATTTAATAGTTTTTTAATTTTTGTATATTTGTGGGTTTTAGATGGGCTGTACACCGCCCTGAGTCCCTTGGGAGAAGGGCGGTATATAAATGTAAATAATAAATAAATAAATAAAATAAATAAATAAGGTGCAAACTTCTGCCTTATGTCTTTGCATGTTAAGTGTTGTAAGTTGTGGGTTTGATGTCATTACTATTATGCATGTTTTGTCATGCTTCCTCCCAGAGGTGGTATTCAGCAGATTCTGACCAGTTCTGGAGAATCAGTAGTGGAAATTTTGAGTAGTTCGGAGAACCGGCAAATGCCACCTCTGACTGGCCCTGCCCCATCTATTGTCTGCCTTCCGAGTCCCAGCTGATTGGCTGGGTATTCGTTTGTTGCCCTGCACAGGAGAATGGAGCTGAAAAGCAGGTTAGTGTGGTGGGGAGGGAATGAGATTTTGCAGTGACTTTTCCCCAGGAGTGGGTTGGGAATGGAGATTTTACAGTATCCTTCCGCTGCCATGCCCACCAAGCTACACCCACAGAACTGGTAGCAAAAATTTTTGAATCCCACCACTGCTTCCTCCCACTTCAGATAAATATGTCTGCTGGGACAATAAAAGTTATCTTCTGTGATTTTCTAAACCTTAATTTTCCAGAATATCATTTGCCAATATTTGCAAAAGCAACTAGAATAGCATTTGCTGTGGATGAATAAAAATAATAATTTTAGATCTTCAAAATTATGCATTTGTGGAAAGGAAAAAAAATCTATTAACATTTCAAATAGAATTAGTTAATTATTAGATATAGTGGCTATCCTAAGTAAATTACAGTATCAAAAAGAATACACTTAATTTGAAGAATAACTGTATAACCCAAATAAATAGAATGAAACCAGATTATGTAGCTATTTAACATTACTTTTTTCGTCTAAAAGATTATAATGGAAAATCATTGTAATGGAAAGACCCACCCTAATATTGTGTACATTTCCAGATACACTATGTTAGGAAGGATTCATTTAACTGGGACAGATTTTTAAAAAGGCAATAGGGAGGATAAAGGAATTAGAAGCCAAGTTGTATACAAAGAAACAAAAGGAACAGGAGAAAAAAATCACTTAGATTTCACTTAGAAAAAATAAGATTGATACAGCAGCACTCTTCAGAAAAGCATGATACATAGAACTATTCTCTGATATTCCGGATCTCGAAACACCATTTAATGGTAAATAGTTGTCACTTAACAACTGATCACTTAACGAAGTTCAAAGTTACGACCTTAAAAAAGTTACTTAGACTTCTTCCTCAGAATTACGATTTCTACCCTTACAGTCACATGATGACATTTCGGGTGCTTAATAATCAACTCTCATTTATGTCTGGCTGCAGCATTCTGCAGTTATATGATTGCAATTTCTGACATTTTTGGCTGGTTTCTGGTGTTCCTTGCTGGGGAAAAAAAAGCCCATTTGGGAGAATAAATTCGCTTAACAACCTTGTGATTCAATTAATAACCACAGCAACTTGTTTTGCAAGCATAAAGTCATAAAATCTAGTTAACATACATAGTGACTGCAACAACTGATGATGGAAATTCCAAGCTTAATTGCAGTTGTTAAAGGAGAAATACTTGTATAGAAATACATATTTTATTTTAGAAAACCTACCTAATAGTACAAAAGTTTGACACTGAAAATAATTACTTTGGCAAGTGATGAATTCTCCTTCCCTATATTTGTTGAAACCAAGGCCAGAAAGCCATTTGTCATAGATGTTTAATTTGGATTGCTGCACAGAATATGATCTGGGTCTTGATGACCTAAATTCCCCCTTCCAATTTTATAATACTGTTATCATTTCTTTTACTACTACATCATAATCATCCTCATCATGTAAAATTGCATTCTATAAAAACTGCACCAAACTTCAAAAAGCAACCCTGCAAGTAATATGTTACTGAATTTGATCCAGAAAATTAGCAGGATGTGGTCTATATTCACCAATGAGTCATAGACTAACCATTTGTCATAGATAACTGTTGGATAATTTGATCTAATAAATTCTGCCCATGAAATGGGTTGTATTAAATCACTAAGAAATAGAAAGTGGAAAAAAATGTAGTAAACCTTATTATTGCTACTAACCATCCTAGCTAAATTCATTTACAACACCGCTTACAAAAATACACTTTGATAATATTTATAATTATGATACAGGTATCCAAAATTTATTAATCAAATTGCTATAATAAATTTACAAATTAACATATTTGTACTAACATATATGGGTTAGTAAATCTGTGGCAGCAAAGCTATACTTTTTATTTCTATGTACCTGTGTAATGACTGCTGACATAAAAATGACTAGGACATATCCTTTACATACAAACCATATGGTAACTCTATGTGTTATATTATCCTCAACATTGTTTTTTTTTAAAATACTTTGCAAAATCATTGTTAAAAAAAGTCCTTAAAAAGGGGAAATTCTGTTTAATGAATTTTTTTAGTCCAAGCCATAAAATTCTGATTCATGTCATATCAAAAATAAAATATAATCATAGTAATGTAACTGAAGCATTCATGAAATTATCGCATTTACTGGCTTTCAATAAAGTTGTTTTAGTAATTCTTAACTACATCATTCATTCTATTTCATACTTGAACAGAATTTAGTCTTTTGAATCATAGTTGTTGAAATTTCTTTTTGATTAAATAATATATCCATGTTTTTATTTGTAGCTGTTATAGCATTTCTAAACATGCTATAATCTAAAAGGATATGTTACAGAAATAGATATATCTTATGAAAACAAGGATAAAATAATCAGAAAGTTGGAGTTATCATTTCTAAGTCATTACTTTGTTACAGATACATCAACTTTGAAAATCCTTATGAGATAGTACAACGTGTAATGGAAAAATCAATGTACAAAGAAAATTAAATTTTACTCAAAGCCTTTAGGCAAAGTGCAACATTAAAAAAAATCTTAGCTTTTTTTGTGTCCAAGGAAAGAGAGGAAATGCAATTTGGAGTAGCTTTTAGCACTCAAGCTTATGAAGTAAACACTATTAAGTAAACAATGGTTACTTAACAGTATGAAACTATCCTAATTTAATCATTTGAAAGGTCAAACACTTCCTCAGTCCATTTTCTCAAAGATGTCTGAAATTAGTGATTGTCATGAAGGAAACTGATTTATATAAACTTACAAAATAATGATATCTGAAATAGCTGAAAATGAGTACAAGAAAGAAATTTTTACAGCTGACATTATATTACTGTTTTTGAATATAGGATACATTTCATGCTGTATAAGCGGTCAAAACTTATACAAAATTAAATGGGAATTCTTGGCATGTAATATATGATATTTACATGTTCAACATGATTACTGTAACCGAAAATCAATATGGATATGCAGCAGAGGTGGTATTCACCAGGTTCTGACCAGTTCTGGAGAACTGGTAGCGGAAATTTTGAGTAGTTTGGGGAACCGGCAAATACCACCTCTGACTGGCCCCACCCCATCTATTCTCCCATGTCCCAGCTGATCGGCAGGGTCTTCTTTTGTTCCCCTGCACAGGAGGACAAAGCTGGAAAGCAGGTTAGTGGAATGGGGAGAGAATGGGTTTTGCAGTAACCTTCCCCTGGAGTGGAGAGGGAATAGGCGTTGGTTCTTACCTGATACGCCGGTTCTCTCCGAGCTGCGAAGGAGCATCCATTTGATTGGGTTGGTTCAGTCTTCGTCCTGATAGGCTGAGCTTAAACTTTGGAACGCTCCTCCTCCTCCACGAGACTCCTCCCAGCGTTCCCCAGTTTTAGCGAAGATCGCAGTGAAAAGGCAGATGTCGCTTCCGAGAAACTATTGCATCAGCTTGGTCGTATAGCAGGACTCCCACAGACGGAAGGAATAAACACAGTTAGCAATAACACATAGGGTGGGGATGGATGCTCCTTCGCAGCTCGGAGAGAACCGGCGTATCAGGTAAGAACCAACGCCTATTCTCCTACGAGCTGCTCAGAGCATCCATTTGATTGGGACATACCAAAGCTTGGCCTGGACTACGGGCGGGATGCTGACTGGACCTGGAGTCTGTTGCTGTCCTGCACACACCCTGTAGTACCCTCCTACCAAAAGACGCATCAGCAGATGCAAAGACATCGACCTTATAATGTCTGATAAAGGGGGAAGGAGACGCCCAGGTGGCGGCCCGACAAATGTCAGAGATAGGAGCTTGGGAGGCCCAAGCCGCCATGGTGGCAGCACTGCGAGTGGAGTGCGCCGTGATGCCCCTGGGAACTGCTAGGGCCTGGGCCTGATAAGCTTTAGCAATAGTGGCCCGCAACCAACGACCTATGGTGGTGGAAGAGGCCCTAGTACCTTGACTATGAGGCAGAAATACAACAAACAAGGCCTCTGTCCTCCTAAAGGATGCCATGCGATGGATATAGACCTTCAAGGCACGCCGGACATCCAACTTATGCCACTGATGTTCCAACTCTCGGGAAGGATGAGGACAGAAATTGGGCAAGACCAACTCCTGTGCCCTGTGAAAAGCCGAATTAATCTTTGGGATAAACGTGGGGTCCGGCCGGAGGACAACCCTATCTGCATGTAAAACACAGAGGTCTGACCTGATAGATAGGGATGCCAACTCGGAAATGCGCCGAGCTGAAGTAATGGCCACCAAGAAAGCAACCTTATATGTAAGAAATAGTAGTGATGTGGAACGAATCGGTTCGAAAGGAGGTTTGGTAAGGGCCAGAAGGACCTTGTTCAAATCCCAAGTAGGATAACGATGAACTATGGGCGGTCGCAAATTAGTAGCACCCTTAAGAAAGGCGCGAATAAGAGGGTGATGAGAAAGAGATGGGAAATTCTCATAGTCAATCACGGAAGACAGGGCAGAAACTTGTCTTCTCAAGGTATTTGGTGAAAGCCCCCTATCGAGACCAGCTTGTAGGAATTCCAAAATTTGAGCAATTGAAGGAGATCGCGGATCAATATGAAATTGGGAACACCAGCTGGTAAATATGGACCAAGTTGCATTATAAATGCGATTTGTTGAGGGGCGCCTTGCAGCCTGGATGGTTGAAATAACCTTGTTGGATAATTGCTTGCTGAATAAACGCGACCGCTCAACCTCCAGACGGTCAAGTGGAACCACTGAGGGTTCAGATGTTGAAGAGGACCCTGGGTTAGCACAATCCTGTCCAGAGGAATCCTCCATGGTTTGACAGACAACAGAGATCGGCGAACCAAGGGCGTCTGGGCCAGTATGGAGCCACCAAAAGCAGATCTGCTCCTTCCTCTAGCATCTTCCGTATGACCTGAGGGATCAAAGGAAGAGGGGGAAAGGCGTACAAGAGCCCCGGGGGCCACGGGCAGCGAAGGGCGTTGAAATCCTCCGCCCCTTGAGAGGGGAATCGGGACACGAACCGTGGCAGGTGGGCATTGAGAGGGGAGGCGAAAAGATCGACCTCCGGAAGACCAAACCTCATGACTGCCTCTTGAAAGAGCGACGGATGAAGACGCCACTCTGTGGGGTTGACTGTGGACCGGCTGAGCCAATCTGCCTGGGTGTTGCAGATGCCCGAGATGTGTTCTGCCCTGATAGAAAGTAAATTTGTCTCTGCCCAACGACAGAGACGTTCCGCCTCCTGCATGAGAGGTTGAGACTGTGTGCCCCCTTGCTTGTTTAGGTGCGCCTTGGCTGCTGTATTGTCTGAGAGAACTAAGATATGTTGGTTGCGTACCTGTGGCAGCAGAGCCCGAAGAGCCAGATGAATTGCCCGAAGTTCCAGCCAATTGATATTGTGGGACTGTTCCCTTGCTGACCAGCGACCTTGAACTGTGGATGAGTAAAGGTGAGCACCCCAGCCCAGCAGGCTGGCGTCGGTGGTGACAGTGAGTGTGCGGGGCTCCTTGAAGAGACAACCCTTGTTGGTTGTGGGCCGGGACCACCAAAGAAGTGATGTAAGAACTTTGGTTGGAACCTTGACTTTGTGACCGGAATTGCTGAGAGCGGAACGTTGAAACGGGAGAAGGAACCACTGAAGGGACCTGGAATAAAGACGAGCCCAAGGCATAATAAAAATACCTGAGATCATTTTCCCAAGAAGGGTAGAAAGATCAGCTAAAGAAACAGTATGTCGTGACCTGATCAGCTGCACTAGTTGTTGAATACTTTTATGTCTTTCGTCAGAAAGGTAAACCTTGCATGCCCGTGTATCAATGATGGCACCTAAGTGTAACAATCTTGTAGAAGGAATTAACTGGCTTTTGTCTCGATTAATAGCAAATCCATGTGCTTGCAAAATGCGGAGAGTCGTCTGAGTATCTCGGACAGCTTGGGTAGAAGAGCTGGACAAAATTAAAATGTCATCTAGATAACAGTGCAACCTGATGGGAAGGGCGCGAATATGGGCAGCTAGAGCAGCGAGGACCTTAGTGAAAACCCCAGGAGCAGAGGCTAGACCGAAGGGAAGAGCCCAATATTCGAAATGTTGACCGTTATAGCAGAATCTTAAAAACTTACGATGTGATGGCCTGATCGGAATATGCAAATAAGCTTCCGTGAGATCTACTGAGGTGAGAAAATCTCCCTCTCTGATGCTAGCAAGGATGGAATGTAAAGTGTGCATCTTGAATTTGCGATAGACTAAAAATTTATTGAGTCGTTTGAGGTCCAAGATAGCTCTCCACCCACCAGAACTTTTCTTAACTAAAAAGAGTAGAGAATAAAAACCACGCCCTTTTTGGTCTGCGGGAACCGGTTGAATGGCCCGTATGTGTAGAAGATGCAGTATGGCTGCTTCCATGAGGCTATGTTTAACCAAATTTTTAGAAACAGGGGATACCCTGAAAAAATCAGATGGGGCGGACTGGAATTCTAAAGCCAGGCCAAACCTCACAGTATCTCGGACCCAGGCGTCCGAAGTAGAAGCGTCCCATCTATCCGCATAAAACCTGAGACGGCCCCCTATGGGAAAGGACTCCTCAAGGCTAACGTGGACGCCTGAAGGATCTATTGCCGGAAGAACGGAATGATCGCCTGGATTGGCCACCTCTCCGGTACCGATCCCCAGGGTCGAACCTGTCTGAGGAGAATCCCGGGCGAGGAAACTGGGATCTAGACGGTCGAGACAGAAAGGAACTCTGGGAGTAAGGCCGAAAGGAACTCCTCCGAAAGGACTGGGGATACCTTGGGTCAGACTTCCTAAAAAGAGAAGGAAGAATGTTTTTCTTGTTCCGGGTCTCAATGAGAAGCGGATCTAGAGAGGGGCCAAACAGCTTGTCGCTGTTGAGAGGAGCAGAAGCAAGCTTAGATTTGTGCTTGATGTCCGCCTGCCAAGGCTTAAGTCAAAGGAGACGTCTGGCTGAAAGATGAGATGCAATGGCTCTGGCAGAAAATTTTACGGCATGAAAGGTCGCATCGGCTGAAAATTCAGTAGCCGCCGTGAGCTTAGCAATGTCCTGATGGGCCTTTAGATTAGATGCAGGGACATGCTCACGAAGTTATATCAGCCATCTGAGTGAAGTCCTATTGAAAAATGAGGCCGCTGTGGCAGCTCTGATAGCCCAAGCATCAGCGTGATGGGCTTTGCGTAGCGCTACCTCGGCCCTCTTATCCTCAGGCTTTAAAAGCTCAAGTGGCTCGCTTGGAAGAGAAGTAGGAGAGGCTATATCCACAATGGGTTCATCGACCCCTGGGATATTTAACAAATTGAGATATTCTGGGGCCATATTAAAGAGTCTCCTATCGTAACTAATAGGAGCCGGACATGGTACGGGAGAAAGGAACTGTTTTTGAACTAGTTCCTTGAACCTTGGAGGAACAGGGATCACTTCAGCCTGAACAGTAGGCTGATGAAAACAATAAATCCTGGGGACCCTCCTCTACAGGACCCACGGGGGGAGCTGATGTATCGATGCCAGCCGTGTTAGTTGCCTTAAATAGGAGGGATTTAATAGGTGAGGCTGAAACAGGCCAGTAAAAGCCGGTTGGTCCAGGGAAAGACCCTCATCCTCGGACATCCCCCCCTCTAAAAGCTCCTGTTCGGATAAGGAGTGCTCCGCCTCATGAAAGGATTCTTGGTCACTGTGTTCCAAATCTTGCATTTGAAACAGCTCCTCAGCCTCCATGTCCAGATCCCCTCTCTGAGTGTCCTGCATCGGAATATCCTCAAAAGGTATTACCTGATCAGCAGTTAATTCCGGCCTGACTAGAGGCTGGGGTGGCTGAGACTCCGGGTCAGCAGGGGCAGGCTGAGGTCGTGTCATAACAGCATGTTGTAAACCGGCAGAAATCCCCTGCCTGATTGCCATCTCCATCCAAGATCGCATTTGAGGTGGAATCTCCTCAGGCAAGGAAGATTCCTGGCGAAGGCCTGCAGCAGTGGGAGTAAAGGTGGCCTCAGGAGGACCCCTAGAGGCTGGCCGGTCGGATAACTGAGTCTGGTGTCCCACAGAACCACGACTGTGCCTGGAGAAGAGGGAAACATCTAGTGGAGGGGAACAGACATAAGAAAAGGGCCCAGGAGTAGAAGGAGCAAGGTGCTGAGAAGGTCTCTGAACCTCACGAGCACACTTATCTATTTGTCTCTCTAAGGCCCTATGGCGCCTTCTGGCATCATGCTCAGAAGCTTTAGAAATACCCCCCCACACATTTTTGCATTTGGATTTTGACTTGGCATGCGAAGCAGAAGGCCGAGAACCGCTACCCCCTGCCATGATAATTTAGTATAATACAATCTGCTGATATCTATGTAAATGAGGCGGTTGGCACGCCCAGGGACCGTACCCAGTAGGGAGGGAGCCCTGATATTAATATATATATTCCCCTTGATGAAATAATTGGATTTATAAATTTGCAAAAGTGGAAGAAAAAGAAGGGATCACCAATCAGCCAGATTAAGAACGCCAGTGGGGCCTACTCAGAAAACAAAAGGCCCAGAACAGCAATAACTGCACAGGCTGACTCAGGCCTAGGGTGCTTGCTGTATGCTGCTAGGGAGACTGTGAGGCTTAGCCAACAAGTTTCAGAACACACAAGAATAATAAGGCCTTCTGTCTTATAGGATATCCTAAGAGAGCACAATTTAATCCCCACAGTCAACAAATAGGGCACAGGGAAAGGCCATGAGGCTCTGAGGCCTTTGGAAAAACAAAATGGCGGCCGCCCGAATTTTGGCGCGTGCGCGATCCCTAGCAGCAAGGGTCCAGCTAATGGAGGACCCTAAGAGAAATCCACAGAAAGCAAGTTAAAAGAGGGAGGGAAACGATCGCACTCCACTCCCTCTGAGACAAATGGCGTTCGGGGAATGCAGAGAAAAAGCAGCTTGGCTTGCTGCAAACAAACAGAGCAAGGCAAAATCGGCAGGGGGGGGCGGTGGGGGGGGGGCTGGAAAGCAACGTTCCAGGGGACCCACTTTTACTAATGGGGGGGGAACTGAAACTTCTACCCCCCTCAAATAATTATTTGAACCCTGATCACCCAAAAGGGAGAACAGAGGGACTGTGCTCTCAGTGCCCAATTAAATATAAATAGAACAGAAGTAAATCGAAGTGCAAAAAAACAGAATAATAAAAGGACCCAAGACAGGGAAAGGACACTAAAGAATAAAGGAGGGATTGGAAAAATACAGAAATCACCTGCTTCGACCAGAACAAGCTGTTAAAACAACCTATTCAGACGAGGGCTGAGCTAAAACTGGGGAACGCTGGGAGGAGTCTCGTGAGGAGGAGGAGCGTTCCAAAGTTTAAGCTCAGCCTATCAGGACGAAGACTGAACCAACCCAATCAAATGGATGCTCCGAGCAGCTCGTAAGAGAATGGAGATTTTACAGTATCCTTCCCCTACCATGCCCACCAAGCCTTGCCCACAGAACTGGCAGTAAAATTTTTTGAATCCCACCACTGATATGCAGCGTACATATGCAACATACAGAATTGTGAGAAATAGATGTAATAAAAGATACTGTAAATTGCTATGTCAGAACTACATAGATGTCACATGTTATTGAACATCTCTTGCAGTGCATCTGAATTAACTGCTTGCTTCCTTGCTCGCTCCCTCTTTCATTTGCTCATTCATTCATTCATTCATTCATTCATTCATTCATTCATTCATTCATTCATGTATGATTCTGAACTGTCCATCTTCTTCAAAGAGGGGCTCTGGGCCGTGTACAATATAATATAACTCATAAATAAAACAATATAGACAAATTAACATTAGAACTTAAAAATTAAATTATAGAATAATGACAATTCAACATCAAAAGATGTCAGAAGTCCTAAGATGGTGATGTAGTGTTGGATTATAACAGGTGGGGAGGGTCTGTCAAGGGAATAGTCAGCCCACGGTTGGGCGATCTTCTATGCCTCACATGTAGGGCTGCAGATTGGGAGCTTTCCTCACCTCTGGGAGAAAGATGTTCCACAAAACAGGGGCAGTGACAGAGAAGGCTTTCTTTCTAGATCCTGCTAGTTGAACTTGCTGGTCAAGTTCTTTGACTAATGGGATCTGTAGAATACTTCCCTGCCTGATTGAATGAGATAATATATTTGATGATGATTAATATTTGGAAGACTGTACGTTGCTCACGTTTATGTTATATAATAAGTCTGTAATTATGTTTAGACAAGAGTTACATAGTAATATCACAGACAGAATGGATAACAAATGAGAGCTAAGAGGTCTATCTTAACCTCTTAACCTCAACCTCAACCTTCTAAGACAGTTTTCAGTGATTAAGAATCTTTAAGAATATTTACTATACTACTTAACAAATGTCACTACAAGGAGTACAAGATTTTTTTAAAAAAAGGAATTAATGTAATCCAATCACTTACTATTATTCTAAACCAGAATTTCCTCAACTTTGCAAGTTGAAGATGTGTGGACTTCAACTCTTAGAATTTACTGTGGAATTCAAGGATTTTTTATTACTGGTTCTGTGGGCATGGCTTGGTAGGTGTGGCAGGGGAAGGATACTTTAAAATCTCCAGTCAAGGTGGTATTTGCCGGTTCTCTGAACTACTCAAACTTTCCATTACTGGCTCTCCAGAACTGGTCAGAACCCGCTGAATACCAGGTTCAAGTTGCCAAAGTTGGGGAACACTATTCTTAAAGCATAAGTTTAAACAGAACACATTGTGCTCTTGTGTTTTGAGAATTTGAAACATCTGAAATCTCCCTCTCTCCCTTTTGAGGCTTCTTGAAATTGCCAGGAAACAATTCTGTGTGCATTCAAAGTTGATAAATATATTAAAAGGGCGGGACTTGAATCTTGACCTGCCATTTTTTTCCAGTTTGAAAAATCCCAAATCTCACTGCTGTATAAAATTAGAGAGAGAACTACTTACTGAAATTAAATATGAAATGTTTATTTTTCTAATGTCTGATTTGCCTTCCAAATTCACATTTTCCAAACATAAAACTCTCTCCAGAGACAGAATATCCCTTAGGATTTGATATATATATATGTATATATATATATATATTTGATATATATATATATGTATATATATATATATATATTTGCCAACAGCAATCAGTCCTCCTATAATTTGTTCCACAAGCCTTGAGTCTAAATTCACTATTGTCACCAGTGGTGTTTGCTTTTTTGTCTTTACTCAGACCCAGAGTAAGTTCATCCTATGGTGAAAGTCAAATTGGACAAAGACTGATATGTCAAAAATAATTGTTTGAATGAGGAAAAAATCAAACTAAGGAGATAATAGGTTCTAAATTTGCAAATCCCTACATATAATTTCATGTTCTGTATCTCTTCAACTGATAAATGTTCTGTATTTCTTCAACTAATAAATCCTTACATATAATTTCATGTTCTGTATGTCATCAACTAATAAATACACTGAAACTTTATATTAAGCAGAAATATCCTTCATGGTTACTTAGGTTTGGCTAAGAAAAAGAAAAACATGTTGAATGAATGTAAAATGGTTTGGATAAAGCCCTGAAACTCTGATTTTTTTAAGTCAGTGCTAACATAGCAGGAATAAGACCATTTTCATTAAAAGAAAAAAAAGGATACATTCACTTCAATGGAATATTGTAGAGTTCAAAGAATATGCAGGGGATTAAGGACTTAAAGGAACGTGAAACCAAATAGAGTGCCATCCTAAATAATTATTCTCAGAGCTTGGTGGTTTCATGTCAATGAAAGTCAATTCAAGAGGAAACAGAAAAACAAATGGAGAAATTTAAAAATATATAATTGTTTTAAGAACATGTAACCTCTTTTTTATTTTAAGAACATGTAACCTCTTTTAGGTAACATCATCATTCTATTGCTATGCTTTAGCATCAGCCTCAGACCTAAAACAAGACTGATGATTTGTTGAACTGGAAGAGATAAGGAAACAAGGCTTTAAGCAATAAGTCTAAATCTGAATAATTATACGGAACTAATTTATCTCTTAAATATATATTAGGATAGAGACTTTTTCACTTCTGAGTAGAACTTCCAGCTGACGTTGCGGCAAAATCGGATGCAAGGAGCGAATCACTGTGTTCCTGCACTGAATTTTCCCCATTGGAGGAGTCCAAAAGAAGCTAAAGCCACTCTGAAGGAGTGGTGAAGAAAACAGGGGAACTCTGCAGATGATTGGGGAGTCACAACTCTCCTGCCTGATTCAGGGCTCTTCTCTCTCACTCTCAACGAGAAGATGTGAAGCTGGGACAGTCAAGGCAACAAAGAAAGTACAGGAGCAGTGTAAATGAACACTGATTGGAACCGAGTGAGATGATTTTTTTGCTACCTGAAATTTAACCCTAAAAGGAAAACATATCCAAGAAAGACACTCATAACTATTTGTTAAAGTGGCGAACAATTATTCAGAGAAAAATTTCAGACCCAAAAGAAAGGAACCAAGGGGAGAAAAGCAAATTTTTTAAAAATAAAATATAGAAAATTGGACCTCCAAGCTGGGTAGGTGCTGTTTTGGAAAGGCATTTTAAAATGCTGGAACTTCTTACTTAAATAACTTGAATTGAATTGAATTCTTTATTGTCATTGTACATATATACACAGTATACATATAGTGAAATTCACATAACATCCAGAGACCAGACTCAACATGCACACACACACACACACATGACAAACACCTCCCCACCACCAAAATTCCCCGCCTCCTAAAAACACACAAGCATATACACAACAAACCAAGTAATACTCTCAGTGATGGTGGTCCTTAAGTTCATTGTTAAGTGCAATTATAGCCTAGGATAAAAACTGTTCAGAAAACGTGCGGTCCGAATTTTAATTGTTCTGTATCTTCTGCCAGAAGGCAACAGTTCATAAAGATTGTAAGCAGGATGGGAAGAGTCTCTGAGAATGTTGTGCAATTTCCTCAAACAGCAAGATGCGAAGATATGATCCAGGGCTGGTAGCTGTAGCCCAATGATATTCTGGGCAGTTTTAATGATTCTCTGTAGAGCTTTTTATAACTGACTTTGTTTCTATAAATTGAATTAAAATTGGATTAAATAGCAGTTAGAATTGAGACAACATTGAAACCTAAGCTGAGGGTGCTTCTATTTACTAAATAATCTCCTGGACCTTTATCAGACTAATAATATTCATAATAAACTGAAAGATGAATATTTTATGAAAATGTAGCATATTCTTGATTAAACATGGCATCTTGGCCCCTAGTCCCAGCTATAAAATGTTTGCCTGATACACATATAAAACTTTCCATTGTGGGAATTATACAAACATTCCTATTCCTTAGCAATACTATATATTTAAATAATCAGCTATGGTTTATAAAAATAAAGAGATTGAATAGAGCTAATGCAACCCTATAAAAACCATAATGCAGCTTGTCACAATATTTCTGTATTTGCTACTTTGTTAAATATATATTCTAACTTTCTGGTCAGGAGTTCAATGCAGCATACAATACATGTGCTATCTCTTCATATTTTTCTCATATTCCTGTCAGCTATATTGTGCTGAGAGTATTGGCCAAGGTTCACCAAGTGAACTTTTCTAGGTAAGGGTGGACTATAAAAGTTTCCCCAGTGTCAGCACAACATTTTAACTATACTGGCTTTGATTTATGAAGATAGAACGTCACATAGGTAATAGATATAACTAAAGTGATTTGTAGATAAATTAATGGGTTCCTAGAATATTCTTAAACACGAGATGAATCTCTGTTTAGAAAAGCAAATAATATTTTTTACTCAAGTGCATATCTCATATCAAGAAAATGAATATATCTTGGAATAGTTCATCTCAATATATAGAATGTTTTCTTAAACTGTTATATATATTTTTTGTTTGCATGTAAAACATTTCTTAAGATTAAATTAAAAATGAAAACTGCTAACATTGGGCTAAGAAACAATTTGGTTTGATCACTTTTCACCAATATTTCACTATATTCTATATATGTGGAGGTTTTTTTTTTTTTCACTATATATGGAGCCTCGGTGACGCAGTGGTTAGAGTGCAAAATCGAATCCCACCAGGTTGATTCATCCTTCCATCCTTCCGAGCTGGGTAAAATGAGGACCCAGATTATTGGGGGCATATGCTGACCCTGTAAACCGTTTTGAGAGGGCTGGAAAGCACTATAAAGCGGTATATAAGTCTTAAGTGCTATTGCTATTGCTATATTCCGTTTTGGATGATATAATTGTCATAATTTTGCTTTACATAAATATCACTATCAATAGCACTTAGACATATATACTGCTTTATAGTGCTTTACAGCCCTCTCTAAGCAATTTTACAGAGTCAGCATATTGTCCCCAACAATCTGGGTCTTCATTTTACCTACCTCAGAAGGATGAAAGGCTGAGTCAATCTTGAGCCTGGTGGGATTCGATCTGCCAAATTGCAGGCAGCTGGCTGTCAGCAGCAGTAGTTTGCAGTACTTCACTCTAACCACTGCGCCACCAAGTCCCAGATAGTCCAGGAATATATTTTACAATAAATTTTGATATTGTATTAGTGGAAAGAGTTTACAAGTAAAATTATATGGACAAGTTAGATGGCCAAAGTTGTTGAAAGTTGGGTAGAATACAAGTTTAATAAATTATGGATGGCTGTACAATCAGCTAGATGTTTAGACTGGATTTGTCATCATTTTCCACCTATCAAGTCTTACCAAGGACCTCGGATAGGCAGGTTTTGATGTTGTTTGGTGGTCTTGTAAAATGTAAGCTGTTCCGAGCAAAATTGCCTTTTGCAGTTGACCTTGATTTTTGTGATTTTGTCAGTGCCAAGGGTGTTTAAGTGGTACTTCAGTTGTTATTGTTATTATTGTTGGAAATTTTAATGTACTTAAGGTACATAACTACATTGTAAGTTATAGAAAACATGATCCTCAGCTATGACAGAGAACTAGAAAAACAGATTTTTTTTTGCATGGGATAATTAAACTCATCTATGACTTGGTGCCTCAAAGTAATAGTTAGCCTTGCTGCAGCCCCTAAAGGTCTTAAAGTAGAATGTAGAGTGACAGAAGACCTAGTTTTTCAGAGAAACTCAAGAGCTCAGAAGCATGTAAGTTTAGAAGCATATAGACTCCATTGTCTCAATTTTTCTCTTCTGTTTCTGATGTTTCTGTGTCTGTGTGAGGGAAGGCCAGTCCTATTTTCTTTGCATTGCCATCTTGTTTTGTTTCCCCCTCGCTTGTAGTAGATGTTTGTCATATGACCCCAGTATCGGATATGGGGAAAAAGAACAGAGAAGCAGAAGATAACAAAAGAAAGATTTCTGAGTTGTCTGAAAATATTAGGCAAGGGCACGCATGCACGTACACACACACACACACACACACAAACACACCACAATTTTGCTTCGGGCAGAAAAAAACAACTGCTTGTGAGAAAGAGATGTAAAGGCATTAGACTTTTTGAAAAGCAGTCCAGAACATCTTGAATTGCTTGGCAGCATGAATCACTTGGCAGTTAGACCAATGTAGAATATGAGAACTTTTACTTGCTTGGGTTTTTGGTTGGAGGAAAAGCTGAGAGGAAGAGATTAGATGTCTAGCCAAAAAGGAAGAATCTTCAAAGAAGTGAGTGAAAAACTGCTGTAAGACACTTTTGCCAAAACAAATTGCAGGGATCATATCTGCAGTGGAGAGGAGTTGTTTTACTTATAAGTGCATCCTGGATTTTAGACATATATCATCTCTAGAGAGACAGTTTATTCAATAAATAAGAGTTGTTCGAATTTAATATCTACTTGTGCATTATGTTGTTCATGTGTCTAGTATGCTATTTGTGAATGGTATAAGTAATTTTTTTCTTATTCCCCTTTCTCTTTGTTGCTGGTCTTCTTTTATCTTTTTTGATTGTTTCTGAATATTAATACAAATTATTTTAAATTAAAAGGGGATACAACATTAGATTTTTTTAAAATAATGCATTAACACTGTTAACAGAATAAATATTGAAGGGACTATCAATCATTCACTGTTAGACTTCATTTGCTGTTCCTTCCCTTGACTAGTTACAGGATTTATTCTTTGTCTAGTAATTTGTAAAATGAGAAATCACTTCTCAAGAAAAGTGAACAAATTGGTCTCAAAATTTTAGATTTATATTGGAAAGTTATTAATTGAAAGAGTTATAAGCTTTTCATATCATGCAAATTCAGTTTTAATAATTTTTATAGTAGAAGATGAATGACCATGTAGGTATCAGTTCTTCATAATTTCCTCTTTTTTTCTAATAATTATTCTTTGCAAATTCAACAAATGAAGAATGGAATGAAGATATTAGTCTGGTACAATCAAAGCAGTTAAGTCCAATCAAAATGTTTGGTGAAAATAATGCTCTTAAAATGTGGGAAGAATTTAGTAATGGGGAGACATATAATTTCACAGTCTAGAAATATAACAGAATTAAACTGGATAGTGCCATCATATTGGGCTTTAGTAAGCAGATGCTGTTATGTACTCAGTTGTTTTTCTTTGTTTTTACAAAACATTTACTAAATATTGTTTTAATTGTTGCATGGTTTATTTGGAAATCATTGGCAGTTATGCTGGAACACAACAATATTCAAAATGTGTAAAATAAAACAATAATAAATTGCACAAAGGCTATTTTTCCTTTTTTGAATGAATTTACTTTTCAAAGGAAAAATACTTTTAATGCAGCATAGTTTGTTTTCCAATCCATTATTTAATAATTATGATATATATTATGGTTTTAATATTTGAAGACAGGTATTAAAAGATAGAATTAGATTTCTTTTCATATTTTTAATTTTAGTGCTCTTGAGAAACAATCATATGTCCAAAATAAATTGGGCAATTTTGAAGAGCTTCTCCTTTTTATTTGCCAAATAGTGCCTAATCCCATTCATAGTTTTCCCCCAATACGATTGAAAGCTTACCTCTTAATTTAGGGGTGTCAAACTCAAGGCCCGCAGGCTGTATCTGGCCCGTGGGCTGAATGTGGCCCAGGGGGCTGGCCTGGAAATAGCAAATGACCGGCCTGCAGTGACTCTGCTTATGAAAACAGAGCTTGGGTGTGTGTGTGTGCATCCACCTAGTTCTGTTTTTGCTGGCAGAGGGCTGCAGGAGGCTATTGCAGCCAAAAATGAGATGTGAGGGTCCATGTGCCCCCCCAAGTGCCGTTTTCACAGACAGAGGGCTATCAAAACAAACTAAAAGCAAAACAAAAAGACAAATGTTTCCCCTTTTGCATTTGAGCATGCAAGAAGGGACAGGAAAAGAGAAGGAGAAAGAGGAAAGATAAAGAAACAGAAGGAAAGATGGGAAGAGAGCAAGGAAGGAAATATAAGGAAAGGAGAAGGAAGAAGAAAGGAGAATGAAGAGGGAAAGAAAAAAGGAGATTATAATGAGAATAAGGGAAGGTCTCAGGGAAGTCCTGCCTTAGCACTTGGCCACCACAGGTGCCCCCAATAGAAGTGATGTTGACCACGCCCACCCCGGCCATATTCATCCTGACCCTCTGAGGTCAAACGTTAACCCTAATGCGTGCCTCGATGAAATCAAGTTTGATACCCTTGTCTTAATTGCTTGGTCCTCGGGAGCATGATGAGGTATCTGCCAGTTTCCAGGTGCTGATAAGTTGCAAGACCCAGCAGTTCAGCCAGCAGGCCTAGCTGATATGAGACGCCTCCCTAATTGATCATGTCAGTATAACAGAATAACAGAGTTAGAAGGGATCTTGGAGGTTTTCTAGTCCAACACTGTGCTCAAAAAAGAAATGAAATGCCATTTCAGACAAATGGTTATCTAATCTCTTCTTAAAAACTTCCAGTGTTAGACCACCCACAACTTAAGAGTAATACAATCATACTACATGGGTAAAATATAGATGTAAAAAAACAATCAGTCCCTGACTTCAAAGAAACTATAAAATATTTAAATATACATTTTCTTTCTACTAACATGAGACAACATCTTCCATTTTTATCGAAGGTTGCAATCAAATAACTTACTTGGAGGCAAACTCCATTAAACACCCATTTATTTCTGAATAAACATATATATTCTCCACTTAGATAATAATGACATGGTGCATTATTTGTCCTTTGTTAGCTACAAATTAACAAAACCATTTATGTTTGTAAAAGAGATCAATATGATTTGATAAATGTATGATAATAATTCCCTTGTCCTTGAAGCTTTTGTTACTTTCTTTGAAAGTAGTTAATTAATAAACACTGCTCTGCCCGTTAGCCAATTTATGAATGAGGCATTTAATTTGTAAATAATGAAAGATGAATCTTTGCTATCTTATTGATTTAACAGCTTCCAACATGAAAACATATTCAGCTAATATGAAATGATTTTTCTATTAGCAGAACAGTATCTTCCACTTACCATTTATTAAAGTAAATTTATTCCTTCCAATTCACTGAAGTTTGGAAAGTAAATAGGGCAAATTTGGTGTGGAACAGAAAGAAAGAAAGAAAGAGAAAGACTGAGTTAAAATGAGGCTGAAAAATATCACAAAAAAATTTCCTCCCAACACCTCTTTATGGGAGAGGCAGTTGGGCAAATGCCTTCGATTCATTCAGAATGAAGCATATGAAACTAACTCACATTGCATTAATGCAGATTCAGACAGAATAGAAGGGAAGATCAGAAACAGATACACACAGAGATAGATCGAACACATTCATATTGTCAGGATTCCAGAAATCAATCTAATTAAATCATGATTCTTAAGCAAAACTTCAAAAAACTTCAAAGGATTTATTGGAGGCAACATATTGGCACGCCCTGTATGAAGCCAACTCTGGCATACGTAATTTACAGTCACCTGTTACCCTGTTTCACCCTTCCCCTGGGTGTCTCATAAACCAGATTCTCCAATTGAGCACGTTCATGGGGTGGGTGTCATCATTCACGTTCTCCAATTAAATATATTCCCAGGCAAAACCTCTGGTATTTTAGCTACAATCTTTTAAAGATAAGAGTTGGAATGTACTTTTGATTTCAAACTGCTGCACTGCTCTTCCAGATTTCCCCTGCCCTTTTTTAATGGCAGCTACTAAAATAGGCATAGGAATGTTTTATGAGTTGACACATATTTCACAACGGCATATGTCCTACAATCACTACTAATAAGGAAATGGAAGTGAATTCCAGAAGCCATATCTGCATGCTTTCCCTATGGGAATAGGAAATAGCTGCTGAAACTGATTGAATTCATATGTACATATGTACTTTAATTATGATGATAACTATATAAATCAAAACAATAACTTCACAAATACTAATATCAATGATCACTTTAAAGGGTACAAAATAAAAAGGACTGAACAGGTTTTTTTTAAAGGATATCCACACAAAGAGTAGGAGTAGATACTAGATTTACTTGAAATATTGACTTTAAATTTCAGACAATATCCTGTTTATAAAATGAACGATAGATTATGAATATAAGTATATAATTTCTTAGGGAAACATCTGATGGAATGCTCTACTTTCATAACTTGTCAACTGTATTTGCCAAATTTAGATAGTCCAATTCCAGGAATTCTTTTCCCAATAAATATGTGTCAGTAGGTATATGATATACTTATATGTGTGTGTGTGTGTGTACTTTTGAAAATGGCAGGGCCAATACAAATATTAATTAAAATTTTATGTTAAAATTAATTAAAATTAATTGGCTGTAAAATATGACACTCTATTATAAAATTAATTGAGTCCCCATCTGTCTCCCAGCCAAATCATATGTTTATAGTGTTGAATAACACATAGACCCATATGGTATTTTCCTTGCCCTTCTTCATACTGAAATAACAAAAGGAGGACAGAGAGGAGGAAGTGGTGGTGATAGGTTGGAGATGGAAGTAAAAGTAACTTAGCTAAGAAAGGAGGATTGATGGAACAAAACTAAATAGAAATGAAGTGAGGAGAAAAAGCAACTGAAGGAAGAGGGAAGACAAGAGAGAGAAAGATTAAAGTAGTTCATCTGAACATATAGATGATCTTCAGTACTTCCAGGAATTATGCTTATAAATTACTTGCACTTTCCATTTGTTTGTTTCTAACAGTATCTTTTGGTCTTCACTAAATGCAAGATGACACCCAACTACTCTGTTTCAGTTCACCTCTGATTATTTGGGGTATCAGAATTAAAAGAATTCCTTTTTGAAATTATAAATAATAAGAGTTGCACAGAAAAAATTGAATATAGCAAAAAGATAAGCAGCCATCGAAAACCAAGTATTCTAAGATTATTATTTTAAAAAAAGGAAACTAAAGAAAAAGAATCAAATTGAGAAAGCATATTCTGTTTGATGAAATAATATCTCAATATCTATAAATAAAACAGGCCTGAATCCTTTCCAGCTATTTATAGAAAAGACCTGAGAAACTTCAAGAAGTATACCTTCCTGAAATGATCAGAATATTTGTCTTTTTAAAACAGAGGTGGAGAACTATGGCCCCTTTGTGACTTGTGGACTTCAACTTCCAGAATTCCTAAGCCAGCATTAGGAATGGCTGGCTCAGGAATTCTGGGAATTGAAGTCTACAAGTCATAAAAGGGCCACAGCCTAACCCTTTTCAAACAAAGATGGTTATGATTAAAGATGTATATCTGATGAATCAAATAGTCATTAATGAAAACAGCAATGAATACAATGCATGGGATTCAAGAGTCCAAATTAATAACACCATTAAAGACAATAATCATTCAAAGCATATGCTTTGAATCTATCTTTTGATGGTTGAAGGAATTCATTTAGTTTTACTTGTTTTGGATTAGCAAAGTAGATTTAAATGGATGAGTTCAATAATAGCTGTATATCCTCTAAAGGTAGGATCAATGGAAACAGTAAAACTAATAAAAACCTAACTTACCTTGTACATTAATCCAAATCTTAAAACATTAATGCAATGCTTTGAACCTGAAGTAATTAATAGTGGATATAAATAGTTGTTCATTAAATATTTTACTATTTTCTACATTTTAATAATACATTGGCATCTTGCATTTTAAAGCAACCAAATAAATTGACCATAAAAGTACAAAATGAAGATGTATTTTAAAAACAACCATTCTTTAAATCATATTCAGATTTATTTTTAAGGAAAATAAAACACCTGTTTACTACATTCTGTTGCCATAAGGCATATGCGTCCAGGACGTATTTAAATAAGGGTTATTATACTTGTATGTTTTGTTCAACATTACTAAAATTAAAATAAGCATTTATGAAAGTCTTTATTTCAAGCTATGGTAAAAGTATACTATCTTTGGACAAGAGAAATAAGTCTGCTTTCTGTGAAGAAAAGCATCTGCCTCAGTTATTTATTCAATTAGTTACATGGTTAATTAGTTGTCATATTTTTCTTGTTGGAAAGAAACATTTCTAAAACTATGATTTGGATTTTAAAATATTTTGAACATCCTTGTAAATAACCTATTATTGGGTTGTCATCTGTATTAGCAGCACAATATATTGGACTGGATCATTATCATAAACTACTGAATATTTTTTTTCAATTTCAGTATTATTTTGCCTTATTTTGATATATTCTTTCATTGACATGTGCCAATATGTGACTAGATTAAAAAGTTCAGTTTTAGTGATAGATTTGGTAGTTGTTGTCAGCTAATGGTTATATCAGCTTGAAAACTGTTGCATCAAATAAGGACAGACAAGAGTTTGAGAACACAGCCATGACAGAATCCTAAAGAGGAACTATACCAGATAGCTATCTTGGTGACTGGAGAATTTCCTACTTGTATAGTTTTGTTGCCCAGACTAAGTTATTAGTATTTATTTATTTATTTGTTTGTTTGTTTGTTTGTTTGTTTATTGTACTTATATACCGCCCTATTTCCCTGACAGGACTCAGGGCGGTGCACAGCCAAATTAAAATACAGAGAACAATACAAAATTAAGAACAGTTAAAAGACCAAATATGAAAGGCTGAAATTTATAAGAAGTTTAAAAGCCAAACTAGATAAAAACCAAATTAAAATCCTAAAAACCCCTAGGCCAGACCTGCTTAATGAAATAGATAAGTTTTCAACGTGCGCCGGAAGGTCAGGAGATCAAGGATGATCCTCATCTCCGGGGGTAATTCGTTCCAGAGGGAGGGTGCTCCCAACGAGAAGGCCCGCACCCTCAGGGTTACCAGCCATCCAGCCGATGGCACCCCGAGGAAGCCGACTCTATGGGAGCATACTGGCCGACGGAAGGCCGATAATGGCAGGAGGCGGTCCCGCAAATATCCTGGTCCCAAGCCATGGAGCCGGAGGACCACCGGGAGCCAATGCAGCTCACGCAAGAGTGGTATAACATCGGAGCCCCGAGGAGCCCCCAACACCACCCGCGCGGTCGCATTCTGCACCAGCTGGAGCCTCCGGGTGCACTTCAAGGGAAGCCCCATGTAGAGAGTGTTGGCATAGTCTAGGCGGGAGATCACGACGGCAGAAGTGACCATGCGAAGCGCATCCCAATCCAGAAAGGGCCGCAACTGGTAGATCCTACGGACCTGACCAAAAGCCCCCCTGGTGACGGCCACCATATGGTCCTCCAATGACAGCCGTACATCCAGGACGACACCCAGATTGCAAGCCCTCTCTGTGGGGGCAAGAATTCCCCCCCACTTCTATAGTATATCAGTTTGATCAGCCAACTACTACTGTGGTGAGTATCTGAGTATTAATTTAAACTCTTCTGTGATGCTGGAGTTTCAGGTATTTTTTTAAGATTTCAGTTTGGCTGCAAATGTCTGATGCCTCACTTGAATGTCAGAATGCAAAATTTCTGATTAATTTATCAAAGATCGAATGTGGTTATAACTTTATATTAGATATTAAGGCTTGTCAAACATGTTTGAAAAAGTCATAATGTTGCAACAGTCTCATTATTACTCTCTTTTCTGGAATGTTTGCTATTTGTTTAAAATAAGTTATGCTTCAATATCTGTGGATGAAATCCAGAATTCTGTTTTCTGATTATTTTCTTCTATCACTGAATGTGCAGAGCAATACACACAGACAAATACACAAATATGCATATGTTATCTTGAATAAAATTCTATTTTAGAAAGTTGTACTGGAACAAAATTGAAGCAGAGAACAAAGTAATGTTTGCAATGAGGGAGAAAATCCCATTGTGACAATACAGTTTTGTTTGCATAATTTATTTTCATATCTAGGAGAATTAAATTGGGTTAAGACCCAGATTATTCAAAATATTGTTGTAATAAAAAGCAGTTTTAATCAACAGCCTTTCTATCACTTCAAGCATGTATAGCATGGGTTCCCAACCTTTTGTATACCCCATACCCCTAGAATGCTTCTGACATATTCTCACACCCCTTACAAAAGTAAATAATTATATGCATATAATTATGCATATACACTATCATTTTGAAACTTCTAAACCCAAGTTTTTGTACCCCCTGGAATATCGTTTCATACCCCCAGTTGGTAACCCCAGATGTATAGTCATTGTTTGAGAGGTTGGAAAAAATGTCTTGAGTTTTGATTCTAACAAAGGTATGTCTATGTAATCTGATTTCTGACTTTTTGTTTGAAATACCTCATTAATTGGGTAATTGGTATCTTCGATCCCTTCCTATCTACATGGAAAATGTTTTTCACTCCACTGAATTATTCAACTTTCACGCATTGATGTGTATTTTAAAAAGCTCCTCACTTGTTTTATGATTAAATGACATTACGTAGCTTTCAAAATAAATGGATTGCCTAAAATGCACATAGTCCTCAACTTACAACACTTCATTTATACTTCATTTCATTCAAAGTTACAACATTGAAAAAAAGTGATCTATGACCATTTTTCACATGACCGTTGCAATATTCCCATGGCCACGTGATCAAAATTGAGATGCTTGGCAACTGGTTCATATTTATGATGGCTGCAGTGTCCTAGGGCCATTTGACCAGCTTTTTGACCTTTTGACAAGCAAAGTCATCCAGATTCACTTAACAATCATGTTACTAACCTAATAAATGCAATGATTCGCTTAACAACTGTGGCAAGAAAATAAGCGCATAAGCGCACCAAAACGTGCCTACTGTCCCTGTCCTATTGTTTCTTTTCTTTTTCTTACTTGTATCCATTTCATGTATTTATAACCATGTTTATACTTATACCTGTTATCTAATAATTGTTTGACAAAATAAAAATAAATAAATAAATAAATAGAAGTTGCAAAATGGGGCAAACACACTTAACAAATGTTTCACTTAGCAATATAAATTTTGGGTTCAATTGTAGTTGTAACTCTAGGACTGCCTATACCAGGGGACCCCAAACTTTGCAACTTTAAGACTTTTGGACTTCAACTCCCAGAATTCAAATCTCAGCTATGCTGGCTGGAGAATTCTGGGAGTTGAAGTCCACAGGTCTCAAAGTTGCCAAGTTTGGAAACCTCTGGCCTATACTGTAATATATTATGTAAGAGCTGCATATAATTCTTTAAAATTGACTCACTAATAATATATTACACATGTATTATATTGTTAATAATACTAATAATATATATGAATTAAAATTCATGTCTTAAATTTGGATAAATCTAAATAATCCCATATAGATTCACACACACCCCAAAAAAATCTCAGATATAAATATTAATGCTGATGGCCATTTAAAGATGATTATTAATAGTTAATGGCTAGGTCACAAATAGAAGTGTCTTGGTTTTTTACTTTTTCTCAGACATAAAGTTCTTCTAATAAATTAGCTTACTAAGCCTTTCTTCTTTATGAAAAAAATAAATTGATTTATTTTATCCTTTATAAAACATAGCTTTTCTTACATCTCATTAATGTAGAATACTCAGCATTCATATAAACGTTATTACTTGCCAAAGATTGGACAGTCATCAAAGTTAATATGCTGATGCTGAGACAGCCGGAACAGAATTATCTTGAAACAAGTAGAGCTTATTGCACTTTGGTGTTCCATCTTTGCTTAGATATTAGAACATAGAATTATAGAGTTGGAAGGGACCTTGCAGGTCTTCTAGTCCAGGGGTCTCCAACTTTGGCAACTTTAAGCCTGGAGGACTTCAACTCCAATAATTCTGGAAATTGAAGTCCTCCAGGCTTAAAGTTGTCAAGGTTGGAGACCTCTGTTCTAATCTAATCATTTGCTCAAGCAGGAGGACCTATACTATTTCACACTAATGGTTGTCTAGTCTCCAATGATGGAGCATCCATAGCTTCAGCTCCTGTGGCCTAGGAGTGGGGCTCTGGCCTCACAATCTGGAGGCTGTGAGTTCAATCCTAGGTAGATGCTAATATTTGGAATAGACTTTCCTGCTCCAGCAGGTAGTTGGACTAGAGGACCTCCAAAGTCCCTTCCAACTATGTTTATTCTATGATGCTTCTGAAAGCAAGCTATCCTATTGGTTGTTTGCAATGTTTTAGCTTTATTTCTCCACATTTCAACATAGAAAATAGTGGTTTATTTTTCATGATTGTAAGGTCATATCTACATAATACAACCCTGGTACCCTCAAGATGTGTTGGATTGCAATTCCTAGTGGACCACATTGGCTTGGAATCTTGAGAGAGGGTCACCACCTCTTTGTCTTATCTTCCATGTATGATGAAATTGGTCAATTCTACAAGCTTAAAGAGAAGATGGAGTGTATTTTTGCCTCTTTAAAAGAAACAGTACTGAAAAAAACCCACAATTACTTCACCCAGACAAATTATAGATCAACCTTTTTTAATATAACTTTCTTAAACTTCCAAAACTAATAAAATACAGAATAATGGAAAAAGAAAAGTTAAAAAGAAAAGCATGACAAAGAAAAATTAATGGTGTAATAGAACAAGAATATACAGACCATGTCTTTTCACACCACCTCCTCAGCTAGCACAAAATAGTAAACACTATTTTGATACAAAGACAGCTAAAGCCATCTTCAGGCTACTTAATAGAAGAATATATAATATTTAGAGGTAATATAATGAGGGCATTTCTTCAGGAAATGGAAAGCAGAACATTTTTGTGCTGGGATGTGCTCTCAGTGTTTATAAGATGGGAGAAGGCAACTGTGGAATTCCTGGCCAGACTGGACATTACAGAAAAAGTATCTTCATTTTCAAGGAGCAAAGGTCTTGTGGCTTGCATCCATAGGATGCGATTTTCCCACCATAATTGAGCAGATGTCAATACTTGGAACTGCTATTTTAAAAAGTCTTCAGCCTGAGTTAAAGCCTATTCCATTTTTCCCCCCTTGACTCTAAGAAGTTCATCTAGTGATAGAGATGAAGAGAATGTACTTGCCAAAATCCATTTATTATGAGTCCTCTTGAGAGAATTCATTAAATGGTTGTTGTGGAACCATTGGTTGTGGAAACTTTTATTAGTTTTGCCCTAATAAAATTTAGAATTGTCAAATTCTATCTCTGTGAGTCCTAAATAATTCTTCCTGCCTCCTGCAGCATCCCTCTGAGGGAGATGGGGAAAATTATTTACAACTCTTAGATATCCAAAATGGATATTTCTTCAATTTTTGTCATGTAAATTGGTGACAATTTGTGATTAAGTTTTTTTTTGCAGAAGTAGGAAGGTAAAATGAGTCGAATTATCTAAATGTAGAAGGAAGTAAACTGACATCTTTCATCTTTGGAGATACTGGTTTTCTGGCCAATTTGATTTTTACAGGTTTAAGTTAAAGGGTTTGAAATAACCAACTTGTTTCATACAGAGTTGACTCTTTGTGTTGTCTATGTACATTATGCTTTACTCGTGTATTAAAAGATGAGAGAGTACATTTTGACATGTCTTTGTTTAAACAGTTCTTATTCTCATTTGCTCTCTACAGAGGCTCATATTGCTTTGTCTTTTCACTTTCTTTTTTACTCAGTCATTTATATAATATGTACATGTTACATATCTTTTGAGCTTCAATGTTTCATGTATCTGATGAAATCAGACCTGCCCTGAAAAAGCCAAATTTAAAAAAAAGGGTTAGCAGTGACAAGTTAAGACTTTGTTTATATTGCACAGTAATGCCTCTAGATCTAATATCTTTAAATTATTGAAAAGTTCACAGTATTATATTATACTGACTATGATGTTAACTTTCACCATAGTATTTTTATTCTCACCTATTTGCATGTTTTAATTTAAATAATAAATAAATATGTTCTTTATAAACATTAAGAAGCAAATGAAGACCAGTATTCGTGAAACTTAGTTAAATTATGTTTAAAAATACATATTACTTTTCAACTAAACACTAAAGCACTGTTTAGTTTTCTGTAATTTCTTTTTCAAAGAATGTTGTCTTCTTCATTTTTTTATAACCTTTAAATCATAAGACTATTCCACTTAAGTGATGAAAGTAGTACCCAATTATTTCAAGCGTTGTTATTACTCTGCTCAGAAACAGAAAGTGCATCATCATCATTGTATCTGCAATCTAAAGGAAAAGAGAAAAAGTAATTTAAGGAACAGAGATATCTACTTTCTATTTCTACAGTACTGAAAGACTGTTTATATTGCTTAATGCCAGGAATAAAAGTTTGCTATTCTGTTAGAGAAATCCATTATACAAATAGCCAAACATTAATCAGGGATGCTTACAGATCACTGAAGCAGAAATAATGACATAGTCCCCAGAATGTATTTTTTAAAACTATAAGCAGAGCGGGAAGAGGAGAGGGAAATATGAGCAGTGATCAAATATTTGTTAAAAATGTATGAGATAGGTTCATATTTGCTGATACAAGATTTTGTGAAATGTTTGTAATTTTAACAAAGGACCTGTGTAAAATAAAACCTTGTTTCTGTGTTATAGTTGAATACAATAATAGAGTGCAGTAAAGCTTTTAACTGAAAGATCTGAAAGTATGTGTGTGTGTATGTGTTTGTGTGTATGATTGTGTGTGAGAGAGGGAGGCAGGGAGGCAGGGAACGAGAAGACAGAAGATAGACAGATAAACGGAAATTGCCAAAGATAAATATTGCTCAGGCATTACATTAAAAATTATTATAATGACACAAAAAACAACAGTTAGCTCAAAAGATAAATAATTGTAAGAAATAACAATAACATATAAGTGTTGTCATTAGTTTTTATAGTAATTCAGTAACTAAACATGACATCTTAAAAAGTTGAAAGTACTATTTTCAAGATGTTTCTCATTTTTTTCAAGCACAAATTAATTTTTCCCCATACCGCTTTATAAATTCTTAGCAAGATCACTACTGGAATAGTGCATCCAGTTTTGGTTACATTACAAAAAAGATGTTGAGACTTTGAAAAAATGCGCAGGGAAGAGCAACTAAGAAGATTAAGGCCTGGAGACAAAAACATGCGAAGAACAGTGGCAGGAATTGGGTATGGCCAGCCTAGAGAAGAGAAGGACTAGGGGTGACATGATAGCAGTTTGTGGTATTGCCACAAAGAAGACAGGGACAACTTATTTTCAAAAGTACTATAAAACAAGACAAGAAACAACAGACGGAAAGTAATCAGGAGAGAAGCAATCTGGAATTAAGGAGAAACTTCCCAACAGTGAGGACAAGTAACCATGGAACAGTTTGCTTTCAGAAGCTGATGAAGTGATCTTCATCACTCTTTTTAAGAAGAGACTGGACAGCCACCTGTCTGAAATGGTATAGGTCTGCTTGACCAAGGGGTTGGACTAGAAGACCTCCAAGATCCCTTCCATTTCTATTCTGATTGTTTATTATATAATTCCTAGATCCCCAGCATCATGTCCTGGATAACAGTTCTCTTTCTGCTAAAATATTCCACAAAGCTCATAAAGCTCCTTGTCCTATTTTTTTATTTTTATAATTAAATAAAATAATAGATAGCAGGTATTCTGTACAGTTATGCAACTGTTTCAGGCATTTATAAGTCCAACTATGTCTCTGAGCCGCAGATAAATTTCTGACATAGGCTTAGATTAATCGTCAGTGACTTCAATTCCATGCTTTGTTTCATTTCTGATCATTTTGTGGTTTACCTATCATAGCAATCATTTGTAAACATGCCCATAAAATGCTCTCAGTATTTAAACTGTAGTCACGGTCAAATAAAGTTGAAAACCCTTTTTTTTGCTCATTGCTCTTGGATGTGCTTGCACAGCCACAGGCTTTGTTGTAAAGAAGTGTTGGGCTACAGGGAAATTATTGAAACCTTTCCTTCTCTATTTTGCATGCTTTCACATTCTGGTTTAATTCACTGAAAGCATAATAGTCTATAAAGAAGAACTGCACCAGAGAACCCCCTGGGGATTTTAATAACAGTCAAGTGTTCATTTTACCACTAAAAGTGTGCGTGCGCGCGCGCAAGCACGCGTATGCATGTGTGTGGTGTGTGTAGCAGGCCATGGATTGTATGAATTTAATTTTACTGAAAGATATAGGATGCTAGTAGCTGTATTTCTGAAAGTTTTTGCTTGCAACATTGGTAAGTAATTTGGCAATGATAAAAATGCAACAAATAAAAAGAAGTTAGATTTAGAATTTGCTTTATTGAAAAGACAAAATGTTTGATATTGCAGTGACAAATCAAAATTCAAGTGAATTTAGGTGGCAAACCCAACTTGAAATTTTGGAGATTTGCAATCTGCGATTATGAGCACTATTTGGAAACATGAGATATTCATATATTTAGAATAAGGATAAGGCACCTGGACAATTTTTTTTGTCATTTGAGTAATGGTACCTTTGATAACCAGCCAGAAGCCATTATGACCTTGATTTTTAAAATATAACTTAATTTTCTAAAAATTAAAATGATGCATTCTGTTAATAAATAAAAAAATCAAGGTGATGAATAGTACTTAAAAAAATCAAGATGCAGTCTAAATCACCTCACCTTAGTATGGAATTCTGGGTTCAACTTCATTGTATCCTACAATATATATGCATGTAGCTCTTCTCAGCAGTCTCTATGATGCTTTTCCTAAGAAATCTGGTTTATCCAATGCTTTTTAAAGGACAGTGTTGCCTAGAAATACAGGTAGTCCACGACTTATGACCACAATTGATCCCTAAATTTCTGTTGCTAAGTGAGTTTTGCTCTATTTTATGATCTTACTTGCCAGTTGTTAATAATCACTGCAATTCTTAAGTTAGTAACACAGTTGTTAAATGAACCTGGCTTCCCTATTGAATTTGCTTTTCCGAAGGTCACAAAAGGTGGATCGCATAACCCCAGGACACTGCAACCATCATAAATATGAGCCAGTTGCCAAGCATCTGAATTTTGATCACGTAATCAAGCAGATGCTTGCAACAGTCATAAGTGTGAAAAACACATATCACTTTTTTTCAGCAGCATTGTAACTTTGAATGATCACTAAATGAACTGTTGTAAATCAAGGATTATCTGTACTGGGTTCCAAAGATGGCAATCCCACTTTTAAACAAATTTGCTATGCAACCTTTCTTTTCTTTTTTTTTAAAGCAATAAGAGGGTTTATCAGGAAATGTATGGAAATTGCAACCTGTAAACTAAACTAAACTAAATCAATCAGATTTTCAGTTGTGAGATGTAAGGCCTTATTTAGGCTGTTCACCATGAAATATCTTCATTCTTTGACTTTGTTATTATCTTCCATTTTTTCCTGTTTGTTTTCGCTAAGACGGGTGATATGTGTTTGGGGATTAAAGGAGGAAAAACAGCAAAAAAACAGCAAAACTGCCTTTTAGTAATTTGGTTTCCTTTAGAGATTTATTTATTTATTTATTTGATTGTTTATTTGTTTGTTTGATTTGTCAATCGCTTACAAGATAATAACTATAAGTATAAACGTGAGTAAGAATACAGGAAATAGATACGAATAAATGGGGACAATAGGACAGGGACGGCAGGCACAATTGTGCACTTATGCACACCGCTTACAGACCTCTTAGGAATGGGGTGAGGTCAATAGTGGATAGTTTGAGATTAAAGGATTTGGGTTTTTTTTCCTAGATTTCATTCATGTACTGAAATTGTTTGTTTGAAGGATTCATAGTTCTAAAGCATTCAAGTTGCCTGCTTTGCTGGAGCAAGACATTAACATGATAAATGCAGTTCTCATATAGGGGATGAAAGCACAGGATTGTGTCTCTTAGATAGACTCAGCTTGAGGCACTGAACTTAATATTTATGATGGATGATAAAGCTTGGAAACTGCCATTTCACTATTTCCTAGACAGACTTCCAGATCCAGGAAAGGAGTTGCATCATTTCCTGTTTTCATGAATCGTTACATCATCACTTGGGGGTGGGGGGAAATCATCTTTTGTGTGGAGAACATTTTTATTTATTTATTTATTTATTACAATTTCACTGCCTACAAAATTGCCTAAAAAGGAATTTGGTACTATGATACATACACATACACTTTTAGGCACATACACTTTTAGGTTTACATAAATAGTTAACTGGAAGAATGCAAGCCTGCCTTTTATTTTTTGTTAAAAAGCATTTAAATTAATAATTTATTTTTGCTTGAACAGTAGAAAGAGCTATCTCTATGTTTAAAATTGTTCTTTCTCAGTGCCACTTAGCAAGAACTAAACCGTGAACTTTTTAGCAGTTATTTATGTTGCCTGTCCCTGCAGATCATTTCCATTAAGATAGATCTCGCTGCCTTAATTCTCTGTGGAGATGTGCTAATCACATTGAAATCTTTTGCTATGGGCCAGATCTCCTGGTGTGTACCATATCCAGACACTTAACAATATTGTTCAAGAAGAACTATTTATAGATTACTTGCATGTGTTCATATTCTTGAAAGGTAGACTATGAGAACTACTTGACAGAAAGAAATATAGTGCTTTAAGAGAAGTAGGGAAAAACCTTCAAACACAAACTTGAAGAAATGTATATGGATTTTACTTATATGTGGATCTGTGTAATTTTCTTGTACATCTGTGAGTATATATGGCCTGTCTTGCTTTTCTGTAAGTTCCTTTTCTTCCTTTGTTTCATTATACTTCTCGTGCAAACTGTTCACAAAATGTCATCATATAGCATTTTTAAAATGTTTGTACATATGTGTCTCAATAGTGAACTGAAATTACTCAAAATCAGTAGCTTTCTTTTAGCTTTTGTTGAATTCTCAAAATTAACAAGACAGTATATGGACAGATGGACGGACAGACAGACAGATAGTCAATTTGGTAGGAGAGAGTGTGTGCTATTATGAAAATGACAGCCAGCAATGGGAATTGCTTCTCCTATAGAAATTTTAAAATGATGTGTAAGACATGACCAGGTGGAGCCCAAAGACGGGGTCAAACATGTCACCAGTTTGGAGTTGGTATGCTCCCACAAGAGACCTAAGTATGGTCCTCCCATGAATTCCATTGACTCCTATCAGACATGAATTTGTTTTGACCATTAGTAGACCACATTCTTGTGTATATACAGCATGTAATAAACTTGAAGTGCTTTGAACTCAACTCCTGCTCCTGGTTACTTGTGCCTAAAGTGATCAGGACATAATCACCTCTATTCAAGGTAGATACAAAGTAACACCCAGTCATAGACTATATCATACTGTTCTCCACCTCAAATGAAGATTCATTGGGAGTCAGATGGCATAATAAATAGTAGTAATAAATAGGTAGAAAAAATCATAATAAACAAAGATTGTAGCCAATAGAGAGCATTCAGTTCAGTTTTCCATTAATCCCAAAATTACTTTACGTGTTCAGTAATATTGGAATGATAATTCATGAGTTTTCTTTAAAAAAAAATAAACAATTGGCACTATTTTTAACCTTTATAAGTATGTCCTTTTGACCAAGTTCTGCTTTTTCTGGGAAAGTATTTATTGCCAGTGATTTTTGAACAGACCGTCAGGTTTTTCAATATTGAAATCTTGAACTAATGTCTGCTGCGGTAAGGTCGTTGTCTGGCAAACCACACAGATTTAATATAGAATGCACTTTAACTAAAAAAGTTGAGATTTATGTTGTTTACTTTTCTGTTATTGTAAAACAGCAATTAAAGCTAAGAGATGACTGGATAGTAAGTAATAAAATAGATGCTCTCAGTGATCTCATTAAAAATTTATAGTGTTTTATAATACCATATAGGATGATACTGAGCTGAAAAGAGATTGGCAATAGGAAGCTATTCTTAGTAAAAGGATCAGTGTATATAAGGCATTTTTAATGACATCAGCAATTAGATTTAACTGAGGTTAATGTAGAAATATCTACTATTGATTCAATATTGGAAAAAGTATGACAGCATAATAATTTGCTTAAAAGTAGATATAAGGATGCAGTAATTGATATACTATGATTCATATTTTGCTTTAATATAGAGTTAACATACATACCATTAAAGGAATTCAATATAATTGTGTTGCAGCAATCATAATACTTTTACCAGGGCTTGTCATATGAATAACAATTTAATTGTATCCTGGAAGTAAGTTCAGTTAGTTATATGAGCAGCATAATTATACTTTTAAATCTTTGGGAACTAATAGGCCAATCCTGTGGTATTCATTTTGTGACTGTTTGGCAATTGGTTCACCCCAATGGTGGGATTCAAATGTTTAACAACCAGTTCTGTGGGCGTGGCTTAGTTGGTGGGTATGGCTTGGTGGTCATGTTATTGGCTGAGTGTGGCCAACTCAATATCAGTCCCATCGAGGTATGCATCTCCTCACCTGGCCTCTCATGACTGTGGGGATGCTGCGACAATCGTAAGTGTGAAAAATGGTCATAAATCACTTTTTTCGGTGCCATTGTAACGTTGAATGGTCACTCTACACAAGCAAAGAACCAGCAAAGGAGGGGGAAAAAACTCCAGAGAAGTTCCAGATACAGGAAGTCTAGTCCTGCCAAGAATGTAATAAGGGTCAACTGAAAGGCAGTTTCTGTAAGCAATGTTTCCTTCCTGCCTTCCTTACAGGATTAGGCCAGTAATTTCTTCTAACAACCGGTTCTCTGAACTGCTTAGAATGTTAACAACCAGCTCTAGTGAATAGGTGTGAACCTGGATCCTGGTTCACACTTAAGATCAGTTGCAGTATCCCTTGGTGATGAGATTTACAACCTTCCCTATCAACTTTTCTAGAATGACAATAAAAAAGCTGGCAAGGAAGGTCCCAAATTGGTGGGGAAAGATTTTGTTATGTGCACACGCTCTCCCTGACACTATATGTTTAGACCAAGCCAGCCATTCACTCAATCCCATACACCCTCCTTGGTGCCCATTGCACTACCATACACTTCCCAACTCCTGCCGCATTCCAACATGCCCTCCCCAACATATGCCACACCCACACGCACCCTCTCATGACACTGTACCTTTTGCACAAACCACTCACAGCATCATAAACCTCCCCAACCTACATTGCATCATTTCTCAACTTTCATGACTTTGACAGCACCTTCATGCTCCCTCCCTGACCATTGCTGCACCTCTTGTGCATCCCCTCATATCCTCTCTGATCCAGGCTGTGCTGTGCTTTTCACGCACCCCCTCCTACCCAGAGGTGATATTCAGCAGGTTCTGACCAGTTCTGGAGAACCGGTAGCAGAAATTTTGAGTAGTTCGGAGAATTGGAAAATACAACCTCTGACTAGCCCCGCCCCCATCTATTCTCTGCCTCCCGAGTCCCAGCTAATTGGCTGGGTCTTCTGTTGTTGCCCTGCACAGGAGAATGGAGCTGGAAAGCAGGTTAGTGGGGTGGAGAGGGAATGGAGATTTTGCAGTATTCTTCCTCTGCCTTGCTCACCAAGCCACGCCCACCAAGCCACATAACCAGTAGTAAAAAAATTTTACTACCCACGCACCACATAACCAGTAGTAAAAAATTTTGAATCCCACCACTGCTCCTACCATGCTCCCACTCTCCCCAACACACACCATGCTGTTGTACGCACTCCCTGGGCTTCACTGGCACCTTTTCTGTGCCCTGTACATCCCTTCTCTCTCTTCCTACCGTCCTGGGATTTTCAATTTCCTTCTGGCTTCCCTACTGACTTTGGCTGTGGGCAAATGGTAGGAAGTTCAGAGATTCAGTTCATAACAGCAACTGGAACTGCAAACAGTGATATTGCTAAGTGATGCAGGAAACGGTATTTAGGAAACCTTATCTATCCTGAATGCCAACCAAATATTCCATAGAATTATCTGTTTGCTTCTGCAGAATTTTTACTTAGGTCCCATTGGTCTCATGGAAAGATATGTTTTATTTGGTCTATAAAGTGCCAGAGGCATGCTTTCTAGCAAGTCTAAACTATCATTGTTATTTTTTCATAGATATATAATTAAAGAAGTTCCTGTACATTTAGAATATCATTAGTCCACAACAATGCCAGATCCAAAGTGTATCTTCTGAATGATATCAGTATGTGCTTGAATAAATGTTGTGTTTTCCTGCACGGTCGCGAGGCTCTGAGCTTCTTTTTTTAGTACAATTTTCTAATCACTTTCTAAATCACCCCAGGTTGTATTGAGGGTCTGAGGTTGTTTGCATACTATTTGCAGCACCTAAACAGGGCTGAAAAGAAATTTAAATTGTGATTCAACTGAATTTTTATCTGTACATGTTGGATACTATTATTGAAATATACCAAATGCAAAACATTTGCTTTATCAGTAAATTTATTCACTTACCGATGTGCATGTGACTTAGAGTTAGGGTTATAAGCATATAGATGTTTATTACATTTTATTGTGGGTTTCCTGATCATTGATATTCATAAAATATCCATTTCTTCGTATCTTTGATTTATTGTTCTATCATTCTGAACTTTATTGATAAAAAAGGCTATAGATATGTACATGTCCCTGTTAAAGCCAGAGACAACAAGGAACTTCCAATGATTACAGCTGTTTCCAGTACTGTGAACAATTCCTTTATTATTTAAAAAAATTCACAGGTATCTTATCTCCTGCAGTTTTTAGTGTAAGTCACATTTTCTCTTGTATTTTCAAATCAATTCCTGCAGTAATTATATACATTCAACATCTAAACTATTTAAATGTGGCTTTTCCATTATAGAAGGAATATACTATTAGAACATACATTTTCTTTGTCCCTCCCTCTCTTCCTCCATCCTTTTCTTTCTCCTTTTCTGTTTCCTTCTTGATTCTTAATGAATGTTCCTTCTTTATGTATACTGAGAGTATTTACACCAAGACAAATTCCTTGTGTGTCCAATCACACTTGGTCAATAAAGTATTCTATTCTATTCTATTCTATTCTATTCTATTCCTTCTGTTTGTCTCTTTCTCTCTCCATGTGTGTGAGTATTATAAGAACTCTTTATTGCCTCAGAATCCACTGGCTACAAGCTGCATAGTTTGGTTTTGGATTTTGGCCAGGAGTGATAATTTGTGAATTGAAATTTAAAAGGAATAATATGGTTTTTGTTGTAAATCTTTTGCAATATTGTTGTTTCATCTGCAAAACAAACAAACAAACAAACAAACCCCAGCAATAATGATTTAGAGCTTTTAAAATTTACTTGATAAGACATGTTTGATCATTTTGATTTGGTTCTTTCTATCACAAAGTCCCATGGTAAGACTTTCTGAAGGTTCTTTTTAGGTTATGTAAAGTTTCAGGATACAGGATGAATGGCCTACATATTATTATAAAATTGTCATTGGACAAATAAAATAAGCTGATACTTATCCTTGAATTTTTATAATAAGTTAGACATAAATATTTTAAACATTGTCTAGGTAGGTACTTAAAATTGATTTTGTGTGCAGAAATTGAGAAATAAACTATCTGAAACAAGGCAAATATTTATATTTTCTTCTTACTCTTGTTCTCCTCCTACATCAATTGGTCCCTACCTTACTGAGTAAAATTCAGAATTAAGCATTGCTTCAGCAACCCACTGCAAAGTAGGTGCATTTTCTGTTGAGATTTACAAAACATTTGTCCATAAAGCAAACCGAAATTTATTTTTCTGCGTAACTCATTTTCTTACATTCAGCTTCCTAGAGTTTAGTCCAGTACTCCTAGTGTTTGGTATTCTGAAGCTGTAAACATCTCTTTATTTTAGTAGCAAATCTTATACATCCATTTCATAGCTTTTATAGCAATAAAAAATGGACTACGTACATCATCCAGAGTGGGCTGCAATGCTATTGTTTTGCTTATTGCTCTTTCCTGCAGTGGTCAAATAGTTCCTTTGAGACCAAATAACTGGTACTTTGGCATCTGTACAGTCTATGTTAGACAGCTTGCGTCAAATGAAGAACTGTGACAAATATTTGTAACAAGCATGCTAATTAAATAAAATAGTGCTGTTCAGGATTGTGAAGGTAATAAGATTATTAGCAAATTGAAAATAATTTGTCAGCTTTGTTCTAATTGATTATGTTGTTGATATCCATAGAAATGCTGATGGTAGTCCATTTGGGAACAACTGAAAAGAAATATTTTTATGAACAGTTTTGTTAGTGTTGAAAGTCCCTCCTCCACCTACAGACATTACTGCAAAGAGGTCCAAAATGGTTTTGTGCTGAGAAAATACAGCCTTGACCTTGAATAGTTTTTCTACTCTTATTGACAGTAATTAATGGTTAGCCATGTGCTTCCCAACTCTTAATAGGTCTGGGAAGAAACGTATTACTTAAATTGGGTCTAAATTTCAATCTTGTTCAGGAATAGTGAGTGCCTTAATTTGCCCTACAGATTATTTTGTTGAGGACAGAATGTAAGAATGCATTTTCTTGGTCTTCTTGCAATTTTCAGTAATGCATTTAATTTATTTTCAGCTCTGGGATTAGGATTGCAATATTCTGTTCCAGTTCTCACAACGCACACGCCCACCCACTAATTTTATATAAAAGTGTAGAATTGTTTTTATCTAACTTTTCATCTACTAAGTGTCTCTTATCTATTTTTCCATATCATACTATTTGCTGAACAGGATTTCCAGTATTATTTGGATTATTATTTTTTTTAATCCATGGACCTGTGCAAGCAGAACAAAATCGGGTTTATAACATTTACTGTTTACTTTGTGAGATAAAAACTTCACCCATCCCTTCATACCATTCCAACCCGAAGTATAATTGTCCAGGTTAAAATTAAACTCCTGAAGAATTAAGGAGGACACTCATTATGTTCTCAAAGGGTTAGAGTTGTCTTACATTTTATGTGTTCCAGTAGGGCAGAGGTGGGGAACTATGGTCCTTTTATGAGTTGAAGACTTCAACTCCCAAAATTCCTGAGCCAGCCACAAAGACTTTCATAAATGCTGGCTCAAGAATTCTGGGAGTTAAAGTTCACAAATCATAAAATGGCCATAGTCCCCTCCCCTTTGCAATAGGGCATGGCCAGTCCCACATCTCATGATTGTCAGCGATGCCATTTCTATACACACTATGATCACAATAATTTGAAAGCAGAAAGAAGGCAATGGGCTATGGGATTGTCTGAAAGGTTCCATAGAAGCACATTCATCAAATCTAAATATACACCCTTGGCATGCTTGGTTTTGGAAGATTTTTTTTTAAATTACTAAATTGAATTATGTAATTTCATATCTTAACAGTAAATGCTTAATTGCCTAATTTATACTTTCACTAGTAATTCCGAACATTTTAAACAATAAATGGGAAATATTAAAAAAAAACTTCTCATTATCTCATTCCTTCCCAAAGTGCTTCAAAAAAACCCCATTAAATAGCTTTTGTTTAAATAAAATGTTGTTCTCATTTTTAATAATGCAGTAGAAAATTAGAATGCTAACGAGGGATGCTTTGTACATACCTAAAAAGAGGAAAAGACAGCATGGTGCCTGCAGAAATGTGCCTGAAAATACCTCCTCTAGAGAGTGCTAAACTCCTTGCATTATTTGGACTGCATTATTTCAATTAAAGCAAACTGAATAAGAAGATTATATGCAACAAAACAAAGGAAGGTTCTTTTAGCTTCTTTATTCCTGGGATAGCTGTTGAGTTCGTACATATACTATAGAGGTAGTCTTTGACTTACCGCAGTTCATTCAGTGACTGTTCAAAGTTACAAAGGCACTGAAATAAGTGACTTATGACCATTTTTTATACTTATGACCATTGCAGCATCCATATAGTCATGTGATCAAAATTCAGATGCTTGGCAACTGACTCATATTTATGCGGTTGCAGTCATGTCATGTAATAATCTTTTGTAACCTTCTGGCAAGCAAACTCAATGGAGAAACCAGATTCACTTAATAACCATGTTACAAACTTAACAACTGCAGTGACTCACTTAACAATTTTGGCAAGAAAAGTTGTGAAAATGAGGCAAAACTCACTTACAAATGTTTCACTAAGCAACAGAAATTTTGGGCTCAATTGTAGATATAAGTTGACGACTATCTGTATATGCTTTTTTGGGGGGGTGTCACCTTGAATTAGTATTGACTCTTGGCAACTGTGAAACTAGTCTCAGCAGTTTTCTTAGCAAGACTTTCGGAAGTCATTACCTGCTTGCCAGGGATGAGACAGAATGATTGGTCATAGCCATGCCTACGGCAGGACTAGACTTATTTAATTTTTATTTATTTTTATTTATTTATTTGATTTGTCAGTCACTTACAAGAGAATAGGTATAAGTATAAACATGAGTAAGAATACAAGAAATGGGTACGAATAAATGGGAACAATAGGAGAGGGGTAGTTGCCTTCAATGTTGACATTTTAATAAAATAAAAATGATAGGTAACTCAACTTCCCAACAGTTGAGAAATATTTTTTAAAAAATTAATCAGGGGTTGTAGAGAACATCCTAAAGATCCAATGGAATGGCGGTAAGCCTCTGTGGAGTATTGGCTGGCTTTTTGGTAAATAGTTATTTTGAGACTGTGCCCACAATGACAGTAATTTTAAATAGTCAATTTTCCTATAGCAGACATTTTGTGAGAATGACCTTTTGTCTAAAATGATAATATTACCTATCTTAAAGCAACCTAATGGGGATATAAACATTATCATTTGTTAATGAATATGCAGAATCATTATCAATAAATTATAGTATCAGTATCTACCACAAAGTAATGTTTTTGTTTTTATTCAGTCTTACTTTTGAAAAGTGCCTTTTTGAAAAGTAGCCTATCAAAAGGAAAGTTTGGGAAACACTGTGTTAAAGAAGTGTCTGAGTCAGCAAACAATTGAAAACAAAGGCACTATAACGTTCTTGAATATTTTTTTTTAACTTTGGACAGTATTCTCCTCAAACTGAGCTAAAATCTTTCTCAAACCATAGTTTACACATACATACACATACACAAACTTCAACCCATAACCAACACACAGACAAACGCACACACATTAGTATAACTCATATGTCTGTCAGTGCTCTTCCCAGTGACCATAGACAAGGGTAAGTTGTGATATCATCTTTAGCTAAATTTTAAAACTCAATACCAGGGAAGAAACTTGTCAAAGTTTCAGCTAATTCAGTGGAGTAAAAAACACAATTTTGCATTGGTCCCTTCATCCAATATTTGAAAATTTTCCAAACAAGTTCAGAGATTTCCCAATTTTGCAATGAGCTTTAAATCATATCTTGTGAAGATTTTTGTCTTGTACTATGATATATATACAGAAGAAGGGGAAAAGTCATTTTTATTTTTCTGCTGATTGTTTATATTTCTAACAAATGAAAAACTTCCTCTGAATGGAAATTTGATTTAAAAAAAAATGATTCACAATCCATCATTTCTTTTGGAATACATTAAAGGATAGCAACAAGGAATTCCAAAGTTAATGGAAATTCATTCATTAAATGAATTAAATTATAGTAAAAGACAACAGGATATTATTCTATGGTACATCCTTCTCAAGCACATAATGTCTTCAAAAGCTGACAAAATGTTTGAATTATTACAAAATCTGCATTTTGCCAGGCCTCTACGCTAAATGTCTTCAATTTGTATAAATGCTTTTTCTTTTAAATTAGTGCTGCTTTTACTAAATGTTTTTGCTTCTGTACTTACTACAAAAATTAAATGAATCTTTGCATTATAAATAGAGTGTTCCCAAATACCATCTGTGAACTTTTTCACATTGAATTGCAAGTTTGTTTTAAATATTATAGAATAGTTTCAATAATCAGCAGATTAAGATTGTATTCTCAAGTTTTTTTAATTTTGATTTGTCAATTGTTTACAAGATAATAGGTGTAAGTATAAACATAATTATGAATACATGGATACATATAAGAAAAATAAAAGAAACAATAGGACAGGGACGGTAGGCACGTTGGTACACTTATGCATGGCCCCTACAGACCTCTTAGGAAAGGGGTGAGGTCAATAGTAGACAATCTAAGGTTAAAATTTTTGGGGTTTGAGGAAGAAATCAGAGAGTCAGGTAGAGTATTCCAGACATTGACCACTCTGTTGCTGAAGTCGTATTTCCTGCAATCAAGTTTGGTGCGGTTAACCATGAGTTTGTATCTATTGTGTGCTCTTGTATTATTATGGTTGAAGCTGAAGTATTCATTGACAGGTAGGACATTGCAATGTATGATTTTATATACTGTACTTATATTGGACTGAAGGCGGTGTAATTCTAGGTTTTCTAGGTCTAGAATTTCAAGTCTGGTGGCATAAGGTATTCTGCAATAAGTAGAGTAGTGAAGAACTCTTCTTGTGAAATATTTCTGGACTTTCTCTACTGTGTTAATATCAGACACATAATGTGGGTTCCAACTGATGAGCTGTATTCAAGTATTAGTCTAGCAATCTATATGGATACATTTAACATTCAATAAACAATTATTTTAAAAATCAAATCAATAAACTTATACAGTTTATTTAATACAAATAATTTTTAATAAGGGATATATGGATATATACTATTAATATAATATTTTGTAATCTTTTTATCTGAGCTGGCAGAAAGATGTTAGTATGAAGACAGAAAAATATAATAGTCCAGTGGCCATGGTTGTAATTGGAGCTGCTAGCACCATCTCACCTTCAGCCTGACAAGTGTTACATGATGTATACTGAATATCCATATTTGTGATTAAATGTTTTAGTTGTCTGGAATTGAGAGAAGATTTCTTTGTAACCATATTGTCATGCCTAAACTATTTCCTGAAAAATATCTGCTTGTTTTCTTTTCAGCATCTGATCAAAATATTCCTTTTCTGCCCAAGTGCCTTGACCTATTTCTTTTTGAAGTCTTTTTTTTCTGATTGAGGCCTCTTTATTTTTTATATAAATAAAAGGTTCTTTATATCTTAAGATGATGATGATGATTTATTGTGTCGCCAATGTCGTATACACCTTGACATTGCTTCCTGTGAAGAAAAATCTAATTTATAATTTACATGAACAAATATCTAATGATTTATTTAGATTTTATAATCTACTTCAGAATTTATTTTTGCTTTGTAAAATGTCATAGATTCCAAAGGCAAAACCTTGAACCAGGTTTCGAAACCATTGGTAAGTTGGCGGTGGGTGTATAAAATATGTGTTTGTGCCTTTGATGGAACAAATTGAGGATACCTTTAGAAGGTCAGACTGAAAATTGTATGTTTATTTATTTATTCTTATTTTTTTCCTGTTGCTCTTATCACATACAGATTAAATATTTGTGTGACAGGACATTCATTTTAGTTTTCTTGTCATAAATCCTAAAATTTGTACATTTTCTTAGCTTGGTTCTATTTAATCCTTTTCTTCTTCCAAGTTTCCAGACAATTACCTATGTCTGATTTTTTTAAAAAAATGTGCCTTTGACATTTGATTTTTAAACATTAGATTTTCTGTGACAGATACCTAGCATATACATATTTTCTGTTCACTATGTAGGTATAAACAATATCCAGATATTTATAGTGTGTGTTTTTCATAAGCGTCATGGTAGAAGATGTATGTATTTGCCTTTGAAAGTATTCAGAGTGTTTTTTTAAGCAAGCCTTTATTTCAGATGCAAAAATGGTAAGGTTGTTATTTCTTTTTGAGGGTTAAAGTATGCCTTGTTGTCAAGAGGATGAATGACTTCATTATGACTGCAGTACACGATGGAAGGAAGAAGGTCTGGAGTACGGAAGGGGGAACTTGCTGAGCTTAGAGGATAAATAATCCTTGGAACAACTGATTTGCCAGTGATGGCTAATACATCATCTCAAGTAGGAAATATACAGGCCATTCTAGAAAAATCATGCAAGGAAATAAAATGTTGATGGAGTGAATATGTAATGAGTAAACAATTACCAGATAGTCTCTACGGAAAGGAAGGCATATTCTCAGGATTTTTTAAAAAAATTTATTGCAAGTCAGTGAAAGAGATGATCATTCCTATTGTTTACTCCAAGGAAATGAGTGGATTATGTTGATTATATTTATTAATTATTCATGCTATACCCATAGAACAGGTGTTCGACATGAGCAAGCTATTCAATAAAAAATTGATCCTAAAGTAGTATATAATATAGCTTAATTATAGGAACTATTAAAAACATTCAGGGATGTTTGACAGAAAGGGTGGGCACTTAATTCTATCTCCACCTGAGGGATGGGATGAGATAGTCAGGGTTCCAGGTTCCAAGTAATAACCCACCTTCGGTCAGGTCAGCTTCAGGGTTGACACAAATATGTTTTCTGTCTATTTCAGATCAATGTTCTTCTTCTTCTTATTTATTATTTATTTATTAGTTTTCTATACCACCACTCTCCCTACTGGGACTCAGGGCGGTGTACAGCCAAAGTTAAAAATAATATAAATACAATATTTAAAAAACAATTAAAAAATTAAATATAGTGGCTCCAAATAAAAATTCAATCAGGAATATAAAAGATTAAAACCCATTAAAACCAAATTAACCCTATAAAACCCTAGGCCAGACCGGCTTGATGAAATAAGTATGTTTTCAACGCGTGCCGGAAGGCCAAAAGGTCAGGGATGGTCCTCATCTCCGGGGGGAGCTCATTCCAGAGGGAGGGTGCCCCCAAGGAGAAGGCCCGTACCCTCGGGGTCGCCAGCTGTCCAGCCGGCGGTACCGCAAGGAGGCCCACCCTATGGGAGCGTACTGGGCGACGGGAAATCGATGATGGCAGTAGGCGGTCCCGTAAGTACCCAGGTCCCAAGTCATAGAGCGCTTTAAAGTTAGTCACCAATACCTTGAATCGCACCCGGAAGGCTATCGGGAGGCAATGCAGCTCATGCAAGAGTGGCGTAACATGGGAGCTCCGAGGAGCCCCCAAAACCACCCGCGCGGCTGCATTTTTCACCAACTGGAACCTCCAGGTGCTCTTTAAGGGGTGTGAAAAGTATCAGTAATTCATTTTACCTTAGGTAAAGGTAAACATTCCCCTCGCACGTATATGCTAGTCGTTTCCAGCTCTAGGGGTCAATGCTCATCTCCATTACAAAGCCGAAGAGCCAGCACTGTCTGAAGACATCTCCGTGGTCACATGGCCAACATGACTAAAAGCCAAAGGCGCACGGAATGGTGTTATCTTTCCACCAAAGTGATCCCTATTTTTCTACTTGCATTTTAACATGCTTATGTACTGTTAGGTTGTCAGAAGCTGGAACAAGTAATGGGAGCTCACTCCGTTACATGGTGCTATGTAGTTCCGGAGATTGCAGGATGCTGTTTCTTCTTCTGGAACTCGTATTTTTAGAATAGTTTGTAATATATATATATATGTGTGTGTGTGTGTGTGTGTGTGTGTGTGTGTGTGTTTGTGTGTATGAGAGAGAGAGAGAGAGAGAGAGAGATTGCTTTTCATCATTTAGGAATGTCCTGGATTTCTAGTCCCATCTTTAACTTCAACCTCCAATTTTCTGATCATATTTTACTGAAAAACATGCAAGATCTATGCATATTAAAATGTTTATTTAATGATAAGTTTTTATAAGATTTAAGACTACACTTTCAAATGATGCAGTGGTAAAACTACTAGTAGCCTATTGGATGGATGTGTTTTTTAATGGTTCCGTTGCACTTGAAATTTTATTTTCATTACCTGTGGTGGGATTCAAATAATTTAACAACCGGTTCTCTGCCCTAATGACTGGGTGGTCATGTGACTGGGCAACTTGATTGGTCTAACTCACCCTTAGGAAACTTCTCCTTAGTCCAACTCACAATAAAATGGCACTGTTCTAATATTTAGAATAGAATAATAGAGTTGAAAAGGACCTTAGAGGTCTTCTAGTCCAACCCCCCTACTTAGACAGGAAACCCTACACCACTTCAGACAAATGGTTATCCAATCTCTTCTTAAAAACTTTCAGTATTGGAGAATTTACAGCTTCTGGAGGCAAGTTGTTCCACTGATTAATTGTTTCCCTATCTAATCCTGTCAGTTTCTGTTGTTTATAGACTTGATTCAATGTGTATCGGCTGCATTCCAGCTGCAACTGTTAAGTGGCTCTTGGCTATCTGCCCAGAGCTATTAACTGAAGGGAGATGGGAAAAAAGCCTCTTTTGCACTTCATTTTTAGCCAGTTCTCCAAAATGCATAAGCAATTAACTAAGAGTTCAGGCAAACCCGTGAAAACTGACTGAATCCCACCACTGTTCATTACATATATAGCAAATAAATTATGGGTTATGGCAAAAAAAATATTGAGGAATGAATTTCTTGCAGTTCCTTATCATAGAAAGAACTGGGTTAAGCCTTTTTTTATTTTGCAAGCTAAATAAAAATGGTGGTTTAATGCTGTAATGTGATTAAACAGGTTTGCATTGAAATATTTATATTATTTGTATTATTTATTTTTATTTCTTAAATTTATATAACTTACCACCTCACTGCTGTGAATGTGGGTGGCTTAAAAAGTTAAAAATACAACTAGAGAAAGAACAAAAATAGTACACAAATAATTAAAACAATAGCAATTATTAAAAATATTTTTAAAAACCCATATTCTGTGGAAGATTACCATTCATTTTTCTAACACTATAACCACAAATCATTATCAGGCTCTCTACCAATATCAGTTGATTCCAAGGCCAGTGGCAAAGCCAGGTTCTTACATAAGGCCAACATGGTTGAGGATAATCTCTTCAATATATTATTTTGATTTCCCCATAAATCAGATAAATATGCATATTATTTTCTTCCTACATTGTCTTTTTCTTCTATTCGCTTGCATTTTGGACAGATAGTTTAATATTTAAATCTACATGTAACAAATTACAGATAAATCCTTATTTCTCTTTATCACTTAAAGATACTATGGGCTTATGTTTCATAACTGAAAATTTAGTTTTGCTTAGACTTGCTTTTTCATGCACTAAATTACTAACCTATTTATAACCTAATTCCCTGAGTGTACACTTAAAGAACATTTTCTCAAATTTTTATTTCATCTGGTAGTAATGGGGGAAACATAATGTTATTAAATTTCTTATAGTGTGACAGTAGATGCTTTCAAAATTATTACTTCATCAAATAACATGTTGTCAAGTGAGGTATTTTTTTCATTTTGCTTGTCCTTCTTCAGTGATGGTTTGTCTCTCAGCATTCATTTTTCACTGATTTTCCACTAATTTATCTAGAATAATTTCCCTATAATTGTACATCTGAGTGACAGATTTCTAGGGGCGGACCTCAAAAAATTTAGCAACCAGTTCTCTGCCCAGTTGCTGGGTGAGTGTGACCATGGCGAGCGTGGCCTAGTCAGCATCTTCCACCATCCTGTCCTGGGAGTGAAAATGGGCTGCGGAGGGGCCATTTTTGCCCTCCCCAGGCTCCAGATGTTTTCCTTGAGTCTCCCGGTAGCCCATTTATCACCCTCCCCATTTTTGCCCTCTCCAGAAGCTTTCCTCGAGTCTCTGAGAGGGCGAAAACAGCCTCCCCATTTTTTGAGAGGCCCATTTTTTGCCTTCACAGAGCCTCCACATGGGTCCTGCAATCCAAAATAGGCTGCTCGGGGACTCCTAGGTGGGGAGTGGTGGGGTGGGCAGGGCTAACCAGAGGTGGGATTTGCCGGTTCTCTGAACTGGCCATAAAATTAATAACCAGTTTGCTCAAACCGGTGAAAACCAGATTTCAAAGTCAACTGAATCCTGCCAGTATTAATGTATTCACAGTATAAATTTAAAAAGAAAACAGTAAGGACAACTTATAACTTCAGTTAATATTTTCTTTATTGAAAGTTTTCTTTCCTTGAGAAAATGAGTTTTTCCCCACTTAATTCTTTGTTGTTTAGAAATTACTGGTTTGGCCTATATTATTATTGTGATGTGATGAAATGTTATACTTTTATTTTTCCTTTTGCTTCATTAGTCTGTACCCTCCTTAGCTGCCTATGATTTCTGCATGGCATTTTCTGTTGAAAATTAAGTGAAAACAGAATATTCATGGACAATACAGATGATGGCAGAGATGGATGGTATATGAAGGACAGAGTATTCATGTAAATCCTACAGTTACATGAACATTTCGGATATCTTTTCTTAAAAACATAAAACAGTTTCCATTCTGTCTATTTTAATTAGAATAGTAAAAAATAGAGAAAAAATACTTGACATGGTAACCAATTGAATAATATTTTGTCAAAATAAGTTTGCTATTGGAAGGCATGTTATTCACTTATTTATTCATTGGACAGCATGGGACAGCAGTGGATTGATACCTAAATTCCAAAAGACAAATACTGAAGAAAATAGCCAAACTATACATTCTCTCTTTTCTTTCCTTTTCCTCTTACTATAGTTTTCAATTAATTTTTTAAGTCTGGCTCTGTTTTATTGTCCTCATGGAATTATTGTGGTTTTCTGTATAGCTATTATTGAGAATGCAATTATCAGTAATAGCTAAAAGTAGATCATGAATATACTGATCTTGTGAGGCAGTATATCAGAAAGAAAGAAGAAAAATTATTGAAGAAATGATTATGGACATATAAATTGGAGAAGATGGGATTACTTTTAGTGTTGGATATAGTCTGGATATTATCGGTCTTAACTGATTCCTTGTTTGGCAGTTAGTGCTGAGCAGTAACTTCTGTCAGGCCTGGACATTTTGAATTCTATCCCTGTTAGAAGTGGTGAATTTATTGAATTTTTAAAAATGCTGATGAGTTTTTGATTGCCATTGTGAGCCTTACGTTTTGCAAGCCTGGTGGAGCGAGAGAGAGGGAGGGAGGGAGAAAGAGAGAGAGATGGTTTTATAGTAAGAGGAACTACAGAAATATATTAAACTTACTAAATATGCATCAGCTCCAATTTTGATATCAGTTCAGAAATATTAGGAAAAAAACAAATTTCAGACAATGAGTCTACATTGCTAACAGCAATAAATAATAACAATTGTATCAAGCTGTTTCAGCATAAATCTAAAAAGTCTTCCTGAAAAAAATCATTACAGTGTTGCATTAAAAGAAAGTTTCTATGGTGATGAGATGAACTTCAAATGAGAAAAAAATGCTAAAACTAAGATCCATCTACTGAGAAATCAAATACTATTGCTGTCATGAATTAATGTCTATGGACTGAAAGGACATCTATCCAGGAAAGCATTGCAGGTGTAAAGAGAGGTGGAACATAAATTAATCTTTCGTTGACTGGGGCTCTACTTGTTTAGTATTGAATTCCTTTGGATTAAGACTTTGTATTTAATGCCCAGCTGCTATAACAACAACAATAACAAAAAGGGCTGGTATAATTCCTTTAATTAACAACAAATTGAAATTCTGTGGGTTTCTTAGTAACTTGGTACAAATATGCTTCATTAATAATTTTTGAATAATAGTGTTATGATATCATGAAACCCTGTTTGGTATAAAGTTAAGGATGCTAGTCTAGAAACCACGAGACCATAATAACTGTTATATAAAATAAGGATGGTGTACAATTCTAAAAAAATAAATAAAGATATGTTAAACCTTCTAGGTAAACTAGACATGGAAAGGTGTTTTAAAAAATGTTTTTAAAAATGCTTTAGCCTCTTTTATCCAGCAACAATTTCTACATATGTCTGTCAATCTCATCTTCCTTACTCTCTACAATGTTTCACCTCCAGCCAGGGGTGGGATTCAAATTTTTAACAACCGGTTCTGTGGGCGTGGTTTAGGTGGTGAGCGTGGCTTGGTGGTCATGTGACTAGGTGGATGTAGCTTGGTGGTCATGTTATTGGCTGGGCGTGGCCAACTCAATATCACTCACATCGAGGCACCATCTCCTTGCCTGGCCTCTCATGACTGTGGGGATGCTGCAACAGTAGTAAATGTGAAAAATGGTCATAAATCACTTTTTTCAGTGCCACTGTAACTTTGAATGGTCACTCCACACAAGCAAAGTACCAGCAAAGGAAGGGGAAAAAACTCCAGAGAGTTCTAGAGACAGGAAATCTAATCCTGCCAAGAACGTAATAAGGGTTAGCGGAGAGGCAGTTTCTGTAAGCAACACCAGAATGTTTCCTTCCTGCCTTCCTTACAGGATTAGGCCAGTAATTTCTTCTAACAACCGGTTCTCCGAACTGCTTAGAATGTTAACAACCGGTTCTAATGAATAGGTGCAAAGTGGTAGAATCCCACCCCTGCTCCAGTCCACTATAGAGGCAATTCACATTCGTATATATGTGTTCCATTTTAAAAGTATTGATTTCTTTTTTTTCCCCTCCAGGCATACTAGCTTTACTATATGAATAATCTGAGATGCCTTATTAAAGCTAGTGATGAAGGATATATCCAATTCCTACTATTATTATATAACTATTATTCCTCCAGATTATTATGAGCCTTGGTGGTGCAGGCTGTTAATCATCTAGCACAACTGCCTGCAATTAGTGCAGGTTCGAATCCCACCAGGTTCAAGGTTGACTCAGCCTTCCATCCTCTCAAGGTAGGTAAATTGAGGACTCAAGATTGTTGGGGGAAATAAGCTGACTTTGTAAAATGCCGCTTGGGGGGAGCAAAAAGCCCTAGTAAGAAGCAGGCATATACAATGGAATGAAGGCTATTGCTGAGCACTTAGCATGGTGCTCTAAAGACTGTAAGCTGGCCTGAGTTTCTGGAGAAGGGTGGCATATAAATATAAATAAAAAAATAAAATAAATAAATACTAGTCAGTGAAGGCTCTGCAGCCTCTTTTTATTCCCTTTCATCACCGAATATTGTGCTCCATGACCACTTTGGCTAGGGCTACTGGAAGATTGGATTCCTAGCTTTCACTAATCAAACAACCCCATTAAGATAGCTAAATCTACCTTCTGTCAAATTCACCACTTGCCAGTTTAGGCCCCAGTCCACACTAAGGAGAATAACTGGTGGATGTTTTTTCATTGATAGCTGACATGGAAAAATGAAGACAGAAGAATCAATCAATCACTTTTCCTAACTGGTTCCACACTAAACTTGCTAAGACACCATCAGTTTCCTGGGTTTTCTCCTTTGTTCTTGAGATAATCAGGGCAGTGCAAATCATGCCAACATATTGGCATGTTAACTCAAGAACTGGAGAATTGCACATTAACATGAGGGTTTGGAAAAATAGCTTTTGTTCAAATAAATTTCAAAAGAAACTGCATAGAGCAGGGGTGTTAAACTCAAGGCCCGGGGGCCAGATCCGGCCCTTGGAGTGCTTAGATCTGGCCTGCGGGGCTACCCTGTAAACAGCGAAGGACTGGCCCGTGGTGTTTCTACCAGCAAAAAAGGAGCTCAGGGAGGCTTGCATTTTTGGCTGCAATACCCTGCTGCAGCACTCTGCAAGCAAAAAATGGAGGCCCAGGGAGGTCTTGCACTCCATTTTCCCAGCAGAGGACTGCAGGAGTTCATCGCAGTAAAAAAATGGAGCCTCAACGAATGATGTCGAGCTGGCCATGCCCTCTGGCCCCCAAGATCAAACACAACCCTTATGTGGCCCTCAATGAAATCAAGGCATAGATGATGCATATTCTGCTTTTAAAATTAGAATGAATGTCTTAAGTAATAGCACAATATAACAGAATGTACTTCATGCCATAGCTTTAGTTTTAGTCTACATATACGGTACCATAATGTTGCACCATATTAGTTATATTATCATAAGTAGCTTTTGATTTTACTTTTGCAGCAAGCTCCAATTCTTGGATGAACATGTGCTTATCATAAAACATTAAGGCCTCATGTTCCACAGTCAGACCGAAATCTTTTTCATGCTGTGTGTCTCCAGACAGATGTCAGGTGGCAATCCCTTGAGATCCCCTGTCTGAATCTTAAAAAAAAATACATTCCAGGGCAAATTGAGAATGACATGTTGCAAAAGTTTTCTTTAAACTAAGTAACATTTGATTATAAAATAAAATAAGACTTAAAAAAATAAATAGGTATCCATTTTTGAACAAAATCACAGTTGTACAGTATTTACCTCTGGTGGAGGGGATTATGCTATCGCATCTATTAATGAGATTAATTGTGCAGATACAGGAGAAAATGTAGATCTCAAATGGTTCAGCTGAAATCCTGTGTGGTTAAATGAACACATCCATGACATGTTCTCAAGATCAGTTAGGAAGTAATTTCTCATTCTCTTTTTCTGCATTGTTTTTTTTTTTCAATTTCCCAGGCTAGTTTATAGTCCAGGGATTGACTGGTATTTTCTCATCCAAGTACTAAGGCTCTAAAAAGGCATTCAAAATAGCTGCTTCATAATATGTTTTATCCAGAAAAGGCTCTTGTTTTGACTGATAAGAGTGGCTGTATATTTGACAAAGGTTGTGTAGCTAATTCAAAATTTCATATTCGTAGATACTTAACTTTGTGGGTATGTGTAAATTCAGAATCTTGGAATGAAATGAAATGGTTCAAGGATTGTCAAAGATGTAAAGAATCTCTTAGTTCATGATGATTTACTGCAAACAATCTTTCTTTAATATTTCTCATACCTAAACTTGTATTGCATTTTGGGGATAAGCCAATATTAGAAAGTGAATGAAAACTTTTAAAGTATAATCGGGTTTTGATATAAATACTTCCATTTCAGAGAGAATTATACAGTTGTGAAGTGATTTAGCTCAGGCCTGAGGCACTGTTTCAGTCCATGGTTGAAATGTTGAAAACTGAAGCCACAGGCCAATGGTGAGATTCATTTTTTTTTTACTACCGGTTCTGTGGGCGTGGCTTGTGAGAATGGTGTGGCTTGGTGGGTGTGGCAGGAGAAGGATACTGCAAAATCCCCATTCCCTCCCCACCCCACTAACCTGCTTTCCAGCTCCATTCTCCTGTGTGGGGCAACAAAAGACCCAACCAATCAGTTGGGACTCAGGAGGTAGAGAATAGATGGTGGGGCAGTCAGAGGTGGTATTTGCTGGTTCTCCAAACTACTCAAAATTTCTGCTACCGGTTCTCCAGAAATGGGCAGAACCTACTGAATAACACCTCTGCCACAGGCCAATGGTTATACATTTAGTTTGGACATATATTGCATTCCGAGCCAAATTGATTTGAAAAGATTTATATATCTTGTAAAGTAAAGAGAGATTTCCACTATGTCTGAAACTCTGGAACCATTGTGCATTTTCAGAGATTCCAGAAAGCGTAAACTCATGCAACCTGGATTTTAAAATTATTCGGATCATAGTGTTTTTTAAAAAAATGTAGGTATCAGCATACACTAGAGGAGTATCACTAGAGTGGAGAATTATATGTAAATTAACAGAAAATCAAAGATATAAGTGAATAAATCTGTTTCCTCAAATTTTCAAGACCTGCATCTCCTTGCATGAAAACATAAATCAACTATCCAAAACATAATATTGCTTTATAACATTAGTTTCTTAGTGGTCATAACTTTGTTTATATATCATTCAAATAAAAACAATCATTAAGCAGTCAATGAAGTATAAACACCAATGAGACAAGTAATAATACACTTATTGAATTCCTCTTTCACAGGGGTTCAATTAAATAAGAGGATAATACTTTTAAACATAGTTCATTTAATCGTTTATTTACACCTCACACCATAATTATTATAATACATTACATTTCCCTTTAAAAAGTAATGTATGCATTTAGACATCTCTCTTCTCTCTATCAGAGGTGGGTGGAGGATGGGAGAGAGAGAGAGGATCTTTTTTAAGTTCAGAAGAATGAATTACAGTGTTATATGTCCCTCAGCTAATTCATTTTAATGGTGAGTTATTCACATGGTTAATGTTAAGTCCAATTCATTCACAAGAGTAATCATGCAGTGGCTGCTTTCACATTCAATCACTCTATAGAGAGTCTTTTTTGTATAGCTGTTAAGAGCCAGAAATATTCACTGCTGTCTGTAAGAGATCCTTGCATGTTTAAATAAAACTTCTGATATCCTGTATATTATGAGTTTGAAGCAGTCACAAAGAAGCAAACTGGATGAATACAGTAAGGCCACAGTTAATGTCAGCATTGTGTGGAACAAGAGAACTAATTATTTTTGAAATAATACAATGTCTGATATTTATTTATAAAAATGGCATTGTTCTGATTATCATCCCTGATCCAATAAAACAACGGCCCCCAAACTTTTGGGCACCTGGGACCGTTTCCATGGAGAGAGTTTTTTCCGCAGATCAGACAGGGCGTGGTTTCATGTGCTGCCTGCACCCCGTGCATACATGAATGGGGCTTCACTTGTTTGCATGGTCTGATTTCTGGCACACCGGACTGGTCACTGGTGCCAGTCTGCAGCCCAGGGATTTGGGACCCTTGCAATAAGCTATTTTTGTCCAGACCATTGTAAGGATAAAGCTGACTGTTGCAGTAGGTTTATAGAGATAACAAACTTGCCAAGTGGGTGCGTGCACAGAGTTATTAAATGCTCATCTTCATCTTCACAAGGAGCTACAGTATTTTGGGACTTCAAGGTAGACATTTCTTTCATATCAGAGAAATTAATATCACATAAGTTGCTTTTGACAGATAACCTTGAACTTGCCCACATGAGAGGATGTATCTTCCAGGTGTGACCTAGAGTGATAAATAGGCTTCCAAATTAATTTGCATTTCCCTTTTGGAATTAAAAATATTTAAATTATTGTTTTACCCCCCCAAACTAATCAGTACATACTGAAAAGTATTACGTTTAATTTCCTCACATAAATCATGGATAAAAATTGTGGTAGTAAAGCTCCCATAGTGAAAGTCAAGAAAATAAACTTTTTTCTATGAAAAAAAATAGTTTTGTTAATATAAAAATGGCAGAAAAAATATTTGTGTCTATTGTAAACAATTAAAAAAGCTCATCTTTTTAAAATATCTGTTTCTATTATTTTATGATCTGGATTTTAAAGTAGCTGTATAGTAAAGTGTTGTATAATACTTTAAAATTATAATCTGTAGTCCTATGTACTGTTTGGTTATAATTTGGAAAATAAACAAAATTCAGATCAATTATAAACTCATGTCAGTAGCACATTGAATAATCTGGAAGAAAACTGCTTCTACACTGTCATTACCATATATTCCACATCAGAAATAATGCTTAAAAGTGTGTTTCATTAAATAACTTTGTAACTTCTGATCTAGTTATCTCACTCTGACACTTTTCTTTGTATTGGGTGTGTAATAAGGCAGATCTTGTATTAGGCTTCTGGTTGCTTCCCCCACAAAGTTCACAACAAATAATTTAGCACCACTTAATTTGTTTTAGAGGGCAGACACAGACTGGAGAAGTGCCAGGCTTTTTTCCCATCTAAATTTCTTTATTTTCTGTTCAGATATTTGTAGATTTTATTAGTTTGTGATTACAATTAAACGTGTGTCTGACTGAACAAATTGATAAACGTTGTTTTCACACAAATTCAGTAGTAGTAATATTCATAATGAAATATTTCAAGTTATGTTCTTTTATGAACAATAAAAAATGGGTAGGTATTAATAAGTAAATAGAAGGAATCAACTGAAAGAAATGCTTATTGAATCCTTGTGACTGAATGGAGTAATGTGGGTTCCCAGAAGGAAGGAGGAGGTGTAGTTCAGATGGGTAAGAGGCAACTCAGTTCAGATACTACAGTATGTATGAGAGAAAGAGAGTGAAGACAGTCTGGTAAGATTTTGTCTGGAGCTGTTAAACAATGAAAAGCTTAGCTTGGAAGAATCAACATGTGCCATATTTGGTTGTGGGCCTGATATTCCTAGATCTATGTTAGAAATGAAAAACAGGAATAAGTGATATTTCTTCTTCTGATCCAATTACAGTGTAGTGCACTTTGACTTCTTTCTTCACAATTGCCCCAGAATAGCATTATAAAATTATTACTTTGTGTTTCACAAGGCATTTGAAGAAAAAGAGTAGATATGTGGATACATATTAATCCATTCGTTTCTCTTTAGCAGTAGAAGATCCCATCCCTGTCCCATCCATCTCTTGGCTCTTGTAGGCATGGTTTTAGCATGGTTTTTAAAAATATTTCGGTGTGGATTCATCTTAATCTTTTTATTATTTTTCACCTGTTTTTATAATTTGTAAGTCATCATATAGAGGTGGCATAGAAATTCGATAAATAAATAAATTCATTTTGTTTTGGTCTAAGTATGACTTCTGAAATTTAGATAATTTTTTATTTTAAAATAATGCTTGATGGTTAATGATAAAATTTAGCCAAAATAGCACATGTGTAACTCAAATATTGCAAAATATTGCATAGTGCTAGTTTGGTGAAGTGTTAAGGCACCGGGATAGATATAAACTTGGAAAATGTGGATTCTTGTCCTGCTTTAGGTGCAAATCCAGGGCCAGATACTCTTTCTATCCTAGGAACAAGTAAACTGCAGGGATAGTCCAGGCAGCCATTGGAAGTCACTAGTGACTCAAAGGTACCAAATAAAATATCAAAATACATCATAGAAAAGCCAACCAAACATTTCCTTAGCCAAACATAAATTCAGATTGAAATGAATCTAGGTATTTATAAATTCCTAGTTTAAGAAGTCACTTATAGGACCTTTCATTTAGGGAATGATTTTAAAAAGAAAAGTGTTTAAGATATGTAGAATTGCAACTTTAATGAAGAGATTTTCACCGCTATCCTTTCTCAAGTAGTCCCTCTGCCCCTTACATTCAGGTAGAAAAGCAGGGCAATATAAAGTACTTTTGTGTTGTGCATAATCTTTTTTTCCTATCAAACACATCATTTTGGGAAGGTATCTTATATTTGGGGCTTTCAACTAAATGTAGTATCATCTGAAATGTTTTGTGGAATGATACTCCAGTCACCCTACCCAACCTCCAAAGCACAGAATTTGATTGCTGCTCCTGGGTGGATGTGCAGTCTTATTTAAAAAGAAATAAAAAATAAGAGAATACAGTATCAACGCATAATTCAGTGTAATTTTCAAGAGGCAAATTATGACTTCAATTCATGTCAAATTCTCTTTATTTTTACTAATCAGATTGTTACCTTCCTATAATCACATAATTAATTTTTATAGACTTCAGACTATGCAACACTGCTTTGACATTCTGTTTAATGGTCTTTCAGATGAAAAAAAAAGCTTGAAAGTAAATGTCTTTACAAGATGCCAAGAATTGCGCAAATACTGAGGTTTGATACATACAACAGAATAAATGGCTTGTTTAGTTCTAAATCTAATAAATCTCCCACTGCATTTTTCTTGAAATATTTGAGAATGATCTTTGTTTCATTTACTGAATATTAAGAGCTCTTTCATACTTTCTCCTGCATTTACCTGATGTTTAGTTAGCACATATTAAATAATGAATATTTTTCCAGTCTAATATTTTGTGTAAAAAAGGATCACAGGATTCTTTGTATAGTCTACTTAGCAACATTGATTTAAGCTCCAATTCAAGTTGCATTATACTTACTGTCATGGTGGAGGAGGAGTTGAGAAAGTGTTGCCATTGACTTTTTCAAAATACAGTTCATAAGGATTAGAAAGATATAAAACTGTTCAACAGATTCTGGCATTGGAGTCTAGCAAAAAGTACAAGTTCATGCATAATATAATATTTAGAAATGCTGTCACAAAATGTAGTAGCTTACGAAGTTAAAATAAATGCAAAACTTTTTACAATCACAAAGGATAGGGCTATTAATAACTGCTAGACATAATAGCTAAATATACCATATCTCTTCCAAGTTCAAACACAGTATGTTTCCACAATACAGTATTTTTGTAATTCATGCCACATGCTGAAGACTTCCAGCAAGGGAAACTGATGGTTATGTCCTGATTTGGATTTCCTGGCTGCTGCTTGAAAGCTGGCCTAGCAGATGAATCTTCTATCTGCACTAAAAAAGGCCTTTTTATGTCCTTTCATTTTCTTTTAAGGACGCATGCATTGTAGCTAAGTTGTGTATATGTGCATGTTCAAAGGGATATAATGAAAGTTTTAAGGGAGAATTTCCTTTTTCTTTTTATACAATGTAGTAGTATGCAAATCAAGGAATGCTGATTGCCAATCTTTTTAAAACAACACCTGGAAAGAACCAAACCTTACACCTGCTGTGGATCATAATTATAGCTGCATTATGCAGACCCCATGTGCTTAGTGTGGTCCCAAGAAAGCTAGCACAGTCTTGACTTCTGAGCAGAAACAGCAGCAGGCTTTTACAAAGCACTATGGTGGCATAAATGCCTTACTTATCAAATAGTCTGCACTCCGAGGAATTGGTTTGCTGCTGAACAAATGCATATATTTGAAGACTTAAAATTAAGTTGTTTCTAGAGCTTCTGCTTTCAAAACAACCTTTTTTCTTTCTTTTCTTTCATTTTCTTTTTTCATGGTACAAGCTAAAAGAAGATTTGATACAATTTCTTTCACTACCCTGCCAAACCTATACGCTTTGATGGCAGAGCCTTATAATCATTGGCATCGAAATAGGAAGCTTTAAGCCAAATATTGATTGGGTTTTAACTATCCTCTTGGGAATCAGTCCTATAGAACCATAAGAAGAATATATTATCTTTGCTGAAATCAAAAAGATTATGTAAATACATTGCATACAAGTCGGAAGCATAAATCACAGATGTTATCGTGATGGAAAGTTTGTTACCAGAGAAATCTACAGCTTCCAAATTCCAATGTGTTAATTAAAAGGTGACATCTGGTATACTAATTTATGCTAAGTGAAGAAATGTTCAGATTAAAATAGGATGTGTTTAAATGTTGTTAATGTCATCACAGGGAAACTAAAAGTCATATGATAAGTGAGGTGACTCTGACCCAAATATATGTAATTTATTCGCTTATATGAATTACGATGTCGGTGAAAAGGGAATTATATGCATGTGAATATGTACTATAGCTCAGAAATGATACATCATATTATATTTTAAGTAATGTAGATTATTGTTCCCTTAATCCCCATAAAAATTACATGGTCACCAATTTACCAGACCATGATTACTGAAAAATGTTTGAAGATAAAGCAGTATATAATTGCATACAAGGGATTATTTACCACTGTCGCGTTGTCGCGGTTTGCTCGTTGTCCTTAGGTTCTCTGATCAGCCCGTAGAGCCCCCGCAGGGGTGAAATTTAGAGGGACCCTCGCGAGGGTGAGTATTTAAGTACTAGAATCAATAATTGACACAGACACCATAGTTTCTCAAGGTGAGAGAGCACGTTGTGCCCGGGGTAGATGAAGAAGTCCCCCGATTGCAACGCACCACCCTCTTTTATTTTGCAGTTTTATCAGGGCAGGGGGAGCGAGACATATGTGAAGAGGAGCAAGGAAGTATAATTCTAATGGCGCCATGGCAGGATGCGACCACTGTTGTGTGCTAAGATAACGTGATTATCTATTAACAAGATTTTTGTAGTCAGCTAGTTTCTGTAACTATTTGCCTACGTGTCGTGCCAAGCTGAGTTTATCATGCAATTCCTAACTTGAGAAGGTCATTCTTAGGGCCTTAGGTCAAGAGGACTCTCGAGGTTTACTACATACCACTTTCATGCATTTTTCATAGCCTAGCTTGAAGCACAATACTGGTTTGTCCAGTTGTTTTCAACTCTATGACCAGATGAACATAAATTTGCCTAAATTGTCTGCTTTGTCAGTTGCTTTGAGTCCTTGTAAGCCATGGCTGTCAAGCCTGCGGACCGGATGCGTCATGTGCTGGCTATGCCCACGTCCGGTTTAGCAAAAGGGAAAAAAAGTTGTGATACGTCACATGATGCCACAAGTTTGACATCCCTGTTGTAAGCTAATGCCTGTGGCTTCTTGATAGTATATAGCCACCTTGTTTTCTCACAATCATTTTCAAAATTTCCAAGAATCATGATCTTCTCCAGTGATCCTGCTTTCACATTAGTGTCCAGAATATTTAAGGTTCATTATTAGTATTTCTACTGAGCACTTTACTTTACCTCATCTAATATTGAACAATTTTGGGTTCAGGGTCCAATGTTCTCAAGGACACTAATATTCTGGACACTAATGTGAAAGCAGGATCACTGGAGAAGATCATGATTCTTGGAAATTTTGAAAATGATTTAATTTATTTAGCCTTTCTGATGGTCCATATTTTATATTTTACAAGAGAGAAAACCATGGCCTGGACAGCATTTGTTGTCAGTATGGTGCCTGTGTGTTTTACTATTTTGTATAGACTTTCACGATATTCTATAAAAATACTGTGATATTCACATCTATGTGTTTATATGTATATATTTTTCTTTTCTTCTTTCTAAAAGAAAGAGCCCTGGTGGCCTAATGGCCCTATTGGCATTGCAACACTGCAATCTAACTCTGCCCACAGTCTGCAGTTTCATCCTGATGGGCTCATGGTTAAATCAGCTTTCTTTCCTTTTGAGATCGGTAAAATAAGGACCCAGATTGTTGGAAGCAGTATGCTTACATTGTAAACCACCCAGAAAGTGCTGTAAATCACTGTTCTAACCCAAGTCACATAGGCAGATGCAGGCACCAATAAAGTTGTTTATTGCATTGCTAAACAGATGGCCTTCCAGACGTAAAACTCCTCTTTTCCCCACAAAACAACCATGAACAGTCAATGTTACCCAGTCACACTAGCTGGGTCCAATAGTCACCAGAAGCAAGCCCTCAAACAGAATGAAAGTCAAAGTTCAGAAACCAGTGCAGATGTTTGTCAGACACAATCCAAAGTCGGAGTCTGCAAATCAAGGTATGCAAATCCAGAGGCTGAAACATGAGTCAAAGTCAAGGTTTCCAAAAATCAGGAGCGTGAGTGCCAAGACAAATGGTTGTTCCTCAAATGCACCCTCCCCTGGCCTCTGGTTAAATCAGCCCGAACCACGTGTTTCTGGTGAGGAATAGGGTAGCCTCCTCACGAGCAGCCTTGCAAACCTCCTTTGAGCTTCCCTCTGAACTCATTGATTGGATGAGGGAGGCAGCTGTTACCCAGCTCATCAGAGGGGACTTGCTGCTGCCCATCTGCAGCTGATTTTCCCTTGCGTTCATGAAAGCATGCAGCTTCCCATCCAGTTGACCACTTCCCCCAGTGCTGGAGGGCTTGGGACAGCATTGTCCTCAGCCCCTGTATTCTGGATGTTCCAGAGGAGACATGACGTCCCTGTCAGATGGTCCTGATTCCTCCTCCTCCTCCTTTGAACTGAGGTGTGATGACAAGCACTGTGGGCTGGTATATAAGTCTAAGTGCTATTGCTAGTGCTATTTTTTTCATTGTAAATCCTGTTCTATTAAATTATAATTCACAACATCCTCATAAGCACTTCATTTTAAAATGTTTATTTGATTAAAGAGCTGCTTCATTCAAATGTGTACTATATAATGACTAAGGGTTTAGATTATGAACCGTGAATCCCTGTTAAAACAAAGAATACATTATGATTATAATCCATGTACTACTATATAAACTAGCTTAAAGTGCCTCATATTTGTGAGGACATATAGGTTTGGAAATGAATATACCCAGATAGTCTATAATTGGAGATTTAGCCAGCATAGGTTGACATGATTGTGAAAGTACATTCATTGGTTCAGTGAATGTTAAGCAACAGAGGTATCTAGACCATTCATAGATATCTTTTGACCTTTCATGAAATAAAAGTGATAAAGGATACAAGTCTGGGAGAACTTGATTTAGTATTTAAACTGAGGATGGAATAGTCCAAGAAACTTACTAATAAACCATGTCAGTTTTTAAATAAAGGCATAAACATCTTTCACTTCAACTGCCATTTTGGAAGAAAAATCATTATTTTAGATTAACTTTTAGATCAACTTTCCTATTTTATTCTGCATATTTTTATATTGGTATTGTGTGTGTGTGTGTGTGTGTGTGTGTGTGTGTGTGTGTGTGTGTGTGTGTGTGTATCTATGTGTGTCTATGTCTGTGGGTAATTTTATTTCAAGTTTTATCTTAAGGAAACTTAAAAGTAGAAAAAGGAAGAACAAGCTTATAAATAAATAAGTATAAAAGTGACATGGGCCAAAATAAATGAAAAAAAACCCCAATTGTTGAATTAAACACTAACTGACATATAACCATATATGTGATATAAAAGCTCCATAAGTAATCCTAATTTATTAAAAGTCCTTTTGTCTCAAAATAATATGATATATGAATAAAGTTTTGCTTAGGAAACTTATTCTATAAGATTCATATATTCAACTGTAGTCTAGAAAACAAATACACGATGACAAAATAAAAATGAAACAGAGATTTGCATATGTATTATCTCCAGAAATGGAAGTTTGTGCGTAATGTTCTATTTTTCTTCCAGAGCTAAATTTTCAGTTTCTGTTCTAGGCCTAATTGTGTAAAAAAAAATCTAGTTCATTTCCAGAATGGTTGAATTGGTATAGTCTGGAGGAAAAATAGATTGTTGGGAGGACTTCTTGAGCTGAATTGTTTTGTAAGAATCTAATATGAAATGGCCAAGTGATGTGACTAACTTATCTGCTCTTTTTGAGTTTGTAAAAGTCACTTTGTTCCATATAATATTCACATGGTTTTAATCATTCAGTTTGTCTCATTTTCAAAAGTCAGATTTGGGCCATTTGGAAATTTGGAAAAAAGGCTTTGGATTTTGTGTAAATATGACACTCCTCAACCATTCACTTAGTAGGCTAACTTGTATGGACTTCTCTATGAGCTAGGAAAAATGTTCCCACATATTTAAGGAATCCACTCATTAAAGCTGATGTTAAAGCATCAAAACCTGATTTTTAACCTTGTATAAAAAGTTCAGGTGGGTAAGCAAGGGAAGACTTTATTCAATAGGAAGAGATTCTCTTCCTCTTTGCATGAAGTATCTTAAATACTTGTTTGAAGATTAAATACCCCTAAGAATATCAAATTCTTAGCTACCTAAGAAATTGGAACAAAACATGAGAGCTGCTTTATAGGATTATTCTTACTAAATAAATCAAATAATTAATAGATAATGGTCAGTAATTCTTAGATTTGTTTCAGAAACAATTAAAGAGAATCAGAGAAGTCAGTGATATTTCAAAGATTAGAAATCAAATCCTCTTAAATGTATACTCTTTGCCTTAAGCTATTCATTTGGGGCTGGTGAGCTTTTCTTTTTAAACTTCATTATTTTTTTTTCTAGATTTGATATTAGACTAATGAGTGCCACATTTTTTTGAATGAAGCAGTTTAATTATTCAGCTGGTAGCAGCAATGAGACTAAGAAAACATTTTTGACGTTCTTGATAGGGCTTGAGTGAACTTCTCTGAAACAATATCTTTAAATAATGGAACAAGAGAATGTTCCTTTGTCCTGAAGCACATCATATTTGCATGGTCAATCTATTTTATACAAGTTGACAACACAGTTCTTGATTATACCAAACCATATTTCATAATATGTAAGTAGATTCTACTCACACAGAAAATTGTATCTTTTCCTGATGTTTATTACACTCTATAAAATCTGTTCCAGAAGGTGTCCAAAACCCAAAGCATGTTTTTTCTGGGTGCAAAAACAAAGGGAACAGCTGGAAAGAAACAGAGGAGATCTACTGTTCTACCAGATGTCGTTTCACTGGTTGATTAATTTTCATGGTGTGTCTATTTCCATTGTTATATCATAGCATAGCTATATAGAGAATACAGTTTGACTTCTTGTATTAAGCACTTGTGTTTTAATTTATTTCTAATATGAAGATGCAACAATAAAAATAAGAAAAATATCTATGTTTAAAGAACAATTAAATTGTTCATGACCTACCATGAAAAGAGTTAGTTTCACTCTTATTCCATTTGTGGCCTCTTACATATAGTCAGCCCTTGATTTATGACCATTCAAAGTTACAGCCAAGCTGAAAAAAGTGACTTATGACTGGTCTTTACAGTTAAAACCATCATAGTGTCCCAACAATCGCACGATCAAAATTTGGGCACTTGGCATTATTTTTGCAGTGTCCTGTAGTCACATGATCATTTTTTGCATTTTGTCCCCAGCTTCCAACAAACAAAGTCAGTGGGGGAAGCTGGATTCACTCAAACATCATGTGGTTCATTTAATAACTATGGTTATTTCCTTCATGACTGCAGGAAAGGTTGTAAAATAGGGCATGGTTCACTTAACAACTGCCTTGCTGATGTACCAGACCCACATATGTTCATATGTTAAGGACCACCTAAAGTAATTATTATCAGCAGATTAACAGAAGGCAAGCTAACATTCATAATGAACATTAACAGGCAGTACTCAACTTATGAATGGTCACTTTGCAACACTTTGCATTTATCTGGGGGTACTTATGATCTGGTTCTGAAGTTTTGACAGTCCCTTCCAGTCCCCACTATCAAATGACCTCATGTAGGGTATTTTACAACTGGCCCGTATATGTAGCTATTTGCAGCTTGTGACCTTGTTCTATGGCAGTTTTTCCAGAACTCAGTGTTTTGGCCCATAGTGTTTTGGCCCATAGTGTTTTGGTTCACTGAAGTTTTGATATTTGCTTAACAACCATTGCAAACAAAAAAAAGTAAAATCGGGTCAGTGCAGGTCACAATTTAACACTGTGATGGGCAGGCTCCATTACGATCATAAGTCCAGGACTACCTGTCCTGGAAAGGCTTTACTCTGGATACCTACTCTATCTGCAGACAGTTTGAGAGGCCTTTGGTTACCTGTATATAAAAGTTTGTGCTCTTTTACATTTTAACAAAAGTCTCATAAGGTTTTTATATATTGCTCTATCTGCTGATAAAGGCAAGCCTTAACTTATCATACTTTAATGGGAAGAAAGCCAGGTTAAGTGAAGGCATTTGTGGTTTGTGGATCTTATAAAAGGTGTTGCTATGTTAAATGTATTATGAGCATTCAGTTCCAATGCATAGACTGATAGCTACTTAATTTACAAACTAAAGCACTACACAACAGTGATGGGATTCAAATGTTTTTACTACCGGTTCTGTGGGCGTGGCTTGGTGAGCAAGGCAGAGGAAGAATACTGTAAAATCCCCATTCCCTCCCCACCCCACTAATCTGCTTTCCAGCTCCATTCTCCTGTGCAGGGCAACAAAAGAAGACCCAGCCAATCAGGTGGGACTCGGGAGGCAGAGAATAGAGGGGGGCAGTGCCCGTCAGAGGTTGTATTTGCCAGTTCTCCAAAATATACAAAATTTCTGCTACCGGTTCTCCAGAACTAGTCAGAACCTGCAGAATACCATCTCTGCTACACAAGTTTTGATTTAAGGTTTGTATCTAGTTTAGAATATTTTTACTCGTTATTTATCCAAAATAGCAAATCATCATTTTATACGAATGTAATTCATGCAAAAACAATAATCATCTGCTTATTCTTTTTTCTTTTTCTCTCCATCACCATGAATTAATAGTGTTGTTTTCTTTTTTACATGTGTCTGGAAGATGTTCATCAGGTTTACATTTTCTTATTACAGAATTCAAAAATAAGCCACACTTATTAAGTTCAAAGTGTGGAAGATGTCATTAAACTGGCTGTCTAATCAAGAAGTTGTAAAAATTTTAATTAAACTAATGGCAGCCTGACTCAATTATTCTAAAATATATTGAAACACATGCTATACATGTGATTATTATTTACTAATTACTAAAAAAGGACTTTTATTTATTCTGTTAGTGCGGTATAATCATAGCATTAAGGCTTTAGATATATAAAGTAAAACTATTTGTAATAAAATATCATTTCTTACCATTCAGCAACACTGTTGAAAATATCCTTCAATCTGTAGACAGACTGTTTATTGAAACTGTTAAGGCAAAACATTCTTAGTTGACATCTATAGATGTGCAAACATTAACAGAAGAAAGACAGGGATGGGTTGGTAAATGCAGAAGCAGATTAACAAATGATTTTGCTGCAGGTTTTCAAGGATGTAGTTAGTGTCATGAGAAAAGCACAATTGTTTCACTTCAGAGGTGGTATTCAGCAGGTTCTGACCAGTTCTGGAGAACTGATAGTGGAAATTTTGAGTAGTTCGGAGAACCGTTGCAGAATACCTTATGCCACCAGACTTGATATTCTAGACCTAGAAAACCTAGAACTATGTCGCCTTCGGTCCAATCTAAATATAGTATATAAAATCATACATTGCAATATCCTACCTGTCAATGAATACTTCAGCTTCAATCATAACAATACAAGAGCACATAATAGATACAAACTCAAGGTTAACCGCACCAAACTTGATTGCGGAAATATGACTTCAGCAACAGAGTGGTCAATGTCTGGAATACTCTACCTGATTCTGTGGTTTCTTCCCCAAACCCCAAAAACTTTAACCTTAGACTGTCTACTATTAACCTCACCCCTTTCCTAAGAAGTCTGTAGGAGGCATGCATAAGTGCACCAACGTGCCTACCGTCCCTGTCCTATTGTTTCTTTTATTTTTCTTATATGTATCCATGTATTCATAACTATGTTTTTACTTATACCTATTATATTGTAAGCAATTGACAAACCAAATAAAATAAAATAAACCGGCAAATACCATTCTGACTGGAGATTTTACAGTATCCTTCCCCTGCCATGCCCACCAAGCCACGCCCACTGAACCAGTAGTCAAAAAAAAAAAAAAAGAATCCCACCACTGCTTCACTTCCTATAGTGAAGTCTGCTGAAAACATGTTCTTTGCATATAGAAAATTTCAAGGTCTGATAAAAGAAGATATTTGATAACAAGAGCAGGAAAGATCTCTGTATTTGTTTCATATTCATTTGGAAAATACTGAGATAATGCTTATTTATTTAAATAGGTAAGAAGCAAGCAAATAGATCAAATGAAAAATAAGCAATTGTTAATTCTTTTCTCTTGCTAGTGCATTTTTCAAGAAATAATTACTTTATCTGCCAAATATTTCCACATATGACACTAAGGTAAGGAGTATTGATCTAATAATCAAGTAACAGTTACCAACAGTTACCAATGTCTGCTAGGAAGAATTTTAGTAAATAAGCAACTGGGTGATAATATTATCCATATCATCAGCTTCTTTAAAATGTGGCATTTGGGTTTTTTTTTTTTTTTAATAGAAGCAGGTCTTACATCAGAGGTGATATTCAACAGGTTCTGACCAGTTCTAGGGAACCGGTAGCAGAAATTTTGAGTAGTTCAGAGAACTGGCAATACCACCTCTGACTGAAGATTTTACAGTATCCTTCCCCTGCCACGCCCACCAAGCCACACCCACAAAACCAGTAGTAAAAAAAAATTGAATCCCACCACTGTCTTACATTCTTCTAATAAGATATAAATATAATATTTTGAATTCAGTCAATTTTTAAAATTAAAATGGAAAGGAAAAATTAATTACAATATGCCTTCAGTATATTCATTAAATGGAAACACTGTGTAACAATCAAAATGAATATTTTGATGTTTTCAGTTCACAGTTTGCTTCATTACAATTTTACTATATATGTGTATGTATATGTGTATTTTCAGACCACTATTTGCAATTTTATGCATATAGTTGTCTGCTGTTTTTGCCTGCATATATTTATTTGTATATATTTTTCTTTGATTGAAATTTTAAATTTAAATTTGATAAACTCAGAAATACTAAAAATTAGTTGCTTTGGAATTTATGGATTTGTTTGAGAAGTACAACTTAAGTTCTTAAAAAGGCAAGTAAAAAAAAAATCATCTATTTAGAAGAAAAAACTTGGGACAGATTTCCTGACACAAAATTTCAAAATAGTTACACAAGTTTTATATGTAATGCACAATCAATTTTTTTATGTGAGGACCACAAGATGGCATCATCAAATTTGTCATATTTCCTCTAAACAGCTGCTACCAAACAAATATCCAAATTTTAGAAAAATAATTCATAAGTTCATTTATGCTTGAAATAATTGAGAAGCTATAAGATTTTATGTCAAAGCTTCTATGTACAGTGTAGTATCTTTTTGAAGAAAAATATTTTATCATTTAGAACAGTTCATTCATTCACTTTCAGAGCAACAGCAGTTATGGCAAAATACATTATTTAACAGAAGAAAAATACAGGAGAGAGTTAAGAATTTTTTGTCCTGTCATTTTAAAAATGTTGGTTTTCTGCAGTTTTAAAACTCAAATTCAAACAATTAATTAAATAACACTTGACTTAATAATAGACATCAGTTGATTGATTTCAAATTGTATTATCACCTAACATGCAGTGCAACTTGGATAGTTAACATTAATTAAATGTAATAAACAAAAAAGCATCACAACATTAATTCATCCTCTCTATTCTGCAAATATTTCCTCATTTTTTTTAAAGATAGAAGATTTCTATTAATTTCTAAGCCCCTTAAAATCATTCTAGACTAATACGTTTGACCTCAATATATAGTTAAAATATAAATATTTGAGGAAAAAAATATTTCAGATTAAGAGCATGATCTATTCTCTTTGGATTTGCTTTTGTTACATTCTTTTTAAAGACCAATTCCACAGCTTGACTCCTGGACTCCCACTGATTGTGGAAGAAATAAAATCCAGGAGTATATTTTATCTGCTTTGGTTGATATGTCACCTGCAACTTGCAGAGTATATATCTATTCTCTAATATGTTTTAACTGGAAAAAAACGTTTTTGGCTAGTAGTGCTAGTTACTTGAAATGTATTTATTACTGATTTATTTGAACCCCACCTTTATTATTTTTTCTAAATCACTCAAGCCTGTGAGTATATCTAAATAACTCAAAACAGTGAGCCTATCCAACACAACTTCTATCTCCTATTTTCCCCACAACAACAATCCTGAAGTGGTTGGGTTGAAAGAGAGTGACTGGCTCAACGGTCAGCCAGCCAGCTTTCATGCCGAAAGTGATATAATATCTCACAGTTTGATCCCTTAGCCACTTAGACCAGGAGTGCAAACTCATGTTGTTACAGCGTCCTCATATGATATATTGGGGTTTTTTTTCCCTTCTCTAAACTGGGAGTGGGCATGGCCAGCCCGTGATGCATCTGGCCCATAGGCCGAGAGTTTGACAGCCCTGCACTGGACCAAACTGATTCTTCATTATAAATTATGAAAAATATTTAAATTTAATGCTATTTGTGTGTTGTTTCCAATTTGCTATTATTTTGTGGATTATTTTAAAAAAACCCATTCCATTGAAATATTGGATTCTAATTTCACATTGGATTGGAAATGAAGGGGGGAGGGAAAACCATGAATCTGATTTTAGGATAATTCTATGTGATTAATGTCAACCAAGAGCATAGTAGTAGCATTTCTAATTTGTTTATAACCATAATATGATTATATTGTGCTATAGATTTTGTATCTCAGTCAATGCAGTTTATAAAATCAACAATGAATAACTGTTATGATTTTTATATTTATTTATTAAATTTTTGTACTGCCTATCTTGCCATTCGAGGCAACTCTGGGCGGCTTACATATATAAATATAAAAACAGATTAAAATTACAGAGGATTAAGAGCAATCTAGATAAAAGTCACAGGTTTGGAGCAGAGCAGAGGTACCAATCACCTTCAGCCTAGCCTGGTTTTAAGCCTTTTCCTGAAGGTCAGAACAAAGGGGGCTGATCTCACCATCAGTGGTAAGATGTTCCATTTTGAAGAAACCAGGGCAGAAAAGGGTCTTCTTTTCAACTCCAGAAGCCAAAATTCCTTGGCTAATTGGATACATAGTAGGCCTCTTCTGCCAGGATGTGGTTGGGTGAAGACAGTTCCTTGAATATCCTGCATGCCTGCCATAGAGGGCTTTAAAGTCTATAACTACCTCAAATTAACATCGAATTAGACCTGGAAGCAGATAGGCAACCAGTGCAGTTCGTGTAACAGTGGGGTTGTATGTGTCACCCTAGGGGTCTCCAGAACTGTCCATGCTTCTGGACCAATAGTAGCTCTTCCAAATATTTTTCAAGGGTACCCCCATATAGAGTGCTTTGCAATAATCCAAATGAGAGATGATTGGGGCATAAATGACTAAGTATGATCCAGAAAAGGGCACATTTTGACCAATTGAATATAATAATAACTAGATTGTAAATTGAATTGACTTGGAGTGGATTTTATTTGAATGGAGGTTTTTTTGTGGGGGGTTTTTTGGACTGTCTTGTTTGATTAAACAGTGACACCCGCTGAATAAGTTTAAAAATTCTACATCTTTCTCAATTGGAAGCACTTCTGATAATCATGGTGGTGGCAGCTATGTTTGAAAGAATGAAAGAAGGAAGCAAGTGTCAACTGGGAAACCAAAATTGAAATCCGCACAATGAGACCTGAGAGCTAGTGACACAGACTATAGAACCGGTTATGGCTATAGATATGGCAGTGGTCTTGAGTGGCTTTGCTGGCTCCTCGGTTGGATTTCAGACAGAGACAGGTATTTGGCCCTTACACCCACAGGCTGAAGATTATGCTGAGGGAATGCACCCAGAATTTTCTCTCCCATCCACCAAGTTATATGGACTTGTTGGATATAAGCAGGGGTAGGATTCTGCCAGTTTGGACTGGTTCGAGTGAAGTGCATGATTAGCAAACCGGTTATTACACCAGCAGCATCCCATCACTGGATAAGGGAACCCAGTGCCTAAGCCAGAATGCAGCTTTCCAGATTCATTTATCTCACTTCGTGACTTGTTCAAAAGCACTCTTTTCTGCTAGGTTTTAGATCAGATTGGGTGATGGCTGCTTGCGCACTATGTGGTATTTTAAATATATTGCCATTTTTTCTGGTGTCTTTCTTTCTCTTGTTGTATTTTAAATTATTTTAAAGTTGTAAGCTGTGCAGAGTTGCAATGGTATATTATAGTGTGTGTCAATCCATCAAAGTTGACCAGAGTAGAAATCATAGTAATATATGCTAATCGTAGGTGGCATTTAGCAAGTTCTGACCAGTTCTGGAGAACCTGTAATGGAAATTCTGACTAGTTCAGAGTAGTACCTGTGACTACCCCCCCCCCCCATCAATTCTCTGCCTCCTGAGTCCCAGCTGATCAGCTGGGTCTTCTTTTGTTCCCCTGCACAGGAGAACGGAGAGGGAAAGCAGGTTAGTGGGGTGGGGAGGGAATGGATTTTGCAGTAACCATCCCGCAGGACTAGGGTGGGAATGGAGATTTTACAGTATCCTTCCCCTGTCATGGCCACGCCCACTAGGCCACACCCAGAGAACCGGTAGTAAAAAATTTTGAATCCCACCACTGATGCTATATACTTTTATAATAAAATTATGGTAGAAGGATCTTGAAAGCCTGAATGTGCCTTCTTCTTTTTATCTTCATGAGAACCAGGAAGCGTCATGTCTATATACTCACTCATATTTCTTTTATCTGACCATTGTGTTAGCTGCCACTGTTCCTTCTTTCCTCATAGTTATTCTTTCTCCCCATTACAACCCTATACATTTATCAAATAGTATAACTGGGTTATGATTCTCAAAATAAATAAAATTAATATAGTAACTGTAGTTGCAGCTATACTAATTAAATATATGTCTAAACATAATTATGAAAGAGACTGAGCATCTGAAATTATTTTTCTTCAGAGTAATATGGCTATTCTTCCTAGGATATTTTGCTGGCTCAGTCTGCAAAGCAATTTTTTTTCATATAAACCAGAAAGTAAAAAGTAGGAAAGTGCTTTAACCCGAGATGTAGGCTTATAAGTAAATAACTTTGTATCATTAATGAAACCTGTAGAGCAGGCAATGAGATTTTATCAAACATTTGACAAAGAGACAGTATAAATATTGTTTAAATCTTAGCAAGAAGCAGTACCGCTTGGGAATGACTTATTGATGCATCTGGAAATAGAGACACCAAACCTACTAGAGAATTATTTGCAGGATTATGGAAACTATTCAAAAATTCCCATATGAAAAAATTTCTGCTGAAACCTGGGACTTTTTTATTGTTTACATTGAGAATTCACTGTGCTGCTTGCTGCAGTAAAATTTTGCCATGATTTCCTTACCATCTCCCCAAAGAAAACTAAGCTTCTGATAAAACTTTTGAAAAGTTGGTTTTATGCATCCAGATTTAATTAAAATCAACTCACTATTCAGTTCTTGCTAGTTTTTTTTTTTTGCTTCTGTCAGTAATATAGAAGAAATATCAGAGCTCTGGAACAAATCCATTGTAGTACCTATGTTTAAGAAAAAAATCTCAAAAGGACCTCTCCAATTATCATCTTGGGGGGAAAAGGCAATTGCTAGATTGAATTGATGTTTGTTCATTTTGTAATAAAACAGCAGAAGATTCTGCTACATCATCAAGATCTCTGGGTAGTCAGCAACAAACCTTTTGCTTCTGTTTTATTCCTTTTATTTACAGAGTGATGTATTTTTTATTAGAACAAGGAAATAAGTGACAAGTCATTTTGTTGTGGTCTGAATGGAAAATTACTGAAGGCCTCTTCAATTCCTTTCAAAATGAAGAAAATCCAAAATTGAGAAGATATATTTGATTAAAAGTGAATTAAATCTTTGGGTTTTTTTTCATTAACTAAATCTTCCATATTTGGATGGCCAACAATATGACCTACTGTATGACCCTATCCTTATAAAAGAAATTCAGGATGTGTGTTTGTGTAGATGAACATAGGTGTGCGTATGTATCTTCTTTGAGTCAGACTTAATTCTTAGTGACAAATCCATGTAGTTTTCTTGGCAACATTTTTCAGGAATGGTTTGGCATTGCTTTCTTCCTAAGGTTGAGAAAGAATGATTGACGTAGAATTCAAAGTCTCCATGTTTCTAGGTCAACATCTTTAACCATTACCCCAAAACTATATGTTAGTATATGTGCGCTATGATATAAAATTTATAGATATTTTAAATTACAAATTTTGATCTGATTTCCTTTTTCTATTTGGAAAATATTTAGATCTAGTGCTGCTGATTACTCTCAGAGAGCCCCATACTATCATAATTATTAAACCAATGATTATCCATGATGTGTTAATTATAAAACTATTAATATGTATATGTTCAACTCCTATCTGGAATTTTTCCTAATTTCAAAAAGGATTAAGCAAGTTTGATACATCTGGATCAAGTAGAAAGCATTCACTGTGGAGAAGAGCCTAACACTTAAGAGATGGTTAGTAAAATGGGCTAAATCTCTCTTAACATTCATAGTAAATATGTAAAAACTTTCTCAGCAGTGTTGTTTAAGGCATAGAAATTTTAGCCAATGATACTAAAGAAAGAGATGCACAGGAAAAACAATAAAAAAGCCTGCCCAAGGCTCTGCATTGATATTTTGGTTGAATGATGTCAAACTAAGTAAGAAATTAATGGTGATGGGATTACTGGATGGAAATTCTGGACTCTTGGGTATCTTATACAAACAGTTTCCCAAAAGGCAGCGTTACACTGGTCTGGTCTTTCTTTTTCCTTGTAGTCCCTAGTTATTTATTATAATATATTTAATGCTTTTAAACACTTAACAAGGCAGTTTATAGCAACAGAATTGTATAGTAAACAATAATGTATAACTCTATCTACCTACCTACCTATCTATCCAGGGGTGGGATTCAATTTTTAAAAAAACCGGTTCTGTGGGCGTGGCTTAGTTGGTGGGTGTGGCTTGGTGGTCATGTGACTGGGTGGAGGTGGCTTGGTGGTCATATTATTGGCTGGGTGTAGCCAACTCAATATCACTCACATCGAGGCACCATCTCCTCGCCTGGCCTCTCATGACTGTGGGGATGCTGCAACAGTCGTAAGTGTGAAAAATGGTCATAAGTCACTTTTTTCAGTGCCATTGTAACTTTGAATGGTCACTCCACACAAGCAAAGTACCAGCAAAGGAGGGGGAAAAAGCTCCAGAGACGTTCCTGAGATAGGAAGTCTAGTCCTGCCAAGAATGTAATAAGAGTTAATGGAGAGGCAGCTTCTGTAAACAACACCAGAATGTTTCCTTCCTGTCTTCCTTACAGGATTAAGCCAGTAATTTCTTCTAACAACCGGTTCTCCAAACTGCTTAAAATGTTAACAACTGGTTCTAGTGAATAGGTGCGAACTGGTAGAATCCCACCTATCTAACTACCTATCTCTCTCTCTCTATCTATCTATCTATCTATCTATCTATCTATCTATCTATCTATCTATCTATCTATCATTATCATCTTTTTCTTCTTCCCTGAGGCAATTAGGCATGACTCATAATGCTGTTGACCATTGCATTCTGTGCCACAAATTCTTCCCATTCTGTTTGTATGACAAAGAACCTGGTTTATGCAAATTGCCCTGTCTGTGGGGTTCTGCCTCATTTATTTTTAGGAACATTTTTTTTTCACCTCTAGCAAAAAGAGATTGGATGGTATGTATGGTATGCTTGAACTTGTAGGCTACATTCACACTGTCAAATACTGCTTTCTTAACCTGTCCATGTATTGCAATATTTTTTTTTCAAATTACTAGTATATAACAGTAGTAGCAAATTCTCAACAACTGCATGGGAAGTTATATTACCTTTCATACTAGTAGCAATATAGATCTGGCATCCATAGTAGTGATGAATATCCCTGTCCTCATTTAATTTGACTTCTCTCCTTTAGAAGTGACCAAATGGAAGCCTATATTGGTTGATCCTGATTCATCTCAGCATTACTCAGAATCTTGTTCAGGATCTTTTCATTGTTTTCCTGACTATAGTAAACAGGAGTGGAGCTGTGTGATCTGCATGCTGATCACAATACGCGCGATGTGACTCAACTACCAAATGCAGTGCTTGACCTCTGCTTTATATCAGAAGCCACAGTGTCATTCAGTTGCATGTAACAGTAAGAAAAGAGATATTCAGTGGCAGTAGATATGAGCTGGGTAAACAGATCTTTTGAAGATATGGGCACTTGCTTGAAGCAAATATGTGGCTGCTCTTGATCTGCCTGATTATAGTGACATCAGCACAATGGAATACAGGAAGGAAATGCGGTTTCTGCAGATTTGAATTCCACTAGTTTATTAAACCTTTCAACTCTCAGAAATACAGTATTTCATACTATGGAACATCTTATTCATAAACTTCTGATAGCTTCTGATAGTAAGGTATAACATCTGTATATATAAATTATTATTTGTACATCGTACTGCAGTTTGATCCTGAAATGGATATGTCTCTTTGTACATTTTTACTTCTTTTCCTGATTGCTTCCCTTAATGTTTGGCTCTAAACTTTGTATTAAAAATATGTCTTTGTATTAATTAGGGATCTACTACACAGAGATTGGAAATATGTTTATAAAGACTTTCAAATGCACTTGACTGCAAGAATTTTATTATACAATGATGTGCCAAAATGCTAGCAGGCTTTTGCTACCATCATTAACTGGGGATTTAAGGTTCCTTTCTCTTCTTTGCCCCATATTATATTTTTAATGTGCTTTTTAAAGCTGTGCGCCACTTGTGTGCCACTAAAACCTGTGTACTACTAAAGTAGGAATAAATGAAATAAAAGTAGAAGGAATAGTTTAAAATAGAAGATGGGATGATAGGTAAGAACACTTGTATAGCATATTGCAAATGCCTTTCATAATTGAAGGAATAATAAATACTATTCCTATCACAACGTTTTTATTTAAGGAATTTTTTTTAATGTCAAAAGAAGCCTACTTTTGAGAGCAGTTTTTCTCACATATTTTTCCCACCAATCAATAGCTGAAACCTGTTAGAAGTAACAAACAGATTAACGATGGGATATATAATAATCTATTTTGGGACAGTGTTTCTTACAGTTGTAATAAAGCTACAGTATCCAAGGTGAACAATGGTAATTAATTAGCTACATTTTATAGTTCCTCTATAAATGTCAAGGATATAAAGCTATTAACTATAATAGTTCAAAAATAAGCTACAGTTAATGGATGTAATTGTTTAATTTAACATTTAATTGATTGCTTTTAAGGTTACTTAAACATTTAATGTAAGTACTGATTATTTTCTAAATATAAATTTTGAATTTCAATTAAATGTATTATTTTTAATATACACACACTAATGGTTAACATTTTTGTTTGACATATCTGCCATTATTTTTTAGGTCAAGAATTTGAAACATTTAAAATACAGTACTACCCATGCCTTTCTTGATATAAACTTAACTGTGCTCTTCATCTAAGTTTTCTGAGTACTCTTTAGGGGGAAAAGCTTTGAAATGTTTTTTTTTTCTTTGAATGATCTATCGTAGTCCATAGATTGAAACATAGAGATGGTATTCAATAGGTTCTGACCAGTTCTGGAGAATCGGTAGTGGAAATTTTAAGTAGTTCGGAAAACCGGCAAATACTACCTCTGACTGGAGATTTTACAGTATCCTTCCCCTGCCATGCCCACCAAGCCACACCCACAGAACCGGTAGTAAAAATATTTGAATCTCACCACTGTTGAAACACTCAATGCATTTTAAAAAGGGAAGATTGCTATTACTTGAAACATTTTGAGAAGGGGAGATTTATTGATTCCATGTGGATGAAAGTGTAGTGGCTGCCACATAAATATATATTCTTAAGAATATAATGTGTGTGTGTGTGTGTGTGTGTGGGTTGGGGGGGGTATTTAGGTTTCTTCGGTTATTTTCCCACATCTTAATATTTGTGCTTTTATTATAGTGACGTTTCGGCAGAATCTCATCTGCCATCCTCAGGCTTGTGTATTGGGTTCTTTTTATTCTTGTGTGTCAGGCTTGGCAGCCGTTTTTTGTTTTATATATTATATTATATTATATTATATTATATTATATTATATTATATTATATTATATTATATTATATTATATTATATTATATTATATTATATTATATTATATTATATTATATTATATTATATTATATTATATTATATTATATTATATTATATTATATTATATTATATTATATTCGAATCTCTGAAAACATATATATATATATATATATATATATATATATATATATATATGTGTGTGTGTGTAAGGTTTTTAAGCTGATAATTATCAGCTTAAAAACTTTACACACATGTAAACAAAAGGCAACGAAACAAATAGCTTTCTGTCGGTATGGTCTCTGGTGATGAGCCGAAAGACAGAAAAGAAAGCAGTATGCTTTCTCCCTTAATTGGGGCTTAACAGGGTGTTGTAATACAAAGTATATACTTATTCCCCTGCCTGAGCTGATAAGGAGAGAGCCAGTGGTGTAGTGGCAATTACAACTGCCTCACATGTAATACTTCCCTGGTTCGAATCCCAGTAAGGGTATGGCTAGCTGAAGAGAGCTAACTAGCTCGAAATAGATCTATACTAGTCTCCCTTATTTATTATTTAAAATTATCAGCTTAAAAACCTTACACACATGTAAAGAAAAGACAACGAAACAAATAGCTTTCTGTCGGTATGGTCTCTGGTGATGAGCCGAAAGACAGAAAAGAAAGCAGTATGCTTTCTCCCTTAAATGGGGCTTAACAGGGTGTTGTAATACAAAGTATATATATACTTTGAGCTGATAAGGAGAGAGCCAGTGGTGTAGAGGCAATTACAACTGCCTCACATGTAATACTTCCCTGGTTCGAATCCCAGTAAGGGTATGGCTAGCTGAAGAGAGCTAACTAGCTCGAAATAGATCTATACTAGTCTCCCTTATTTATTATTTAAAAAATTATCAGCTTAAAAACCTTACACACATATATATATATATATATATATATATATATATATGTTTTCGGAGATTTTCGCGGGTATTTGTATGTGGATCTTTGGTTCTTCGGGTTTCCAACTCTACGCGGGAGAAAACCCGAAGAACCAAAGATCCATATATATATATATATATATTATTTATACATTCATCCCCATACCTTGCATGAAGCCATCTGGTTTCTGAAGGAAATTTTCTGAAGGAAATTGTTATTTTCTGAAGCCCAAAATTTATGTTGCTAAGTGAGAAATTTATTAAGTGAGTTTTGCCATGTTTTATGACTTTTCTTGCCACATTTGTTAAGTGAATCATTGCATTTGTTAAATTAGTAATACAGTTGTTAAGTGAATTTGGTTACTTGTCAGAAGGTTGCAAAAGGGTATCACATGACACTGCAATCGTTATAAATGTGAGTTAGTTGTTAAGCACCCAAATATAAATCATCTGACCATGGGGATACTGAAACTGTCATACATGTGAAAAATGGTCTTAACTCACTTTTTTCAGTGCTATGTAACTTCAAACAGTCACTAAGTGAACTGTTGTAAGTCAAGGACTACCTGTATAGGAAAAGTGTTTTCTCTGTTACAGATTACAACTCTGTGATCAATGATGCAGGAATTTGTGGCTTTGATAGTGACTACATGTTAATCTAATCCAACCAATTTTCTGAGAACTGTTTGTTCACAGGGGATTTATTTCTCGAATAGGTGACTGAGCCTTAAAAAAATGTCCATGTTTTCACTTGCGGCAGCCATGTTAGAAATGGATAGTCAGATCTGTAGATATTGGTTGGGAAAAAGTTTTAAAAATTTTGCAATTTGTACTCATATATGGAATGTATATATTTTTTTTAACTACAACTAAAATTAGCTGAATTGATTAGCTTAACTTTCATCAGTTCTTTTTTCTCCATGCAATCCAATTTACCCGTAGGACACCTAGATGAGGAAGAAGGTAGATAAATTATAATTGCCAGATTCTCGGTTTTTATTTAGAAGAAAAGGCAGTCTCAACATTTTAGAAGTAAATTTTGACTTGAAATTTGCAGTTACTGTTATTCCCATTAATTTTGCAAGTAGATAACCCTATTGTTGCTTTTTTAGTCAGTGAATTCAAGTTGTAGAAATGATTAATGTGAATACTGTCTGCAGAATGAATTTCCTATTTCATTTTTCATGAATTGTTTTTCTTCCCTGAAGGGAAATGATATTTGCCCCAGGAAAAAGGAGAGGAATGTAATAGCAAAAGTGGGAGTTTATCTTGATTGTCATGCAAAAGAAAAAGAAATCTGAGTTTCTAAACACTTTTTAAAAATATGCAGCCAATGCATGTGCCAAAAGAGTAGATAAGAGGCTGTGAGTTAGATCGACTATGCAAGATATCCTGGAGTTTTGATGCCTATTTTGCTTGTGAGGAAAGAAATATTACAGCAGGCTATGAAAATTCTGTACTTTAGTTTTGTTATATAATTGCTAAAGTCTTCCTTTGGAGTTTTGGGATGAAAAAGAAATGACAATTGAAATCGATAGCATAAGATGTTTATTAATCAAAATAGTGTTAGAAAAGAATACAAAACATATTTGGAATTATTGTTATCTGTAGTTTGAGAGGAATATCACTTATCTTTACCTGATTTAAGTTTCAATTTGTTTTCTATCATCCAGTCCGTTATCAGCATCAGACAGTTACTGATTGATTACATTTCTATACCACCATCTTATTTTATTTATTTTTATTTATTTATTTGATTTGTCAATCGCTTACAAGATAATAGGTATAAGTATAAACATGAGTAAGAATACAGGAAATAGATATGAATAAATGGGGACAATAGGACAGGGACGGTAGGCATAATTCTGCACTTACACACGCTGCTTACAAACCTCTTAGGAGTGGGGTGAAGTCAATAGTGGATAGTTTGAGGTTAAAGAAGTGGGAGTTAGAGAATGTAACAACAGAGTCAAGTAGTGCATTCCAGGCATTGTCTATTCTGTTGTTGAAGTCATACTTTCTGCAATCAAGTTTGGAGTGGTTTACATGGAATTTGTATCTGTTGTGTGTTCTTGTATTGTGATTGAAGCTGAAGTAGATATTGACTGGTAGGACATTGTAGCAGATAATGTTGTGTACTAAGCTTAAGTCCAACCATAGGCAGCATAGTTCAAGATTATCCAAGCCCCAAATTTCAAGCCTGGCGATATAGGGTATTCTGTTGCGAGCAGAGGAGTGTAGTACTCTTCTCGTGAAATACTTCTGGACTCGCTCAATTGTATTAATGTCCAATATACAGTGTGGATTCCAGACTGATGAGCTGTATTCGAGTATTGGTCTAGCAAAAGTTTTGTATGCTCTAATTAGCAAATGAATATTTCCAGAGGAGAAGCTTCGTAAGATTAGATTTACAACTCTTAATGCCTTTTTGGAAATGCTATTACAGTAAGCTCTGGCGCTTAGGTCATTTGATATGAGTACTCCAAGGTCCTTGGCAGAGTGAAGATTCCACCAATTCCTTGTGTGTGTGTGTGTGTGTGTGTGTGTGTGTGTGTGTGTGCATGCATATATGTATGCATAAATTTGTGTGGAGGGTCCATTCTATATGCAAATTACAAGGCTTCTTTGAAAAATTCTGCTATCTTCTTATGCAAGACGACACTTGAAAACTACTTCTGAAAGAGATGGTTGAAGATGCAAAATAATTAACAAAAATTCCTTTTAAGAATAGAATCTTAGATTCTTTAGCAATCTTTAAAAAAATACATAAACTTATACAGATCACACAAATCACACAAAAATAAAAAAATATAACAATAAAGCTACAAAAAGGAATATAAAAAATAAAGCATAATAAAATACTTGAAGAGGATTGTGAGCACCCGGGGCGTGACACAAAGGCAACACAGTCAAATAAGCAAGAAGTGTCCCTTTAGTACCTCCAACCTGCCCCCAATGTCCTTCGGCTGGAAAAAAACTCTCCCAATAGTTTTTAAGTGGAGGAAATTCAGTCTGAAAATGAAGTACATACAAACAGTAAATAAAAATCCACACAAACCACGCTGCAGGGCAGGAGAAGGAATTGCAGACTTGAAAGCTCAGCAAAACACACCGTTGGGAAGATGCCAGGAACCCAGATAAGCCTTGATGATACCAGATAATTCACGATTTGCTCCTAACAACTTTGCTGTGTGCAGCTTCCCTTTTTAAACACTGTGTTCCCAGCTGCAGCTAATGAAGGGAATCGGGGCCCTTTCCCTTCCTGTAAGCCATGCAACTCACATTGCTCCCTTCTCTGTTCCTCCTTGCATGCCATAGGATGAAGAGTGGGTGGGCCTGGATCTTCCCCTCCCTTGCACTACCTCTCCCCTGCTCTGCCCAGCTGGCCTTTGCTCTTTCCCAGTTTCTTCAACAGCCAATGGAGCCACACTCTCACTCCCTGTCAGCTGCTCAGCCTCCCGCTCTGAATCAGATTCTGACAGGGGCATGACAAGAATTTTTTAACAATCTTCCTTTGTCATTCCTTATATTTTTCGCAGCTGCACATGACTATTTAAATACTTGTTTTAAGCTCAAACATCAAACATTATTGCTCTAATAAGTTAAATAAATAAATGTATCTATTTAATGTTTTATTTAGTTTTAATTAGTCTCTTAACATTCTTCCTTAAAAAATTGATTCCATATGTCTAAATTTGCTTTGCTTTGTAATGTGTCATGTATAACGGAGCTATTCCTACTTGAATTTGATTAAAGTTCTGTTATGAATATACAGAGGCAGTTTTGCCATTGCTGCATATTTTCCAATTTTGGTCTGGCATTCTGATATTGTCAGCAGTTTTATTTCCAATGTTGTGCCAAATATGTACTTGCTGCTGTAAGCATTTATTTTATTGTATTATTCATTTCTATTCTGGAATTATCCCTACTAAAACTATTTGTCATTTAAATGCAAACTTTTATTTTAAAATTTCTGAACGTTTGATACTTTAAATATCTTAGAACTTTTTTACAAGGGTATTACATATGAAAACAAGTTCTTTAGCAATAGTAATACATTTATTAATAATTTTGCATGTATTTATTTGTATATAAACATTTAAAGCAAATTGCAATGATTACAGTACAAATTATAAAACATAATAGTAAAATCAAGGAAATAAAAATAAAAATTACATTCAGAAGCAGTCAAATCAATTAAGAATTAAAAGCTTGGCAAGATAAATGTATTTTGCCATTTTTCTTAAATGTTGAGAAATTGGGAGCCCAATGAAGTTTCCTGGAAAAGCATTACCTACGCCACAAGAACCATGCTTCTGTCAAATGCAATTATATTATAAAAAGCCTTTGCTGCTGAACTATGTAATTGTGCAGATTTATAATTAATTAATAATTAATAAATTAATATAATATTAATTAATTAATTTATAATTATAAATTAATTTATTTATAATTAGTGAAGCAGTTCTGCAGATTATCTTCCCTAAACCATTCAATGCTGAGACCAATGCCACTTGCTTAAATTTGCTTAGTGGGCAACTGGTAGCCTTTGGCAGTCATTTAGTATATGATTATTTGTACATTATTTTATGATTATATGATCCTTTTAATTGTACAGTTAGCAGTCTAGCCATCACATTTTCAATTTTTCAGACATTTACTAAGAATAGTATGAAGTAGAAGATTGATTATGTGTGTGTCATTGTTGCTTTCAAGTACTAATGACTACAAAGACAAATCTTCTCTATGGCAATCTATTGTTAATCTGTTCTTTCAAGTCTCTCAATTGTTTTCATTATAAGTAAGTTCATCCACTTTGGTTCTGGTCATCCTCTTCTCTTTCCTTCCACTTTTATGAGCATTAGAACCAGAGAGCTATGTTTTCACATAATGCGTCTGAAATAAGATAATTCGAGCCTGGTCATTTGTGCTTTGTTCAGAATTCTAGACTGATTTGTTTGATGATCTATCCATTTGTTTCATTGGCTGTCTATCATGGTCCAGTTTTGTTTACTTTATATGTAATTTTAGACCCATGCTTTCATTACGCTTCTTCATTTTTAGTACCAGGGCCTGTAAATCCTTTGCATTTTTTGACTCTCAGGGTAGTGTCATCAATATAGTGCAGATTATTAAATTTTCTTCCTCATTTTAAAACCAACTCACCTTCCAGTTTCCCTTAATATATATTCCATGTATAGGTTGAATAAGTAAGGGTGATGTATGCAGCATATTCACACTCTTTCACCATCTGGAAGAAGTCTATTTCGCCATGTACTGTACTATTTTCCTCAGGTGTATATACATTCTGCATGAAGGTGTTCTGGGATTTACATTTTTCCAAGCACTATGATGCAATCAACACAAAGATTTTTCTGTAATCAATTAAGTATGTACAGCTGATCCTCACTTAATTACCATAACTGAGCATCTAATTCCTTGTAAGTCATTGTGGTTGTTAAGTGAATCAACATCTGACTTGACTCGATTTGACTTTACAACAATTTTCATGACAGGTGTAAAGTGAGTCACTAAACGAATCGCATAGCCATTAAGCAATTTGAATTTTCCAGATGGAGATTTTTTTTTGCCAGAAACTGAAAAAATATTGCAAATTGTGGCCCATAGGATGCTGAAACTGACTGAAAATACAAGCAGTTGCCAAAATGCAATTCCATGACAGTGGATGTGTATGCGACAGTCGTAACTTGAAAATAAGTAACATTTTGGGGGTTGATCATATGTTTGAAAATTTATTAAATGACCGGATGGTAAGTGAGGACTATCTTTATGGATTACTTTTTGGTATTCTATGGCCTTCTCAATTATCCAGTATGCATCAGCAATAATGTCTTGGGTTCCTGTTCTTTTTCTAAAGCCAGCTTGAATATCTAGCATCTTTTTTTCCCATGTAGAGTTTATATCTGTTTGGGATGATCCTATGATTATTTAGGTAGCATGTGTTATATCTCTGAAATATAAAACTATTACATTATTCTGGTACCTATATGTATTAATGGACAATAGTAATAGCTTGATTATATTTTCTTTTTTTCAACCATCTTAAAGTACATAAAAACATTCAAAGATCAGTTAGACAGAAGGAAGTTCCAATACACATGTTAAAGCAAAGGACTTTGGTAATGGTTTATTTTAGTGAAAAATAGTGGAAGCAGGCAATGATAAATTTAACAATTGTTGTATTTACAATGAAACAACTTATTTAACTGGAAAAGCAGAATAATGAAAAATATATTTTCCTATTGAATTTAAATTCCTTTTTCGGTGAAAAAGTTATGGCATTCAAAACAGTTCAATGATTTTTCCATCTTGGAGTAAATTTTATGAATATTTTTCCTTAAACCTTATCCTGCTAGTCTCTAGATTTTGCATCCATTTTATCATGCATTGTTTATTTTCCTCTATCTCTATGGCATATTTCAGTAACAAACTTGAAATTTGACACATATGTTCTTCTTGGCTTCTAGGTACTCACTAAGAAAGGATTTTTCAAAATGACCACCAGAGCATTAGTATTTTCTATATTATTATTAATAACACGCTCTGATGCTAAGGAGTTCTACTTCCTCTCCCCACCTGAAAAGAAATCTGTTCCAAATACAAAACATAAGCAGAGGAGAGGAGTTTCAGTTTTAGTTTCACAGCAGCAACCAGCTTTAGTACAGAACAGCTGAGCTAAGCCACGCCCAGGCTCCTTGCTGTCTCCTTGTTCACACAGCAAATACTGTTTCAGTTTCCAAACAGCCCTCAACTCTCTCACACACTGACAGGATGCTAGCCAAATGAATACCAATGGATGCTGGTAGGCAGAGGCAGAATTTACCTCTCTTATTTTCCTCCCCCAAAACTAAGCCCAATCACATCATTTCTTAGCGAAGCATGGGTATACATACACAAACCAGTCTACATCACCCATATTCTTGTCGCATTAGGTCACAAAAATAAATAATCAGATCAATTTTATTGTAGTCTTTGATTGACTTTATTCCTTGTCAGAGAAATAAGAAACAATGAAATCTAAATTAAGATCTATAAGTTAAAATTAGTGATACAAATATTGGAACTATACAAAAATGTAGCATTTATTAAAAATGCAGCATTTATTAATGTTAGTTTTTGTTAAAGTTTTAGATACTCTTCTTTTAGTGACCACAATGTGTTCTGGTGACTCTGTTGCTAAGCAAAGCAGTCACTAAGTGAAAATCACATCACTGTGACTGTGGTTATGATTTTACTTCAGCTTTCCTTTGCTTTACAGCAAGGGTGTCAAACTCGCGGTGTCACGTTACCATCATGTTGTATATTGTATCATGACATTTTTTTCCTTCGAGAACCTGGAGTTGGTGGGGCCTGTGCATGACACATCTGGCCCACAGGCCTCCAGTTTGACACACCTGCTTTACAACATTAGAAGGATATAACCTGAAACATATGGGCAAACCCCATAGTCCTTTTCCCCCACTCCTTCTCTATTTGGAATGCTTACCTCAGCTCTGGGATAATTAGCAAGAAGAAAATGAACGTTTGTATTTACATTTTTTAGAGAGGAAGGGATTACAGAAGAGTAAGCAGGCATACAATGGGGAATACACATTAAAAGAAATGTGCTAGCAGTGATTGCCAAGTGCACTTGTGGTTATGAACTACTTAGGAGGCAAACAAAAGCATTTAGTGTGAAACGGAATAGGGTATCATCAGGCAATGGTGTGAACCAGCTGGAGGGTACTAATCAACTAATTAAGGTCACAAAGCTGAGCTTGTTAACTTGTGCACTTTTAAAGAAGCACTGTATTGGGGAGAAAAGGATTCAGGAAGAGATAGCTTGTTTAAACAATATTTCCACCCCACAGAACGAGGAAAAGAAAAAAAAAGGGGTCAGGAAGACCTTTAAAAGGAGTAATTAGCTGTATTGTGTTTGTTCTTCTACATCAGAGATTTCTTTGTCTTTCACATGGTCAGACTCTCGAATAATGCTGGTAAGTTCCAGTTACATGTTTCCATTTTAGGGTAGGCACATAAAGGTAGGTAAGCAAAGATTTGTGCATGCTTTAGCATAGACACAGATGTGCTAAAATCCTTCATAGTGTAAAATTTTAGTGCAGTTTGCAAATTTCTGTACCAGCTTTTCAATTGACTTTCTGGGGAAACCGGCAAAGAAGATTGAAAATGGCAATCACATCATCATGGGTCTCTTCTCAAAGGCTGTAACTTGAAAAAAATCACCAAGCATGCATATGAAGTTTTTTTTTTTTGCAGCAATTGGAAATGCTTGCAGGCCTTAAAGCACTCTTTCTGAGCCCATCATTCCTTGTTAAGTGACCAATCATTAAGCAAGGACTATCTGTATATCTTTTTTTCATCACAAGGGCAAACGTAATTCAGATACTTCCACATGATTAGAACATAAGCTATTTATTGCTGGAGACAATGAAGTATTTATTTTTAAAATGTCTGATTCAATAAAGTTTAATTCATTAATTACTGCTACACTAACAGTAACAGCTACAAATATGAAATATATACATGTTTTAAATGTATTTAAACCTAAAATTATTTTGGGATTTGGATAACTTTTAATAGAGTCCCTAATTTAAAAAAACATTCCTTAAAATTCTTAGGCTTAAATCAGTCTATAAACTTTTACAGATATACTTTGATTTTAAAAGCATATAGCTACAGTAAAAACAGCTTTCCATTATTGTTAACGTCTCTCTGACAAACATTTATCTCAGGATTTCTCAAGTTGGCCATTAAAATAAAATGTTCCACAAAGCTTTGAATATTTTTAATAAATAAATGCATATAGAATGCTCTTAACTCCTTAAATGCTCCATTTAGTTCTCTAGCTTCCTTCATCTGTACAATGAAGTTATACAGTGTGTATAAGAAATGAACTAGAAGATAACAATAAGACAATATAGAGAAGTGAATGATATGTAAGGATCCTTCTGCCTCAAAGATTTCTTTGACCTTTAAGACACTGGCTAGGATATCCAACAATGGCAAGATTGCAACAGTCATTCTAATTTGACAGTAGATTTAATCTGATGTTCACAATCTGCCTTTACTTCATTGACCAGCTCCAGAAGGTAGACCACTGGTTTTTTTCCCCACTAACAGATATGGAGCTAAGATTGTCAGCAATAGGTTTTCAAGTGACAGGTCTTTTGTTGAACAGAATCCTTTATAGAAGTAGGAACGCAAAGACATTGTTTTAAGTGCTGAAATTCTTCCTGGTCCTTGAAATAAACACATCATTTGTTTCAGTGGCATTTTCTTAAGTTTGTTTTAATATCTGAAAGAAGGTCAGGAGTGCCTACTAATGCACGTTTGTCTAAAATTCCACTCTTTTTCAAAGAAATTGAGTTTTTAGTATATGTATTTTACTTTCTTACTTGCTAATATATATAAACTGATGAGTAAAAAAGCAAGTTTTCAGCCAAGTGCAAAGATACCAGTTTAGGTTTTTAACCATTACATTTTACAAAGTAGATGTAGAGGTTTGTACTAGTTGAGCATCTCAATCTTGCAAATTCCATTTACAACGTCACGGGAAAAAGTGACTTATGACCGTTTTTCACACTTACAACAATTACAGCAGCCAAATGATCATGAAATCAAAATCTGGCAATTGACCCTATCTATGAAAGTTGCAGTATGCTGGGGTCATGTGATCCTGTCTGGTAACCGCATGACAAAATCAATGCAGAAGCCCAGATTCACTTAACAACTGTGTTACTGTGATTTATTTAACGGTGATAAGAAATGTCGTGAAAAGGTGTGTGACTCACTTAACAACTGTCACACTTTGCAACAGAAAGTTTGGGCTCAATTGTGGTTGTAAGTCGAGGACTGCCTGTACAGGACAAGGAAAGTACAACTTCAGGAAGGAAGTTTAGATTTCTTCCATCCCAACAATATTATGAAAGTCCCCTAAAAACTCTTGTTTTGGAATCAAGCTGGATTTTAAGAGAATTATGAGTATATATTCATGACAATACAGGAATATTGTCAGCCAGCATTGAAATATGTATGGGGTAACTGCATAATCTTAACCATATCCAAGCAGATGTGTCAAATAATTAATTAATACTGTAGCATATTTTTTCTACGAGATCGAACTGTTAAAGTAGTGGCTGATGATAAATTGAGTTTATGGTGAATGGCTAAGTCCAATCTTTGGTAGTAAATTTCCCAAGCTAACTTATTTCAACATGAGAACTAAAGTTGGTATAGAAAATCCCAATAGTCATTTAAATCAAATTCTACCCTGTGTCAATCTCTGTAAAATTTTGTTCGAAGTAATGATCACATGATATACGTAAGAAAGACATGTTACTTAAAGTGGTACTTACAGGTTTGTAAACCTTTTGAATTTTCAATATTTCTACATTAATATGATTTAAAAATGATATGTTCTCCACACAAGTCCTAAAACTAAAGAGAACCCACTTAAACAAATGATACTTTGTTTAATTTATTGTTAATTTATTAATTAACTTGTTTATTTATTGCTCAGAATAATCCAAAGCTGTATATTTGTGCATGGCAAAAAATATTGAACCTCTAGAATTATCAGTTTATTTGAAGAGAAATTAAAGTCAGGTATTTCAATCAATGGAATGATAATCAGATGCAAGGGTGACAAGTCCTGCCTGATTTAAAGAACATTATCAAAGTCTTATGTTTATAACACAGGGATGTGAATATGTGCCATGTCTTGAACAATGGTGATTTCTGAGGATCATTAAAAAATGCTTGGTCACCAGCCTGGAAATGGTTACCAAATTATTTCTGAAGAGTTTGGACTCCACTGCTCCACTATCAGGCAGATTGTATTCAAATAGAGGCAGTGCATCCCCATTGTTACTCTTCCAAAATAACACCAAGAGCAAGACAGAATGGGACAATTCTCTGCCACCACCTGGCCGTGGTTATTGGGTGCCACCACCTGGCAGACATCTCGTACTAGCCAACTCGCAGCAGGGACAATTCAGCGCGAGCCTGGGCCTTCCACTCTGGTTTCCAAAGCCAGCCTTGGTTAAGGGAGGTGAAAGTTCTCACCAGCCTGCACTCTTTCTCTAAAGGCTTCCTTGCCTCGCTTTTCAGTGCCCCCTTGTGTTGGCAAATGCTAGTGTTCATGAAATAATTGTCAGGACAGTATTGAACAACCTTGGTATGCATGGCTGGGTTGCAAATAGAAAGCCACTACTCTCCAAAAAGAATATGTCTAGCTGTCTACCATCTGTGAAGAACCCTATGAATAATCCAGAAAGTTATTGGAAGAATGTTTTGAGGACAGATGATACCAAAATATAAAGCTATTCATGAAAAGCTTTATGTTTGGCAAAAGGCAAACACTACATTCCAGCATAAGAACTTTTATCTTATCTGTGAAACAAGGTGGTGGCAGTGTCATTGGTTTGGGCCTGTTTTGCTGCCTCTGGATCAGGATTGTCTATCATCATTGATGGAACTATAAATTCTAAAATCTGCTAGCAAACTTTATAGGAAAATGTCAGGATATCCATGAACTGACATTCAAGAGACAATGGGTTATGCAGCAAGGCAACAACCCAAAACACACAAATAATATGACCAAAGTGTGGTTAAAATAAAACAAAGTTACTGTTTGGGATTGGTCAAGTCAACGTTCTGGCCTAATCTTACAGAAAGATTGTGGAAGGACTTGAACTATCCAGTTCATGTGAAGAAACCAACCACCAACCATGACATGAAACTGTTCTATAAAGAGGAGTGAGCTAAAAGTTCTCTAATTTAATATGCAGGAGTTTTATTAACAGTTATTGGCAATATTTAATTGTAGTTAAAAGCAAAGTTTACCTACTTGTGCCATATACCAGCCTGTATTCCTTTTTCAGGACCTTTCTACTATTATGACCCCCCAACTTATCCAAAATGTGATTTTGATCTGAAACTCTGGGAAACAAAGAGCCATAAAAGGCAATTTGCCTCATGTAGACAGAGCAGGATTGTTTCTTCTTGGTTCCATTCCCAGGACAAGTAGAAAAGAGGTGGTTTTCTCAGGCTGAATCAATAGCTTTGTGTATCAATGGAAAATTAGTTAGATTTCTTTTAAGATCATATTGGATATTGCATATTATATTTTCCAGAAAAAAGATTATCTAAAATTTCATATACCATATAGCATATAAAGTAATTTTACATTATTACATTCAAGATCATTCATGATTAATGTGTTTGAAGTTATTTTTGTGTAAAGCAGTATGAATTAGAAATATGAGGAACAAGTATCAGTGTTCAGGATTCCATCTATAATTCAAGTCCATCAATTTTCTGCATATTTTTGAAGTACAGGGAAATGTATCATAACTGTCATTTGCTATTTGTTTAACATAACACAATTTTATATGCATTTTCCCTAGTGTGTACTTTTGAGGGAAAAATACAACTCTGCCAATGTAGTAGTTTTTCTGTATATAATTCTTAAACATCTTATCTTCTTGACACATTTTTTCCAAATGCCCACTTCTTCAGGATTATTTTTGAATAAAGCAATATTGATATTTGTGTGCTTTTCTTCCCATCTATGCCATTGCTACAAAATCCATGAAATCCTAAAATAAACTGACCAGTTGACTTCCTATTGATTAATGTGCTATGAAAACCTACTTATACACTGCTTGTGCATTCATAAATGCTCAATTAAAAAAGAAAAAATTGTCAAAATATCTTCCAAATTGCATTTTTGGGAGAAAGTGCATTTAGAAATGTATATTTTGAGACAAATAAACATTAACTGCTTAGTTAATAAAGCAATGAAACAGCAGAATTATGACTGAGCTTATGCAAAAGAAACACAGATCATATATTGACCTATTAGTCAGGGGTAGGATTCAACTGATGTAACTACTGGTTCAGTGATTACGTTTTGTGCTGCATATGCATATAAAACGTTGTAAGCTGTACTGCCCGGACACTGCTGATAGGCACTGCGCATGGGTGCACAGCATTTAAAAAGCCTCTTTTTTCCTGCTTTTTCAACCTCAGCTATGCTGCGCAAAACATCTGAGGTTGAAAAAGCAGGAAATAAAGGACAGGCAAGAGTCCGGCAGGCGGGTGGGCCAAACAGCAGCAGACACAGAACCGGTTCGGTGTCTGCTGCTCTTCAGAGCTATCAGTTCTATGGAGCCGGGTAGAACAGGTAGCATCCCATTCCTGCTATTAGTCCATTCTTTTTATTCTTTTCTATCAGGCAGTCATTTTATATCAGTAGAAGTAGTCCATGTTTAGTGACTGTCACCTTGGTTGCTAAGTGAAGTGATTGGAAAGTGAAATATCACAATTTACAATCCTACTTCCTTTGCTTTATAGACCTGCAAAAGACATAAATAGGAGCCTCAGTGGCACAGTGATTAGAGTGCAGTACTGCAGGCTACTTCTTCTGACTGTCAGCTGCCTAAAATTTGGCGGTTCAAATCCCACCAGGCTCAAAATTGACTCAGCCTTCCATCCTTCCGAGGTGGGTAAAATGAGGACCCAGATTGTTGTGGGCAATATACTGTCTCTGTAAACGGCTTAGAGAGGGTTGTAAAAGCACTGTGAAGTGGTATATAAGTCTAAGCGTTATTGCTATAAATGCAAAGACTGGTCACAAAATTACTTTTTCATCACCATGGTCACATTTGCTCAAAGAGGCAGTCACTAAATGAGGACTTAAATCTATTTCAGCTGCAAAGATCTGAATGACCTCTAGATAACAGAAAACAAAATTTTATTTATCCTTTGTTGTGTATTAATCATCCGATGTTTGTATCACTGAACTGGTAGACTCAGTATAACAGTATTTTCTTGGAAAAATATATAATATTGACTACAAGCAAGGTATTATTCTATAAAATATGAATGGCACCTTTAAAGAAAGTTATTTTATTTTGTGAATGTGGCATGAAGTCAATATATGTGCTGCTTGATTTACTTTCAAGAAAAACTGCCAGCATAATTATACTTCCATGTATAAGGCAGAAAATGTTTTCTGTTCTATTTCCTTTTAAAAGAATATGACATCATCTTTAAAGTAATTCTGGGATGAAAATAAAACATCAAAATATTCTATCAACAGCTGAAAAACATCCTCCCTGTATAAACAGTTTGAATATATTAAATATTAAATATATTTTAATCTGCTACTAAATTATTTGTATATTGAAGAATTATGTGGGTTGTATATTTCTTATGGTTAATCATGTGTTCACACTATACTAAGATTTGTAATAGGGTTTGACAGCGGCTTTGCATATTGGCAAAATTGTGACAGACAAGCACACCTCTGAATTCTTGCAAACTATCCTAGCAAGTGGGTAGAATTCAGATTTCCTGTTGTATTTAAGAATCTTATAATAAATTATGTATTATATTGCAAAAACCCACTCTATTTTTGCTATTGATTTTCCTGAGGGTAACTGAAGTAAACATATGCTTGGATCAGCTTTCCTATCTATTATCTTCAAAATGCTTTAGATATCTTCTTTCACAATTCCTAGTGAAGAACTTGTAGCCAACGTATCTGAAACTCAGATTTTGAGAGTGATTGGTTTAAGGCAGGGGTGTCAAACTCGCGTCTTCACAGCATCATCATGTGATATATTGGGATTTTCCCCCCTTTGCTAAACTGGGCAGGGGTGGGGCAAGCACATGACACATCCAGGTCGCGTGTTTGACACCCCTGGTTTAAGGTCTTCATAAATTACAAAGAATTAGCAACAGTTTAAAGCATGCATACTAATATATGGACTATTGCCTGGTTTGCTCTTGTTTTGTACGATGCTTGCTGTACTTATCAATTATCTACAACCGACAAGATGTTAGGGCTGAGAGGAAGAACGTTGTCTAAGGTTGCTCAGATATATTCTTTACCTAAGAAAGGACTATAATCTGGGTATTCTTTGTTGGGTAATCCTGCAGAATGTTCAGTTATATATACTGTATGTTTATTAAACAGATTTCACTACATGCAAAAATAAAAGTAGAATAAGTTAATTTTGAAATATTTTCAATTAATATATTTCCCATATTATACTCTTCTGTTGTGGTCCAGTTGTCACACCTTTTGTCAATAATGCAAGATGTGTAATCACAATACAACATAATCTCTGTAATCTTGTTGTTATGTTGTTTTCCAAATACATAGCAGATACATGGTAAGAATTATTAAACAATTCCTGAATGCAATATTCAACACAAATCTCAGGCAACTGCAGTAATGAAAAGAGCCCATGCAATCTTGGATACAAATTAGTTAGACTTGTATCACATACTAAATGTCTGAATGACATTTCACTAATCTGTGTAGCTGTTGAATAGTGCTTGTTGAGAAGTCATTGTTTGACGTAAGAAAATTGTATATTAATTGAAAATGCATATCTATATCTACAGTATATATTCAAAATAACAAGAGTTGGGAGGGCCTTGGTCTTCTAATCCAGCACCCTTGTTCTGATCCAGGCTTCATCAAATTTAGTAAAACACAAACTTATTTTAAAAGTAAAACCTATTTTAATGCAACACTGGGAATTACTTGCATTCCCAGACAAAACTAATTATACACAGTTCCTCCAGATAAGAGCATGCTTTTCAGTGCTGTAGAATGCTGCCAAAAAACAGAAGTCCAGTTAAAGCTAACCAATCCAAAAACTCAGAAAAAAACCAACCAGAGTACAGAGCTTCAAGAAGAACTTGGAAATTACTGAACTGCTTTGCTTCCTGCAAAGCTTTTTGTCATTGAGGTCTGACTTTTATCCCTTATGGGAGGGACAATCACTTCCCAGCCTCACTCCCCAGTCACCCCTTCTGTTTCAGCTGCTCTCACCTTCTAGCAGCTCTGTGCATATGTGCACTGGGAACAGCCTCCCCTGGGTCCTATGCTTCACTGCTGCCAGACTCCAATGGCTCCAAAGGCAGCACCCCACTCTCAGATGGTCCTAGCCCCATCCCTGCATCTGATGCAGGACCCTCGTCCGAGTCCTCTCCAGACTTCCTGACTGGTTCCCTTTTGTCCTCACTGTTGTCTGCACCGGCTGCTGGAGAACCACAACAGCCCTGCTCAGATAGATAGGTAGATAGATCCACTTAATATTTTTAAAAGCACGTAGGTAAACCTCAGTTAATGATGTTATTTGATGCGGTTGTAAAGCATGACATCACATGATGGCAATCTGGTTATTGCTCTTGTTAAGGAAGGTTTGCTGGTTGTTAAGTGAAGAACTCCTTGGAACTCCCATCACAGCTTCCAATAAGCAAAGTCAATGAAGAAACTGGCAGGAAGTCATAAATCCTGGTTGGCTCATAAGCCACCAGAAGTTAGAGAATTCAATGTTATTAAATAATCTGAGTATTGTCTATATTTCCCAGAATTACAAGTGTAAGAAAGTAGTGCAGTTCTATCATTTTTAATATTAAAAGGCTATGGAAAACTAACAATCATTTTTTTTGGATCAGTAAAACTCAAAATGTTAAGACTACCTGTACTACCTGAAAATTTTAAACCATGAAACAGCTTTAAAGATGCAAACAATTGAGGAAAATATTATTTAATATTTCTTTCTTATATGAGCAACATTTCAAGTATAGTAGTATTAGGGTCTTTGTGGATAGAAATCCTAAATAAAAATCTAGTCCTGCCAAGAATACAATAAGGTTAACAGAGAGGCAGTTTCACTGCCTTAAATATCGTATCTATTCATGAATATGTACTATATTACAAGTTCTTTATAAGCTTGTTTTTTTCTATCTATTTATTTTCCTATATATTTATCCTTGGTTTTAATTTTCAATACAAAAACAATTAAAATATATTTCAAAAGTTTAAAATGGGAATTTTTATTTCATGATAATATACATTTGGCAGCTTAATTTGTTGAAGAAATCCATGATTACAGTTTTCTACTGTTAAAAAAGGGATTTTATATTGCAGAAAATAGAAAACAATTTTGTTGTTGCTAAGCGTATGGTATTACATAACTTAATTTGTGGGAATGGAGTATTATCCAGCAATGAAGATATAGAAAGGATGTCTCACATTCAGTTTAACAGATGAACTATAGGTTGTCCTTCATTGTCGTTCATATTATAAAAAGGAAACTAGATTTGTTTTATCTTGGGCATAATGAAGAACAGTGCCAATGAGGTTAACAGATGGTATATATTAAGTTAAAAAAAAATTTGCTTGTTCTCCAACAGCTTTTTTCAGTTAAATAAAAAGGTAATATTTTTCCTTAAATTATTAAATTATTCTTTATATTTATCGTGCTGCGTTCAACATTCATGATTTAGAGAGTATGGTCTGGAAACCTGAAGCTTAATACAGCCCAACAGCTATCAGCTGTGAAAGCCTACATTAGTATATATTTGCCATTTATATTTACTTCAATCAACCTTTTATAAGTTCTTTAATTAGAAAGGATTTTTGAACAGTTCTTTTGTAGTACAAGAACGTTTAAAGACAAAATATTAGTGCATTGATCTCAATTATAAATATTGTTTGGTATCAGTTAAAATAGAATATAAAATAATATTCATTGTAAATAACAGAAATATACAGCATATATTTATAATGTCATAAATGATATTCTGGAGATCAGAGATCTGATAACCCAAGGAGGGAAATATCTGCCACTAATACCATCATCTTGCTCACTATGCCTCTTGTCCCTTCCTTAAAAAAATCTTGGGGAGGGAACTCATTATCCACCCCTGCCTTAATATGGCAGGTCCTAAACTTAGTTCCCTCTCATGATTCCCTTTATCTTTTATTTCTTAAAAAACAACAACACCAGGAACACTTGCAAGGAAACAAATGCTTTTTGTTTGTGGGTTTCAACCAAAGTAGTCCTGAATTAGCCATATTTCTTCCTGTAGATATTCACTCTGTTGCATGTATTTATTTTACTTATTTGTCAAACATGTGTTAGATACCAGATATAATTAGAACATGATTATGATTACATGAAATGTGTATGAATAAAAGGGGACATTAGGACAGGGATGGTAGCAGAGGTGGTATGCAACAGGTTCTGACCAGGGGTGGGATTCAAATTTTTTAATTTTCTACAGGCGTGGCTTAGTTGGTGGACATGGCTTGGTGGTCATTTATTGGCTGAGCGTGGCCAATTCAATATCACTCACATCAAGGCATGCCTCTCCTCGCCTAGCCTCTCATGTCTGTGGGGATGCTGCAACAGTCGTAAGTGTGAAAAATGGTCATAAGTCACTTTTTTCAGTGCCATTGTAACTTTGAATGGTCACTCCCCACAAGCAAAGGAGGGGAAAAAAGCTCCAGAGACGTTCCTGAGACAGGAAGTCTAGTCCTGCCAAGAATACAATAAGGTTAACAGAGAGGCAGTTTCTGTAAGCAACACCAGAATGTTTCCTTCCTGCCTTCCTTACAGGATTAGGCCAGTAATTTCTTCTAACAACCGGTTCTCCGAACTCCTTAGAATGTTAACAACCGGTTCTAGCGAATAGGTGCAAACTGGCAGAATCCCACCTCTGGGTGTAGCCACCTCGATGTCACTCATTGAGGCTCTGTTTTCAGCCATGATGGCCTCCTGCAGCCTTCTGCCAGTAAAAAGGGACTCAGGGTGGGCGCATCTGTCCTGCCCAGGATCTTTTTTTCCGGCTGCAATGGCCTCCTGCAGCCCTTTGGCAGCAAAAATGGAGCTTGAGGAGGCACAGGGGGGAATCCCACCCCTCGTTCTGACCAGTTCTGGAGAATCGGTAGTGGAAATTTTCAGTAGTTCAGAGAACCAGTAAATACCACCTCTGACTGGAGATTTTACAGTATCCTTTCCCTGCTGTGCTCACCAAGCCACGCCCACAGAACCAGTAATTAAAAAAAATGAATCCCACCAATGGACGGTAGGCACATTGGTGTGTTTATGCACGTCCCTTACAGACCTCTTAGGAATGGGATGAGGTCAACAGTAGACAGTCTGAGGTTAAAGTTTGGGGAGTTTTGGGGAAGAAACTACAGAGTCAGATAGAGTATTCCAGGAATTGACAACTCTGTTGCTGAAGTCATATTTTCAGCCATTGAGTTTGGAGTGGTTTACCTTAAGTTTGTATCTATTGTGTGCTCATGTATTGCTGTGGTTGAAGCTGAAGTAGTTGTTAACAGGTAGGACATTGTAGCAGATAATTTTATGTACTATGCTTAGTTCTAAGTTGTCTAAGCCCAAAATTTCAAGTCTGGTGGTATAAGGTATACTGTTGCGAGCAGAAGAGTAGAGTACTCTTCTTGTGAAATATCTCTGGACTCCCTCAATTGTATTAATGTATTAATTGTATTAATGTAATGGAAGTTAACCAACAGTTACAAAAATGATGCTAAAATAATGTGCCATTTTTACACCATTCATTGTAAACTGCTACTTAGACAACTGAGTGTGCTGATGCATTCAACAGACTTGATTAATTTTAACTTTATTATTATAGATGTGAAATGCACTTTAAACATGTAAAGTGAAATAATGAAGAAAATCATTTTAATCTAAAAATTAAAGTTACCCTGCAATGCCTGGCTTCAGCTGTCACTGACATCATCATTCAAGGGTTTAGGATCCTATAAGGAAAATTTTTAGTTATTTTTTGCAAGTGATAATATTCTACATTTTTAATCAGTTAATTGTACAATGAATTGATAGTTCAGTTTCCCAGAAACTTAGCTAGTCATATTTTTGCTATAAACAAACTGAATTACTTCTAAAAACTGAAGAAACAGATGTAATCTAAGGAGTTAATGTGTGTGTTTCCAGTTTACTGTGCCATTAAGAAAAAAGTGTGAATGGCATGCATAATATCCATGGTTTGAATTTCTTTCAGGGTTGTTAAACAGTTCTTAAAAATAAATACAATTGCACATTTGCCCTCTTTTTCTCTTGAAGTCAATTTGCAACATGATAGTTGACAGATGTTTGGTTTGGTGTGTAATTGTTTCTAAAACACAAGTCTTATGGAAGTATGACAGCTTCAGAATCTATTAAACGTTATACAAATCAACTCAAAAACATTATGTTTATAGCTACTGCAAAAATTTGTTCAGCTAGAAATATCATCTAAGCTTTCTCTAGATCAGCAGAAAATGTAATACCATTTTCAATTTAAGATTAGGAGATAAATGTTTTTAATTTTCATTAATATCAACTATTCCAGTTTGTACTTTTGAAAGTAATCTGCACAAGAATGATTTTTAAATCTTTAAAATGGGGGGAGGGAACCTCATATCATTAAAAAGTTGAAATAATACCTGGTGTTTTCTCATTTTAAAAACCTTCCTGCCCCCTTTTCTTTCTTGGAAACCTTTCTACTCTGTCAAAATCAACTTGAGACAACTGATAATAAAACATTGGTTGTAAGAATAGACTTTTGTTCTTTTGGAAATCCACCTTTCCTTATTCTGACAAATATTAGCACAGGTATCTTCCCTGTTGTCCTGGAGAAGATCTAGTAAAACTATTGTACATAATTAATAAATCTTTGTAAGAATCTGAGATTTAATACAAACTTATTCCATCTTAACAGTGTTTTGGGATGGAAGTCCATAGTTTTGGGGGTTCCACATAACAACCTTTTAGTTCAAGGAGAAATGCAATCTGTCTTGCTTCTCCATATGTTAGATACTTCTTCATAATGGTTGTTTTATCTGTTCACAGGCATTGTTTTGCTATCAAATCAGCAGTATTTACTGCAGTGCAAGACAGTTTAAAAACAATCTTGTTTCTTGATGTCAGCATGATCTGTTAGAACTGCTGCTGTAGAAACCTTCAATTCTGTGAGACGAACATAGCATAGCGGTGGGGATTTATAATCCAGTGCATGTGACTAACACTTGCGTAGTATATCAAATCCCTTTAATTTGAAAAAAAAATCATTTATGTTGACCTTTTTCTGGAAAAAAAATATGTCTTGGAATATTTAGGGGCTTTCTGGAAGTTGAAGAATAGATGAACATTTTCAAAAATAATAGGCTCCAGGGAAGGTTTCTTTAAATGACTAACATTATTCTCTTCATCAAAAATCCTTCACATTCCCGCCACCCAGCCTGACTAGTAAAGTCAGGAAAATCATGGCTCTAGTTCAAATATAGTAGAGCTTGTGCTGCAGAAACTATTGCCTTGGGGTCAGTGAGCTTCAAGGAATTCCGTTTAACAGTACAAAGTCCAGCCATTTTTATAATCTGGGACATACTATTCTGAGGTAAGCAGCTTTATCTGCCAAGAATCATTCCAACTCCTCTAGAGAGCTTGCCAGTTCACCTATTTTAATCTAAAAGAAACCAGGGAATAATGCTGTCAGGTGAGAATCTGGATATCGGAGAAAAACTTTAAAACGGAACTTCAGAAGTTAAATATTTTTTGTATCAAAAATATAAAATATAATTTATATTTCATTTTATTATATATAGATCATACGAGCCTTTTCCAATTGGGGGAAACTGGGTATAAGTCATAAAAACAATATAGAACAGTTCCCATTGTGTAGGTGGATTATAACTTTCAGTGGAGAATATGGTGGTTTAGAAGCTTCTGATGTCTTTGAAGAACTCTGTTTGCTCCCTGTAAAAGGGTTTCTTTCTTACTCAGCATTGAAGTTGGAATCCAGGAATCAATGCATGTAGCTGGGCTATTTATCCTTATAACTAAATTACAGAAATGGAAGTTTCTTCAGTTGGCTTATGACTGGAACAGCAGTGGCATGGGCATGTAGCAAAACTATGGATACAAGAACCTATTTTCTTCATTTCTAAATCACATTTTGGATTTGTTTCTACAGTTAAAGACAGATATTTTTGGGATTATAGAAGTACTGCTCTTTGGAGGCTTTCATTGTTTCTTCAGCTGCATTTAAACTGAAATATTGGAAATTCTTATTGGCACTTGTTCGACTGACAAACATTTGAAAGAAAAGAGTCTAAAAAGATTTAGATGGAAAACAGTTTTGGTTTATTTTTCAAAGATTGAAAGTTGGACAGTTTCTTTTTAACCATCTGGGATTACAGTTTCAAGCTTTGAATGGGCTTTGTGGTGTTTTTGTTTTTAATTTACCTCATGACCAATTGATTGACTAGACATTAAGAAAGAAAAAATTATTTTGGAAGTTACAGCTAAGGACTTTGACAAATTCTTTCCTTGAATATGGATTGTAAACTTTAATGTTTATAATGGGGCCAATGTTCCTCAAAATACAAAAAGTCTTTTTGTTATTTGATAAAATTGAAACAAAATACAGTTTCTTTACAAGAAATCCATGCAAGAAAAAAAAGATAGGAAGTGTCTGATTTGTAAAATTGGGTGAAAAATTTATATCATCTGGTATAAAAAAGACCAATGGAGTAGTTTTGTATATTAACCCACAATTAAAACAAAATAATTATTGATAGATGAACATGGTAGATATGTTGCTATTTAAGTTGACTTTGCTGGTCTCTATATTCCAAATTAGGAAAAAAACAAAGTTTTTTTTAACATATGGGCTAATAGACATGTTTTTGTATGAGATCTGGTATTTTAAGGGGGACAGGAATGGGGTAGTATCTCAACAGTTTGGTTGAACTCCAGATAATGAAATTAAACCTAACCAAGGCAAATAATTAATATTTTGGTAAAGAATTTGTGGTAGACAATTGCAACAAGAAGCTAATGGAATTCTTTGACAATAACTTAGATAAAAGAGCAAAATTAAAGTCCATTTGAGATGCCAGTAAGTTTTTTATGATAGGCTTTTTAAATTCAACATAAACAAGAATTGAAAAAGAAATTTCAAGAAAAATGTAGGCTATTTGGGAAGAAATTAAAAAGAAGAAAATTCACAAAAGACTCTGACAGATAGAACTATTATATATCAAATTATAATTCTATAACAACAATGATCTCTGCTAACAACCAGAGAAATAGACACATTAAAATATATGAAACAGAAGAATTTTTAGTTTGGAAAATCCTGGAAAATGGATGGTGCATAAATTAAGAAAAGAAAGAGAAAAGAAAATGATATTAAAAATCCAAGGAGATAAGATATGAGTGGATAATGCAAGCATACAGACTATTACTCTAATTTATATAAAATCCAAGATACTTTCCCAGAAAAAAAAATGAATGCATATCCTAAAGCAGTGGTGGTACAATGGTTAGAATGCAGTTCTGCAGGCTACTTTTACTGACTGCCAGCTGCTTGCAATTTGGCAGTTCGAATCTTGCCAGTCAAGGTTGACTTAGCTTTCTACCCTTCTGAAGTTGGTAAAATGAGGACCCAGATTGTTGAGGGCAATATGCTGACTTGTAAAAAATACTTAGAGAGGGCTGTAAAGCAGTGTAAAACCACTGGGAAGTGGTATATAAGTTTAAGTGCTAATGCCATTGCTAAAGTATAAAATCTACCAAATATTTCACAATCCTTCTGTCAAATTATAAATAGTCCTACTAACAGCTATAAAGATATTGGAGGCTATAAAAAATTAAATTAGGGAAGGCTCCAGGACTGGATAGGTTATCAGATCCTTACTACATATAAATGTTTTGAAGATCAGTTTTTACAACCACTTCAATAAATGGTGAATTCTATTTTACAAGATGATGTAATACAGAATTCTGGAAAGAGGCAAATATAGCATTGTTACCAAGGAAGGACAAGATTAAATTTCTACTAAAAATTATAGATAATTTTTTGTATTTAACAATGATTATAAAGTATTTTGTTCTTTCTGGCAAACAGAACAATTTTTTTTTTATAAGAGTATGAAGAGTAATGTAGATTAAAAGATAACTGATAACTATAACAGAACTATACTGGATATAATACAATATTTAGAACATAATGAGAATAAAGCTACATTAAGAGGACAAGATAGGGTTGTTCTCTGTATGTTGTTTATTTTAGTTCTTGAAGTTTTGAATGAAGACATTGTACAAGATGAGATGGTAATGGATTTTTTTTTTTAAAAGAGCTTTTGCTGACAATTTGATTTCGATTTTATAAGACTCCCTAAAAGGAATTGACTTTTAATAAAAAGCATGAAAGATGTTGGTGTGCTAGCAGCTTTTAAGATCAATATATAGAAAACAAAGATATTGGTTAAACATGTAGGTGCACAAGATCAAGACATTTGGGTGAAAAAAATCTGGTTTCTAAATTTCTTTGGCAAGGCAAGAAACTGAGAATTAAATATAAATGCCTGCAGGATATTAAAAAAAGAGATGGGTTAGGATTATACATTTGAAATTATATCTTGCAGTTTGTTTTCTAGTTTGAATGAAAGAGTGGCTAACTTTAAGAAATAGAAGGTTATTGAATTTGAAAGAACATGACTATATGGATAGCATGGTTATTGGTGCTAGGATAACATCAAAGTAAATGTGGATTTCAAAACTTATTTTACTAGATATGCCATATGGAGGTTTTGGATTAGGTATAAAAACTGTGTCCTAAAATTTATTTAGGGTTGTCAATCCATGAAGCCTTTTTAGAGGGACAATTAAGTTAAACAAAAGTGTTTATCTAAAGTTATAAACTTGGAGTTAGGAGATTTTAGATCTCTTAAGTTTTCCTATGCTCAACTAATGGAAAGATGTAAGTTGGACAAGATCAGAGGTGGTATTCAGCAGGTTCTGACCAGTTCTGGAGAACCAGTAGCGGAAATTTTGAGTAGTTCGGAAAACTAGCAAATACCAATCTCTGACTGGAGATTTTACAGTATCTTTCTCCTACCACGCCCACCAATCCACAGCCACAGAACTGGTAGTAAAAAAAATTGAACCCCACCACTGGACAAGATGATTTATGAATTTGAAAAGGGTAAAATTGAATTTGATATAGCAATAGTATTTATCCTTATATGCCATCCTGTAGCACTTTACAGCAATCTATGAGCAGTTTATAGTATAACAATTATTTGTATTTTGCCGACAACAATCTGGGCTCTCACATTACCTATCCTGAAAGGATGGAAGGCTGAGTCGACCTTGAACCCCATGCAATATTACATTTTAACCACTATGCCACCAGGGGTCAAGATATAGAGATATAAAGATATGGAGTTCTGTACAAATGTTGATTATATTATTGCTAAGAAGTATAATCTTTTATTGAAAATAGAAACAGAGAACAAACAAACAGAGAACAAATGAAAGCCTATGATAGAATGAGCAAAAATATTTGGATATAATATGCAATTAGAAAAATATAGAGAAGAATTGGTTGAAATTGATATTGAAATATAATCTTAAAGATATTTTTTAAATAAAATGATGTATAGTTGGTACATGAAATAAACTGTCAAAAATGTATATAAGGGAATTTAAGATACTTGTTGGAAATATAATCAAACTGACGGAAAAATAATTTCATCTAGGAAATATTGAGATCAAGTATGTATTTTGATGTAGATGATGAAGTCAGAGGCTTTTTGTTTGGGCTTAATGGTCAAACAAATGGAACCTTGTTTTTATATGAAGTATGATAATGATAATGGCAACTAGATTTTTAAATGCATAAAAATAGAAGGACTCACAAATACTTCTACAAATTTTTCAGTAGAAGAATGAATGGTAACCTGGTGGAATTGGTGAAGATGGTGAAATTTATAGCTTAGATTAAAGAAAAGATTGACAAACTTTGTTTCCAACTGGAAAACACTATAGAAAGAAACTGAAAGGAAAAGCTGATTTTGGGATTTAATTAGTCAGTAATATATGGATTATCAAAGTAATGTAGACAAATGTTAATGTTACAATAAGAGTGCAATGCTTTCTTGTACTTACATCTCTACCAAAGAAAGTCAAAAGTTATCATTTTCCTATATTTTACTCTTTTTTAATCGGCTCTTTTCTGAGTCTAGCCCTTTTATCCAATTTTCAATTTTTCTATGTTTATCTTTTAATTATGTATCTTTTGTGAAAATCATTGAAATTCTATAAAAACCAAACACATATTGATTGTGAAGGGATCATTCCCATTTGTGAGATACTTCTCAATTAGAGAAAAGATGCGGAAGTCATTATTTATTTATTTCTTTACTTATTACATTTATATAGCTTCCCATCTTATATAGTGACTTCTTTATATACTTCTTCCTTCTGTTAAAGCCACCTATATCTTTTTAAAATTATAACATTATGGGATATGGTATTGTAAATTCTATGGAGAAGAAGTGGTTAGTGAGATTCAACTACCCTTTATTCTCTCAACAGCACTGCCTTTATATACCATATTTTTCGGTATATAATACGCACTCCCCCCCAAAAAAAGTGGGTGTAAATGTCTGTGCATCTGATACAGAAAATGTTGCCAAAGCCCGCCCACCTACCGGCCTCCAGCTCCTGACCTCTGCCTCCCAGCAGTTTGCCTCCTTGCAGCAAACAGCAAACAGACTGGTCAGCTTCAGCACAGCCTGATTTAGCATGAGCAGCTGATTGTTGGTTGGATCGGCCTCCCGGGAATACCGATAATCAGCTGTTCCAATCTGCAGGGCTTTCCACTACATATCACTGCCTCCATTTTCGGCCTTTGTGTGCCCCTTTTTTGCCTTCCACATGCCCCATTTTCAACCTCCACATGCCCCATAGGATGCACGGAGGCCGAAAACCGTATGCACAGAGGCTGAAAATGGGGCACATGGAGGCAGTGATAGGCGGTGGTGGTGATCCTTACAGACTGGAACAGCTGATCTTTGGTATTCAGGAAGCCGATCCAACCGACAATCAGCTTCTCATGCTAAATCAGGCTCTGATGAAGCTGACCAGACTGTTTGCTGCAAGGAGACAAATTGCTGGGAGGCAGAGGCAGATTTTTTCCCCTTGTTTTCCACCCCAAATGCTAGGTGCGTCTTATAGTTTGGAGTGTCTTATAGTTTGAAAAATATGGTAAATCTCAGTTTGCTAAAATGAAACTCAGATATTCATGGAAGGGAAACCCTGGATTGCAATGTACAGCTAAGAAAAATGGCAAGAGTCGAAAGGTTAGAAAAAAATCAAGTATTTTCAGTATTGTCCAACACTGTAAGATAATTAACTATGGAATGGGACAAATTGCCACAGCCAACTCGCTGCAGCCAACTCGCCATGGCCAACTCGCTGTGGGATAATTTAAAAATTCTGTTTAATTATTTAAAATAAATAACAATATTTTGATTTTTGCCATTCACATTTCATTCTGTCCCTTCTTTTGCATCCTTTCTTTAATAATTCTATTCCACTATTTCTTTGATATTAATGTAACTCTTGTCCTGCAGCGAGTTGGCTGTGGTGAGTTTTCCTGCAGCAAGTTGGCCGTAACGAATTATCATTGACCTAATTAACAATGTTATCTTTTTCTTAGTTCAAAAATATCCAGAGTTTGTATCCAACATAATTGATGGAGAGAATTGAAGGAATAGGTTTAGCAGATAGATAATAGCTGGCACCTTTTTAAAAGTTGAATGAGCTAGTGAGCATTAATATCTTAAAATAGAATTCTATAAATTAATTATACTATACTTCCTTTCTTTGACTATGTTGCCAATCAACTTTATTGGATAATATAAAAATATATTAGAAATCTAATATAAAATATATTAGAAAGATAAGGATTTCTCTCCTTTTTTTTTAGTATTACTTCCAGCATTCATTCTTGTGTAAGCATGGCCTACCAATTCTTCTTTTCTTCTCCTATGGCTACATTAAAATTACAGAATGTTTTAGCCTTAAATGAAAATACTTGAACAAATTTAGTCTCCATTTTTATTTTTATTTTTAATTATAGTTTTTCTATAACTGTAGGTATATAATAAGGAAAACTGAGTACTCTAAAGCTGCAGTGCTATACCCTAACATGCTACTTTTAACTATTTGGGATGAGAAATGTGCTTTATATTTATTTAATTGAAATATAGTACTATATTATTATTTTGTTCTTTAATTATATTAATGCTGCAGCAGGATATTTTAAGTGCTAGAATTTGTATATTTTGTTAATAGCTTTTACTATTTTTATTTACTAGTTTTTACAATGATTTGTGGATTTTATTTATTATTCTTGGATTTTGGTCTGTACAATATTTCCCCTAAAAGATTAAACCTATAAATATTTTACACTAATTAAATACAGTGATGGTGGGAAAGGGAAATATGCAAAATGAGATGATGACATAAACTTCTCTCCTCATAAAGTTTTGTGAACAAAATTATAATTTTATGAGCCGTACAAGCATAGTTTAGAAGTATTCTTCGGATTATGATATAAACTATATATTTTCTATTACGTCTACTTTTTTTTAAATTATAGCCAACATGAAAATTAAGTTACATGGTTGCAACATATATATATATCCAGACCTGGTAGTACCATTTTATAAAGTATATCTTTAAAATACTTATAAATTATAATGGAAGTTCTTCCTTTCCTTATCATCTCTTTTTGTGAAATTCTGCTGTTACCATTTACTCTGTAGTTAAAATGATTAGCCTTGTCTTTGAAGACATTATATCTAGAGGTAAATGCTAATTAATATTTTCCATTATTAGTGGCTGGATGAAAGACCAGAAAGCTAGCTAAGCATTCTAATGTATTATTTTATAAAACCTTTCCCCTTTTTATATTGCTTTAAAAAGCCTTCTAAAATAGATAAAGCAGTATGTCTTATAATTTTAGTAGCAAACAACCCTAATCATTTCCTTTAAGCTTTAGTAAAAGTCATTAGCTAATCTCTTAAACTACATGAATAAATAAAATGATTTATTTGCAGTGTAAATTTTTTAAAACTTGATATTAAAAAAAATGCATCCAGAATCATTTAACTGAGTACTGAAGTTAGAGGAAATGAGAAGTGTTTCTGGCAAAGAAATAGCAGTTCTGAATATTCAAATACTAAAGAAAAGAGAGTGCAGCTATAATAAGGATTTAATATATGTAGGCTATACTTAACCAGTATTATTCTTGGCTTTGTGTAATCTTCTTAGAATTGTATGTTCTTAGAATTTTAAACTAAGCTTCATGCTGCTTATGTATTCTTTTAGTTACTAGTATTTACACGGTGACATAGTAAAATGAATGGTTGATCTGAGAATGTATGCTTTGTTACAAAGATTTTGATGGCAAAATGTAGGCAAGATATATAATGGTGTTTGAGCTTTTCCCCACTGAATGTTTTAGCCAATAAATGAATAACATTTGTTTAGGGAATAAGGGGCAAGATACACTTAATTCATTGTTTAGAGCTGACTGGCTGAGGAACTCTGGGAGTTGTCCACAAGTCTTAAAGTTGCCAATGTTGGAGACCCCTGAATTAGAGGATGCAGTTCTTTTAAAAGCCCCCCCCCCAATTATGTTACATGATGCAGAAATTGTAACTGTTTGTAAGACAGAAACGGAGAACCAACTTTTCATGATCTTGGAAACTGAGCAGGATTAAGTATTGGACAAGGTGGCCACTAAGAAGTCCAAACTTGTTAGCTAGACAAGATCTAAAATTTTCAGAAGGAAATGGCAAACATCTTTCACACTGCTGGCAAACAAGCTGTGAAAGTGAAATCACCAGTGCTGATTTTGACTTAAGACCACATCTAGAATGAAAGATAGGAGCCAAATAAACAATAACCCAAGAGCTCCTCAAAACAAAATATTTAAAGATTGGTTTTGTATGCTAAGCTGTAATGGGAAGAGGGAGAACATTTGTAATTTACCAGCATCAGGGGAGATGGAAAATCTTTATCCAAGGATGCTTTAAATTCCTGAAATGAACACTGCCCTGAAAATAGCCAGTTGTGAGTGGAAATATGTGATCCTCAACTATAAAAATCTGAACCATCTATTTGGCTGCAACAGACTATAGATGGGACTGGTTTTAAAGCCAGCTTGGAAACCACAACTGTACAGAATGCAGTGGCCAGGTTTCTAGGGAAAAAAGCTTCTATGGCAGAACAACACTAATTTTGTATTTCTTGCACCAGTTGCTAGTAGACTTTTAGTCAAAATCTTCATAGGTGATATAAGCCTTTGCAACATAACTTTGGGTTGCTTCAGGAGCTACATTTTAAAGTATAAATCTATTTAACCTCTCAGCTGGTATACAGAGAGGGCCTACTAAAAATATCAGCCCTATGACAGGTAAGAAGCCTGATGCTGTGAAATATTTTCTTCATTCTTACTAGATAACATTTTTGTAAATATTTTTGTTAAAAGAAAAGATAATTATTGTTATTGATGGATGAATGGTATTGGCATTGTAGGGGGCAGCTTTTTTGCTTGTGTTTGATATATGGTGCTTGGAAACAATGGATTGAGTAAGCATATACATTTTGCTAATAAAAATATTGAACAGACTTGAATGAGAGAGATCCCATATTCCAAGAATTTCAGAATCTGTACCTTGAGACAAATAATTCATACACAACTTCTTTGTTTGCATGCCAGATCTTTAAAGAATATTGTACTTGGTCATTTCCATCAAATTGTTTCAGCCTTTTTATTTCCAGGTAATAGATGCAGCCATTTCTTTTTGTATATATATTTCTTGATTCAATCAAGAAATGACAACACAGCCAACCTCCCCACGAGTATATATAAGGAGACAGCAGCTCAGATCATATGGTTTCCCAGTTTTAGGGACCAAATAACTATAACATAAATTACATACTTTGAATGGGATAAGTTACTGCCTAAAAGATTCAGAGTATAAATACAGCCAGCATTAAAATATATGCTAAATTGCTAATGTAATCCAGTGTTGTTTATGGAACAATAATGAGAATGACTGTATTTGCTAACAGCTCTGAATATACAATGCAAACTGCTTGTCTTTGAAAAACGGTGAAATTCAACAACAGTAATCACTGTTACATAAATTGAAAGATGTTTACGCAATTGTTTCTTAACTGGTAACTGGCTCTGTGCTTTATAAATACAATACTTGGAATTTACAAAGCTTATTTTTAAACTTAGTTGTATGTCTTTGATTACTGACAGGCCACAGTAGTAGTAGTACTCTCTGAAGTCTGTGTCTCTCTTGTTGGGTTGCAGAACCAAATCAGACAGTTATAGAGGTGCAGATGACAGACTCAAGTTGACTTGAACAAGATTGTGCAGATAACTGAGCTGCCAGAAACATTTTGAATTCCAAGCTTACACTAGTTGTTTTGGACTAATAACAAGTTGTCATGACCTTACCATAAGGTAAACATAAGACAGGGGTGGGGTGTATAGTGATTTTCATCAGAGAACATCATATGGAGTTCACCGGCTTCTGATTGTGAGATCCTATTGATTAAATTGGGCTCTAGGGAATCAATAAAGGGGTGTGGCAAACCTCTTAAAGAGGTATTCATTTGCATAGTATCTGTCCAATAAAGTCACGGGATTCATTTCCAGTTGGCCTTGTCACAGATCTGGAGAAGATGCCTGAGAATAGTCTTGCCCAGTTATCTGGAAACAGTTTGAATCTGTAGTATCTTAAGAACTGGGCAGGGTCCTCAAGATTATGAACTTGATTACCTGCCTTTTAGATTCATGCCTCTCGTGGCTTTCAAAGTGGTCCAAATGTGTTGTGTAAGTTTTTTTTTTTCTTTGAATGAGAGGGTTTTTTTTTCCCTTAATCTTTTAAGGAGGCTTTGGTTTGATAAATAAATAAATAACTGATAGGATAGAAAGGTCTGTTAAGAATTGATTGAAGACCCAAAATTTGGACTTCTATTCTGACAGCTTTTAAGAAATTTGTCTATCATTGTTAGCCATTGTAGTGAATGTGTCTGTTAGTATGTGGAGTAGGAAATACATGAAACAAAGAGTTTTTTTCTAAAATTATTTTTATCTTTCATTTATTAAAATATCCCTATTTAAAAGAAAATTTAAATATGCGAAGGCGTGCATTTTCATTCTACTCTCATATATTGTAAGTACTAATATGTACTTCTGGGCCATTCACTGGAAAGCTCAAAAATTGTTGCTACTATATGTTTAAAAACCTGACCTTCATTTTTGGCAATTAATTTTTCAAGGTTATGCATTTAGTACGACTTTGAAAATGATTTGGAAAAAGCAGTTTAGACCATGTGCAAGCATCACTTTGATGTTCATTACAGCATTTTTTTCAAGACTCCTAAAGTAGTTGCCGCTTAAAGAGTCTTTATTAATTTAAAGGAGCTGATTCCTTAAACTAGCCTTCACATTTTTTAGGTTTGTTCAAAAGTCTTTAAAAAGTTAGTTTGCTTTAATTGTACAGCAGGAAGTGGTATGCATGTTACATTATGCAAAAAATGTATACATTATGCAAAAAATTACCAAAGAATTATAATCCTACTGGTTTGTCCAATATGGAGTGTTCTAGTGATTAAAGCTCCGAGCTAGAAACTGTGAGTTCCAGTCCCACCTTAGCCATGAAATCTAACTGGTTGATTTTGGACCAGTCACTCTCAGCCCAACTCAACTCACAGGAGGAAGGAGTATTGGATATATTAGCTTCCTTGAATTAAAATATAAATATACCTACATACATACATACATACATACATACATACACACACACACACACACACACACACACACACACACACACACACACACATATATATATATATATATATATATATAATAATTAATATAGCTAATTATTTAGCTAATTTAGTTAATATAAAGATAATAAAGATGGGATATAAATTAAACATACAAAATGGGTTTCTGTAAAGTTTTTATTGAGTAATCTGTTTCGTCCCATAGAAGAGTCTGCTTAGATTGATTGATAAAACTTGTTAAAATGTGGCAGACTAATTTTCTTTTTATAATACATACAGTATTATTATGTTTTGTGCAAATATATGGATTTTTTTATGGAAAAGTAAAATGTATACTTAAAACAATAAAAACATGATTCAGTTTAACTGTCATTAAAACTTCTGTGTCCTTCAGAGCTTTTTATAACATTTTTTTTCTCACAACTATATTCTGATTAGTCATTATTTAAAAATCTGTATGGCTTAAATATGGTTGTGAATATATTTTTTCAGTAAACATGGAAGATTATCATAGCAAATAAAGATGTAGTGTGTAAGGCATATGCTAATTATTCTTGACTAGATGAAGGCTTTAGAAAGTAAAAGATAGGAAGGAGTAAATTGTATTTGTCAATACTAACACACAAAGAAAAATAGAAAGTTGCCACAAAAATTAGATAATTATGTCTGAGTGGTACAGTTTTGTTCTTTCAGGGCTAATTATCATTATAATTGTGTTCGCCATGTTATGGTCCATTCAATCAATATACGTTATAGATTACATAATGCTACATAAAAACTGACAAATTGATAGACATTTATAGTGGTGTAATTTACAAAACAACAATTGATAATGGAACATAAAACTGACTTAAATCTTAAACCTGTAATATGTTATTTGTTCTGATCATTAGTTGTCCAATTTTTGAATTATATTGGGACCAAAACATCATTATCAGTGCATTCTGAACCACAAAAGGAATTATTTATATAACTTATAGCAAAGAGAAGGATGCGGTGCAGTGGCTCAGTGGCTAAGTGAGCTTGTTGATAAGAAAGGTTGACAGTTCAACGGTTCGAATCACTAGCACCATGTAATGGAGTGAGCTCCTGTTACTTGTCCCAGCTTCTGCCAACCTAGCAGTTCGAAAGCATGTAAAAATGCAAGTAAAAAAATAGGGACCACTTTGGTGGGAAGGTAACAGCATTCCTGCCACATGACCATGGAGATGTCTTCGGACAGCATTGACTCTTCAGCTTTGTAACGGAGATAAGCACCGCCTCCCAGAGCTGGAAATGACTAGCATGTATGTGCAAGGGGAACATTTACCTTTACTATAGCAAAGTTAATGGAAGTTTTCATTGATTCACTTCTTTTGATCAGTTTTACTGTAATTTTAACTGTTTGGCCCTAGGGCATCCACAGGAAGGAAAGATCAGCAGTGTCAAAATGGTGGCATTATCAAACCATCAAAACCCCACCCTTTCTTATGTGCTTCAATTGTTTGATTTCACCCGCAGCATTAATAATCATTGTAGCTCCTCTCACTCTGGAAACAGCTAATTCTGTCCTCATATTTGTACTAGCTGTATACTGTTCTGGGAATGTATGTCATTCAGTCACAAGAACTTTTTTTTTTCTCTCAAAACAACTGTTTCAGTGTTTTGAAATTAAAACATATAAATTAAAAAGCTTTATTGTGATTGTTGGAACAAAATGTGCGGGGTTTTGTGGCATTGTTTAAAATGTTCTGGTTGTGTTGAGTCAATGGCAGTTTGACTGTTTTATTATTTGTTGACATTTGTCACCTCCCTATTCCCACCCAGTCTGTTTTCATAGCAAATAAGTCTCACTTTCGGGACACTCTCAAAATGATTTGTCGGCAAGATGACTCAGGACACCCTTTCAGAAGTTTCAGATGTTTTGTGTACCCTAGTTAGAGAACAGAGCTAAAGTGTTATTGATCACATCTGCTTCTAACTGCTTAATGCTGAATACTAAAAATGGGGAATAATGCCACAAATGTTTATGATGGAAATAGTTTGTGGCCTTGATCTTTCATTCTTTCTACTCTGCTATTTGCAACGATAATGTTGCGGTACTTAAATAAATAAAAAGAAAATGAAGGCATTAATTAAGAATATTACAGATAAGCAAAAAATGTAATTAAAAGAAAAATTGGGAATGCAAATTGTTAAAAAAGTAAAATACATTGGTATTTGGCTAACATCAAGGTGTTCATCAATCAAATAAAATAACTATAGTAAATTAATGACACAAATAAAAAAGGAATTGGAAATATGGGGGAAGCTTCAAATTTCATTAATGGGAAGAATTACGGCAGTCAAAATGTCTATATTACCAAAAATACTACATCTATTCCAAACCATACTGGTAAAATTAGATAAAAATTTTTTTGGGGGAATTGGATAAAACAATAACTAAATTTATCTGGGCTGTGAAAAAAGCTGGAATTAAAATGAAACTGTTGCAGGATAGGAGAGAAAGGGGTGGCTTTGGACTCCCAGATTGGAAAATGTGCTACCAGGCAGCAGCCATGGTATGGATACAAGATTGGATTAACTTAGAAAATAAAAGAATATTATTAATAGAAGGACATGATTTGCAAAGAGGGTGGCATAGTTTTCTATGGGATGGAAAAAATAAACAACATGTCTATTTCCAGAGGCACCCAATTAGAGACACATTAATTCAAATATGGAGTAAAATAAGAAGAATCACTATGTTAAAATACTACGCTGGCTGTCGACGATGGAGGCATTAATTTATCCGAACACAATGGAATTGGCAAAAATGAGGAACTACAAAGATCTGCTAGATGAACAAGGAAGATTAAAAACTATACAGGAGTTAGAACAACAAAATATAGATATAGATTGGTGGCCATTGGAACAGAAAAAAATATGATACCTAAATTATACAACTTTCTTTTAAATTTTAAGATGGAAGAGGAGGTAGTTAAGGAAAAAATGGTAGCATGTGTGAAAAATGTGAGACATAATATAGAATTGGAAAACTGGGAGAGAATGTGGGGGATAAATTATAAACATTAACATTGTCTACAATATAGAGAAAACATGTACAAAATGTTTAACAGGTGGCATCTACCCCCCGCAAGGTTACCAAAAATGTTTGCAAATCCAGAATGCTGGAAGTGTTAGAAAAGAAAGGGGCACATACTTTCATATGTGGTGGACCTACCCAGAAGTTAAAAAATATTGGAATACAATTCGACTATGATTAGAAGCAATAATAAAACAAAAGATTGAATTTCAACCAGAATTATTTTATTATGTATAATAAAAGGGAAATATAGTAAAAATGATATATATATATATATATATATATATATAATGCTGCACATAATAATTGCTGCTAGGATGTCATATGCACAATCTTGGAAACAGGGAAATATACCATCAGAGGGAGCAGTCATAAAGAAAATTGGTTGCCAGCATTTTTGGTAAAGAATAGAATCATTGAGAATCAAATGGCTACTAAGAGTGGTGTTTATTTACTACTCCTTATTCATAGGTAGTGTGTCTTTAAATAGAGGTGAAATACAAATTGACAGTATGCATACATGCATAAATACCAGTTAGTGAGAAGTGACAATGGAAGAGGTTATAGCCTTCCAAGGTTGTCAAGATTTTTCAATACATCATGTTTATCACTATATAGCAGCACCTATTTTCATATATTCTACTAAATAATGTTATCCTGTTGAAAAAAAAATGCATTGGTCTGAACCTTATTATCACACCCAAATAACTTCTTTAGCATGTCCATAAATTATTTTTATGTGCTTGATATTTTTAGTCTTTTTTGGTTTTGTTTCCTATTCATTATGTTTGTCTCTGACTAAATTATTTCACTTTTTTTTTATCTGCAGCATTTTAGGCTACCCACTCTCAAAACACTCTGGTAGTGACTTTATCAAAAGAAACAGAAAAAAAAATGCATTGATAAGGGACAATGGTCTCCTTAAATGTTCCCAATAGTATATCATACAAGTTTCTGTTTGATTCTATGTATGTATTAGTTATAAATTGGACCATGTTTTTTGGCATATTAAATTGAGAAATGGAGTTTTGTTTTGTTTTTTGCTTTAAAGTCTCCAGTGAATTTATACTCTACTCCACTAAAAACCATACTTTAAAATGCAATTTAATGCAGTATTATGAAAATGTAGGAAATCAGATAAAGAAGAGTTAAAACTTCTGGTTTCATTTGGGAAAGTTCAGTTGATGTTCAGCATCTGCTCATTTTTCTCTACGGTCTCCTCACTTGTAAATATGAAACATGACACACGTAAAATCTCCAATACTTTCATACCTGAATAATAATTTGGTAGTAAAGATAATTTAAATGTATGATTATTCAGAAACTCTGCTACAATAAATATTAATAGCTGGTTTGCCCATTAAATTAAATTTATAATTTTATTAACTTTGTCCCTGGCTACCTATTCCAAAGTGTATCTGCCTTTCCATACAGAGAGGGCACTGTTCATTGAAACGATGTCATTTTATTGACCCAGAATCATCATCTCAGCAGCAGTTACTGCCCTTTTGAACAAACTTTCCTCTGACTTGATTGAGCCCAGTCATTCAATTCTTTATAAAGCTGATTAAGACTTCTTTCCCTGGATCAGGACTTCTAGAATTTCTAATCCGACGAATTACAGAATAATCAGTTGTGTCTCAAGTGCAGGAAATCAGGAGTCCAGGCAATTCAAATGACTATAGGTTTAATGTATGCTAATGCTGTCTACAAAAATCTGAAATACAATTAGTCAAAGCAAATTGGTGGTAGATAAGAGCCAAAGGAATTCAGGGTGGGCTGGACATTGAATTATTGTGGGCGCGAAGGAACTCAAGACTGATGATGTGTTTCACCCTTCCCTCAGACTCAGTTGGCCTTCTCCTATACTCTGATTGTTGTTTTACAGTCTTAATCAGTTTTAATGGTACAGATTAGTTTCTCTCTGTGTTAGTTGATTATTTTTCTTTTGTACATCACATAATTGTCTAAGCCATATAAATTCCATAAACAAATAAATAAAGAAGGTATTGTACCATTTGCCTTCTTGCATGCTTTATACATTTTTTATACAACACTTAAACACATCTAGATCAAATCATTCTAATTTTTACAAGTAACAACATTTTCATGCAATGGAGACATAAACAAAACATAACTGAGTAGCTTGAAACTTGAGGGTTTTAATTGAAGTAACTACTTAAGAAACAGCATATAGATTTGAACCAGAAATATGAACTGAAAAAGAAAACCACCAAAAATGAAAAGCAACCTACAATTTTCTTCCATTCTCAAATAATATAATCAAACAACATCAAACGGTATGACTACATTACAGTTTACTTATCTGAACAAATATACAATTCAGTTTATATTTACAAATAGATAACAATAAACCAGAAAAGTGAACTGGGTGGAATGTAGCATAGAGTCATTTAACAAAGATTACTTATAGACTCTGCTGTTTAATTCAATCTAGTAATAACTAATTATATTTCTGACATAAAATCATTATTTTATTTTCAATGTATATAACAGCATTTTAATATAGTTTGAAAGCCACAAAATAGGGTAGTAAAGTTCTACTAACCACAGAATAGATACGTTGAAAATTGAATTTCACACCCCTTTTTGTCTGATAGAATGATCCATCGTAAAACCAAATGGGCTAGATCCAAACCCTCTCTGGCCTCTTCGTGAAGCAGTGGGAGGGGGGAAATGGTTGGTGATTACTTCCTCCCTGGAGGGTTGTGGTAGATCTTTCCCTAACAAAACGTACCACGTTTGAGCAAATGTAGGCAGTTATATAAAACGTCTTCTTTAGCTAAAGTTGTTGACTGGACTGCAGGACTACAGGTACTGAAAGAAGTCAAGAAGATTTGTTTGAATCCTTCATTCAGGACAGAAGCCTAGGCAAAAAATAAAAGCCTCAAAGCTGCTACTATTTGGTGGTGTTGGCTAGAGGTCTTGTCCGAGCTTTATCTCATGTGCTGTCCTTCTTGGAACATAAAACCCTGCTGATTACCCATGTCCTTATCACCTCTAGAATCAACTATTGATAGTGTTTTCTTTGAAGACTACCTGTTAGCCACAATTGGTGCAAAATGTAGAAGTCTGCATGGTGTATGAAATCTGCCAATGTTATATAACATCAGTTTTATGAGCAAGTAGATTGTTAGTTTCTAGTAGGCTTCTGAATACAATTCAAATTGCTAGTTATGATCTTAAAAAGCCTTCCTGGATCAATGACTGCTATTGCACAATTGCTTCCTTCATGTAGAACTGACCTGTCTATTGTGTTTATCTCAAGTTGGGATATGAAAAGAAAGCAGAGTAAGAATCTAGTATTTTTCAGTATGTCTCTTTGTGGTGGAACAAAATGTCCCTGAAGATCCAAATGGCTTTGGGGAAGGCAATAAAAACTTTTCCACAGAGCTTTTAATTATTTTTTAATGAATAATGGTAGGATTTTTTTTCTTTTTTTGTATGGTAGCTTTAATACAGTGCCCCCCCCCCCCAACCTTTTGGGCACCAGGGACCAGTTCGGTGCAGACAGGTTTTTCCATGGACAGGATGGGATGTGGGTTTGCATCCTGCCTCCATCCTGCAGATGGGTCTTCACTTGTTTGCATGGCCCAGTTACTGGCATGTCATGGCCCAGTGCCACTCCATAGGCCAGGGGTTCAGTACCCCTGCTTTAATATGAACGGCGTGATTTATATATATTTTTTATTTAAATGATTATTCTATTTTCTCTTAGATTTATAAATAATCTATTTATAATTTTTATGGAGTTAGAAGTCTATAAATATTGCAAATAAAATAAATACCATTGAGCCCAAAATTTATGTTGCTAAGTGAAACATTTGTCGAGTTTTCTTGCCACACTTGTTAAGTGAATTGTTGCATTTGTTAAGTTAGTAACAGGTTGTTAAATGTATCTGGCTTCCCCATTGACTGTGCTTATCAGAAGGTCAAAAAGGTGCTCACATGACCCCAGGACACTACAACTATCATAAATACATGCCAGTTGCCAAGTGTCTGTTTTAAGTTTGGCACGCGGGAGTAAAGAAGTGGAGGCTAAGTCAAGGCTAACAGGCTTTATTGAAATAAAGTAACACAGCCGCGACTTGCCGCAAGCTAACCAGGCAGCCAGCTGACAGAGAACAGTTGATTCCGTTGACAGCTCCTTTTATACTCAGCTGTCAAATGGAATCAGCCAATCAGGGAAGATTCCGGCTCCCCCTCAGTAGACAAGAGTGAAGTCTTCTGCAAACTGCAGCAGTCTGAATTTTCATCATGTGACTAGTAAGATGTGCAAATGGTTGTGGAAGACTATATGAAGTTAAAGTGCTTTCCTCTTCTTCCAAAGAACAGTAGCAACTTGTTTGTGACACTATTCATTTCCACCCAGGGCTCTGGGAAGTCCCAAGTCTTGATAAAAGTCCCCAAAGAACTGAAACAGAATGCGTATGCTCCCCAGTTATAGCAATTTTGTTTTTGCACTTTAATCACTCTTGTTAACATTTGTTAATGTTAGACATTTTATCTCTGGTTTTAAAATAGTACTAAGATCTTCAGAAACATCTGTTCAGCACTGCATGGTTTATTGTATTTTCTCAAATTACATTAAAAATTATGTAATTTCTTGCAGTAAACTGTAAAACCAATCCTGGAGGTGAAATAACTAATCCCAGTTGAACCTTTTTGCTTAATTGTGCCCCCAATACTTAATCTTTTAGTACTGAAAAACATTATTTAATTATATGTCTTTATGTTGAAAGAAAACATTGAGAGTCAATGAAGAACAGAAGAACAAAATATGCCATATGTTGTGAGAATATACTTGGTTTATGTTAAGTTACTATCTTAAAAAACCCTCATTTATAGAAAGATTAGACATAGTCAAATAATTATTATTTTGATATTCTGTATTAAACATGTACTTGCTTCTGTTAATAATTCCAAAACAAATAATACTTATTCTGGAAGAAACCACTTACAAATAATAGCAATATGACAGAATAGTTTTATGTTAACTGCTATATAATTTTCTCTTGAAGTCTATAATGCTATTTTCTATGTATTCCTGCTTTTAAATGTCAAGTAAATAAACTATTCATCCATTGATTCTATGCCACGTTTCTTATAAATAGAAATGTACATATTGGTTCTCAACCTGTTAGCAATGTTCTAACTTTTCCATAGTTAGAATTAAATCGCATTAAATTACTTAAAATATTGTATGAGCATAATTACTCTCTTCTAATGCCCACTGAATCTATAGAAAATGGTAATTTCACCAAGTGTGATAGAATAGGTTTAGAAACTTTATCATATGATAGCAATATACCAACAGTTCTAGATTTTTTAACAGTATTGTTCTTTTGCAAGTTCTATCTGTGGTTTCTGAATGCTTTTAACAATGTTTTGAAACCAATATTCACAATTTTTGGATTAAAAAAATATTTCTGCCTATTACTTTTCATAATCCAGAGCAATTAGATGTAAAATATTACTTGCTTGAAATTTATAGCTTTTAACAGTATGAGATACTGTACAGTGCCATTTAGTGGTGAAGGTGTTAGATTGGCAATGGAGAGATATGGAAGCTTTCTGGGTGAGCCAGGCCAGTTACTTTCCTGCAGATAGGGCGGTGATATCTCTATATATAGAGGTAGTCCTTGACTTACATCTATTCATTTAATGACCATGTGCAATAATAATGGAACTGAAAAAAAGTAACTTACAACTGATACACTTACAAATACAGCATACCACTAGTCATGTGATCAAAAATCAGGTGGTTAGCAGTTGGCATGTATTTACGATGGTTACAGCATTCTGGGGTCATATGATCATTATTTGCAACCTTTCCAGCCAGCTTCCAATGAGCAAAATTAATGCTGAAAGGTGGATTTACTTAATGACCGTGTGATTCACTTAATTGCAATTATTCACTTAATAACTGTGGCAAAAATGATCATAAAATTGGACATGACTTAGGTGGTCCCCAACTTATAGCAGCTCATTTAGTGACCATTCAAATTACAACAGCTCTGAAAAAAGTGACTTATCACTGTTTGTCACACTTGCAATCATTACAGCACCCTCTGGTCATGTGATCAATATTCAGATGCTTGGCAGCTTACTCATAGTTATGACAATTGCTTTGGGTGGAAAAGAGAGAAATAAAATGAGAAATAGATGAGAAGGGGGAGTTAAAAACAAGACAGGAGCTGAAAGATTTGGGATTTGAGATAGAACGGTGGCCTTATTTACAATTACAGTCGTGGTATAGTAAGGATATAAAAGAATGGGGTATTAGTAAACGTAAAACAGAATTAGATAAAATATTATTAGGAGTGGATGAGAAATTGAATAAAAAATTTACAAAGTATTATTGGAATGTAAATTGGAAGAGGAAAAGGTGAAAGAAACTATGTTGGCCTGGATGAAAGATTTCGGGTATAAATTTGGATGACTGGCAAATTTTATGGGACAGGAACAGGAAAATTACCTTGGCGGCATCATATAAAGAAAATTTACATAAAATGTTTTACCGATGGCATACCCTACCATCAAAATTACCAAAAATGTACCCAAAATTATCCCCTAAAGGCTGGAAATGCAACAAAGAAATTGGAACATACTATCATGTATGGTGGCAATGTGAAAAAGTCCAAATATATTGGCTGAAAATTAGAAACTGGTTAGAAGAGATGTATAAAATTAAAATAGAGTTTTAATAGATCTGAAATTTTTTTTATTGGGAATAAATGTGGGGAAATATAATAAAGAGATAATACACCCAATAGTTCATGTCACCACTGACAGGAGACTAGCTTTTTGCCCAAAGATGGAAAGGAAGTGATATGCCAGAAGAGATGGAAAGAATTAGAAAAATTTGGTTGTGTGCTGAAATGGATAGAGTAACTCAAGAATTAAAAGATAAGACTGAATCTGATTATTACAAAATTTGAGAGAAGTTTTACTACTGGTTTAAAAAAAGAAAGGAGTAATTGTATTAATGATGATTAATATTTAAGTACATATGTAAATTTGTATTTTTTATATATGTACCATGTTAATTGTTTTTAAATGTTTTTCTGTTTGTTGTTCATTAATAAATTTATAAAAAAAAGAAAGAAAGATTCAACTTTGGGGACAGGAATAGAAGGGAAGCTAAGAGACCTTTCCGTGGGGCAGGAAATAGGGCATTTCTCTGCCCCAAATAGGACCAATGCCGATGATCCCATTGGTGGACGGCTTAAACTCTTTGCAGACCAATGGGATTCTTCAACCTTAGATGCCTGGGTCAGAGACATCATTAGATTTGGGGTAGCCCTAGAATTCCTATCCATACCCCGAACTTACTCATGATATCTCTTCTTCTGGAGACTCTGTTAAGAGGACTCTTATGGAGACAACTATCCACCATTTGCTGGAGATCCAAGCCATTCAACCAGTGGTTCTGCATCAACGACAGCAAGGATTTTACTCACATCTTTTTGTGGTTCCGAAGAGTTCGGGGGGGGTGGAAAGCAATTTTAGATTTAAAATACCTAAATCGTTCTCTAGTATACCAAAAGTTCAAAATGAGCACATTGCAATCTATTTTACTCTGCATTAGACAGGGTGACATCCTAACGTCAATAGATTTAACAGAGGTGTATTTACATATCCCAATTAGCTCTTCACACAGCAGGTTCCGGAGATTTTGTTACAATAATCAACATTTTGAGCATGTAGTCCCACCATTTGGTTTAGCTTCTGCCCCCAGGACCTTTACGAAGGTTCTTGCAGCCTTGGTCGCCCATCTCAGGGATAGACCCATCTGGCTGCAGTGCTATCTTGATGACATTTTGCTTTTGTCTTCATCCACCCAACAGGCAGTTATAGACACTCAGATCATATTACAGACCCTAGAACAGCATGGGTCCTCTATAAACTGGGCAAAGAGTCATTTAATTCCATCGACTCGCTTGATTCACCTGGGAGCCATTTTAGACACAGTAGAAGGGAAGTTTTTCCTCTCTCCAGATAGTCAAGAGAGCATTAGACAATTCGCTTGGGATATCAGAACACTCAAATGAGTACCCCTGGCTCACTTATCTGTATTATTGGGGGAAATAATCTCATGCATCTCTATAGTTCCCTGGGCCCAGCTTCAGGCCAGAACCCAGCTTCTGTACCAACGGTCAGGAAGATGCAACTCCACATCCCAGGGTCACTGTAACATCAAAGATCCTGATATCCCTTCACTAGTGGACAGGCCAACCATCAACAAGGGTTGCTATTTCAAGGAACCCCACAGACTGACCATTACAACAGATGCCGGCCTGTTTGGATGGGGAGCACACTGCAAATCCCTCACAGCTCTGTTGGTCCACAACAGAACAGTCGTGCAGCATAAATTGGCTGGAGCTCAGAGCAGTCCATCTGGCTCTTTGCAGCTTCCTTCCACAGATTCGGACCCAGCACATTCTCATCTTAACCAACAACGTTACAACGAAGGCCCATATAAACAGATAGGGGGGCACACATTCAAAGCAACTCATGAGGGAAGCGGAGAGATTGTGCCTTTGAGCAAAAAACAACCTGCTCTCCAGCACATATCGGGTTTGTCAAACACCCAGGCAGACTGGTTGAGCAGGGCCACAGTTAATCATTTGGAGTGGCGCCTGCATCCAAGTCTGTTTCAGGAAGTGACCCTGAGATTCGGTCAACCAGTCATAGACTTGTTCACCTCTCCCCTCAACTCACAACTCTGAGGTTCATCTCCAGGTACCCGTCTCAAGGACCAGAAAGCCCCCAGGTCTTCTATATGCATTCCCTCCACTTCCAGTGATTCCCAAAATGCTCCAAAAACTTCTAGGAGAGAGAGTGGAACTGTTGTTGGTGGCACCATACTGGCCCAGGTGACTGTAGTTCGCAGATCTCGGGGATCTGTTGTCTGTGGCACCATGGAGAATTCTGCCAGACAGAGTCTCGCTCACCCAAGGTCCAGTTCAACATCCAGACCCACAATGGCTCAACCTAGCCATGTGGAGATTGAATGGAGATGTTTGAAGAGAGAGAAACTTTCAAACAAAGTCATATCTACCATTCAAGCAGCCAGGCACCCTTCAACAAATTACATATACAATGCCACATGGACTATTTTTTGTAGGTGGTGTGTTAAATCTCACATTGACTCCACCTCTCCATCAGTGGCACAAGTGTTAGAGTTCTTACAAAAGGGCCTAGACAAGGGTCTATCTCCAAACACCTTGCGAAGACAGGTGGCAGCCCTAGCTTCGGTGGTCACCTGGGGAGACCTGCAGTCCATTGCTCATCACCCACTCATATGCAGCTTCATCCGTGGTGCCACAAATTTACGGCCTCCAGTGGTGCACTGTTATCGCACTTGGAACCTCAACAAGGTTCTCACCACTCTCATGAAGCCCCCCTTTGAACCCCTGAAGACCATGAGTCTCCATTTTCTAACGTACAAAGTGGTTTTCTTAGTAGCAATAACATCAGCAAGACGAATTTCAGAACTAGCCGCCTTATCACTTAGACATGACCTCTGTATCTATCATTCTGACAGAGTGGTTCTTCATCCAGATCCAATGTTCACCCCCAAAATAAATTTGGCTTTTCACAGAGCATAGGAACTTTTACTCCTGAACTTTTGTCCGAGGCCAACACAGAGCCTTGAATGCCAATGGCATTGACTAGACGTGAGATACTCTCTACGTATATATTAAGACTATATGGCAGGTTTTAGGAAGATGGAGACTCATTTTGTTTCTTTTCAACCTACCACTCAGGGACACAAGGCCTCCTCTTTAATGATTGGCAGATGGTTGAGAGCCACGATCACTAAGACTTACAAAGCTCAGTCACTGCCAGTGCCCAGGGGCATCACAGCACATTCGACCTGGAGCGCTGCAACATTGGCGGCATGGGCCTGCAAGCGCCAATAGAGGAAATTTATAGGCCGGCAACTTGGGCCTCGCCATCACCTTTCATCAGATTCTATAAGATTGATGTCTTCACCTCTGCAGGTGTGAGTTTTACAATGGGTGCACAGAGACCAAGAGGGGACTCCAAACCAGACAGAGACCCTCCCATAGGACACGCCAAGCTTTGGTATGTCCCAATCAATGGATGCTCTGAACAGCTCATCTGGAGAAGGGGCGTTGGTACTTACCTGATACGCCCTTTCTCTATGAACTGTGAAGAACATCCATCCCTACCCAGATTCCATCTGGTGGGGTCCTGTTCTGGCCAACCATTAGTGAGGGTGAAGAAGGTTTCATCACTTTGACTTCGCCAAAACTGGGGACGCTAAGGAGGAGTCCCGTGGAGGAGGAGGAGCGTCCTCACAATTAAACCCAGCCTATCAGACAAGAGATAGAAGCATCTCCCAATCAATGGATGCTCTTCACAGCTCAAGAGAAAGGCCATATCAGGTAAGTACCAACGCCCCTTTTGGTGGCCATATATTACCTATTACTAATAAACCTTATCCAGATTGAATGGAAAAATCCTTCCAAAGATTTTATATTCTTCCCTTTTCAATATATTGCTTTAACCTTTGAAAAGCATACAGGGATATTAACTTCAGTTTAGTTTAATTATTCTTTGTTAAGCAGGCATTTTTTTTCAAGTATTTGATAACTATATTCAAGTATAGGTAAATATGTTTTTATTTACAGTGTTGAATTTAACTGAATTTTAAAGAGTCAGCTTTTCAGAATTTTTTTTTACATTATTTGCCCTCCTTTATTATTTTTATAAATAAGTAAAGGTGGCAAATGTAGCTAATATTTCCTATTCCTATTTTCCCTGAGAACAATAGACCTTTGTGGTGAAATGAGCTAAGAGTGAGGAACCGGCCCAAAGTCACCCATATAGTTTTCATGCCTAAAGTGGGATTAGAAGTCATAATCTCCTGGTTTCCAGCCTGGTGCCTTAACTAGTACACCTAGAATTCTATATTTATATATAAGCCTTTCTAATATAGGTAGCAATACAATACTGCTTTAGTCAACAATATCCTATTATATATAATATTGCAACATTATATAGATAAGATATAGCATTTGAATATAGGTTATAATCTAATATATGGAATATATGGTTCCTGAATTTTAATGACTGTAACATTAAGCAAATGCCATATTATGTTTCCCAATCTTCTTTTCGTTTTCTTAAAACTTTTTCACAAATAAAATCTATCCAAATAGGTATTTTGAATTTTCACTCTTGTATCCCTTCATCCTTTCTATGATTAGATATAACAAGGCAACGTAATGGAAAGTGACAATTTATTCCTTTAATATCTTGAATTTTTCTGAGGACTTTTTTGTCTTCCAGGCCAGGTCCCCTTTCATCTCTTTTTAAAGTAATTGACCACAAAACAACAAATCTGCCTGAAGCCTTCCTCTTTCTGGCTGTGTTCAATTGATGGGCTGACATGGAGATAATCAGTTCTTCAAGAAGAAGGATACAGAACAGAAAGGTCCTGATTCAAATTCCCAATCAGAGCAGTGTGCTATGGTGCTGTGATTTGACAACTTGAGAAGAGAATGCAGAAAGGGAGTGAAAGTAGGCATGTTCATTTTGAGGTTTTTGTAGCATTATTGCTTACGCCCAATTAATTTGTGATTGATGGTATGGAAGGGACTGGAGTGGAGAATAGAAACAATTTACTATGGAAAGAAGGGAGTTGTGGTTTTGTTTGTTTTGTTTATTTTAGAGTAAGCTCAGAGAATCTAATCCAAATCAGAACTCTAACATAAGCAAGGTAGGCTTTAATTTACCTCTTTCCCTCATTGTAGCCCTAATCAGACCTATATCAATCCTTGTGTTTACCATTCATGACTACAAGAATTAATCCATTTTTTTCAGCCTAAGACCACCTTAAGACCAGGGTAAAATACTACAGGAGAGCCTCGGGTTGCGACCATAATCCGTTCCCAGACTCTGGTTGCTACCCAATTTGGTTGTGTCTGGAAGCATGACAGATTGCGCATGTGCACAGTAAAAAAATGGCGCTGAAGGGGAAATCTGCGTGGAAAAGGAATCTTCGTGCTGATTTTGTTCATCACCTGATTTTTGAATCATGACCACATTAAAAAATCAGGTGGATGTTTTGTTCACTGCTCGATTTGGTCGCAAACAGGAGCGTTTGCAACCCGAGTATTTTTGGATTTTGTGGGATGTAGGGAAATGCTTAGAATTCTGCCATCCTGTAAATAGTATCAGTTATAGTGTTATTTTAATTTGCTTTCCCAAAGTGGTTGCAATTATATGCCTTTTATTTGGAGGAGGGAAAAGCCCATTGCATTGGCTGTTTACTACTACCTTGAAACAAAACAAAAGTTGTCTTTTATGACTCATTCTTACCTGTGATTTCTCTGATGCTACTTTACACTCTCATAAAGAAAATAAACCGATTGTATTTGATGGTACATTCTGAGTTCTCTCCACCAAGCAAAGTAATTTAGAACAAATAATAGGTATATTTGGCTATTTTGATGAGGATATTTCTCTAAAACTAGAATTTTATTTAGAGAACCTTTGAGTTGCATATGATTATGGTCAAATATATAACTCATGAAAATGGAAAATAATAACTTACATTAAAATGCGTTTTCAAACATGGATGCATTAGATTTGGAAAGATCCCACTAGGTTCAGAATTAAGATGTACTGTATTTAGAAAAAAAAAACAGACAGTATGCAAGCAAACTTAATCATTTTCAAATGGCTGTCAAATCATAAGTCCTATATTTCCTGCATTTATTATTTATTTATTTGATTTAATTTGTCAATCACTTACAAGATAATAGGTATAAGTATAAACATGAGTAAGAATACAAGAAATAGGTACGAATAAATGGGGACAATAGAACAGGGGTGGTAGGCACGATTGTGCACTTATGCACGCCCCTTACAGACCACTTAGGAATGGGGTGAGGTCAATAGTGGATAGTTTGAAGAGTGGGGGTTAGAGGATGTAACAGAGTCAAGTAGTGAATTGCAGGCATTTACCACTCTGTTGCTGAAGTCATACTTTCTGCAATCAAGTTTGGAGTGGTTTACATTGAGTTTGTATCTGTTGTGTGCTCTTGTATTGTTGTGGTTGAAGCTGAAGTAGTCAGTGATTGATAGGACATGACTATTACATACTAGGACATTTGATTACATCAGTTGCATTGTTTACTTTATTTAGCAATAGCAATATTACTTAGACTTATATACCATTTCACAGTGCTTCGCAGCCCTCTCTAAGTGGTTTACAGAGTCAGCGTATTGCCTCCAACAATCTGGGTCCCAATTTTACCCATGTCGGAAGGATGGAAGGCTGAGTCAACCTTGAGCCTGTTGAGATTTGAACTGCCAAATTGCAGTCAGCTGGCAGTCAGCTGAAGTAGCCTGCAATATTACACGTTCTAACCACTGCGTTACCATGGCTCCTTTAGATTTAAAAGTAAACAATTTAATATTAGTCTGTGAAATGTTTAACAAATATTATATACTTAAAAATACATTATGAAACATATTTTAAAAATCAGAATGTTCAAGAATGCTTAAGTCCATAACCATTTATTTGCAGGACTATGCAGAGATCTGGATTTGAATGATAAAATGTAAGTTTGAGCGTACATGGATTTGTGCATAGTACCTGTCATGAACACCAAGCCTTCTGCAGTTGATATACAAGCTTAGAAAAAGAATTCTTGGTTTAAGATGTTTCTGATAGGGCTATAAATGCCTTTATCCGTATTGCTTTGCAAATCCAGTTAATGGCAGAACTCCAATTCATATACACATGTTAAGCTTAATAATAATATTATAATACTTTATTGGAAATAGTAACAACAATTGTTTGCTGAATGGCTTCACATATTCATCAACATACTTTTACTGACTTAATGTAGGTGTAGTAATAGACTGAGACCTTCATATGACTCCTTGCAACTTACTTTCAATGTCTAATGATATGCAGCCTATGACTGGTTATATATAAATATTGTAAATAAATAAATCCTGTTTGTTGCTTTGAGAGGACATCAGGGTCTAAGATATCCATTAATGTATTTTTCATCTGACAGGTCATCAATCATATCAAAGAAATATGGTAGCAAATTGCTGATTTTCAGTATATTTATTTTTTTAAAAAAACAACCCAAGACTTAAAATAGATGCACTGAGTTTTGATAAGCATAAAACAGCTATTTTGAGTACAAGTAATCACCCAAAAAGCAGAATAAAATGGCTTTGTCTCTTCTATCACATCATCACATCCTTGTTTATACCCTCTGGGGCATTCAGGGGCCATAAAAAGGTTGTTCATCCTGCATTTGGAATTGGACATCAACCTACATAATAAGCAAAGACTGGTAAACTAGAAAATTTTATTCCTTTAGATTCTTATGTTTCTTGATATTGTTACGTCTTCTTTCAGGATTTCAAGAATGAACATGCTTTAAATTTCTTCTCTGAACACATATTCACTCTATTATCTAAAAAAAGATAGAAAACAGATTGTATGCATTTAAAGAGCAAATTAATAGAAATAGATCTAAAATGACCTATTGTTTATTATGAATTTTTATGGAACTGGTAATGGAAACAAAAGTGAAAAGAAGTTTTGAATGTGTGATATTGAATGAGTGACGATGCGGTGTCAAGAGTAGATGTGGAAAAAATGGATCTGAAAGAAAAGGAAACGAGAAAGAAATGAAAATGAAAATAGAATGACTGGAAAACAAATTTCAAGTCCAATGTGAAAAAAATACTTTTAAAAAAATATCAGATGGTATATTATGAGTCCAGGCGGTCCCCCTTCCCCAGGTTGCGCACATTGTTTGTGGGGCAGTGCATCCCTATCCAGCACCAGAAATAGTATACTCCTAGAACCAGAATATACCAAAACTCAAAGCCATTAGTCTTTCTAATCAGCTGTCAGAAAAAATTGGAATAAGATTCCCAAATGTGACAGCTAGTGCGATCAAAAATGAAATTGGATACATTAAATATTACACGTGTGTGTGTGTATTACTTCTTTTTCTTTTTATTACACCATGCCTAGTTAGATACGTATATGCTTAATAAATAATTATATATTTATTGTTTCAGGTTGTCCAGAAAGTGGATTTTGCTTTTACTGCTTTCATTTTGGTGAGTTTTTCATATTCTTTTCAATTATAATGACTTTCATGATCACACTGAATCAATTTATTCCTGTTTCCCAAATTGAAAGAAACTGATTTCATTTAACTTCTGTTCTTAAAAATTCTCAGGTTTAAATCATTAAGATAGAAATAGGACTTATATTTTGTATTCCATTAAAGGTATCACTAATATATGAACAATGACAAAGAATAATTGGGTTGTGTATTATCTTTTAAAAGATTTTGCTGGTGACTTAGCAAAAATTAAACTGGTGAACCCTTGGCATACAAATACTTAAAGAGTTTGAATTCACTTAAGGACTTTCAAAAATCAAGGACCAGCAAAAATTTTAGGGAACTTTTTTGGGAATTTGAACTGCTGCATTAAAAAAAAAATCAAGTGCTTTTTGCCCAAAGTGTTACATGTGAAATGAAACCAGTGTAATATAAATGCGTCATCTTCTCTTCTTGCTTTTCAATTTAGTGGCATATTCTGTAACATGAGATGTGAATTTCAAAGAGAAGGAAGAAATTGTTGGCACTCAGGTTGTTAAATTAACAATACCTATTCCACCTGCAATGTGTGTCAGGACCTGCTGTCTGTGTATTTCCTTGCAAAATATGAAGTACTATGAATATGAAGTCAAGGAAAATGTTTCTTTTCCCACTATCTGACACCAACTTTGAAATCACTTGATAAGTTTGAAATGTCTTTTAAAATTTTATTTGGAGCAGTTTGGCATTATTACATTTGAACCATTCATTGTGCTGCATGATTTATTTTGTAAAGAGAAAAATAATAGTCCTAAACTTTATTTTTTGGGGGGAAATCAGGATGCAATATGAATATTAATGTTTTCAGTTTCTATTGCGATATTAATATTAATGTTCTCTCTCCTTTTTTGCCTATACTAATTTTGGAAACCTGTTGTCAAAAAAAAGTTTAATTCTTTTGCTTTACTAAGAAATACATTTTTAATAAGATAACTTACCTGATGTACAAGTTGTACATTATTAAAAATGAGAAATAAGAGCACAGATTTATTATTTATTTATTGGCTTACAATTATAAGCTTTCAGATAAAAAAAATACATACTCTTCAGAATGTATTATAACTTAAATTTATAATACAAAGATCGACTAAATTTTATCAATGTAACATTTTAAAAAATGAAATGAGTATAAAAATGGGAAATTAATTTCATTGTTTCAAAATTAAATCTAAAAGTAAAAATATCAAATATTTGAGAACCCGGTAAAACAATATTCCAAAACTTAGTGCTTTGAGCTATTGGTAGTCTTCCATATTATTTTAAATATTTTGTTTGAATTTATTATGTTTTTGTTTGAAATATTATGTTTTTTTAAAAAAACATAAATATATATAAATATTCATATGATAAATTATTTTAATTTCTAACTGCAGTAGTTTGAATGTAAGATTTTTACCTTCTTTCTTTTTATTAGGAAATAATCAGGTTTCCTTATAAGTAGTAACCTGAAAAAAACTGAAATCAGAGTATTAAATAAAGATTATAACCTGTGGGAACTTGCAGTACTATATATAAGATAAATTGAAAGGGAAAAAAGCTTGACAGTAGGCCTAATAGAAGAGAATAGATAAAGCAGGTGTAGATTGAGTTGTAATAAATTAGTAATATGGCTGGAAAAAACTGATCAGAAATTGAGTATTTATTGAGAAATTTATCTTATATATAGTATTGCAAGTTCCCACAGGTCAAATTTTCTGAAGGAAAGGAGAAGTCAAATAATTTTCATTCATCTCAGCAAAGCAGTTATGCATTCTTGGTGCCACTTGAAATGGGAATACTGTTGTATCCCTGTGTCCCTACGATTACTTGATAAACGTAGTAAATCAGCACTGCTGTTGACTGACAAGGAGCCCATTTCCCAGGCTTCATTTATCTATCTATCTATCTATCTATCTATCTATCTATCTATCTATCTATCTATCTATCCATCCATCCATCCATCCATCCATCCATCCATCCATCCGTTTGTTCATTCATTCAATATATATCTACTTTTCCATTTGTAGAATGCAAGGAGCCTAAGGTTTTTATTTACAAAAATATTTTTATGGTTTCCCTGTGATCCCTCTGTAGTTTTCCGGACAGCATTTATACATTTATATGGCTGCCAACTCAAACAATATGATGCTGGTTGCCATATGAAAGAGGAAAAAAATAAAACCCTAAGATATTAATATGAAATAACATATCACACAGAAATGTGTATTTTCCACCCCTCGTATGGGTAAGTATAATGCAACGCTTAGTTTATGTGTTATGTGTTGACAGGTTCACCTATTTTGATTCCAAAACAAATCTTTAAAAGAATGAATGTTTATTCAACTATGTTCTGTATGCAAAAAGGTGGCATATTATCCAAAATGCAGCTGCTTATAAATATTGATGAAATCAATAAGCAAGGTTGTTACCCAGTTGAAATATTGATCATAATATCTATCTATCATCCCGAATTAAATCAGTGGATAAAAGAAGAAAATGCAAGAAACTTTCAAATAAAAACATCTACAGAATTCTCCTCCACGCTGCGATGAGAGTCCAGGAATGGGTTAGACTCCTCTCTCTGATGTCATTGAGCTGAGTCTGCCACAGTATAAAAAGCCAGCCTCTGCTGTTAGTCCCAGCTTTTTGATTCAGCTCCTTGAAATCATAGCTAGTGTCTCTGGAGTCTTCCTAGCAAGCTAACTTTGCCTAACTTCAAAAAAGGAAGCAAACACCACCAGCGCAGCTCCCAGGAACCCAGTAGAGCTGAGCCTTCAATGTCTGATCTTTGATCGCAAAGGCTCCAATGTTGATTACTGTGAGTATGGGCTGGGACAGCTCAGCTGAGCTTCCCCACAGTCCTTGCTTGGCACACAAATCCAGGAGTCCCCGACAGTGAATTTGGAAAGTGCTAAGCCTCCCACACACCTCTTCTTTGCCACACGAGCCCAGATCACATTCAGCGCTCCACAGCTGTTTTTCAGGGCACCTAGTGTTTTTTCAACTGGGCCGGGTCCGTAGACCACCTTTTCTATCAGCTTCCGAGCACATGGCAGTTGGACATTTTGGATCGAGCAATTAGCCAGCGCCACATGCCTCAAAGCCAGTGGCATCCTCAGTGGCAGCTAGATGCCTCCTGTGGCTATGCAATTGGCAAACAGACTCCCATCGCAAATGGAAGCTAGCGTTTGCTCCATGCTCAGGGGAGAATCTGTTTGGGGTGGCCCTGAAACCTTACCTGGTGGAGATCAGGGATAAAAGGAAGATCCTTTCATCAGCAAGCAAGAGGTCAGAATTTCCCCAGATGCCATATTCCTGACCTCCCTCCTTTCGGCCCAAGCCCAGCTCTCGTTTTCTTCAGGGCCAGAGGTCATTCCCTCCTCATCAAGAGCAGCAACCTGACCGAGCCGGCAGACAGCAGTTCTCTGGAAAATGGTCGTTCATTCCGATGCTCCAAATGGCTGCAGTTCCTTCCCTCCCATTGGAGGTTGTCTGGCCACCTTCGCCTCATTCTTCCTGATGGGAGAATCAACATCGGACGCCTGGGTTCTCAGGACGGTGAGATCAGGTCTTCAACTCGAGTTCCTCTCCTCTCCTCTGAAGTTCTTTGCTCACTGTCCAATATCTTGGGACAGGTCCAGATGGGCCCTCATGGAATCGGCCATTCAGCACCTGGTGAACATCAGAGCCATACAGCCGGTTTCAGTGGATCAACAGGGGGTGGGGGTGGGTGGAGGGTGGAGAGCAATTCTTGACCTCAAATTTTTGAACAAGTTCATTCCCTACAGGCACTTCAGGATGCAGTCCTCCACTCTATACTGTAGAGTGTTTGGGAGGGTGACCTCATCCATAAACCTCACAGAGGCATACCTCCATATTCCAATCTGGCCCCTAATCACCAGTTCCTGTGCTTCTTTTACAACAACAGATGCTATCAGACCAGGTCCTTCCGTTTCACGTCTCATCGGCCCCCAGGGCAGCATTGGCGGCAGCCTTTTGAGCTCTACCTGTGAGGGTCCAATGCTACCTGGATGATATCCTGATCCTGTCAACTTCCGTCCACTCAGCCAACCATGACCTTCAAATCACAATGCGGCTCTTGCAGGCACACAGGTTCTCCATATATTTCAACAAGAATCATCTTCTACCAATGATCCATCTTCTACATCTGGGGGCGATCATCGACACAACCTTCTGTGAAGTCTTTTTTTTCCGGATCGGCAAGAGAGTCTTAATGACTTGATAAACCAGGTTCGACAACAACACACCATTCCTCTGTCTCTGCTGTCACAGCAGAAGACAATTTCCTGCATCAACATAACGCTATGGGCTCGTCTCCATGCCCAAGCCCTACAATGGTTCCTGCTGCCATTTCAACGGGCGGGAACCAGCCATTCAGTCATCAGGATCCAAATTCCTCCACAGATCCTTCGTTCCTTTCAGTGGTGGCAGTCCCAAGCTATCAGGAAAGGCCATACATTCAAGGAACCAGACAGGATCATGGTCACAACAAATGCCAACCTTTATGGCTGGAAGGCTCATCTGCAAGGTGAGATTGTTCAGCGTTGCTGGTCCCAGGCAGACAGGCCCCGCCCCATCAATTTTCTAGAACTCAAAGCTATCTTCCTGGCCTTGAGACACTTCCAGGACAAGGTGACAGCCTGTTGGCTGCCAACAGGCAGGATGGGACCCAGTCCAAATCCTTGATGCAGAAAGCCAAATGGCTGGGGAGGTGGGCAGAGAGACACCTTCTCTCCCTCAGGGCAGACCACATCTTGGGGTCAGTAACACCCAGGCCGATTGGCTGAGTTGGACCGGAGTCGACCACTCAGAGTGGAGCCTTCATCCACCCCTATTCCAAGAACTATCCAATAGTCTCAGATCCCCCATAGCGGACCAATTCGCCACTCCCCAGAATGCACAGATAGGCAGGTTCTTCACCAGGTTTCCTACCCAGGGAGTGGAGGACACCAATGCACTTTGGAGCAGGTGACCTCCAGGTCATAAACCAGATAACAGAAATTCCCAATCTCTTCGGAGGGGTTCCTATCGTCCCTTCTATCAGGGACAATATTCTCTAAGATTCCAGAGGGCATCTGGATTCAAGAATGCCCAGCAGTCAGAAAGATCGGACTTCAGAGACAGGAACCAGAGGGGAGGGCAAGGTAAAAGACCGTTCCATGGGGCAGGAAACAGTGGTTTCCGATCCCCAAAATAGACTCAGGTCCTACGCCCCCATTGGTGGATGGATGAAACTCTTTGCAGACCGCTGGGATTCCTCTACCTTGGATTCCTAGGTTAGAGACACCATCAGATTCGACCTGGCTCTAGAATTCCAATCCACACCCCTGACGTGCCCTCTCTCCAGGAACCTTGTTAAAAGGGACCTGATGGAAACAGCTATCAACCATCTACTGGAGATCTGTGCCATCCAACCAGTGGCCCTGGATCAGAGCAAGGGCAAGGTTTTTACTCACTACTCTGTCATTCTGAAGAGTTCAGGGGTGGAGGGCAATTTTGGATTTAAAATGACTCAATCGTTACCTGGTCTATTGAAGGCTTAAGATGTGTGCATTGCAATCCATTCTGCTTAGCATAAGACAGGGCGATGTTCTAACTTCCATTAACTTAACAGAGGCATATCTACACATTCCAATTAGACTGTCACACAGCAAATTTCTAAGATTTTGTTACAACAATCAACATTTTCAGTATGTTGCCCTACCCTGTAGTCTATCATCTGCTCCAAGGACCTTTACAAAGGTTCTTGCAGCTCTGGTCGCCCATCTCGTGCTACATCTGTTAGACTGCAGTGTTACCTTGATGACATTTTGCTTTTGTCATCATCAATCGGACAGGCAGAAATAGATACTCAAATTACCTTGCAAACCCTCCAACAACATGGCTCTCCATTAATTGGGCAAAGAGTCATTTATCCCCATTGACTCGCTTAACTCACCTGGGTACCATTATAGATACAGTAGAAGGGAAGGCTTTCCTCTCCCTAGAGAGGCAGAAGAGCATTAGAAAATTAGCTCAGGAGATCAGGACACTTAAGCGGGTTCCCCTGGCCACTTTGTCTAAATTATTGGGGGAAATGATGTCCTGTATCTCTTATTATCCCCTGTGCCCGATTCCATGCCAGATCCCTATAATGTTACTTACTTCCATACCAATGGTCGGGAAGAAGCAACTCCAAGGCCCACGTCATTGTACCATCGAAGGTCCTGATATCCCTGCACTGGTGGACCATTCTAACCATCAACAAAGGTTGCCCCTTCAAAAAACCCCACAGACTCACCATCACTATAGATGCCAGCCTGTTTGGATGGGGAGCACACTTCCAGTCCCTCATGGCTCAAGGGCATTGATCAACAGCAGAACAACTGTGCAGCATAAACTGGTTGGAGCTCAGAGCAGTCCATCTGGCTCTTCGCAGTTTCCTTCCACAGATTCAGGCAAAGAACATTCTGATACTAACTGACAACGTCATGACAAAGGTCCATATAAGCAGGCAATGGGATATCCATTTGAGACAACACACGAGGAAATTGGAGTGACTGTGCCTTTGGGCAGAAAGGAACTTGCTCTCCATCAAGGCGGAGCACATCTTGGGCTTGTCAAACACCCAGGCAGACTGGTTGAGCAGGGCCACAGTAGATCAATCAAAGTGGTGCCTGCACCTGAGTCTGTTTCAGGAAGTGGCACAAAAATTCGGTCAACCAGTCATAGATCTATTCGCTTCTCCACTGAACTTGCAGCTCCTGAAGTTCATCTCGAGATACCCAACTCAGAGACCGGAGAACATCAATGTTCTACATTGCCGTTGGCCCCTAGGACTTCTGTATGCCTTTCCTCCTCTCCCAGTAATTCCCAGGGTAGTCCAAAAACTTTTGTAAGAAAGAGTGGAACTGTTGTTGGTGGCCCCATACTGGTCCAGGAGGCCATGGTTCGTGGATCTCAGGGGTCTGTCGACAGAAGAACCTTGGAGGATTCCGCCGCACAGAGTTTCACTCACCCAAGGTCCAATTCAACACCCAGACCCTCAATGGCAACACCTAGCCATATGGAGGTCGAGCGGAGACATCTGAGAGGCAAAAATTTCTTGAACAGAATAGTGGCCCAATGCCCTTCAACAAACTGCATATATAATGCCACATGGAACATTTTCTATAACTGGTGCGTTAAATCTAACATTGACCCCATCTCTCCCTCAGTGGCACAAGTATTGGAGTTCCTTCAAGGGGTCTTGACAAAGGTCTCTCACCAAACACCTTGAGACGACAGGTGGCGAGCCCTAGTTTCGGTCGTGACCTAGTAGGTCTACAATCTGTCTCACACCACCCGCACATGTAGAGCTTTATTCAGGGTGCCACGAATTTACACCCTCTGGTGGTACACCAACCTGGGACCTTAACAAGGTCCTCACAGCTCTCACGAGGGGCCCCTTCGAACCACTGAAAATCATGAGTTTCCACCTTCTCACATACAAGGTAGTTTTCCTGGTAGCAATAACATCAGCATGACGTATCTCGGAACTAGCAGCCTTATCAGCCCGACAAGACCTCTGTATTTTTCATTCTGACAGAGTGGTTCTTTGTCCAGACCCTACGTTCATCCCGAAAATTAATTCAGTTTTCCACAGGGCACAAGAACTTGTTCTCCTGAACTTTTGCCGAGAGCTCTCCATACGTATTTAACCAAATGGCTCCTTTCAGGAACACGGAAACTCTTTTTGTTTCCTTTCAACCAAACACTGAGGGACACAAAGTCTCATCTTCAACTATAGGCAGGTGGCTGAAAGCCACAATCACTAAGGCGTACAAGACTCAGTCATTACTTGTGCCTAAGGGCATAATAGCACATTTGACCAGGAGCGCTGCAACTTCAGCGGCTTGGGCCACACAAAATATCAGAAATACGTCAGGTGGCAACATGGTCATCCAGTCCCACCCAATTTCCATCTGGTGGGATCCTGTTCCGGCCAATGATTAACCAAGATAAAAAAAGATGAGGATTACATCATTTTGTCTTTGCCAAAACTGGGGAAGCTAAGGAGGAGCCCATGGAGCAGGAGGAGCATCCTATCAATTAAGCCCAGCCTATCTGAGCAGAGACTAAGCACCTCCCCGCTACAGGATACTCGTCGCAGCTGATAGAGAACAGTGTATCAGGTAAATACCAATGCCCTTTCTAAGGTGGCTCGGGACCCTACATCTGCTTCAGTCCCGGATGTGTTGATGTTCCTACAGAAAGGTCTAGATAAAGGACTTTGCCAAACATTCTCCACTGGCAAGTGGCAGCTTTGTCTTCAGTATTGTCGTGGAATAATTATACCTCTCTATTCCACCACCCATCACTGTGCAGATTTTTGAGGGGAGCCTCAAATCTGCATCCCCCGGTAGTTCATAGATATCCCACTTGAGATCTCCCAAAGGTACTCCAGGCCCTGATGGGACTCCTGCTTGAACCTTTAAGATCAGTAGGCCTAGGTTTTTTGACCCTCAAGGTGGCCTTTATGATGGCTATCATGTCGGCCAGAAGGTTTCTGAGTTGACAGCCCTCTTGGTGAGGCAAGATTTGTGCATCTTTCACGAGAACAGAGTAGTGTTACATTTAGATCCTTCCTTTATTCCAAAGATTAATTCTTGGTTCCACAGGGCACACGACATAGTCCTACCAGATTTCTGCCCTAAGCCTCAACATGAGTTGGAACACAAGTGGCATAGATTGGATGTGTGGAGAGCTCTCCATATTTATGTTAAACGTACTGCTACTTTTCTCAAGACAGAAGCAATGTTCGTGTCCTTCCAACCAGCTTCCTTGAGGAGTAAGGCTTCGTCATCCATGATGGGCAGATGGATCAGGGCATGTATTTCCACTGCCTATAAGACTTTATCTCTTCCAGTTCCCAAGAAACTCACAGCTCACTCTACTAGGAGTGCAGCGACCTCGGCTGCCTGGGCTACCCAGGTATCTATTGAGGAGATTTGCAAGGCAGCTAGGCTATCTGGGCATCGCCTTCTCCACTTATCCGACACTATCGGCTGGACTCCTTCACCTCTGCAGAAGCAGCATTTTGGAGAAAGGTGCTCCAGAAGATTCTGCCAGCATCGGACTGAACAGACCAGACAATGACCCTCACTTGGACATGCAGGCTTTGGTCGTCCCATTCCTGGACTCTCGTCGCAGTGTGGAAGGAATGGGCATTGGTATATTTACCTGAGAATGCCCTTTCTATACACACTGTTAGAGAGTCCAGCCCCACCCAGTGTTCATCTGGTCTTGGTTGGGGAGGGTTCCTCTCACCTTTTTATCTTCTAGAGACATTCTACATCTGTCAAGTTTCTTCGACAGAAAAGCTGGGGCTAACAGCAGTGGCTGGCTTTTTATACTGTGGCAGACTCAGCTCAATGACATCAGAGGGAGGAGTCTAACCATTCCTGGACTCTCTAGCAGCATGTATAGAAAGGGCGTTCTCAGGTAAATATACCAACGCCTATTTCACAAATGTTACACCCTAAAATACCTCCAAATGGATCATTTTGCAATATGGATGGCAAGCTATACGTTAACTTTCTTTTAACCTTTTCCACTTTTGAGACAAAGTGATTTAAGACTTTCAGGCCATTATAATCACCCACAAGAAGGATTTTAAATTGTGATCCTCTGTCACAGGGTAATATACGTAATGCAAATACAGTCTATAGTATTCATTCAAATACAATGTATATTCCGCACCAGAAAGCAGAGTTGCAGTGAGAATATACCCCCCCTAAGAAAATCCCTTCAACCTTACAAGATCAAGATTTATTTACCCTAATGTCTGGTAAGAACCACAGGTGGAACTTGGAATCAATCTGATTGAAAGGAAACAAAGAGCTGAAATCAAAGCCACAGCTTTCACAATAGAAAGCTACTCCTGCAATTATAGAACCTTCCACTTTAAAATTCTTTCTCAGATTCATTCAATGAACACTACCTCTCTAAGAACATGAGACCTCCTATGGTTCCTCTTCTTGGAATCCCAACAAATGCTAATCAGATGAAAATGTAAATATAAGTTAACCCTTGTTACCTTTTCTAAATCCATGTTGTTTTATCTTTTGGGATAGAGGGAAGTATAACAAGTATAACTAATATGTTCTTAAATATTATTCAACACCTCCACAGGGACAAACCATGAAACATACTGTAGTAGCAATGCAAATCCTGCCCCCTTTCTTACTTTTATTACGTTGTCATGTGCAAGTCCATAAGAAATGGAGTTTGTAGTTTGTGTCATCATTTATTATATACTGATAAAATTATGTGTTGCAAATGCCACTTAAACCAATTAGTTTTTAAAGAGTTCTGTATGAATAAAGCACATTGTTTTTTACATGTAATAGATAAAGGATTCTGGAAATCCTTTTATAAGCATCCACCTGCCTGTTCATTCTTGATTGAGGAAAAGACCCACCATTTTGCTAGTTCTAAAATGGAAATAGTACCTTAGGCTAAATTCTTATAACCCAGTTACGTTCATTTAAAAAATCTTGCTAAAGGACATTCTGCGAGGAACTGACATGGAAAAAATTACTTTTTACACTTTCTTTTATGGAGACATCTCCCAGTCACCAAGCACAACACATTTGTTTATCTAGCTGCATGAACAGCGATCAAGAAGCTTTGGCTGAATATATTTTTCTTCATAATTGTCTCCTACCTTTTTTTTAATTCTTCCATTTGTATTGCCTTTTCCCAGCCTCATATTCTCTGAGAGTATTAAACAAAAACTCTGATCAAGTGTGAAAAGAAATGACATCAGAAATTTGTGGAACCTGGGACAAAACAAAAGTCCATGAATCACAATAAACATTTTTTTAAAATCCTTTGTATAATGCTCCTCGGTGAATTCCAAAAGAAGATTTGCATGTATCTATTGAATACATATTTTTAAATGACAGACTTATTGTGGGCCTTCAAGCTTAAGGAATAAAATACTGAATAAATTATATGAATATACTATATGGTAGTCCTCTGAGAAACTGTGAAAGAGAAATGTATGAGGAGTATTATTATTAAGTCATGTCTCCATAAATTGAATATCAAACTATCCATGAAGAAAATCTATGTCCTCTCAATCTTAGTCCTACAAATAGCTGAGAATTTTGGAGTTCTCGGTTGTGGTGGAGATAGCATCTAGGATTGGGTTGTCAGTCGCTGCTTGCTGATTGGACTGAGTCTGTCAGATCTGTGAGGACACTCCCCTGTTGCTAAGGGTGCCCCAGAAATTGACTCAGTCAAACAGCTAGGATGACGTGTATTTGAGCACTCTCAAAAAGATTCAAATTAAATAGAGAAATCAGGACCAAAACCAATCCTGAATGCTATTCCATTGACAGCCAGACCGGTCTACTAATTAAGCGGCTGTCAAAAGGAACAATTGGTCAGGGCTTCAGCCCGGATCGGCTGGGAACAGATCGGTTGAGGGCCGATCTGCATCGATAACAGAGGTATTTCCACAGTGGCATGACAGAGCAAACCTCCACACCGTTACCGTGTTTGGCTTGGGAGAGCTTTTGGCGGCTTCAAACAGACATCTCAGAAACCTGTAAATTACCACAGCAGTGCTTTAAATGGGGCTGAAGACCAACTGTATTACCAGGTTAGGATTTGACATCTACTGATCTTCTCCATTGTTATTGTCTGGTGGATGCTCCGTGCCCTCATGGCCACAGGACAGTAATTCCTAGGAGAGTTAGAACACCAGTTAAATTTAAAAATGGCAGATTCCACCCAAAATGCCAGCCACGTGAATAGGAGAGCAGAGGAGATGGCTCACAGGCCGTCACACTCTCTCAACCTTGCAGCCCCAAATGTTTCAGCCTCTTCTGAAAGCCCCAAGCCAAGGGATAGTAGAGCTGCAGGGGCTTGAAAGAGTTCCAAGGCAGCTGAGCGGGATGAGCATCACAGAGATAAGGCATTAAACAGACTGTGGGCTAAGGGACAATAAGAAGCAGCCCAAAAAAACTTGGAAATGGCGCCTAACAGCTTTCATGACAGATTCCCGCCAAAATGAGAAGCAACTGTTGCAAAGAAGAGCTAGGTCTCCAGTCTGACAAATTATTACACAAAGTAGCCACTAGGGGAGCTGAAGAGCAGGTTTTTATGCAAGATCCCTTTGAAAGTTTTGAAGTAAGAAATTTCTTCTGTCTGCCCCAGCAACTGAGCAGTTGACAGCAACTGCCCAGAAACCCAGAGGCTACTTTTACACCCATGGCCATGGGACTTCGTCCAGCAGTGGAACAAGAGCCTGAATTACAAATAAGCTTGCAGGCTCTGTTAGCTGAGGCAGTGAAGCAGGGTGTAATCAGCAGCCTTAAAACAAACCAGGTGGTCACCTTCTGAGGTTTCTTTTTCCTCTTCAAAACATAGCATGAGACAAAGGTCCCATTTTGAGGATGATCTATTTTTCTGATGATGAGGGCCTTGATTCTGAGCAGCCCATAATTTCAGGGCTTTTTCAACTTATCCTGTTTAAATTGCTCCTCTTTAAGTCAAAGAATGCCAAAGGGCAAGGCAAGGCTCCTGCACCATCGGAGCCAACAGATACTTCCAAAGACCCCAATGATCCACTATTCTCAAAGAAGACCATAACGGCAGATGTCATCTCTGCGCCAAAGTTGTTCACAAAGATGGTCATCCAAAGGCAATGGTCTTCTCCTGATCAGATCCAAGTCTTTCTTCCTTGGATAGGAGGTTGTTTAATGTGGGAGCTGATCTTTCCAGACCCCTGGAAGTGCCCACAGTAGATGCCCCAGTAGTGGCTCTGCAATCCAACTCTGACATTCTTGGGGAGCCCGAGGACTCATTGAGAGCAGAGGACAAGAGGGCCGAACAGACATTCCAGAGAACACATCAGTCAGCAGCCTGGGCAGTGAAGGCCTCCACTGCCACATCTTTTTTTCAATAGAGCATCACTCATCTGCCTACGTGAATTGCAGGAGAGAATCCCAACTAATGATGTCAGATCTGATCAGCATGTTAATAAGCTCCTAGCAACTGTTGAGTTCTCGGCTGATGCCACCCTAAGTGCAGCCAGATTTGCCTCAAAGGTGATAGGATTGTCTATAGCCTCTCGCTGGCTGCTCTGGCTCAGGCAATGGCAGGCAGATATGAGGCATAAGTGGAGGTTGGCCCCTTCAAGGGGGATAAATTGTTTAGAGAAGCTCTGCACAAGGTGCTGGTGGACTCCAAAGACAAGGGGAAGATCTTGCCTTCCTGGTCCAGAAAGAGCAATTTCCGCTCGCTGCCTTATTTCCACCATCTTGCTTTTAGGCCATCTGAAGCTGGAAGGGGGTTTTCTAGACCCCAGAGGCCTTTCATCCCCAAGCAGGATGAACACCAGGACAGGACAGGTAGAAACCACCAGTTCAACAACAAGCGGCTCTTTCAAGGGGCTGGGGGTCGACCTTTCTGACGCCCCAGATAAATCTGCTATCAATCCTCCCATTGTTTGCCAGGCACTGGGAGGAAGTAACCACCGACACCTGGGTCCTGGAGATGGTCCGTTTGGGCCTTTCTCCAGAATTCCTCTCTATCCCCCTGAGGTTTTTCATTCGTTGCTGTTTCTCAGACACAGAGAGAAAGGTCCTCATGGAAACAGCTATTCAGCACCTGCTAGAGATCCAGGCTATTCAGCTGGTGCCTGAGGGGATGGAGAGCAATTCTGGATTTGAAGCGTCTAAACCTCCGGGTAAAATACAGGCAATTTAAGATTGCCTGTAAGATCTCTTGTCTATTCTGGAGGGAATTAGGGATGGGGATTTCCTTACTTCCATAGATTTAACTGACCTACATTCATGTTCCCATTCTTCTGGCCCATAGACAATTCCTCAGGTTCTGCTATAATGGTAGGTACTTTCAGTACAGGGCCTTGCCCTTTGGATTTTCATCTGCTCCCAGAACATTTATGAAGCTATTAGCAGCCCTGGCAGCCCACCTTAGGGCTATTCCAGTCAGAATCCAGTGCTATCTGGATGATACCTTGGTCTAGTCCTCCTCCCAATCTCAAGCAGCAGAGGACTTGAGATCATCATCCAAGTGCTACAGGAGCATGGCTTTTCTGTCTACAAGGCCAAAAGTCACTTCATTCTCACCAATAGCTTGCTCCATCTGGGAGCTGTAATAGATACCATATCATCCTTGTCCCCGGAGCATCAGGAGAGTATCAGGGAATTGATTGGTCAAGTAAAATCTAAGAACAGGGTACCACTGGCTATGCTTTCTAAGCTCCTAGGTAAAATGATCTCATTCTTTAATTGCATGCCAGGGCACTCCAATGGTTTCTTCTCTCTTATCAGAAGACAGGCTGGAGTTGCTTCCATTCTCAGGTCAGGTCAACAGTCATCAAGTCCTGTAGATGGTGGTTATCTGAGGCCCTTTCTTTAGGGCACCTATTCAAGGATCCTAACTGGCTGGTGTTGACCACAGATGCCAGCCTTTATGGCTGGGAGCTCATCTCCAATCCAGGATGGTCCAAGGACAGTGGCTCTGGCAGATTTGAGCCACAATATTAATTGGCTAGAACTCAGGACAATCCATCTGGCTCTGAGGCAATTAATAGACACAGTAGCAGATAGGTATGTCCTGGTCTTAACTGACAATGTGACCACTAAGACGCATATAGGCTGCACTGGCTTCCTGTGGCCTTCCGGATTCGATTCAAGGTGGTACTGATGGTATTTAAAGTGCTCCATGGCTCGGGACCTGGGTACTTACGGGACCGCCTACTGCCATCGTCAATCTCCCGCCGCCCAGTACGCTCCCACAGGGTTGCCCTCCTTGGGGTACTGCCGCCCGGCCGTTGTCGGCTGACGGCCCCGAGAGTTCGGGCTTTCTCTGTGGGAGCTCCCTCCCTATGGAATGATCTCCCCCCGGAGATACGGGCCATGACGGATATTCTGACCTTCCGGCGCGCAGTTAAAACCCTATTTTTTAGACAGGCTGGCCTGGCCCAGTAATTAGGTTCCGGTTTTAAACTTAATTGGGTTTTAATAATTAATTTTTAACTTTTATTCGGATCCCTGATTTTATATTGTTAAATTTAATTTAGATGGGACACAGCCGGACCAATCGTGTTTAATATATTTTTAAATTGTATTTATAGTGTATTTATTGTGTGTTTTTAGTAGGCTGTACACCGCCCCAAGTCCCTTTTTGGGAGAGAGAGCGGTATAAAAATATGATAAATAAATAAATAAATAATATAAACCACCAAGGGGGAACACATTCAAGGCCCCTGATGCTAGAAGCAGAGTAGATCTGTCTTTAGGTGGAAAGGCATCATGTATCGCTCAGAGCTGACCACATTGCAGGTGTATCTAATGTTGAAGCAGACTGCCTTAGCAGAGCCATCATAGACCACGCAGAGTGGCGTTTGCAGCCTGTTTTGATTCAGGAGATGTCTGAGCATTTTGGACGACCAGCAGATCTCTTTGCCTTTCAGGACAATGTGCAACTCCCGAGATTCTACTCCAGGTTTATGGTTCTGGGGGCAGAGGGGATGGATGCCTTATGCAGCCCTTGTCAGAGCTTTTCTATGCCTTTCCACCTCTACCTCTGATCCAGGGGGTGATACAAAAACTTTTGGGGAAAAGAGCAGAACACATATTTGTGACTCCTCATTGGCCCAGACGGCCATAGTTTGCAGACTTAGTGAAGCTATCTGTGACCAGCCCTTGGAGGATACCAGCGGACAGGGTATGTCTCAGCCAGGGACCCTTGTTTCCTGTGGCTTCAATTGACCATTTGGCTTCAATTGACTGCTTGGAGATTGAGCGGGGATCTCTGATCTGGGACCATTACTCCTCCAAGGTGATACAAACCATTCAGGCCTCCAAGAGACCTTTCACCAATCGCATTTATGATGTGACCTGGAGGGCTTTCTGTGAACGGTGCTCTCGATCTGGGATGGACCCTATCAAGGCCTCGGTTACTCAGATGCTGGACTTTCTTCAAGAAGGACTTGACAAAGGCCTGTCACCCAACACGTTATGGAGGTAGGTGGCAACTTTATCTTCTGTACTTTCTTTGGGGTGCTCAGAATCTCTATCTAGGCATCCTACAGTCCACAGATTTCTGAAAGGGGCTACAAATCTGAGGCCTCCAGTGGTTCATCGATTCCCCACATAGGACCTGTCTAAAGTACTGCATTCCCTGACTGAGGCCCCATTTGAACCAATGAGATCTACTTCTCTGCAATTTTGTCTTGCAAAGTGGCCTTCCTGGTAGCCATTATCTCTGCCAGGAGGATTTCGGACTTGGCTGCCTTATGTGTCAGGAAGGACCTTTGTATTTTTCACCCCAACTGAGTTGTGTTGAGATTGGACCCTTCGTTCGTGCCAAAGGTGAACTCTTGGTTCCACAAGGCCCAGGAGCTGACTTTACCTGATTTTTGCCCAAATCCTGTCCATTCCTCAGAAAAAAAGTGGTACGCTCTAGACGTTTGAAGGGCCCTGCGTATTTACGTTAAACGAACTTCTCCCTTCAGGAAGTCTGAATTCCTTTTTATTTCATTTCAACCCTCCACCATGGATTGCAAGGTCACTCCAACGACTGTGGGGAGGTGGATTAGACTGTGCATATTCAAAGTCTACCAATCCCAAGGAGTTGCAGTGCCTCCAAGAGTAACTGCCCATTCGACAAGAAGTGCAGCCACGGCAGTGGGGTGGCCCACTCAGGCCTCTCTGGTGGAGGTTTGCAGGGTGGCAATTTGGGCTTCGCCTTCTCCGTTCATCAAACATTATAAGCTGGACTCCTTTGCATCTTTGGAGGCAGCTTTTGGACAGAGAGTTCTTCAAAAGTTCCACCCTGTCTAGGGGATTCGGACTGTACTAGGCCCACCAGTAGGACAGCCAGCTTTGGTATGTCCTAATCCTGAATGCTATCTCCACCACAATGGAGAAGGGTCATTGCACATATACAGTTTGAGGAAGGCTGATCTAAGTGAAATGGATGACATTAGAAAGCAAACCCATCTCGTAAGAGGAGGTTTTTATGAACTAGTATTGTAATTTTGTTCAACTTTTGTTCCAGCATCAAACTGACAACAAAAATTCAGATTTGACTTTTTTCAACCACTGGTATATTTGAGGCTTGTACTAGGGCAGGGATCCACGAATAGGCTATGGATGGTTTGGAAGTGAAACACACATGTACCAGCCCACTGCTTGCATGGGTCAGTTCCCCTCTCCCTCCCATCTTGCTGACCCACCAAGCCAGAAAGGTTGGGGACCACTGATCTAGGGCCATCGTCATCATCATCCTTTTTTTAGCATTCCCACTTTTTAAATCTATGAATGCCATTTTGCACAATCAAATGCAGCATCTGGGTCCAACTGGACAATTTTCTATTTGTGTGATGGTCAGGCAAGCCTGGTATGCATTACCTCCAGGGAAGGCCCCAGTATTGTTTGACGGATATGGCTGTGATCATTTGGTTGCAACAAAAAACGGGGAGGGGGACCGACTGGCTTGTCTCCTAGGCCTGACATTGTTTTGACCTGTGTTCAACTCAGCACTATTCTGGCAGGATGGCAGTATTCCAGCGGCACTACTAGGAGGAGCAGACCTCACCGCCTCTCTAATGTCTATAATGCTCTGCTAATATCACTAGTATGTATGTGTTTGTATTTGTGTGTGTGTATGGGTAGTTGTGAGTGTGTGTATAATGTCTTATCGCTATATAGCAGATGTTAATTCCCTGGCAATCTCTGATGAAAGTTTCTGCCACAAAGAACATTTGAGATTCTTTCTGCACCTGATAATCAGATCTATGTTACATGAACATACCAAATAAAATCAAAATACCCTGAATTGAAGTGCTGGCAACAATAGTACAGAAAATATGTAACCTTAGCAACAGAGCATAAAGTACCTGAAACCAATAAAAAAAAACTGCCCCTGTGTGTGTGTGTGTGTGTGTATGTGTGTGTGTGTGTGTACATACATTTTATAACTGCTCTTACAAGTCTTTCCTAGTCCTAAGGTAAATACTGTAGCAAGCTCATCTAAATCTATTATCCTTCATTAGAACGTGAACAGTAAGACTTGGATACAGCTTAGTGGCTTTCAACTTGATTATACAATTTTGTTATACGGCATGGGACTATGATTCAGCAATTGGAAACAGTCCATTTCCTCATTCTAAATGGCAATCTTTTTCTCAGATTTTGTAATTTGTAAAATCTTATGGCACTTTAAAATCCTGCAAAGCTAGTATTTATTCAAAATTTTATAAGATCTGTGAGCACTTTGAAATCTTAAAAGGTTTTAGATACCCATGAGTTTCCAGAGTTTGTTTCTTGATATCTTCTACCACTTAGAATCATCATTATATGCTGTTGGGGAGATGATTATTTATTTATTTATTTTATTTATTAGTTTTACATACTGCCCCTCTCCCTGCAGGGACTCGGGGTGGTGTACAGCCAAAATTAAAAACACAATGCAAATACAATATTTAAAAACAATTTAAAAAGATTAAATAAGGTGGCTAAAAGATAAAACTCGATCGAGAATATAAAACTAAAACCAATTAAAAACCAATTTAAAACCTTATAAAAACTCTAGGCCAGACCGGCTTGATGAAATAGGTAAGTTTTCAACGCACGGCGGAAGTTCAAAAGGTCAGGGATGGTCCTCATCTCTGGGGGCAATTCGTTCCAAAGGGAGGGTGCCCCCAAGGAGAAGGCCCACACCCTTGGGGTCGCCAGCCGTCCAGCCGGCAGCACCCTGAGGAGACCCGCCCTATGGGAGCGCACTGGGTGACGGGAGATCGATGGCGGCAGTAGGCGGTCCCATAAGTACCCAAGTCCCAAGCCATGGAGCGCTTTAAAGATGGTCACTAGCACCTTGAATCTCACCCGGAAGGCCACTGGGAGCCAATGCAGCTTGCGCTAGAGTGGTGTAATATGGGAGCTCCGAGAAGCCCCCAAAACCACCCACCTGGCCGCATTTTGCACCAACTGGAGCCTCCGGGTGCTCTTCAAGGGGAGCCCCATGTAGAGAGCCTTGGCATAGTCTAGGCGGGAGATGATGAGGGTGGATGTGACCGTGCGAAGTACATCCCGATCCAGAAAGGGCCGCAACTGGTAGATCCTACGGACCTGATAAAAAGCCTCCCTGGCGACGGCTGCTATATGAATTTCTAACGACAGCCGTACATCCAGGAGGACACCCAGATTGTGTGCCTTCTCTGTGGGGGCCAGAATTCCCCCCCCCCACAGCCAGCGATGGAATTAGCTGGCTATATCAGGGTGCCATAGTACTAAGTGTTGGTGTACTAAGTTGGGTAGGGACCTCATGGCGCCATAGTACTAAGTGTTGGTGTACTAAGTTGGGTAGGGACCTCATGGCGGTCTCCATTCTATAGATCTTGGGCTTTTTACAACAGATTATAGACAAGGGGTTAGCCCCAATACTATCTGGAGAAAAGTGGTGGCCTTATCCTCGCTGCTGAATCCATAGTACACCATCCAGTGGTGCGTTGTTTCATAAAGGGGGTGGTTAACTTGAAACCATCTGTTGTACACAGATACCTTAGCACCTTTTGAGCCACTTAGGTCTACGAGTCTGCAATACCTGTCATTCAAGGTCGCCTTTTCAGTTGCCATCACATCGGCCAAGCAAATTTTGGAACTGGCGGCTATATATGTAAGAAAGGAGCTTTGCACCTTTCACACAGACAGAGTGGTTCTATGTTTGGATCCTTCCTTTGTCCCAAAGATCAACTCCTGGTTTCACCAGGCCCAGGAGATAGTGTCGCCAAACTTCTGTCCAGGACCTTCTCACCCTCTGGATGTAAGGAGGGAACCATGTAGATATTGTATCAAGTGAACTTCACTTCACCACAGAACTGAATCACTGTTTGTCTTATTCCAACCGTCATCTCTAGGATCAAAAGTCACTTAATCAACCATAGGTCATTGGATAAGGGCATGTATAGCCAAGGTCTACAAGAGTCTATTCCGGTTCCCAGATGAATAACCGCCCATTCTACTCAAAGCACTACGACTGTAGCCACATGGGCAATGCAGGCCTCAATTGAAGAGATCTACAGGGCGGCAACATGGTCTTCACCATCTCCCTTTGTGCACCACTACAAGCTTGGCTGAGGCTGCCTTTGGCAGGAGGGTGCTCCAGTGAGTGCATGTCGATAGGGGGACTCAGGACCAGACCAATTTCCACCCATAGGGACAGCCAGGATTTGGTATGTTCCAAATGTGGATTCTCCAATCAATGTGCTGGAGAAAGAGCATTGTCTTACCTGAATGCTTCTTCTCAGCTTGCCGATGGAGAATCCACTCCCCACCCCCCACAGACCGTCTGGTCCACCATCCAGGACAGGAAGAGCTAATGCCACCATAGAGTCTTTCAGATGACTGCACCTTCATCATGAACTGAGAAAGTGACAGTTGACAGAGGGGCGTGGTAAAAAAAGGATTCAGTCTCTGGGCAGAAAGTCAAGTATCTACCCATATGTGGATTCTCCATCAGCATGCTGAGAAGAAGCATTCAGGTAACACAAGACTCTTTCCATTCTGAGTTTGTGGTGTATTTAGAGCGTGTAGGAGATGACAACTAGTTGCTTTATAAACCTGAATGCAGTACTTTTATTAAATTTTTGTTCATTTTTTTGCCATAATATATATGTTTTTAAATGACATGGAATCCAATAAACTCAGAAAATTAACAGATTTGTTATAGAGATACATTTCTGAGAAATTCTTGCCCCAAGAAACTTTGCTTAGACTCTTAAGAGAGAGGAAGGGGAGACACCTTTTTTTATATATTTCCAGTACACTCTTACCAGATTCAACTGTCTGGATGAAAATTTCAACATGGCTTTTATCCTGGTAGTTTTGAGAATAGTCTGTATTCCATGTACCAATTCTAATGGCTGTATTTCCTTGGCTTAAATGGGCTTTCGTTTTAACGTACTTTTATTATTATTCATAGGGCAACTCTACAAATAGCATTGTCTTTTCGAAATTGCATAAAACACTGTCACAAACTTGCATTCTCTTGGTGTCCCATGTTAGTGATTTTGAAACAATCTTTCAAGAGCTTAATAAAAGTTTTACTCTGGAAGTATTTAAATCCTCCAAATGGTTGAGTGATTGATGGAAGGCTTTTTTGATTTTTTTCCTTCTTTCTTTGTTTCTTTGCTCAAAGTACAGTGTTTCATCTGTATGACATATGCATTCACTTATAAACTACAAAAAATGAATTCTACTTTGTACATTCTTTTTAGGAAGCTGTTTTATTTATAACAAAGGAATGGAAAGTAATAAATTATTTCTTGATGATTCACCTTTGTGGTATAACTATTGTTTCTCAGTGATATTCTGTACTGATTTCAATATTTGTTTACTATGGTGAGTCTCTAGTATGTATAATATTATAAAGATTTATGGCTGCTATTTATATTAATGTTTTCAATAGTGTTCACTCTTTCTTACTGCATTTATTGTATTTCATTTGTTGCTTTATGAAATACCATTTGAGTTTGAATATTTATTCTAAGAAAGATGAAAGCTCAGAATGCTGATATTGATACAGTGTTACTGCATTTTCAGTTGTAGAGTGTGTAATAAAGTAATCTCATTTATGTTTTTACCGAATAGTTTTGTTAAAGCAATACCAAAAAAACCCAACCACCACACATTTTAATGAAAATGTTCAGAAAGAAAGAAATGCTAACAAGATTATATAATGGCAATAACTTGAGGATCAGACTGTGCTAATACAGTACAGTACTGATATGTATATATAAAAGAAACAGGACATGCAAGCAAATGATATATTTTGTACTAATTTTAAAATGTCAGGCATAGAACACATCCACTTTTCAGCTTATCTTGGACATGCAATTTTAAAGGATCCTGTTAAAATCAAGATTTCTTCCATCTAATAGTTTTTACAAACAAGATTACTTTACATTTGCATTTTTCAAACTAAGGGAAACAAAATATTTGGAATGAATGAAGGTGAGTTTTTTCCAAAATGCGGTACAAGGGAATCTAGTCACTATTCAAATCCTGGGTTATGGCTAAAGTAGTACTTTAGATTAATGTTTTAGTTCTTTTCAAAATCAATTAGTTCAATTAAATGTTATACAGAAATTACTGATAAAGTCTTAAGTTTTCCAATGAACTTTAAGTGAAGAAAACATACGAATTCTGCTAAAATCAGATGTATTCTCAAAATTTAAAAAATGCCAGTTTAGTCCATAATCAGCCAAATCTAAAACGATTATATAGAATAAAACTCTATTTGTAGCCTTGTATTAGGATTTGGGTTTGAAAAAACATTGTATATTTGTGTTGTAGCTCTACAACAGTTCTCATGAGCCCTCTGACCAACCTCTATGATTACAATAAAAACTGAGAAATGATAATGATGTTCTTGATTTGAAAATTACTTTCAAAGATCAACTATTCTCAGCATTGTCAGTACTGATTGTGCAGAAAGCTAATCTAGGAGAAAAGTCTGGAAATTGCAAATTATTTTATGCGTTCCTAGAAATGTCTCAGAAATTTCAACTTGGACATGCACTTCAGAAAACATCATAATGTAATATTCTTGTAAGTTCGAAACCAGAGTATTTAGAAGTTATCAAACCAGATGTAGGAGCATAACTTCCCACTGTGATTGTCTGGATCTGTTTTCACATTTTGTCTCTCATAGGTGAGGTATACCTATGATGACAATTACAGGCCTCTCTCATCTTTTTCAGTGGGAGAACTTGCACAATTGGTGGCTGACTAAATACTTTTTTGCCCCACTGCATATGTTATAAATAATAGGAATGCTCAGTTTAAAAAGGAGGGTGGGGAGCTGTTATTAGGGCTTCAGATTCAGACTACAAAAGTTTTGGCACACATGGAAATGTGAATGTAGCACCTGCCTGCAACACATTAAAGCAGCTGAGTCTTTTCCCAAGGATGTGCCTTGCCACAAGCATCAAAATTCCATTAATTGTACATTGCTAAGATTAAAAGCAAATATTGAGCTTGATCAAGCATTAAGCATAAATAGGTATGGAAATATATCTAAGTCTTTGTCTCTCAGGCTTCAATACAGTTTGATTAACTGGAAAACCTTGAAGATGAACACTGAGTCGATGGGAGAATCCAGATTGGGTAGTCTCTAGCCTCTTTGCTCTTCAAACTGAGTTGAATTCTGAGGACACATCCCTCGGTAACAGTTCCCAGTTTTTCAACTCAGTCTCAGCTCATTCAGATGTCCCTCTCTCTGCTTCCGGCCACAGTGGAGCCCCCTTCCTGAAGGGCAGACACAAGGGGATTCAGTATTCTCACAACCTACTGTCCAAACAGAGGTTTTGCCATTTTTCCTTTTTGCAATTGTTTTGTGAATAAATTGCCATTCATTGTACTTGTATCTAAATATACAGAGAATATATAGAGTGCTGAAAATACACCTCAAAATACTTTCTTTGTACTGATCACTCACTTTTATATTCAGTTCACACTGAGTTATCGTATATTCATTACTGACCCAATCTCTCTTACCTGTTAAGTACCTCACTCCCACTAAGTTCTATTTAGTGTTATGTTTCTGCTGAATGTTCAATTCTCACTTTAACATAGTGGACAAAAACTGTGTTTAACCTGCTTTTCGAATTAACTCTCTTTCTGGGTTTGGACAATTCACTGAATTGTACAGATACTAATGGATAAAAAAAAAGTTTTCAAAACTGAGATTAGCATATTGCTCACATTCAACAGCTGGAGATTTAACAGATTTGCTTAGCATAGTGTACTAAATCTATGCATGCTTGTTCTTGGCAGAATATATTTATGCTATTTTGTTCATGGGACATGACATAAGTTAAATTCTTTCATATGTGCCTTTTCATATGTGCATATGAGGAGAGAGTGGATGGGAGGGAGGGAGGGAGAGATATGTATTAAAAATATTGGGTTTCTTCAAAGAATAATTTCAGCAAAAGAACTATTAAGTGGTTTCTTACACTCTGTCATGGCATGAATGTAGAGGGAATAACTTCATGCAGTAATTCAAAATACATCCTTTGTGTCACTTATGTGGTGATATCATAACACCCATAATATCATCATGGATTGTGGCAGATAGTTATGAACTCAAATTTCTAACATGCATGTGCTTTCCAATCTTGTCTTCATTTTTGTATACAAATCCTTTTACAAATTTGGCTTGGGTTCTGTAGCAAGTTCCTTAGTTAATTCCTTCTAATGATTCTGAGGAACTAATATGCCACTGTTTTCTTCCCTTGGCAGTACATTAGCCATTGAAACAGTGTGACACTAATGCAGCTGTAGTCAGGTTTTTCCTTTTTTCTTTTTTGCAGGGTTTAAAGCTGATAAGTGCCAACAAAAACACTGAGTACAAGTTGAAGAAGAACCAAGGGATTTCTACTGCAGTTTTTAGGGGGCTGCCAAGTGGTGGAATTAGCAGTAGCATGTTTTCTTTATGAATGGTTTAACAAGCATGTAATTTCCACAAACTAGGCATGGCCTTCTTCTCAAAGAAGATCCCAAGGGCTAGCAAACCTATATCTAAAAAATAGTATTATAAAAAGATAATACAAATTCATCTGTTCTCTGTATTCTATCTTCTAGAATGCAGAAAGAGATAAAGCTACCATTATACTGTCCAGTTTACTAGCTGCTTACTTACTTAGGACCAATTGCCAGAACAGAAAAAGCAAGTAGCAAATTACTAGAGTATATTCATGGAACTCAACCTAATATCTTATTTGAATTTGTATTTAAAAGCTTTTGTTCCAGGCAGATGCCAGTGTCACATCTGCTTCTGAAAACTGGTTTTAAATGTTTTAGCAACAACTCAATGTTTGTTTGAGGAAATCTATGTTTTTATTTATCCATTTATTATGCAAAGTTTTACAAAGACGTTACGTGTTTTTAAAAGATAAGCTCTTAGTCTCGTGCATGTGCTGAAAAAGTTGGTCACTGTTATAACTAATCTAATTTTAACATTATTCAGCATCAACTGTAACATAAATTGAAGATGTGCTGAGATTGTATTACTGCCACTCTAAATTACTGTTAGATATAATATATTCTGCAGGAAATGTCTGTGTTGTTATCATTGTTATCTTATATGCAGATACAGCAGAAACAGATACTATGCTAAGGTTAGGTCTGTGAAAACTAAAGTAACATCCATTTTCCCAGCTGATTAGCCTTTTGAAATACAATGCTTTGTAATGGAGGATTGCTAGAAAAAAACATCCTACAGAAAGACCGTTTTAATTCCTGTTTCTTCTTTGACTATCCAATGTTACACATTTTTCAAGAAAATACATGATACAGGAGAATCCTGTAGTTCAGCCTTTCTTAGCTTAGTTCTTTTCTGAGATTTTATTAATTAGGCAGCATGGAAGGAGATTATATAATCTATAGCCTGTTCAATATATATAGAGATTAGCAAATTAGGAAACACTAGAGCCTGAATACTCCAGAAGAAAGGGGGGGAAGCCTTAATTTTTAATTATTGCTGTATTATCCAATACTTTAATGGTAGTGCATTGTCATAGGCTAAATTAAATTATTAGTGTTAATACTTTGGCCAACTATAAGTTTTCCTACTGCTATCACTCACAGATGCTACTACTCCCATTACACTATATAAATTCCGCCCTTCAGTGTAAAACAAGTAAATAAACAAAATTAAGATTTAATAGTTTTATAAAGATAATGCCTTCAGTATTGGTAGCACCTGGCTGATCGTTCCTGGGTATAGAAATTAAGCAGAATTGCTGCTATTCAATAATCATATATCAATAATCATATTCAATATTCAAAAATCAGTATTTTTCAACCTTTAATATGTGTGGATTTCAACTCACAAAATCTCCTAGCCAGCAGTAATATAAATGGAAAGAAATCCCTGGCTCTAGAGTAAACTAAGTTTGAAAACAGCCTAGAAAAAAGCACTTTAAATATTTCCCTACAGCTGTCAATAACTCTGTGGGAACATGTCCATAAAGTCACCAGGAAATGAACTGGGTTCAAAGGAAGCTTTATTTTATTTTTTATTTAGAAGAGCAATCTGAACTGGGATTAATTTAAAAAATAAGACACAAACATACATTCTGATTGTCCTGTGGGGTTATGATATTGTACAAATATATTACCTGGGTTGCTAAGGGATCATTTTATTTTCTTTATAAGGGCCATTCGATGCTTTTTAGAATCACGTGATGTGTGGGTGTTATTTGTTTTGTTGTTTGCTTTTGGATTTTTTTGGGGGGTGGGTGGGTGGAGCAGTCATGAAGCACTTCATTGCAAATTCATAATGCAGCTGTGAGTTTTCCTGGAATTATATAGACACCCTCTGTACTTGCAATGAACTCGTCAGGAAATATATATTTAAGTAGTTGTAGATCAATGAAACGTCTTTTTTTCTTTCAAATGGACACAATTTGGCCAAACATAAGGAAAAAATCCTTTCAAAACAAATGTATTAAGAACTAGCTAGGATATTCTCTTATGAGCTGCTCGGAGCATCCATTTGATTGGGTTGGTTCAGTCTTCGTCCTGATAGGCTGAGCTTAAACTTCGGAACGCTCCTCCTCCTCCACGAGACTCCTCCCAGCGTTCCCCAGTTTTAGCTCAGCCTCGTCTGAATAGGTTGTTTTAAGAGCTTGTTCTGGTCGAAGCAGGTGATTTCTCTATTTTTCCAATTCTCTTGATCCCTCCTTTATTCTTCAGTGTCCATTCCCTGTTTTTGGTCCTTTTATTATTCCGTTTTTTTTGCATTTCGATTTGATTCTGTTTTATTTATATTTAATTGGGCACTGAGAGCACAGTCCCTCTGTTCTCCCTTTTGGGTGATCAAGGCTCAAATAATTATTTGAGGGGGGTAGAAGTTTCAGCTCCCCCCCCTTAGTAAAAGGGGGTTCCCTGGAACGTTGCTTTCCAGCCCCCCCCCCGCCGCCCCCCCCTGCCGATTTTGTCTTGCTCCATTGTTTTTTTTGCAGCGTGGCAAGGCTTTTCTCTGCATTCCCCGAATGCTGGTTTTTTGCCTTAGAGGGAGTGGAGTGCGATCGTTTCCCTCCCTCTTTTAACTTGCTTTCTGTTGATTTCTCTTGCGGTCCTCCATTAGCTGGACCGTTGCTGCTGGGGATCGCGCGCGCGCCCAAATTCGGGCGGCCGCCATTTTGTTTTTCCAACGGCCACAGAGCCTCGTGGCCTTTCCTTGTGCCCTAATTGTTGACTGTGTGGATTAAATTGTGCTCTCTTAGGATATCCTATAAGGCAGAAGGCCTTATTATTCTTGTGTGTTCTGGAACTTGTTGGCTAAGCCTCACAGTCTTTCCTAGCAACATACAGCAAGCACCCTAGGCCTGAGTCAGCCTGTGCAATATTGCTGTTCTGGGCCTTTTTGGTTTTTGAGTAGGCCCAACTGGCGTTCTTAATCTGGCTGATTGGTGATCCACTTCTCTTTCTTCCAGTTTTGCAAATTTATAAATCCAATTATTTGATCAAGGGGAATATATATTAATATCAGGGCTGCCTCCCTGCTGGGCAAGGTCCCTGGGCGTGCCAACCGCCTCATTTGCGTAGATATCAGCAAATTGTATTATACTGACTTATTATGGCAGGGGGTAGCGGTTCTCGGCCTTCTGCCTCACATGCAAAGTCAAAATCCAAATGCAAAAATGTGGGGGGTATTTCTAAAGCTTCTGAGCGTGATGCCAGAAGGCGCCATAGGGCCTTAGAGAGACAAATAGATAAGTGTGCTCGTGAGGTTCAGAGACCTTCTCAGCACCTCTCTCCTTCTACTCCTGGGCCCTCTTCTCATGTCTGTTCCCCTCCACTAGATGTTTCCCTCTCCTCCAGGCACAGTCATGGTTCTGTGGGACACCAGACTCAGTCATCCGACCGGCCAGCCTCTAGGGGTCCTCCTGAGGCCACCTTTACCCCCACTGCTGCAGGCCTTCGCCAGGAATCTTCCTTGCCTGAGGAGATTCCGCCTCAAATGCGATCTTGGATGGAGATGGCAATCAGGCAGGGGATTTCTGCCAGTTTACAACATGCTGTTATGACATGACCTCAGCCTGTCCCTGCTACCCGGAGTCTCAGCCACCCCAGCCTCTAGTCAGGCCGGAACTAACTGCTGATCAGGTAATACCTTTTGAGGATATTCCGATGCAGGACACTCAGAGAGGGGATCTGGACATGGAGGCTGAGGAGCTGTTTCAAATGCAAGATTTGGAACACAGTGACCTAGAGTCCTTTCATAAGGCGGAACACTCCTTATCCGAACAGGATCTTTTAGAGGGGGGGATATCCGAGGATGAGGGTCTCTCCCCGGACCAACCGGGGTTTACTGGCCTGTTTCAGCTTCACCTATTTAAATCCCTCCTATATAAGGCAACTAACACAGCTGGCATCGACACATCAGCTCCCCCCGTGGGTCCTGCAGAGGAGGGTCCCCAGGATTTATTTTTTCATCAGCCTACTGTTCAGGCTGAAGTGATCCCTGTTCCTCCAATGTTCATGGAACTAGTTCAAAAACAGTTCCGTTCCCCTGTTCCATGTCCGGCTCCTACTAGTTACGATAGGAGACTCTTTAATATGGCGCCAGAATACCTCAATTTGTTAAATATACCGGAGGTCAATGAACCCATTGTGGGTCTCGCCTCTCCTACTTCTCTTCCAAGCGAGCCGCTTGAGGTGTTAAAGCCTGAGGATAAAAGAGCAGAGGTAGCGCTACGCAAAGCCCATCACTCTGATGCTTGGGCTATCAGAGCTGCCACGGCGGCCTCATTTTTCAATAGGACTTCACTCAGATGGCTGAAACAACTTTGTGAGCATATCCCTGCATCTAATCTAAGGGCCCATCAGGACATTGCTAAGCTCACGGCGGCTACAGAATTTTCAGCCGATGCGACCTGTCATGCCGTAAAATTTTCTACCAGAGCCATTGCATCTCATCTTTCAGCCAGATGCCTCCTTTGGCTTAAGCCTTGGCAGGCGGACATCAAGCACAAATCTAAGCTTGCTTCTGCTCCTCTCAACAGCGACAAGCTATTTGGCCCCTCTATAGATCTGCTTCTCATTGAGACCCGGAACAAGAAAAGGATTCTTCCTTCTCTTTTTCGGAAGTCTGACCCAAGGTATCCCCAGTCCTTTTGGAGGAGTTCCTTTTGGCCTTACTCCCAGAGTTCCTTTCTGTCTCGACCGTCTAGATCCCATTTTCCTCGCCCGGGATTCTCTTCAGACAGGTTCGACCCTGGGGATCAGTACCGGAGAGGCGGCCAATCCAGGCGATCATTCCGTTCTTCCGGCAATAGATCCTTCAGGCGTCCACGTTAGCCTTGAGGAGTCCTTTCCCATAGGGGGCTGTCTCAGGTTTTATGCGGATAGATGGGACGCTTCTACTTCGGACGCCTGGGTCCGAGATACTGTGAGGTTTGGCCTTGCTTTAGAATTCCAGTCCGCCCCATCTGATTTTTTCAGGGTATCCCCTGTTTCCAAAAATTTGGTTAAACATAGCCTCATGGAAGCAGCCATACTGCATCTTCTACACATATGGGCCATTCAACCGGTTCCCGCAGACCAAAAAGGGCGTGGTTTTTATTCTCTACTCTTTTTAGTTAAGAAAAGTTCTGGTGGGTGGAGAGCTATCTTGGACCTCAAACGACTCAATAAATTTTTAGTCTATCGCAAATTCAAGATGCACACTTTACATTCCATCCTTGCTAGCATCAGAAAGGGAGATTTTCTCACCTCAGTAGATCTCACGGAAGCTTATTTGCATATTCCGATCAGGCCATCACATCGTAAGTTTTTAAGATTCTGCTATAACGGTCAACATTTCGAATATTGGGCTCTTCCCTTCGGTCTAGCCTCTGCTCCTCGGGTTTTCACTAAGGTCCTCGCTGCTCTAGCTGCCCATATTTGCGCCCTTCCCATCAGGTTGCACTGTTATCTAGATGACATTTCAATTTTGTCCAACTCTTCTACCCAAGCTGTCCGAGATACTCAGACGACTCTCCGCATTTTGCAAGCACATGGATTTGCTATTAATCGAGACAAAAGCCAGTTAATTCCTTCTACAAGATTGTTACACTTAGGTGCCATCATTGATACACGGGCATGCAAGGTTTACCTTTCTGACGAAAGGCATAAAAGTATACAACAACTAGTGCAGCTGATCAGGTCACGACATACTGTTTCTCTAGCTGATCTTTCTACCCTTCTTGGGAAAATGATCTCATGTATTTTTATTATTCCTTGGGCTCGTCTTCATTCCAGGTCCCTTCAGTGGTTCCTTCTCCCGTTTCAACGTTCCGGTCTCAGCAATTCCGGTCACAAAGTCAAAGTTCCAACCCAAGTTCTTACATCACTTCTCTGGTGGTCCCGGCCCACAACCAACAAGGGTTGTCTTTTCAAGGAGCCCCGCAGACTCACTGTCACCACCGACGCCAGACTGCTGGGCTGGGGTGCTCACCTTCACTCATCCACAGTTCAAGGTCGCTGGTCAGCAAGGGAACAGTCCCACAATATCAATTGGCTGGAACTTTGGGCAATTCATCTGGCCTTTCGTGCTCTGCTACCGCAGGTACGCAACCAACATATTTTAGTTCTCACAGACAATACAGCAGCCAAGGCGCACCTAAACAAGCAAGGGGGCACACAGTCTCAACCTCTCATGCAGGAGGCGGAAAGTCTCTGTCGTTGGGCGGAGACAAATTTACTTTCTATCAGGGCAGAACACATCTCGGGCATCTGCAATACCCAGGCAGATTGGCTCAGCCGGGCCACAGTCGATCCAATGGAGTGGCATCTTCATCCGTCGCTCTTTCAAGAGGCAGTCACGAGGTTTGGTCTTCCGGAGGTCGATCTTTTCGCCTCCCCTCTCAATGCCCACCTGCCACGGTTCGTGTCCCGATTCCCCTCTCAAGGGGCGGAGGATTTCAATGCCCTTCGCTGCCCGTGGCCCCCAGGGCTATTGTAGGCCTTTCCCCCTATTCCTTTGATCCCTCAGGTCATACGGAAGATGCTAGAGGAACGGGCAGATCTGCTTTTGGTGGCTCCATACTGGCCCAGACGCCCTTGGTTCGCCGATCTCTGTTGTCTGTCGGTGTTCAAACCATGGAGGATTCCTCTGGACAGGATTGTGTTAACCCAGGGTCCTCTTCAACATCCGAACCCTCAGTGGTTCCAATTGACCGTCTGGAGGTTGAGCGGTCGCGTTTAATCAGCAAGCAACTATCCAACAAGGTTATTTCAACCATCCAGGCTGCAAGGCGCCCCTCAACAAATCGCATTTATAATGCAACTTGGTCTATATTTACCAGCTGGTGTTCCCAATTTCATATTGATCCGCGATCTCCTTCAATTGCTCAAATTTTGGAATTTCTACAAGCTGGTCTCGATAGGGGGCTTTCACCAAATACCTTGAGAAGACAAGTTTCTGCCCTGTCTTCTGTGATTGACCATGAGAATTTCCCATCTCTTTCTCATCACCCTCTTATTCGCGCCTTTCTTAAGGGTGCTACTAATTTACGACTGCCCATGGTTCATCGTTATCCTACTTGGGATTTGAACAAGGTCCTTCTGGTCCTTACCAAACCTCCTTTCAAACCGATTCGTTCCACATCACTACTATTTCTTACATATAAGGTTGCTTTCTTAGTGGCCATTACTTCAGCTCGGCGCATTTCCGAGTTGGCCTCCCTATCTATCAGGTCAGACCTCTGTGTTTTTCATGCAGATAGGGTTGTCGTCTGGCCGGATCCCACGTTTATTCCAAAGATTAATTTGGCTTTTCACAGGGCACAGGAGTTGGTCTTGCCCAATTTCTGTCCTCATCCTTCCCGAGTGTTGGAACATCAGTGGCATAAGTTGGATGTCCGACATGCCTTGAAGGTCTATATCCATCGCACGGCATCCTTTAGGAGGACAGAGGCCTTGTTTGTTGTATTTCTGCCTCATAGTCAAGGTACTAGGATCTCTTCCACCACCATAGGTCGTTGGTTGCGGGCCACCATTGCTAAAGCCTATCAGGCCCAGGCCCTAGCAGTTCCCAGGGGCATCACGGCGCACTCCACTCGCAGTGCTGCCACCATGGCGGCTTGGGCCACCCAAGCTCCTATCTCTGACATTTGTCAGGCCGCCACATGGGCTTCTCCTTCCCCCTTTATCAGACATTATAAGGTTGATGTCTTTGCATCTGCAGATGCGTCTTTTGGTAGGAGGGTGCTACAGGGTGTGTGCAGGACAGCGACAGACTCCAGGTCCAGCCAGCATCCTGCCCGTAGTCCAGGCCAAGCTTTGGTATGTCCCAATCAAATGGATGCTCCGAGCAGCTCGTAGGAGAATAGGCGTTGGTTCTTACCTGATACACCGGTTCTCTCCGAGCTGCGAAGGAGCATCCATCCCCACCTTGTGTATATTATTGCTGTCTGTTTTTTTCTTCCTTCTGTCTGTGGGAGTCCTGCTATATGACCAAGCTGATGTACTAGTTTCTCAGAAGTGACATCTGCCTTTTCACTGCGATCTTCGCTAAAACTGGGGAACGCTGGGAGGAGTCTCGTGGAGGAGGAGGAGCATTCCGAAGTTTAAGCTCAGCCTATCAGGACGAAGACTGAACCAAGCCAATCAAATGGATGCTCCTTCGCAGCTCGGAGAGAACCGGCGTATCAGGTAAGAACCAACGCCTATTTTAGAAAGTGTGCTTCTACAGACACCACAGCAGAATAAAGTAAAATTATTTGAACAACTACTTAAGAATTTCTCCCTTCATTTTAGAGAACCAAATTCTACCCTCCATCACTTAAAATGTCCCTGTAATAATTAACTTACTTTTCAGCCAGAAGAATCTATCAAGACTCACATCCAATAGATCTGAATACAATCTGATTCAAAATCATTTGTAGGATATTAAGCAAACGTGCATATTACTTTTTAAACCAGGAGAAATAAATGCAGGAAATTCCTATAGCTGTTATGAATCTGACCAGAAGTGAATACATGTGTACAAAAAAATCTTATTAGAATTGAATGAAAGACGGGATTAAAGTCCCAGTACCTAGTATTTCTTTGTAATGAACTACAGAATAGGCAACTTGTCAAGGAAAGACATGATAGAAGGAATTGGTGATCAAAAATAATTGCATTCTTAAACAAAAAATATTAGGTATATGTACGTATGTGTTTATATATATATATGTGTGTTTGTGTGTGTGTGTGTATGTACGTATACACACACACATAAAGAAATGTTTTCTATCTGTTTGTTTCAGAATGAAAAAATGTAACTAAAAACAAATAATGTATGACAGCAACTGCATTACAGTTGTATTGATTGTCTATAACACACAGCCTTATAATAACTTACAATTTCTTCTATAATTATATGTCTCCTGCTCATATAATAAACCCTTACTGCGCTGCTTGTCATTTGCATTGTAAACAGATATTGTGTTGTAGAAAATAACTTCACTGCTAACCTTAACCAAAGGAATGGTGAATGGTTCCCTTGCCACAGAAAATGTAGCCTGATTGAAATATGAATAGAACCTAGGACTGACATTCAGATAAATTACAAAAATCTATAAACTATATAATTTCAAGGACTGATAGGAATATTTATTTTCTTATATTCTTATAGCTATATACTGTATGTGCATACAATAACATATTATTCTATAATAATTCTGTATGATTAAAATGCAGAATTTGGGGATGATATGTACCTCTTCAGAGTTTGTTGTTACATAAAGAATTCTTAAGAAAATAATAATGCATGGGCCTTCTACGGTAATACTTGATCCTGAAGAACTAAAAGAGTTTCCCAATACTTGTGGAGAACTTGTTTCCCAATATTTCACTTTTTAGGTTGACTATGTGAAAACAAGGAGTTTTTCTTAAAAATTGCAAGGACATCATAGTCATAAATATACAGTATATGATCAAATTAATATTCTTAATGCTCCTTTCATAGTATCCTTCCATTCTAAGTGGACCTGAATGTCCTTCTGTAATGAGAATTCAGTTAATAATTCAATTATATTCAGAGTACTTTTCTAAAATGTATTTTCAAAACAGCCCAGCCTTTGAAGCTATATCGATAGTCCTCATTTAACAATCCCTTATTTAGCAACCATTTGAAGTTAACACAGTGCTGAATCAAGTGGTGCTTACAACCAATCCTGAACATTCTAAATATCTGGCTGACTGCAATAAACCATAATAATAATTTATTAAATTATATGCCACTCAACTCCCAGGGACTCTGACATTACAATTGCTAAATCATTAAAAGTTGTATACAGGTAGTCAACAATTGGATTTCCATTGTTAAGCAAGATAGTTGTTAAGTGAGTCACTCCTACTTTTATGACCTTTTGCACTATGGTTGTTAAGTGAATTGCGTTATCAGAAGCCAGCTGGAAAGGTCACAAATATGATTTGGGAATGCTGGTTGCTAAGGGTGCGAATTTGGATGAGGTGATTGTAGAAATTCTGTGACAATCGTATCTGTGAGAATCAGTTTTAAATCACTTTTTCAATGCCACTGCAACTTTGAACAGTCATTAAATAAATATTTGTAAATTGAGGTTTATCAATATATCGCAAATGCACAGATAGAGTAGAAGAGAAAGGTATGGAGCCATACAGTGAAAGATCTCTCTCTCTCTCTGTGTGTGTGTGTGTGTGTGTGTGTGTGTGTGTGTGTGTGTGTGTGTGCGTGTGTGTGTGCGCTATGTGTCTTTTTCTCCTTATTTTGTATCTTTTTTGTCAATTAATTTCTTTTATGTTGCTGACTAATGTGTGTATATTTAAAAATATGAGAAAGTGGAAAAAAAAAACCTACATTTCTTTATTTCCTTTTTTTAACTTCTAGTCTACTACATTTGAGTATTAAAGCCAGAGAAACTGATATCTAAGGCATTTTAACTGCTCTACAAATAAGCCCCAAATCAGAGTAGTAATTAAGATAGAATTATTAGAAATTATTCCTAGCTAAAATCATTTCATGACAAAATCAGTTTCATAAGCAGGAGTTTATAATTACTGTACTAGCACACGATCAGAAACTCCTAAAGCTGTTAAAATGTTTATTGTCTATCAATATTTTTAAAAATCCAAGTTAATTTCAGAAATATAGACCCAACCCCTGAGTTGTGAATTCCTGTTGCTTTCAGCCAGAAACCTTGGTGTGACGTTAATATCTGCATCTCATGTTTGTTAGTTCTTACACATGAGCTTCACCTTTATCACTATAGAGGTACAAATTCTGGAAGAATATTCTGGATGGCTACTGTTTTTCTCTCGTCAGCTGACACATTTTCAACTTCACCAGGAAGAGCTATGTGCACCAATAACCATTCTCCTGAGATGGCCTCTGGCATAACTCAGAGTAGGCCTAGGGCTGTTCTAAATTAAACTACTGACTATAGTCTCTAGCGAATCAGCCAAAATGGAAACACAGCTCTGCTTGGATACTGCTGCCATACTTCTTCTAATTTTAAAAAAATAAATAATATTGGAATAAGGGAATAAGAACAAATGAGAGATGAGGCAGAGTACTAGGAAAATGTTAATCTGATCAGTAGTACTATAGGGAGAAGAGTTGATGGCAGCTGTAGCTAGGTTGAAAACTTGCTGAGTCTGATATCAGTAAATGTTAAAGAAAGAAATACACAACCGAAGTTAGAAGAATCCCCAGTGGAAGCAGACTTTACTGAGAATGAAACAAATAAAAAATCAGTGTAAATAGAAGGGAATGAATCTGGAAAAACAGCATTTAATATATTGTGGTGGTGCTGCTGGTGATGGTGGCAGCAAGGACGAGGAGGAGGAAGAAGAGAGGGAGGATTATTTAAATTTATATGCCACTAGACTCCCAACAACTCTGGGAAGATTGCAAATGGTTAAAAACTTTTGAAAACTAGGCACATGTAAAAATCAAGCTAGGGCTTAACTTTCAGAGTAGGTGGTATTTTCTGGGAAACATCATTGCTTTTTAAGAAAAAAGAGCAAAATATAAAAGAAATAATGATGATAATGCATTGTCAAAAGAAGAAAAAAAGAACATTAAAAATTTTATTAACAAAAAATGAAAAATATGAGAAAAAACATTTCATTACAATATACAATTCTATATATACACTCAATGCAAATATTATTCAAGTGGGAATAAATTTCTAATACATTTATATGACCATCTTTTTAATCTACTCAATTTGGTATAAATAGCCTAATTTTTCAGTATACTTGTCTATACAAAGTCTACTTTTATAGTTAGAAGTGGCAAATGCAATCAAGTCTTCAATCCATTGGATAAATGGAACCATACATTTATCTTTTCAGTGTCAATCTTTTAGCCATAGTAAGGGCAGAACGAATCCGTTTGTCCAATTCTCCACTTCAATATTTTAAGTATGTCAGAGGTATCAAACTCAAGGCTATGGACCAGATCCAGCCCATGATGTGGTTAGATCTGGCCCACCGAGCTGCTCTAGAAATAGTGAAGCACTGGTCCATGGCAACTCTGTCTGACCCAGGCTGACCAGGTGCTGATCTACAACCTGGTGGTAGCAGTCTGGCCAGGATACAGTCAGCCTTAGATCCAGAGGGCTACCCTGGAGCTTTCCTTCCCTGCCCCCTAGTGCATGGACAGGAGGCAGTGAGTATGCGTAGGGCCTGGTGTCCCTGGGGACCATCTTCTCCAACAGGCTGACTGTATTCTGAGCTTGTTGTTTCACCCAGGACACCAGCCCCTGCATGGTTGCTGCTTCCTATACATACACACAGATTATGGGGCCAAGGTGGCTGGACTGTTCCTTGTTGGCTTCAGGGTGGCCCGCGGGTCAGATCTAAAGCTAGGTGCAGGAATCAATGCCATCTGTGGCTTGGGTTCGCTGCTCGCTTACATGCTTAGGCCTCACTGTTTGAGGGTAAGAATGAAGCCTTTAACTAAGCGAGGAAGTACTGTGGGGCCAGACTCCTCATGCCTGCATCCAGCCCGCAGGAATTTGCCACGCCAGGGGAGAGATGAGACCCCGTTGTCCCAATGACTACACTTGCATGCAAATGGAGTGCCTGAGTGCAAAAGGAGTGATCTTTGAAGGCAAGCCCATTGTTGTGCCTCTGCTTCCTTTAGCTCAGACACACAGTATGGGCATCCAAGCTGCTGGTGGCAGCAGCCACTTGAGTTGCCATGATCTCCCCTCCCCAGCCAGGTAGCACCACCTGACCTTAGGGCCCTGTTGGCTTTTAGGGCAGCACTGGCTCATATTTAAGAGATTGTCCACGAGCACTACAAGATCCTTCTCAAAGTTACCCCCATTGAGCCAGTATAATAGGTGAGAAGATAAACGATCAAAGATGAGAGGGAGAGAGAGAAAGAGAAATCTAGCAAATATTTTTGAGCTGTATGTGTATCTTGAAAAACTTCACATTTGATTAAAGTATTCTGGAATCTACAAACAGGAAAAATATTTTTTATAACCTCTATCCTAAAGTGATGGAGAGTTCCAGTGCTTCAAGTCATTAAATAATACCATAGAAATATCACTCACAATTTGGGCCTTTGCTAATATAGATAGACTCTGTTAAATTTCTTTTTAACTGGCCAGAAATTGGTACATTTTGCCTCAAGCAAGAATCTGAATTGTCACTGGCTTTTGAATTTGAGGAATGGATGTTAGCCATTGTTTCACTGACATATAAAAGCAATTGAATTCTTTCAGCAAGTATTAGTAATTTATTAGACATGGCTAATTTGTTTGGACTTTAAACTCTGTTCCTGCAGCTTAGATGCCATAGAAATTATGGTCTGTGTCTTCCTTTACTATCAGTTTTATAGAGAAGTTAATCTTCATCTGATTACCCTTCTTTTAACTAAATTCCCTAGAAACTCTGTTAAGACTTCCATTACAGTATTTACCATATTATCATGGTAACTAGTTTTAGGAATGTGACAAAATTGTCTTTCATCATATCTAAACTGTTGCATTCTAGCCACAGTTTTCCCTCTAGTCCGATATTTGAGTGGGAGCATAAACCACTCTCATTGGCTGAGCTGCTTGACAGTTAAGTATAGAAGGGAGCTGGCAAGCAGAATCATCTGTTGCCTGTCAGCCAACTGTTAGAATCAGCTGTTGCCTGTTAGCCGGCAGCAGCCATGGGTAACCATTTGTTATTCTAAATAAACATGTTAGCTGAAGTTTTACTTTTGTCACCTCCGTTTCTCAAGTCACCAACTTAATACTGGTGATGAGGATGGGATCAGCAGAGATTCCAGCCATCGGAAAAAGGTGTATTTCCTGAGTTTTTGTGGGGCTGCTGTTTTTGATACTGCCACCGCCCTACTGGCTCCACCGACAGTCAAGTTTGTGACATGGGATGACCTTCAAGAAATCTTAGGCAACCATTTTGTGCCAAAACCATCCCGAATAGTGCAACGGCATGCTTTCCATATAGCCATGCTAAGGATCCAGTGCAAGTTCTACCAGTAGGGACAATACAAATATTCACTATGTTGAAGTCTTCCCAGAAGAGTCATTGGATGAGGATGTAAATCACCTTAGGTACCTGAGACCTCTGCAGAAGAAAAGCTGGTCTAGTGAAAATAAACTTCCACATCCTCAGGTGGTTTGTATGAGCTGTGGCGGGAACCACCCAAAGGCAACCTGCAGATTCCAAAATGCCATCTGCTTGAAATGCCAGCAGAAGGTCCCCCTGGCCTGATCTGTTGTTCAGGAAGAAATTTCAACCAACCTTCCTCCTATCACCCATCACAACAATTTCAAAAGCTTTTAACTAGAGCCTGATATCAGACTGGGTCACTAACAAAGCATTCTACCCATTCTCATATTAACAAAATCCATGTTACTATTTTTATAGAAGGTCAACCATGCTAACCGGAAGTAGACATGGGATTATCATTATCCATCGTATCTTAGAGCACTCTGAAGCAACTCCTGCCAAAAATTGCCAAGAAAAGACTTCAAGTTTGCCAGTTGACACTCCAGGACTATCAGGGGTGGTCCACCCCAGCCATCGGAAAGGCAAGTTCAATATTCAGTTTCAAAATTTCAAGGTGCATATGCCACTAGTCATAGCTGATGGTTTCCTGCCTAGCTTGCTAGGATTAGATTAGTTTGCCTCCCTGGGGTTACATTTAGGCAGCTTTAACTCCATTAGTGACAAGGAGGTGGATATCTTACTAAATGACTTCACAAGGTATTTTCAGTAGTGACCTGGGCAGCTATTTCCTTTAATTTGGACTCCCAGGTCACAGCCATCTGCCTTAAACCATGTCAGGTGCCTTTTGCATTATGTCCTAAAGTGGATGAACAATTTGATAAATTGATAGTCTAGGGAGTGTTGGAACCCGTGGAATTTGCCAGTTGAGAGACCCCAATTTTAACTCCCTTAAAAAAAAAAAAACAGCTCCATGAGAATATGTGCTTATTATAAATGCACAATTAATAAGGCCTTACAAATTAATGTCTACCCTGTTCCTGTCATTCAAGCACTTGCTTCATTTCTTAGGAACAGGCTCTATTTTTGCAAAGTTGGACATGGTTCAAGCCTATCAACAACTTCCTGTTGATGACATCACAGATGAAGTCCAAACTAGTTACGCATAGGGGAGCTTTTAAATGCAAGAGCCTGCAGTTTGGCATTATTGTGGTCCTAGGAATTTTTCAATGCCTCATGGAATATTTACTGCAAGACATCCCAGGAGTCGTTCCTTATTTTGACTACATCCTTATCTCAGCCACCAACAAAACAGAACTCATACACCACCTATGAAGGGTACTAATTTGTTTTTAAAAAGCAGGACTTAAAACTTAAAAGGGACAAGCGCAACATTGCTGTCACCCAGGTGGTTTCCTTGGATATTGTATAGATGCGGCTGGCATTCCTCCCATCGAATCCAAGGTAGTGCCATTCCTGATGCTTCAATACCTACCAACAAAACCGACCTACAGTCTTTTCTAGGGCTTTTAAATTTCTATAGTTCCTTTTTACCACATAAAGCTTCAGTAGCAGAGCTACTACGTAGACTGTTAGACAAGCAGGCTTCATGGACATGTGGCCAAAAAGAAACCTCTGCATTTAAATCTGTCAAATCCTTACTAATCCTTAAAGTTAGAACAATAATATTATACTGTAGTTTGCCTACATATTTTAGTACTATGTTGAGTTTACATTTATTGTGATTAGCATTTTCTTCTATCTAAGGGATATTAAAATATTCATTTGGGCAATTGAGAATATGTGTTTTTTGCTGCAGGTTGCATGCAAAAATTGTGAACAATGGCACTAGTGACATGATAACTACCCACAGATGTAAACTACATTAACCTAGCAATAGAATAAAGGTTTTAAAGTAAGGAAAGTTAATGATACAATTATCAGTGTAAGCCATCTCTCCCTGTCTATCAGTGAAAACACACTTTTAGAAATATTATAGAAAGTGATTGCCATGCTGATACTTCAAGGCACAAAATAAATAACTCTTCTACTTCCTCATACAATAGATACAGGTAGTCGGGCAAAGAAAAGTCAATATACATTTACTCAAATATAAGACCCATGGCTATTCTTGTAAATGAAATTGGGATTAGTTTCATATTCTGCCCTTTGTAGCACATTCATTTTCCTTTTTTAAATTAACAAATTATTGAAAACAATTTTTGAAAGTCATGTGGGACAGAGAATTTGTAGGTCCAAAATATTTATCCATGGCCTTTTAGAGATCACAACTCTGGACATTTGATATAAATATTTAAGTTGACATCTAGGAGAGAATATCAAGAACAAAATATAGATAATCAGCATGGTGAATTTGGAAAGTTCTATCTTAGGTGGACTGGATAATAGGGAACAGAAGTGGGAATCTGTTAGAGGACTATCAAGTATTAGATTAGTGTAGTAATCTTGACAATGAATACTTTGTGAATATATAATATTTGATGGGGTGTGAGGAATGGGGAATCTTTTTGGAGAAATTAACTTTCTTTTTAAAAGTATTTGGCTATTGACAGCTACTGGAGTCACTGAGGTGTTAAATTGGTATCTGTGGCTAACAGTCTAAAACTATCTTGGTAAAGAAAATAAAGACAATAGTTGGGAACTTTCATCCTCATTTTGCTCATTCATAAAAAATGAAATCATTTCTGTGTGAATCCATAACAGCTGCATAAGAATGGGAATAATTCTGCCATTTAAAATCAATCTGTTGCATTCCCATTTTCTGATCTACAAATTGACTATGGCAAATACCACAACAAAAAAGGACAGTAAATGAATGCGAAGACATCCTGCACACACCCCAAAAATCCCTCTTATATATCCCTCATTTTCTATTTCAGAAACACAGAAATACACACAAAGGAAGACAAAAACAGAGTTGGAAGCCCGAAATTTGCTGATGTTGGAAACCAGAGCCACATACAAATCAATATCAGCAGAATAAACACACCTTTTTGCCTGCTTTCAGTTTTCAGGGCCCCGACTTTTTTAACAAAATAAGAATTATTTTGTTATTACTCTTTCTATTTCTCAAAATGTGGCTGAGTTTCATTCTTTTGATCTTGATACTTTGAAGTAGGAAGGAATGCATTTTGCATTTCTGAATATCCATTGTCCTTTATTTGTCCATGAGCCTATCCACATTCTCCAGTCTTTCTTTCTACCTCCTGGAAGCATATATAGACAGTCCTTGACTTACAGACATTTGTCTAATGATGATTTGAAGTTACAAGGATACTGAAAAAAGTGACTTATGACTGTTCCTTTCTAATATGACTGACACAGTATCCCCACGTTCATGTGATAGAAATGTTGGCAACCGGCATGTATTAATGACATGTCAGGCTCACATGATTACCGTATGTGACTTTCCCACAGGAACTGCAACAAGAAAAATCAATGGGGGAAGCTGGATTCACTTAAGAACCATGTGATTCACTAACAATTGCAGTAATTCACTTAACAACTACCTTGCTTAGCAACATGCATTTTGGTTCCAGTTGTGATCATCAGACGAGGACTACATTATGCATGCTAGGGAATATTGTGAGTCATACTTTTGGCCCCCTGCAATTCATACAATTCTGAAAGAGCTATAGCTTTTGAGTGGCATTTTGTTAGCAATCCTAACAGTTTCTTCACAAAGAATAACTATTTTTAGGCCTGTGTGTAGTATCTCACTTCCTCCTACTCCCTCCAATTCCAGAATATTTGTTTCTCTCATCTATCCATTCACAAATTTCCAACCACATTTTCCCCCCACACCTACACTGCAAAAATAATTTCTGAAGGATTTCCTTACAATGCTTAAAGTATAGGCCAGACAGTATAGGCCTTTTTTTGATGTGCTGCATCACATTGACTCTGGAGGCGGCAGTGTAGATTAGGGGGCCTCCAACCTTGGCAACTTAAGACTTGTGGACTTCAATTTCCAGAGTTCCTCAGCCAGCAAAGCTGGATGTTTTTAAATGTTATTTTGCTTAAAATGAGAACCAGACAGAGTAAAAAGAACTTTCCTCCATTCATGCAAGAAAGAAATGCTAGATCTTTTTACTTATAAATTTTATATCTCAGCTTGGTAGATTTATCTGCTATTTTGATAAAATAACATTTTTCTGTTTACATGCCATGCATAATGTTGCCTTCATTTACCATTTCACGTTTGCTAAAATTCCCACATGTTTTTACCTTTACTTGTTAATAAAATCCCGATCATTGTAGTTCTCCTTTTCTGACCCTTTTATATATTTTCTTCCTCATAGGTTTAGCACCAAGAATAGTAAAATTATATTTTCAGTAAATTCAGATTATAGACTTTAGAAAGCCATTGTTATATTAACTATTTTTCCTTTGATTTCTTTCCTATTGATCTTTTCTACTGATTTCCATCTCATTGAATGAATCTATTTTTACTACAGCTCCTAACTGTTATCAATCTGTTCCCATAAAGCCAAAATCACTTTCCTGATCACATCAGATCCCTTTAGCATTGAAATTATTGGGCCTCTTCTCAATTTTTGTTAAGGAATTATGTTCTCTTATTTCATGAATGCTAAGTTTGTTGCTTTCACAACTGATAAGTTTCTTTCATGAATGGTTTCCTCTTGTGCTGTTTCCTCTTAACAGTTCAACATCGACTGAATCACTATTAATGTTTGCAGAAATACTCAGAATTCAACAAAATACTTCTAGAAAATTTAAAGTACAGAGCTTTTGTTAAAAGAAAATCCAGTTTATTCCAAGCCAGAACAAGTTATGTGGCTTGAGGATGTTGAAACTGTAGTAAGTGTGAGTTGGTTGCTAAGTATTGAATCATGATCATATGAGTGCAGGGATGCTGTGATGGTTGTAAGTATACCAAACTGTTATGTCACTTTTTCAGCACTATTGTTTCAGGTGTGAATACCATGTCTACAAATGAAGTTTCAATTAAACTGATTTATTGCTAAAAGCCTATGCACAGAAATCTTAAGTAATGGCTAACACCTGCTCAGAGTTAGATAAGGGTCAATGGCACTCAAGAGGGATTTGACTTAGTTCTCTTGTGGCTATGTACAGATTCTAGGCTGATTCCCCATTTCTCTCCACCCCTCTGCCATTTTTGCTCCTCTATATCAAAACTTCACATAGTTATTAAACAAGTAGTTGTATGTCAAGGACTTGCTGTAAACCCTATTAAGACTATAAATAAAAATGTTGACAAATTGTTCTAAAACCTAAAAATCTGGATTAACAATTGAGCCATTCTTCTAACACTAATCTTTCCCTATGTAGTAAATAAAAGATGATGTAATATTTACTCAAATTCACATTTTGGAATATTAAAAAAAAGTTTATGATGCAATGTTTATCTCAAAAAATAAAATGATGAACTTCTATGTCTGAAATAAACATAAGCAAAAACAGTTACTAAGCTAGAGAATTTAATGATGTGACTATAGAGGGCAATCATGTATGTGTTACTGTGTATGTGTGCTGCCATACTTGTGGAAAGATCTAGAAAATAATGCTGAAAAACAGGAAATTGAATATTTGTCTTTAAAGGGGTACTCCAGTTGTTCAGTAAAAAAACAACAGGTTTTCCTTTCTTGATAAAATTTTTATTTCCTATATATTCATAACTATTCACTGATAAAAATGTGACTCTTTTTAACTTGTCAATTCATAGAACAAAGAGGAAAGCAATTAACTTCCTTTACTCAAAAAGATGTTGTGATCTTGATATTTGCTGTAATGACGGCTGTATCATTTAGTGTTAGCATTGGGTATAAAAATGACTTTGCATAGGTCCATATATTGCTGTGCAGATTATGGAATACAGAATATGGAATAATGATCTTAAATTATTGGAATATTCATTCCTTTTATTAAGACAAAGTTCAACAGTACAGCCAACTATTCAGAGAAGTAGTGAACTCCACATCACTGGATAATTTCAAGTTGAACTTAATTTAAGATTGCCGGTAAATGAATCCATACACCTAAAAGAAAGATGGATTCTCATAATTTTACTAATTCCTTTGAATTATAGGCTGATGCCCAGTTGCATGATATATTCTGATTCAAGCTTTGAGCATCATTAAAATCTTCTGCACCCTTTTGTATATATTGCTATTCAGGGACAGTCTAAATTGGAAAAAACGGGCAGTATTAGTATTATGTTTAATGTACCATTTTTATTTTAAAAAATATTTTTCAATCCAAATATCTGGAATTCAAACAATGCCTTATTAAGCCAATGATTCTATTCAATTCATTAAAATTGTATCCTGTTAAAAACTAAAATAGTTTAACTGCAGTTATTTTACTTTGCATATAATTTTAGGCTTAGCTATGAACAAGATAATCAGCCTGGAACCTAATCCCTCTATGGCTGTTTTCATAAATAAAATTAAGTGACTCCCAGTCTTACTTGATAATTGATATATCAACAAGTCATTTTCCCTTCAAGAATAATGTAATATCAGCCTTTAAATATGAAGTCTTCTGCCTGCATCTTTTGCTTTTGTTTTTCAAAACCTTTTCAGGCACAGTAGTCTGCAGGGAGTGATGTTTAACAAGTATTCTATTTATTTGCTATTTGAACTGTATAAATAGATATGACGACAAGATTCAGTGATGGCTCAGAATGACACATGGGGAAGCTAAGCTTCATAAAAAAAACTGTTAAAACAAATTTTAACATCCCGTATGCTCATTTCTCCTTTTGCTGCATCTGTAGCTAGAGAGAGGGTAAAAGAAAAATACTCATCAGAGAGATCAGTTTGTATATTACTTTCTATATATCATCTTTGCAAAAGAGTAGAAATGATTCCCCTTAGTAAGTAAATATTCTGAGTGTAGGCTGTAATTGTTTCTATCTAAATGGTGGTATGTGGCTTTAAAATTATAAAATTGTAATATCCACACTTGTCTCCAGCTGTATTTCTTTTACAATTTACTGATATTTCCTTTGTCAGTACAGGTAGTCTTTGACTTACGACAACAACTGAGCCTAAAATTTCTATTGCTAAGCAAGGCAGTTGTAAAGTGAGTTGCACTCCATTGTACAATTTTTTTGCTACAGTTGTTAAGCAAATCACTGCAATGGTTAAATGAATCATGTGATTGTGAATTTGGCTTCCCTCATTGACTTTGCTTGTCAGAAGCCAGCTGGGAAGGTAACAAATGATGATCACATAACCCTCAGACAGTGCAACTCTCATAAGTACATGTCCATTGCCAGGTATTCAATTCCTATTACCATGGAATGCTGCAACGGCCGTAAGTGTGAAAAATAGTGATAAGTCACTTTTTAAAGTGCCATTGTAACTTTGAATGGTCACTAAATGGTCACTTAATGGTTGTAAGTTGAGGACGATTAGTCATAGTGATATCTTTATACTAGCAGCTATGTCTCCTCTTACTTAAAAATGAGTACCTTTAATCTCTTTGTATACAATGGACCAAAATTTAATTGCAATATATCATTTGCAACTGGTATTATTTGTGTGATAATATAATCTGTGCCATTTGTATCAGTCTGATAATCTACTATTTGATTTTTGTCAGTGCTTTAACGTAGTCCAAACAAGAAGTACATGAGTATTAACATTACTATTGTTACAAGACTACAGTTTCAAACACTTGCAAATCTGAAAATATTTCTCACTTCCTTTTCCTTTATTCTCCCAAACCTTAGGGACGATCTCTTCTGAGAATCCCATGCCCCTAATGTTTCTGTGGACTGAAATACCTATTGTATGCAGTTGTGTAGCCTGGAGTATTTCCTATTTTTTTTTCAAGGTAATTCTCCTATACCATTACAATTTATCAGACTTTTTGGAAACACAGTCGCTTTTTTATCCCAATTATTCTTTTAAAATGAGATTTTATTGTAATTATATAAAATTAGAGAAAATATAAAAATGTCACTTTGTGTGATAAATAAAAATAATATAAAGAGGTTCTCTATCCATTTTTTTAACATGTAGATCTTAATATGCTGTATCAAAGAGCCCAATTCTTCAAAAATTAATCTGGAGAATACATCTAACAGTTTCATGTACAGTTTTGAAACATCAGCATTTTGATACCAACTCCAATTGGAAAGAATTTTCAAAACGATTTGTTTCATGTTCTGCAGTGGCAGGAGTTAAAGTATAGAAATAATGAGAAAAGCTAGAGATAAAAGAAAGAATATCTTAATTTTTTTGTTTTAAATAGAAAGCCATTTGTATGTAGTGACAGCCATGTGGTTTAGAGTCCCAGTGTACCATTTTTAATCTAGCTTATTTTGAAAGAAAAGAATTCATCATTAAATTTCTAAAATTAGTATAGCATGCAAAGGTTGTTTTTTTGAAAGCCTAATTCATGTTAGACCAAAGAAGGATAAAAAAGAACTATTGAGTAGAAGAGATTGAGGAAGAAAAGGGAGGAAATCAGTGAAGATAAAACTTAAAACTAATACTTGACAGATATCACATGCTGTTGAGATCTGCATTCAAATGACATGAAAATTGGTGTGGTCATCATAATAGTTAAATAAGATTCAGAATTCATACTATGTGTGGTAGTGGAAATTCCACTTTCCAATTATGTCAATGTAGTTGCTTTTAGTTTAGAATTAACTATTTAACTTATTCATTAAGGAAGCTCCCTTCTACTCTTGGCCAACCTATCAGGGACCAGCAGAAAACAGAACAGGATACATAAACTTCTCCAGATTTTTCAGACTCCTACTAAAGTCTTTTAAGTCTTTTTAATTAGCAGCAGCAACCACAATTAAGTTTTCTGATGGACATTATTTGAAGACTTCTGTGGTGTACTTGTGGTACAGTCAGATATGATAAAATAAAGCTAGAAGAATTTTAAATTTAAATGTGTATCACCATTATTCTTTGAATCTCCTGTTTCTTACAAAAGTGTGAGCATGTGTATAAAAAGACAATATAATTTTTCCACCATTGCTAATTATGGTGTACTAGTAGATTAACTCTTTTTTTCTGCTTACATTTAAAAAAATATATATTTTGATCTCATTTCTCTAATCACTAAGGGCGACTGAGTTCCAAGTATGCAACATAATTGATTTTGCAGCAGAGAAGCAAAGTGAAATCTGATTATTAAAATGGACTCATAGTGTTTTAAATTAGCTACATTTATGTCACTTAGTGCTGAATATATGAGTTTCATTCTTGAAGGAGTTGCCAGTTACTTTTCCTAACCAACACAATCACATTGGAAGCCAAAGCATGATTTTTTTAAAAATCAACTCCAGTTCTTTTAAGAGCTATTTACAAAAATTATAGTGATAATTAAGAATGTAATTGCATATTTATCAATTTTTGATAATCAATTCCAGAAAGCACACACAGATAACTGACTCAGCAGGATTCATAAACATAAGAAGCTTCTTTATATATGCAATATATATATATATATATAATACTCATGCAGCAGGAGCAACCAAAATACCAAATCAGGAGCACAGAAACACAGAAGTAATATTCACAGAAGCAAGATAATATGAGCAGAGAGATGCAGAGGCACTGAGGTCTAAATTTACAGAAGCCTAGATTAAACCAACTCTTATATACAGTTCAGCAAGTCAAAACCACGCCCAGACTCCAACTGTCTCTTATGGCCCCATACAAAATAAATACTATGTTTCAATATCCAAACAGCCCTTTGGCTGACCTATTGTCATGTCTAATTCAGCAGTCCCATTGGCTGACCTGTTACCATGTCTAATCCAGACAGTCCCATTGGCTGACCTGTTAGCATGGCTATCTAGTTCATGAACTATATGCACTGACAATATTTGTAATTTTTGACTACATATGGTCTTTTGCGTTCATCAGTCTATGATGTTGTTGTCCTTGGAATCATGTCTTGTGAATTGTAAAATTCACCTCTATTCTAAATTGCCCCTCCCCATAATAGTTCTTTGATTCATGTTATAATGTAGTTTGGACAACTTTATTTTTTCTGATTTATTCAGTGGCAACAGCAGCAGTAGAATGAATAACATTATCTCTTTTTTTCTTTTCTTCTTGAATTATTATTTTAGCAATATGCCTTGTACCAGAATCCTGGAAATTTTGGAATGGGAGTGCAGAAAAAAATAAAGGGAGATCAATTCTTTCTTGCTGGCTACCATTCCTATAATGACAGCATTCCTATAATGGCAGTCCTATAATGGCTGCATCTATTAATAGAAGTGACTGCTTAAGTAGTAAAAAAATATTTTGTAGTTATATTATAACTAAAAATGTCACACTATCAATTATCTTCCTATTAACTTTCTAAATTAACCGGCCCATTTTCTTATTTTGGTTTGCTTTTTCATTTGTAAAAGAGCTGCCTTCTCTCCCTCCTTCCCCCAGCAGTTTAACTTAATATGCCTTAGCAGATAGCAACTGATTGACTTTCTCTGGGCTGGACAGTGAAAGACATTTGGGCCTAATTAGTACTTGGAAGGGAGATCTCCAGAGAACACGAGGGCAATAAGCTACATGAGGAAAAATAATTCCAGAAAAAAACAGTGGCAAATCATTTCTAGTCTGTTGCTAAGAAACCTACTTGGATATGTCCATGAAGTCATCAAGATTCAGGCTGATCCCAGAAGAGGCATTTCTTAATCTAACACAAAGTATGGCCAAAAAGAGGTCACCCTTAAGCTGATGTAATAAAGACGGTTTTGCAAAAATAGAATAGAGAGTTACAGAGTGAAAGATAGGGTGGAATTTATTGTGTGGCCTAGAAATGCAACTGATTTTACTGGCTGCAAGTGCAGCAGTTTATGCATTGAAGCTAAACTCAGAGGATTTGATGGCATCTTCTTTCTTCTGCAGAAACATTTTAACAGTAATGGAAATACCTGCAGCTGCTCCTAATAGGAAATAAACTAGTGTCTCCCAAAATATCATGATGGATTTTAAACTATGCTATATTTAAATATGAAAATTAATTTAAAGAGTCTTTTCCCTTGTTATGTCTTTTTTCCTTTTCTTCCTCTTACTTATTTTAACAATTTTAAATTGTTTTAAAAGATATGAATAGTAGAATGAATTTAATAATACAAATCCAGATTAGGTTTGATCACATTAAATTAGTGCCATCTAATGTGATACTTACAAAATAAAAATATATTGCTGTATATAGTTTACTGTAATTCTATATATCTGAACGACAAGGACATGTACTTTCAAATATACTAAAAACCTAACTTTTCCAATGGTGAACAATCAGAAAATGCTTTTTTGTTTGCTAAACATTTTTAAACCAAGATCTTCCATAATATAATTATCGGATCACCTGGGAAGCTTACAATTCTTTGAAATGTCAGTGATAATTCTATTGTGTTCCTCAGAGTGCAGTGTGAGATAAATAGCTTTGTCATATACATCTGCTAGTGTAGCTTAATAATGTTAGACATGCCATCATTCAAACTGGAAGAAAAAGATTACTAAAAGCACCTTGGTACTCCTATGGGTAAAATTGAAGAGCTTATGCATATAGGCAAGAAAACACTTTCCTCCTGTAAAAGAATTGTAAAAGAGAATAATAAATTACCATATTTAGATGAAATAAATTATGATGAAGCTGCATTGAAGTAAAATTGATAAGATGATTTTGATTTTGAGCAATATAGCAACAGAGACAAGTAGAGAAATGTTTGTCTGTTTGGTAAGTAAATAATTTGGTTTTCTTTCCCTGTTTAGTAGAATAAGCTTCAGGATTTTTGTATTGTTCAGATAGATCTGTAAGCAAATAACACAAATGGCAATGGGGATAGATCATCTGAAACAAAATAAGAACTCTCACTAAGGTTATCTGTTTGCATTAAATAGACATTTTATTTGGATTCATGAAATTATTGAGCATCACTGAAGTTTTGTTTAAAAAAATCTTCCTAGTTTAATTTTAATAAGCATTTTATAGTTATTTTAAGATTTTTATCAATCTTTTCCAATTTAAGATCTTGTTAGCTAGGAATTAATGCTAGGCAGAAGATTAGCAAGAACACATTCGAGACCCAAGAACTGCTGTGTGGTGGGGTTGAACTCTCGGCCTTTACTGCAGCTCCTGCTGGAGACTTGAAAGGAGCTCCCACTGGGTGTCCCCAGGGCAATGGTGATGTCATTGGTTAATCCTTTCAACCCGGAAGTGCCTCATACTTGTGATTCAAGTGCAAAAAAGATAATAATCTAAGAATTCTGTGAACAGTAGTTGTAATCAGAATGCAATAGCAACCTTTGGTATGCAGTTTCCCAGAATAAAGCTGTTTTTAGTTGAAAGATAAACCTGTATTATGTTTCTTTGAGATAACTATTTTCTTGCACAATACTAGTAATTGAGAAGGAGAATAAAAACTTTTCAGCTGTTTATAAGTTAAGGGACTGAGATGATAAAGAAATTTCTTAATTAAGGCCAATAATATGGATTTTTTGTATAAATATCCAATTGTTATTTGTCATTTTGTCATTTTCTGTACCCCTCATTTAGCAAAAGTGGCTAAAGCATTGCTATTTCTTATCAAAATTAGAGAGGTTGGAAGAAAAAGTAGGCATATTCATTAAAAACTTAATTTTTTAAAATTTTCCCCCAAATTTGATTCTAAAAATATTTAGTGAGCATGAACTATCAGAGTTTCAATACTGATAATTTCTGACCAAATGATAGAATTCCTATTATCTATAGAAAATTGAGTTTCTTAAGGCATTCAGTAATACCTATTTAAATAAAATATGATGTAAATTGATTGCAACTTCTCTTGAAATATATCTTTAAAAATTATATGATACCAATGCAGTAATGAAATAAAAAAAATTCTGGGTAAAACATATAAAATTATGTGATTGGAAACAATTCATACATCATAATTTTTAAACTCTGATTTTGCAAATAAAAGAGCTAAGTTTTCACAGACTGTGTTTTAAAAGCAAATAAATGCAGACTATAACATATATTATTATCGGTTATATATTACTTAGTTCATGTTAGATATCTATTGCAAAAACTTATTTTTATTTGAAAGAGATTATATGTAACCCTGTCACACAAAATTATTCAAATCTGAAAATATTGTAGTCATACTAGTGGTATAAAAGTAAAACATTTGGGGAACCCGTTCCTTTTTTATGGCTGATAACTGAATAAATTGAGGTATCTTTAATAGAGATCATAATTACATTAGAGTTTAATTAACAGTGTTGCGTGTCAATTAAAAAGGCCATTTGCAAATGAAATAGAATAAAAGCACAATTGGTTAATATCCAACCTGAATAAAATTATACAACTCTAGATTAATGAGTGATTTAAAATGCCTGAGAAAAGGTTGTTTAGCAAATGAGCTAAGTGTTAAATCACATAATATCATATAAACAATGGAGAAATGCCATTTACTAATTGCATGATGCAATTTTTATAGAAACTTCCAATTAATTAAAAAATTCATGCAATAATTAGAACGAATATATTTTATAATTTAACTACATGCCTACTGTGTTACATGCATTGAAATATTATGTCTTATTGCGCATATTAAGAGGTGGGCTTCTGCCGGTTCGCACCAGTTCTGGCAGACCAATGGTTAAGATTAGGCACAGTTTGGTGAACCAGCAAATCCCACCACTGGCTGGCCCCGCCCCACTTGTTTTCAGCTTGGTTTTTGGGCTGTTTTCAGGCCATTTCTGGACCATTTTCAGTCCATTTTTCAGGCAGAAACAGCCTAAAAATGCCCCCCAAATATGCAAAAAACAGCCCAAAAATGGCCTGGGTTTTGAGTCATTTTCCAGCTATTTGGGGGGGGGGGGCATTTTTTGAGTCATTTTCAGGCTATTTTCTGGACCAAACATGGCCTGAAAATGTTCTGAAAAATGGCCTGTTTTGGGGCCATTTTCAGGCTGTTTTGGGGGGCATTTCTTGTTTGGGTCATTTTAGGCTATTTTCCAGGCCAAAAATGGCCCAAAAAATGACCTGAAAACAGCCTGAAAATGGCCCAAAAATGGCCTCTAAAATGGCCCCAAAACACCCTGAAATATGGACGGGGCGGGGCCAGCTAGTGGTGGGATTAGCCCCACCTGGCTAAATCCTACCTGTTCCTTTGAAGTGAGTGATGGGGCTGGGTGTGATGAGTGACATCAACCCCCCAGTCACATGATCAACTGGCCATACCTACCCACCCAGAGAATTGGTTGTTAAAAAATTGGCAGCCCACCACTGCTCATATTGTATTGTCATCATATTGTAATAGATTGTAATCATCACATAATATTGTAATAGATTGTAATCATGTTCATAGACTTTCAGAATTAACTATTTTTAAGTATTGGCTGATATTTTTGATTTTTTTGGAGTAGGACTCTTGAATGATAATTGTACATATTCCTTTCAGGCAACCACTATAATTAAGCAATTAAACTGCAAAGCAGAACCAAGTTACTGTATATTGCTTTTATTTTAAAATTGTCTAAATAGAATTTAGATAACTACAGATTAAATATATTAAAAGTAGTTATAGAGACTGATTTTTTTCCATGCTTCTACAGATGAATACTGTTATATAGAACGGTATCCCACGGAATGAGTTTCTTCTTTGAAATGTTTTCTAGAAGTGTTATTACAGACTTTGGTGTATTGATTTGGAATTATATGTGACTTATGTGCTTATCTCTATCCTAGCATATTTTTTGTAATAACAACCCACAAATAATGATACTTTACTCATTGATTGTCTGTAAAAATGAAAAATCTTACAAATTTAATTGAAGCAACGATGAAACTTCTTAACTACTTGTCATATGGAGGTCTAATTCTATTCCAATGCACTGCACTCATACAGCTTTCCAAGGTTTCAAAAGCAATGAATTCATACTTCTCACTATCATTTTACTTTGACACCTTTTCCATCACATTCAGCATCTGTTGAATAATATGAAATTGGACTTGGAAAGGGAAAGGAAGAAGCTGTCTGCAGTGTTCACAGCTGGCGCTCTAGTGCTGTGGTGCCTTGTCATCACCTGCCTACACTCAGTTAATAAGCATCTGTTTTTATCTTCACCCTCTCCCTCCCAACCCACAAACAACTTTCTTCTTTTTTTCTTTTTCATCTTCTGGTTCAGACTTACAACAGGAACTGCTATATTTGATTGTTACTTTTTTTAAGGCAGCAAGTTATTTCATTGCTTATGCAAAATATTAAGTTTAAAATAAACTCCGGAAAAAGAAGAAAATGTTTTTAAAAATAAAGATGTCTGGCATTATATAATAAACCAAGTGTTTTCAACTTAAAATCATTTTTTTTAGAGGATAGGAAACTGAAACTTTCAACTTTGTCACTTACAAATCTGGTTCAAATTTTAAAGACTGATCTATTTAATTTGAAGGATCTGGACATAGATATATAATACATACTCCGCTTGTTGTATTACTACAATTTTCTAACATTTTTTCTTTCAACACCTAAGAGAAGCATTTATTGATTTTCTTTTTCCTTACAAAATCCTGTGAGGTTAGACCAAGGATGCTTTCTAACCTAGTTAGTACAATAGAAATTTGACATCTTCTCTCTCTCTCTTTTGCTGTAGCACCAGAACTCCAGTCTGGTTCAATCATATATTTTCAGCTTCTGCTCTTATGAGGAATTAAATATTACAGGCTTAATTTCTATTGACTGATCAAGCAAATGCAGTTGTTTAATTATATTAAACATACATCTTTTTTGCCTCTGTTTGGATTCCTAACTGTATATAGAAACAAGCATGAGTTTCAAATGTTCTGATTTCAGTTTTAAATATGAATTTGTGCTGTAAAGTTTAATAGCTTTCAAATCCCTAAAGCTGCAATTCAGTAAAGACTAATACAAGGGCAATTAATTAAGACAGAACAGAAATGCTTACTTTGCATAGATTTTCCTCCAAATATTTGTATGTTATTGCAAGTATAGTTGTTTTTGTTGTTCAGTGTACATATACTCTTGAGATTAAAATACAGGAATTACAAGAAATTTTGCTTATATAATCGGGTTTCATGTAAATATAAACATTGCATCTATGAATTAAAAAGTGTTACAAATATCTGGGCAAAAGATGTCATATTAAAATGTAAGGCTATACTTGATTTTCAGAGATATACCTTGTACCCCACAGTTTCGTTTCTGTGTTAGTATAGCTCCTATGCCCTAGGCTTGTTGTTCATGAAAAAAATATAGTTTAGGATTCCATTACAGGAAATTACTTTACATTGTGTCATTGAATAATTGTTCATCAGTCACAATATACACAACAGAAAGAATTATATTACTAAACCATCATACACAATCTTATCTTGCTACATGGTAATAATGCAGCATATAGAAGGGGTATTGATGCTTACCTGATGCGCCCATTCTCTGTGAACTGTGAAAAGCATCCAGGCATGGGAGGTGTTTCTGTCTCTCATTTGATAGGCTGAGCTGATTTCTGAGGATACTCCTCCTTGAGGCTCCTCCTTAGTGACCCCAATTTTGGTGAAGTCAAAGTGATAAGTTCATTGTTGTTCTCCTTCACATTTGCTCAGTAGCCTTGGCCAGGATTGGACCCACACCAGACAGACTCTGGGTAGGGCTGGATGCTCTTCACAGCTCATGGAGAATGGGCGTATCAGGTAAACACCAACACCCCTTCTCCAGATGAGCTGTTCAGAGCATCCAGGAATGGGACATACCAAAGCTTGCATGTCCTGCGGGAGGGTCTCCACCTGGTTGGAGCCCCCTTTTTATGTGTGGACCCATTGTAATATTTGTCTGCCGAAGGCTGCTTCAGCAGAAGCAAAAATGTCCAGTTTATAGTGCCTAATGAAATTGACAGTGAAACCCATGTTGCCGCCATACAGATCTCATCGGTCGATGATTGACTAGCCCAAGCAGCTGATGTTGCAGCACTCCTAGTTGAGTGTGCTATAATACCTGGCATGGGCAATGACTGTGTCTTATAAGTTTTTGCAATTGTGGCTTGGAGCCATTTACCAACTGTTGATGATGTGACTTTACTTCCTTGAGTAGCAGGTTGAAAGGAGATGAAGAGTGCCTCTATCTTCCTAAAAGAGGCAGTCCTGGTACGTCGTACATCTAATAGATGCCATTGTCGCTCTAGACCGTGAGATGGTCTAGGACAGAAGTTGAGGAGTATCAACTCCTATGGAAGGCCAAATTAATTTTGAGCATGAAGGTTGGATCTAAGCGAAGGACAACTCTGTCTGAATGGAGAATGCAGAGATCTTGTCTCACTGACAGAGCAGCTAGCTCAGAAATTCATCTTGCAGATGTTATCACTACTAAGAATACCACCTTGTATGTTAGTAGGTGGAAACTCGTGGTTCTGAAAGGTTCAAAAGGTTGTTTTATGAGTGCTGTGAGAACCTTGTTTAGATCCCAGGTGGGGTATCTGTGGACCACAGATTAGTCGCCCTATGGAGAAAGCTGCATTTTCTTGGGTGATATGTGAGGGATCATAGGTCACCACAGGGAATGACTAATGCTAAGGCTGCCACCTGTCTGCGCAAGGTGTTTGGTGGGAGTCCTTTGTCCAAACCTTCTTGGAGAAAGTCCAGTATTTGTGCCACTGATGGAGAGGTGGGGTCTATTTTCACCTTGTCACACCACCTGCAGAAGATATTCTAGGTAGCATTGTATATACGGTTTGTGGAAAGATGTCTGGCCGCTTGGATCATAAAGATGACTTTACTGGAGAGCTTCTTGCCTTTCAGACGTCTCTGCTCAAGCGCCTTAAGGCTAGGTGCAGCTATTGTTGGTCTGGATGTTGAATTGGACCCTGTGTGAGCGGAATTCTCCATGTTTTGTGATCGATAGATCTCTGAGATCTGCAAACCATGGATATCTGGGCCAGTATGGCGCCACCAACAATAGTTCTGCTTTCTACTCGAGAAGTTTCCTGACCACCTTGGGAATCAGCAGTAGGGGAAGAAAAGCATGCAAGAGACTTCGAGGCCAGCGACAGCACAGAGCGTTGACTCCCTCTGCTCCTTTTATTGGAAATCTGGAAATGAACCTTGGGAGCTGTGCATTGAGAGGCGAGACAAAGATGTCTAGGATTAGTTGACCGAAACGATGTGATATCTCCTGGAACAGTCTCAGGTGCAGGCATCACTCTGAATGATCAACAGTGACCCTTCTCAACCAGTCTGCCTGGATATTGAACTGTCCCGTGATGTGTTCTGCTTTGATGGAGATTAAGTTCTTCTCTGCCCAGCGTCACAGTCTCTCTGTTTCTCCATTGAGCTGCTCCGAGCATCCATAGATTGGGAAGTGCTTAGTCTCCTGCACGATAGGCTGAGCTTAATTAATAGGACGCTGGCTCCTCCTCCGTCTGCTGCCCAGCGTCCCCAGTTTTTTGCTCAGCCTCGTGACGGTAGGCAGCTTCCTTGATCGGAGCAGGACGACTGAAGTGATCTTGGCAATCCTTGGAGGGGTTAATCTCCCAATTTGTCCAAAATAAATCACCCTCTTTGAGCCCTAGCTGACTGCGATCTCTAAATTGCAGTCGGAGCAATCGCGGAGCGTCTCAGGTGCTCTGTGGAGATCGCTTTGATAACGCAGCTCTCCCGAAGCTCAGCAGTTCGTTTTCCCTGTCTTTTACTTCTCCCTTTCCTTGCCATTCAGCAAAACTGGGCAGTGGTCTCTTAATTCCTCCCCAGAGAGCAGGGGTGGGGGCGCTGAAGCCACCCCCCCCCCAATTTGGCATTGCAGCAGCGTGCCTCTGCAGCCATTAATTTTGGCGCCAATTGGCTCTGCGCCATGAAAAAGCATTGGGGACAGTCCGCCATTGTTGGTGCGCATTTTCCCTGCTATCGGCCTCACTGCGTGCCTCGTGAGGCCTCTCCACCTTGTCCTGCAGACCTTTAAGGAGAAAATTGTCTGCAGCCTCTTCTCTTCTCTCGCTCCGGTTGAGGGAAGGAATTGTTTCTTCTGCATTGTGTATATAATAATTTGATTGCTAAGGCTCAGGCCTGTGGGATTCCTGAGGACAATACAATCCTTGACTTGAGTTTTTCCAATTTGTCCTGTATATAGTTCTCATAAATTTATTAAAAAAATAATAATAATAAAAAAAAACCAAAAACAAAATAAAAATAATAATATTACTCAAATAAAATAAAAATATAACAGAATAAAGGGGAGAGGTTATTATTCGGGTCACCTGTCACCATGTGGCTGCAGGGACCTGGCTGTGTCTTCTGACAACACTATATCCTCGTATATATATATATAGAGAGAGATGTAATTTGCTGACCTTCTCTGCTCAGTTCTTCTGTTTTTTTGCTGCAATGGCAGGCAAGTGGAGGGCCAATCTTAGGACCAAAAACAGGTTCCAAAATCCCGGTAAACCTTCAAAGGCGGATAAAGACGCCTCCAGATGCCAGAAAGCATTAGAGAGGCAGATTGCCAGACACACTAGAGAAAGAGAGGGAGTCTCTCTACCATGCAATTCATCCCCTCGAGCTCATGAGTATCCTGAACTGCTAGACTTGTCTTTGCCATCTCGCCCATCTAGCTTCACCAGACCCTGTACTTCTAACCAGCCCAGGAGTGCCCCAGAAGCTACGTTTACACCGACAGCAGCTGGTTTGAGACAACAAGAGATTCTCCCAGAAGAAGTCCCTCAAGCGCTGAGGTCCTGGATGGAACTGGCGATTAGTAGGGGTATTGCAGCCAGACTTCATCAATCTGACAGGACCAGACAGGTAATGCTGTCAGACGGTGACAACCAATCAGCCCGCTCTTAGATAGGTTGGAATTTCAGTACCCACAGGTACTTTCTCCAATGGGGCCTTCCTTAGTATCTCATGTTCCTCCTGTTGCTGAGGGTTGTGACGACCTCAATGTGGACCCTCTGGACTCAATTTCCATGCAAGGCAGTAACCTTCCACTGGACGCTGAAACCCCAGAAGGAGGTATGTCAGATGATGAAGAGGTCCGCCCCGACCAGCCTGTCTTCACGGGACTCTTCCACCTCCAACTCTTTAAATCCCTGCTTTACAAGGCAAGAGCCACAGCTCGCCTTGACAAGCCTCCTCCTACCCAGCTACAGGACCCTCAAGAGCAGGTTGACGACCTCATTTTCTTGCAACCTTCCACTGTGGTTGAGGTTATCCCTGTCCCCAAAATGTTTTCCGACTTACTCCAAAAACAATGGTCCTCTGCCTCAACACATCCTCCGCCTACAAATTTTGACAAAAAATTTTTCAATTTAGATGAATTTTCCGACCATCTCACCACTCCAGTGGTGGATGACCCCATCATTTCCTTGGCTTCCCCCTTCTCTGTTCCCATGGAATCAGAGGATGCCCTCAGAGCTGAGGACAAAAAAATCGAAATCACACTCAGGAGGGCTCATATCTCCAATGCCTGGGCGATAAGGGCGGCTACCGCTGCATCCTTTTTCACTAGAACTTCCCTCAGATGGCTTCGCCACCTGAAGGACACTATTCCCAGCTCCAATCTCAGAGCCCATCAGGATATTGCCAAGTTGATGGCGGCCGCAGAGTTCTCCGCTGATGCCATCTTCAACTCGGTAAAATTCTCGGCCCGAGCCATGGCCTCCCAAATGACGGCCCGCCGGTTGCTATGGTTCAAGAATTGGCAGGCGGATTCCAAAAACAAGTGGAAGCTAGCATCTGCCCCAATTTCCGGAAATAAGCTGTTTGGTGCTGCTTTGGATCCCTTGTTGATCGAAACAAGGAATAAGAAGAAGATTCTCCCCTCCTTTCTCCGTCGCTCTGACCCAAGACCCTTTCAGCCCTTTCGGAGGAGTTCCTTTCGTCCCTTCTACAGGGGATTGTACACCAATAGGTTTCAGAGGGCTTCTGACTTTAGGGAGATCCGACAGCCAGAGGGGCCTGACTTCAGGGATAGATCCCGTCGCGGAGTACAGGGGAGGCGATCCTTCAGGGGGCCTGGAGGAAAAGGGTTCAGGCATCCAAAATAGCCGCGGTCAATCACTTCCCATTGGAGGTCGATAGAAAGGGTTCGCAGATAATTGGGACTCCATTACATCGGACGCCTGGGTCCGTGATACGGTTAGATTTGGCCTGACACTGGAATTCTCGTCTACCCCCCAAATTTTTTTATGAGATGCCCTATCTCCAGAGATCCTATTAAAAGGAACCTTATGGAGACGGCGATTTCTCATCTTCTTGAAATCAAAGCCATCCAACCTGTTCCTACAGATCAGCAAGGCCAGGGTTTTTACTCCCTTCTTTTTGTCGTTCCCAAGAGTTCGGGGGGATGGAGGGCCATATTAGACCTAAAGCGATTGAAACGTTCCTTGGTTTATCGCAAATTTAAGATGAACACGTTGCAGTCCATTCTTCTTGGAGTAAGGGAAGGAGATTTTTTATCTTCCATAGACTTGACAGAAGCATACCTACACATTCCAATTCGGCCCTCTCATTTCAAATTTCTCAGGTTTTGTTACAATAACAGGCACTTTGAGTACGTAGCCTTACCTTTTGGTTTATCATCCGCCCCAAGGGCCTTTACAAAGGTCTTGGCTGTTGTGGCCGCTCACTTATGAAGTCTCTCCGTCCAGCTACATTGCTATCTGGATGATATTTTACTGTTATCCTCTTCCATTGAACAGGCTGAATTGGATTTGCAACTAACACTCCAGGTTCTCCAGCAGCAAGGTTTTTCAATCAATTGGGCAAAGAGCCATTTGGTTCCTTCTACTCGATTACCCCACTTAGGCGCCATAATTGACACAGTTCAGGGACGAGTTTTCCTTTCTCCTGAGAGATTGGAAAGCATCCGGTCCCTAGCCCACAATGTCAGAACTCAGAAACGAGTCCCACTTGCAGATTTGTCCAAGCTACTAGGAAAAATTATTTCCTCCATCTTTATTATTCCTTGGGCTCAGTTCCATACCAGATCGCTACAATGGTTTTTACTTCCTTACCAAAGATCAGGGCGAAGCAATTCCAGGCTCAAGGTGCTCCGACAAGTGTTCGTCTCTCTCTTTATTGGTGGACCGTTCCGACTATCAACAAAGGTTTTCTTCTGAAAGAACCCCACAGGTTGACCATTACTACAGATGCCAGCCTGTCCAGCTGGGGCGCGCACTTCCAGAACGTATCGACTCAAGGACTCTGGTCAGTACCAGACCAATTACACAACATCAACTGGTTGGAGCTCAGGGCAGTTCATTTGGCACTTCGCAACTTTCTCCCTCATGTGCGCATGGCTCATGTTCTCATTCTCACGGACAATGTCACAACCAAGGCCCACATCAACAGGCAAGGGGGCACACGTTTGAGACAGCTCATGCAAGTATCAGAGAGGCTGTTCCGTTAGGCGGAAAAGAATTTGAGCTCCATCGTAACGGAACACATTTCTGGGACGGCAAACACGACAGCCGACTGGCTGAGCAGGGCCATGGTCGACCAGTCAGAGTGGCGCCTGCATCTGGATCTCTTCCAGGAGATAGTTTGCAGGTTCAGTCTCCCGCTTGTGGATCTGTTCGCCTCCCCCCAAAATACACAGCTCGCCAGGTTCATTTCAAGGTATCCAACTCAGGGGGCAGAGAACTTCGATGCCCTCCATTGCCGATGGCCCCAGGGTCTTCTTTACGCATTTCCACCTATTCCTCTGATACCCAAAGTAATCCGCAAGTTGTTGGAAGAGAGATTGGAGTTGATCCTGCTGGCTCCACACTGGCCCAGGAAGACGTGGTTCGTGGACCTCAAGAAACTGTCCATAGCCAAACCTTGGAGAATCCCATCTCGGAAGGTTCACCTTACACAGGGACCGGTCCAACACCCCGAACCTCAATGGTTGCAACTAACCGCCTGGAAGTTGAGCTGAGTCATCTAACTCAAGAGAATTTTTCTGACCGAGTGATCGCTACCATTCAAGCGGCCAGACGTCCATCCACAAATTGCATATACAATGCTACATGGACCATTTTCCATAAATGGTGCATCAAACTCAGGATAGATCCATGTTTGGCATCACCAGCACAGGTTTTGGAATTTCTGCAGGACGGCCTGGATAGGGGGCTTTCCTCAAACACCTTGAAGAGACAAGTGGCGGCTATTGCCTCAGTGGTGAGCTGGGCTGGTTTTTCTTCTATTTGTCATCACCCAAGGATAAAGAGTTTCCTGAAGGGCACAATGAATCTATGCCCTCCCTCGATCCACCGCTATCCCACCTGGGATCTCAATAAGGTACTCTCTGCTCTCACCGGCAGTCCATTTGAACCCCTCAGAATGATGAGCCTCTGTCATCTCACCTACAAGGTGGTATTTTTAGTAGCAGTCACATCAGCCCGACGTATTTCGGAAATAGCAGCCTTGTCGGTCCGTAAGGACCTCTGTATTTTCCATGCGGACAGAGTGGTGCTTCGACCGGATCCCACATTCACCCCTAAAGTAAACTCGGCCTTTCATATAGCACAGGAGCTAATTCTACCGAATTTCTGTCCCAACCCTTCTAGGGCTCTGGAGCACCAATGGCACCGCTTGGACATCCGCTGGGGCCATTCGCATCTACATTCACCAGATGGCTTCCTTCCGAAAGATGGAGGCTTTGTTTGTGTCCTTTCAACCCTCCACTCAAGGCCAAAAGGTCTCACCATCGACTATTGGCAGATGGTTGAGAGCCACGATCGCCAAGGCGTATGAATCCAGTTCATTACAGGTGCCAAAAGGTATCACCGCACATTCCACGAGGAGTGCGGCAACTTCGGCAGCGTGGGCCACACAGGCTCCTATTACTGAAATCTGTAGGGCGGCTACATGGGCTTCTCCATCGCCCTTTATTCGGCATTACAAAATTGATACATTTGCATCAGCTGAGGCCTCCTTTGGCAGGAGTGTGTTGCAACAAGTCCATTCTGACAGAGAGGGAGTTCCAAATCAGACAGACTCCCTCCCGTAGGACAGCCAAGCTTTGGTATGTCCCAATCTATGGATGCTCAGAGCAGCTCAATGGAGAAAGGGCGTTGGTACTTACCTGATACGCCCGTTCTCAGTGAGCTGCGACGAGCATCCGTCCCCTCCCAATGTCCATCTGTTTGTTCCTGCTCCAACCAATGATATAGTTGTTGTTGAATTCTCATTTCAAGTAGTCTGACCTTCCTATGGGTGGGGCTTCGTCTCCTCATCTTCATCAAAAAACTGGGGAAGCTGGGTAGCAGACGGAGGAGGAGCCAGCGTCCTATTAATTAAGCTCAGCCTATCGTGCAGGAGACTAAGCACTTCCCAATCTATGGATGCTCATCGCAGCTCACTGAGAATGGGCATATCAGGTAAGTACCAACGCCCTTTCTCTCATTAGCGATCTTGAATGGGTGCCCCCCTGCCTGTTTATGTGGGCCTTTGTGGCCATGTTGTTGGTCAGGATGAGGACATGTTGTCCCTAGATCAGTAGAAATTTGCGGAGGGCCAGATGGATTGCCCTCAATTCCAGCCAGTTTAAACTGCAAGCTTGTTCTGTTGTGGATCAGTGACCCTGAGCTACAAGGCAATGACAGTACGCCCCCCCATCCAAATAGACTTGCATCTGTTGTGATAGTCTGTCTGTGAGGTTCCTTGAAAAGGCAGCCTTTGTTGATATTTGTTGTGGTCCACCAATGAAGCGATAAAAGGACCTTTGATGGAACTGTGATCTTGGACATGGCATTGCTCCTTCCTGACCATTGATACGGGTACAGAAGGCTGAGCAAAATCACTAAGGAGGAGCCTCAAGGAGGAGTGTCCTGAGAAATCAGCTCAGCCTATCGAACGAGAGACAGAAGCACCTCCCATACCTGGATGGTTTGAACAGCTCATCTGGAGAGCTATATTATTACATTTGTGCTATTTGACTATTGATATGTGTCATTTTCTGGGGCAATGACTACCCACAACATTACTCCAGTGTCTGGCTGCAAAGAATCGTTCTTCAGCTTAACTAGTATCCCTGGAGGCAATAGTAGGTTCATTTTAGTGTGTCTTTAGATTCTCTTATACAGATAGAAAGATTATCATGCAGTGTATGATCATAGCACTAGAAAACAAATAAGAATAACAGGCAAAGATAAACAAAGCAGCACAAATTGTCAAAAGAACAGAACTCTGAATGCAAAAGTCATGTACAGATAATGCATTCAAAATTAAAATAATATTCAAAAACAGCAGATACTGTACGGTTGCAAGGCAGGGGGAAAATGCAAAGAAAAATTACTGTGCATTTTCAGTTGCACTACAAAACATATAGTAATTAATTGGTTCTGTGAGTGAGGTGATAAAGATGGTGCATCTGGCAATGGTAGAGGCAGAGAAAATATGGATATAGAGGCCAGATTAAAAGTAGTAGAAGGGTGGTAAATTTAGAATGTAAAGACTTCCTCAAGATAAGTTTGTCCTATAGTGATAATTCAGACAACTTTCCTATAGTTTTCTTGACGAAAATATAGACTGTTTCACCATTATTTTCTTCTGAATGGTTTTATTTCTTAACTTCACAGCAACTTACAGCCCTAGCCTAGTGAAAGAAAAAATAGTGTTGAAAATAAGGTGTGGCAGTGGGAATTTGGAAGGTAAAATCTCAAGTACAGTATGAATAAAACTGGACTGGTGAAAAGTTTAAGAAAGAGTTAAAATGCAGAAATGTGCAATTCATAAACAGCTTTTTGAAAGAGCATTCCAAATGGGACCATCATTTTTAAGTGTAAGTATATCAAAGTCAAGATATATTGTGTACAAGCAATTAACTACAGGTTTATCAAAGGCTTTTGGAAATCTATCCAAACCTTTTTTTCTCAATTAATTGGCCTCTGTGGAATCAGCTTACTGGAAGAGATGGCAAACTGATGGATAAATTAAGCAGCCAGCGATGGAGAGGCCTGGTGCATATATGCAACATTTACTTCTCCCCAGAAAACAGGAAAGGCAAAATCATGGAAGGTTTGTCAAAAAGAGTGGTTGTGATGGAAAGAAAAATTTGTACTAATCCAATATTACGGTATTTTATTGCTGAAGTGTAATTAGAAAGGGCTGTTTTTTAATCTGTATATAGGTATATTTAAAAAACAACACCAGTTTGCGAAGGACAATTCAAAATATGTTAAATTAAAAAAAAATCAAAAGAAATTAAATACACTAAGCTTCTACCAGTTAATGCTTTTTATTTAATAGAAGTCAGCCTTACCAAGGAGACTGCCCAAGAAACAGGACAGATAAGTTAATTCTACTTTATTATAAAATTTTACTTTGTAATGCTAATTCTACTTTGTTGTAAACTAGATTAGAAGAATTTTACAACTCTGAAAGTGTAATTCTCCTACTATTATTTGTATTGCTTCTTAGCTTAGGGGTGGTCCCTCCTAAGCGTATTGCTCCACCCACTGTACTCTCACTGAGAGCCTATTGAACCTCTATGCAGCTTCAGGCTATGCTCCTTTTTATCTGACCATTCCCTAGGCAGCATCTCTTTGCATAATGTCCCAGGTGATTCCCACCTATTATTACAATTGACTATGAGTAAATTCTATTGATTTCAGGAGAAAGGTGAAAACAAAATTGAGATATTTTAACCATGGAATGTAACCTTATTTTTATCCAGAAAGTCTTTTTTTGTTGTTGTTTTTAAATAGATGTAGGGTACTATCTTTTAGTTGAGATCTAGGCTCCCTCCTTCACATTGATGGTACACTCACATGCCATCTGAGGAGACAAAGTAGTTGCTTCCTCTTCCCCCCAAACACCAGTAAAGTCTGCCTACTTTATTTCTGGCAGGGAAGGAAATTCAAACAGCTGTGAGGGTGTTTGAGTGAGAGGGAAAAAGAAGAGTGGGATGTCTATAAATGGTGCTGTTGACACTGGAAAAGAAATCGTTCTTTGCTCTCAATGAACATCTGAATTAGGAGTTTGCAGCCAGTCTGTGCCCAACACTTGAGAGAAATGTAAGGAAACGGTGGTAAAAAAAATCTGCATCGTTTATTTTCACTCTAGAAGAGTTGTATATTGCAAAACAGGACCGACTTGAAACAATTGTCTGTCAATCATTTCCACAAGCATAGGTTTCTCTAACAACTGTGTGGGCAATTCATTCAGAAGTGGTATAGTTTCATTTATGAAATTGATGTTTGCACCAAAGTCTCAAAGAGCAGAGGTCCATATTTTTACTCCTGATTGGATACAAGTAACACATATAAAAAGAGCTCACTCATTGCTGGCAGTGTGGAGTCTTCTTAATTGTCCGAGGAACAACCTGCCAAGTACTTGGGAGGAAAACCTGCACAATTTCCTAGAGGAAAGGAAACATGGCTCCGTTGAAATTCTAACACTTGTTTGCTAAATGGCTTGTAGATCTAACTAACTCAAAGGTCAATGCTTTACTGATCCACATCTTGGCTTTCTGTTCTGGAGCTCTACAGCAATACGATAAACAAATGTCTCTCCTTCTCTATTTTCCTGCTGAGTACAGGGATCTGATTACTGCTTCCATTTGCAGGTGATCTCAATGACTGGAGTTCAATAGGCCAAAGGGAGGTGGACATGATGGCAAAGAAAGACCATAAATCCTCCTCCCCTTATTACATTTGCTGTATCTCATCTTCTCCAATCACCCATTAATGATTGTGTAATATTAGAACACTTCTACATTCTTTGGAGTGCCTTGTCTGACTAATTCACCTGTCAGTTCATTAGCAAATCCTTCCTGAAACTGCTCAATAAAAGCAAGATAATTTCATCCTTCAATCATGGCATAAAATGGGAAACCCAACATTACAGAATCAGCACTTTCCTTGCTTTGGATTGCAAATCTTCCAATGTGTTGTTGATCCCATGAGATATAAAAAAAAACTCCTTAATGTTAATGATTCCAAATAATTCTATGAATTCTGGTAATTGTCCAACAATGGATCATTGATCTCATTGAAGGCCATCAAAATCATTTGCCTGCCCCTTTCTTCAGCAAAATGAAGACATTTTAGAGCATCTATATGAAATTCTGCTATTCAATTCTTCCCTAAATTATTCTTATTCAATCAGAATTTAGTCCTGGACACCCTCAGATCTTTCCTGCAAACTTCATGAGAACAAATAGGCTGCAAGCCTTGCCACAATTTCTGGGTTACTTGGACTATAGCATATTCATTACATGTATATCCACTTGCTGTTGATCTTGTATCAATGCTTCAGCAAGGTATTCTGCAAACAACACAACACCCCAAGGATCTATTGCCAGCTTTAAGACTTAAAGACAATATTTGATACCTCTCCTATGAAAAAGTGAGAAGTCTTTCAAGATTAATGTAATCTGAAAATCATGTCAAAGGTTCTCTTTTTCCTCTGTGATATTAAACAAAAATCAAGGTGGGATTATTTTGAGCTTCTTTATCACACTTACTTCACAGTCATTGCCTGTGTAATTTTCTTTTACAAGTCTCTTCTTAAAAGTTCTTTCATATTTTCCTCAGGGTATGGAAGATATCTTCTTACAATATATATTCTCTAAATTCCTTTATGGTATAGAAGACATCATAGTCTGATATGCCTCAGTTTTATCACACTGCACAAAGTGTCAATGTTTCTAAAGTTGGCATATTCTTCACAAGGTGGAGAAGATAGTGAAACAATGAGCTAAAATGTAAAGTCCCCTATTGAAACAATTTTATACTGCAAAAATACTAAAGAAAGTGTCAGTAAAGATGATTAAGTAACTGCATGTTATATTTCATTCTTTATTTTGCCTGTTTGATGCAGTTTTTTTAGCTTTACATATAACTAATGTCCCCATGGTCTGCACCAGTTTATGCAAATATCAAGTCCCATTGTTTTAAACATATTCCTTTCTTTCATATATCTTGTCTGCTTGCCAACTGAACAAGCTGCCTGGAACATAATGTCTATTGTGGAATAACCAGATTTAGTTGCAGGAACATCTGCCTAGCTAGCCTGCTGTGTAGATAGAAGTAATTTCATATTATTGTTTCTGGGTTATCATAATGCTCCCATGGTACAACAGCAGTAGGATATGGTTTATTTGTGATTTTCTTTTTGAACGTGGAAAAATAAGCAATGCAAGCAGTGAGCTTTCTTCCACTTTAATAAGACTGTGATACGCATTATAAAAAGAACACTTTCTGAGGAAAAATAGAATTTACAATAACACCCTTCAATATAAATTTTGCCAAAATTTCATATGAATGCTAATGTTTTATACTGGTAGGCAGTTAAAAAATATACAAACTCTCAACGAGCTAGGAATGATGATGAAAATGATCTAGAACAGCCTAGATATGTCTTCTTTTTCAGTTCAGAATGTGATCTTCGAAGTGTCCAGAAAAGCAGTTCTAGCATTTGCAACTCCCGAACATTAAAGAGACTAAAATGCAAGAATCAGAATACGACCACATTTAGATTTTGTTTTAAGATGATATCACGTTCATTCTCAAAGGACTCAATGAAGTAATTGTGGAACGGAGGCACAACCAAATTCTGGAAGCAAGATATATAGTAGATACTGGCATGAGAAATTAGCAGAATAAACAAAACCATTTGGTAGGAGATTAACAGCTTTTTCCAAAAAGTTGATTAAACTATATCATGGTTTATATTGATTGTATTGTTTTTGTGTAATTTTAACTACTGTTTAGTTATTATATTTGTGTGATTTGATAAATAGATGATTGTGTGTAAGTTTATCTATACAGATCAAAGTCATTTGCTTTAGTGTGTTCATTGTTTATAACTGGATTCTGCTCATAGATATTTAGCCAAGGAAAAAGTGGGAGGAAGTTTTTTAATCACAATCTATTGATTTAATATATGGTAATCTGGGATTGAAGCACACATGTTGCTGGACATGGAAGTGACTCTGTGGGCCTAGTCTGGAAATGCAGAATCTAATACAATGGGAGTACTGAAAGTTCGTTGCTGTAGAAACCATGAATGTTAGTCTGTGATGCCATTCATGATTTTTTTTAATCAGTTTTGGTAGTGCCTAACTTCATAGCCAATGGAAGCTTCATAGCATAGGTGTCACCAGTGGGTTTTATCAGCAGATGCAGTTTCTAGCTCCCTTACCTGGATCTCAAGGGACATAGGTTTTCTTTCACAGTGTCTTTGTAGTGATTGCATATTGAACCTCCAGTCTGTTCCCAGTATTTTATAGAAAAATAGATCAACACAGAGAGCAGTCAGGAACAAAAGATATTGGAAAAAGGCTCAGAAACTAGTTGGATGAGTTATCATTGACTTCCTGGGCTGTGGCTTAGTCTGGGTGGGTCAATAAGGAGAAATCTGGAAGTGTGCCCTTAACATCGGACTAATATAAATACCGGTAGTGCCAAGTGGTATTTAAAGGACTATCCTATATTATATATACTCTGCTTTGGTCGCTTGTAGTAAATGAAGTACATTAAGTAATATCTTTGCAATTGAAACTTTCTGAAGAAGGAATCCACTCTATCCAAATCAACAATGAGATCTCTATAGAGGAGAATAGTTCTCAATAGATCCAAACATTGTCTGTAACCCTAATGTTGTTCAGAGCCTTACTTACCTTTGTGATCCTATCTAAGAAGTCTCTACCCAGCTGCCCATATTATTTCTATGAATTCAGGTGTAGTTAAGATTGCAACCCAAGCCAGAATCTCACATCACAATGATTCATTTGTCTGAATGCATGCAAATGTTTACCTAGATCTGCATTTGAATAGCAAGGATCCTTCTGATATGAAATGCTGCTGAAGAAACAACTTCTCCAGAGCTTCTTGGACCAGAATAATGAAAAACTCAGGGGCAAAATGTGAACAAATTAAAACAAAAGCAATCACCATTTCAATGAATTGAAATATTTCTTACTATTAGGGGACAATACCAATCTTACAAGAATGCACAAGTTACAAGGATGATTAGGGAAATTCAGCATGAAAAACTCTTGTAGGAACATCAATCGTACAAATAATTATCTCTGTGTGGTGACAGGTCTTAGTGGACTTCTTTAAAAGGAAGTCTCTGGAGATTCTACCCAGCACTTATGAGTTTCAGTCTCATTTATATAAAAGACAGGTCCTCGTAGAGTAGAATATTCAATTTAGCATTCAAAATTGTTGTGCAACATTTATGGGTTATAGTGTTTCATGCTTCAATTATTTCTCTTAAGAAATTTATAACACAATTATAAGAACTATTGAAGAAATGAAGCACTTGTCTACCAAATGCCTTATTATATATGAAATAATAATCCTATTAAAATAGACAGTCAGCAGTTACAATCAAGTGCTGATTCAGTAATCATGCATTATGGTTTGGGAAAGTATTAGAGAAGAAGAATAAACAGACTAGAACAGATTTCAGATTCTACCTAACCAATATTTGTAACGTCAGACAGAATATATTTCTCATTCTGAAAAAACAAGAACATGTGCATTTCTTACAGATACATTCTAATCCCTTTTGCATTTTAATCAAGGCCAAAAAAAGCATTATTTCTGTAACTCTGCACTTACATCCCATGCTGAGGTCTGTGTTAGATCGTATGATCCAAATTTTCTTTTTACTTCAGAGTACCAATGAGTACTAATAATTTCACTGTTGAATATGTGTTGGGAAAAAGGATGTTTAATTCTTCTTCCAAAGAAAAATAAAGGCATAGAAAATTGCATCTATTGTCCTCAGTCTACCTTCAAAATTTCACAGCTTTATGGATTACTCAAGCCCACTTCTTACTTTCTCTTTTCCTTCTTTTTTCAATCAAGAAAGAAAGAAAGGAAAGAAAGAAAGAAAGAACTTAAGCAAACCATTTAAAATAAGCATCCTGTATTTAGTTTATTCATTAAAAAGAGCTAGCATTCATCCACACGTGTACTGGAATGAAAATAATTATCTTTATTGTGGTCATTAACCAGCATGTGCATTTAAGTAGAATTTTCTTTATGCACAGTATCATGGAAATTTACTTTATCTTATTTTTATCATTTTTGAACGATCCATCTCCCACAGAGTGGTACTTCAGGTAGTGAACAATAAAATGTTAAAATAAAAAAATAGTATATAAAATTAAAATTTTAAAGGAGGCAAGGATGGTTAAATACTGTTAAAATTAGTTAAAAGACTCTCTTGCTAGATCCAACCATGTCTTTCCTGCTTGAGTGGATGGGCCAGCCTGATATAATGGCTGTTAAACATGGCCATTTCGGAAAGAAATCAAGAGGGAAGCAAGAATACTTAAATTTGCTCTGATATAGAAATAATTTCTAGGACTATCATAAGAACATTGCATTTACTCCCCCAAATGCTGTCATATACTTAGTCGGCAGGATATGCAACCATTATGTAAAGGAGCTTTAATGGAAAGTTTCTCTATAAAAATGGAGTTACTGCACCAGTGTAAATGTTTGTTCAATCTAGCTTTTGCACAGTTACAAAAAGTTAGTTACTTTTATTTTTATTTATTATTAGATGTATATCCCAATTTTATTTGCCCAACACAAGGTGATATACCCTCTATTTTCCCCACAGCAACAACATTATGAGTTTGGTATGCTTGCGATGTGCATGGATGGTGGATGTCTATTAGCTCAAATTTACAACAGCCACATATTATTTCAATGCTGACATTTTTCTATCAAATTTCTACTGAGATACAGAGAGTGCAAAAGACAGATGCTGTTATTAGATTTCAAGGAGGCAGTTTAGAAATGCAAATTGTAAAAGCCATTTTCACCAGTATTGCTTTTATTATTAAACTAAAAACTACAAGTAATTGCTTTAAGGGAAAAGTCATTTCAGTGTTTGAGGCACTATGTAAGTTGTCAAATAAAGAGGGGAGGGGAGGAAAAGGGAAGGGAAGGGAAAGGCAAGGCAAGACAGGGCAGGGAAAGGCAATCCAGGGACTGAAAACCAAAAAAATCATTTGCATTGCATTTGGACTCCAATTAATATGACCAATCAATAGAACCATTTTATTTGTACTGATCTATTCACCCATTTAAAATTACCCACCTGGCTTAGTCTAAGGGAGAACTAAAAACTCATGGTCTGCTGGTTTATAGTCCATTAACTTAATAAGTTCGCACATACATGATATTGTGATTGTGGTGGTGGTAATGGAATTCACTTTTCTAGAAATTAAGCAATTTCTAGAATAATAAGATAACCAGGTTATTTGTACTGGTATTTGTTACAGGCTAGAAACTGAAAGATCTTGAATTCCAGTCCTACCTTGAGCACAAAACCAGGTGGGCGACTTTAGATCAGTCTCTCTCTCTTTCTCTTTCAGCTATGAATGTGGGTATGCGTATGTAAATATATATAGATATAACTTTATGTTAGAGATAGGGTATCAACAAGAATTTGATGACAATTTGAAGTGACAAGCAAAGTTAGTGGGAATATTCAGATTCTCTTAAATGTGTGATTCATTTAACAACTGCCTTTTTTAGTAATAGACATTTTGATCCCAAATGTGATTGTAGATCAAGGGTGCTCTGTATGAAAATTACATCAGGGGTGTCAAATGTGATTTCATTGATGGCCACATGAGTGCTGTGTTTGACCTCGGGGAGGGAGTGTGGCTAGGGGAGCATGGCCAGCTCAATGTCATTCATCAAGGCTCTGATTTCAGCCATGATGGCCCTCTCAGGCTCCATGTTTGGCTGCGACGGCCTCCTGCAGGCCTCTGCCAGTGAAAACGGATCTCGGGAGAGCTTCATGTGGCCTCCCTGAGCTCCATTTTTGCTGGCAGAGGGTTGCAGGAGGCCATTGCGGTCCAAAACGGAGCCCAGGAGGGCTGCAGGTGACCCTCCCAAGCTCCCTTTTCACTGGCAGAGGCACCGCAGGCCAGTTCTTCGCTGTTTACAGGGTGGACCCATGGGTCAGATCTAAACACGCCGTGGACCGGAACTGGGCCCCGGGCCTTGAGTTTGATACCTCTGGCATACATCATCTATTAGTAAAGGATAAAGCCGCCATCCCCATCCCTTTATTTCAGTAGTTTTTGTGTTTCTTACATCGTCACTTTCAACGCAGCTTCTGCAACACAGATTGCCTCTATTTCCTCTGAAGAAGCAGTTGGTAGACTATGTTTAGCAGAAGCCGAGAATAAAGTTATTGTTTGAGAGATGTTGTGGTGCTTGTCTCATATTATAACCTAGTCCAAATTAAAGTCTCTAAGCAGAATTATGTCACTGAAGGCTACATTCAATAAAGCATATATTATTTTTATTTTGTTTATTTATTTATTAAATTTGTTTGCCTCCCATCTCACTTTGCAGCGACTCTGAGCAGCTTACAGAATTAAAAGCAATGAAATCACCAAAGATAAATATTTCTAAAGACAATAAAAATAGAATTACAATCCAAAATAAAGCTACAAAGAAAATATGGAGAGGAAGGAAGCAGGATGTGCAGGGGAGGAGGTGGGATTGTCTCTTAATTCATCAACCACCTCCAGTGTGATAATAGCAATAGCACTTAGACTTATAGATCGCTTCACAGTACTTTACAGCCCCTCTCTAAGCAGTTTACAGAGTCAGTATATTGCTCCCAACAGTCTGGATCCTCATTTTACCAACCTTTGAAGAATGGAAAGCTGAGTCAATCTAAAGCTGAGTCAATCTTGACCTGATCAGAATTAATCAGCTGGCAGTCAGCAGAATTAGCATGCAGTACTGCATTCTAACCGTTCAGCCATCACATCTCTTAATCCCCCATTGGGCTCCAAAGCCATCTGGCAAAGCCAGATCTTCAGGCCCTTACAGAAGATCAGAAAAGTGAAAACCAATCTCATTTCAGGACGTAAAATATTCCAAAGGGCAGGAGCCACTGCAGAGAAGGCTCTTCTCCTGGCCAAAATTCCCTGACTGATGGGGCCTGCAGCATACCCCCTCTGCTGGCATTGGTGGGATATGTCAGTCAGATTGGGGTGAGGCAATTTCTTAAGTAACCTGGACCTATGCCACATAGACTTGTAATAACCAACACCTTGAATTGTACCCAGAAGAAAATCGGCAGCCAGTGAAGCTTGTGGGGCAGTGGTCTAATGTGGGTTACCCAAGAACTACCCATGTTGCCACACTCTGCACCAGTTGTAGCTTCTGAATGCTCTTCAAGAAAAGCTCCATTGCACTAGTTTAGAAGAAGTAAGGTGAGTAAGGCTTGAGTGAATCATATTGGGGACTCATTAGGAAAGTATATGTATATGTTAGGATAATTATGTTAAAAATAGCACAAAAAAGACATTTTTGAGAAAAAGCTAACTTCCAAATGTATTCAAACTCCACACAAACAAAACTTGAACTTCGTATGAATCTTTTTTAAATATTCAGAGAAAATTTTCTGGAATCAAATAAAAACTGAATACAACACGGACATGTATTAGTTTTAAAATATCTCTGCAGAGTTGATTATATTGTCCTCTTAATGAAAAAGGCAATATTCAGAATATTCAGAAGGATTTTTAAAATAAATATATACTGATTTTGCCTACTATAACTATATTTAACATTAGTTACATTCTATCCCTGACCAGGTTATTACTATTGCCATAAAACAAGTTTTAATAGTTGTGGGACACCTAACAATAAATCTCAACATTTTTTGCATTAATAGTTTATTCTTTCTCAAAGTACCAAAAAGATATATAAATAAATAAATTAGATCCATTCCAGTGTATGTCTACATTGCCAGCATGGTGCAGATTGGTTCTGATTAAAGTAAATGCCAAACTATGCAAGCTGCTTTATAAAATGGAATAAAAACTCCAGGTGCTTCTGTTTTGGAAAGCTCTAAGTACATATATCAGAAAATATATTTAGCAGTCTTTAAAGAGAAATAATTTTAAAATGAATTTTATTCTGTTGTTAATGGAAGAGTGACAGATGGCCATAGCTTCATTTAAAATAATGCATCCATTTCTGTTTTTTGTTCTTTAACTTTAAAAAAAAAGTATTTGAAAAGAAAAATAAAGCAATTTTAGATGCATAAACATAATAACCTGTGAAAAAGAAGAAACTAATTAAGTTAAACATTTTTTTAAAAGCATAACAGGAAAGCAAGTAAAAATATTCCATTGAGTGAAGCTTGATCCCTGGCATTCCTTAAGAATGCTAGTTACTGGATGTTTTTCAGAGATGGTAGCAACATCTAACTGGCCGTGTCTGATCTTGAAAGAGTTAAACAAACTTGGTCTTGTTTATTCTTGGATCAAAGACTATTAGGAAATTCCTATAACAACACTATAAAAAACAGGTATGTTTTGTTAGTGACACTGTTTGGGACTGAAAACCTGTTATTAAACAATGTGGTTGAACGTAGAAAAGAAGTCCTTCTAAAGTTTTTGTCCTTAACTAGCATTTTTAAAGGTTAGAGTCAAACATCATAACTTGTTCCTAAGTCTGAATCATATAAGCTGTATTAAATAACCTAAGTAGATAGTCTTGATCCATGCTAAGTTTGCCGTTTGGAGTCTGTTTCTTATTGTAAAGAAAGCCTTCCCGTTTTTCCTGTATTTTCAATGTCTTGGTCTATCGTCATGGCCATTTATTGATTTTAATCATCCTGAGTGAGAACCATATATAATATCCAAGTTACCTGTCTGGTTGAACCAATTCTCACAACAATCAGTTCCTAGTGCCTACCCGCATTTAAAAAAAAAAAAAACTCTGAAGGAATGTTCTATGATTAGAGGATGAGAAGAAGAGACATTTTTAACCAGGGTAGTGAATAAAAAAAATGAATAAGAAAATTTTATGAGAAAGGAATGTGCCTTGAATGAGAACTGTGAGTGAGAATTGTGAGTTGATTTATTTCATCGATCATTGCAAAAATCAACTCGAAGTTCTTGCTCAAGGCACAAATGGCCAGGCTGAAATTCTCTGCTTCAGACATATGTGAACTCTCTGGAAAAGGCTCTAATGTTGGGGAAAAAAGAGAATGTCCAGGATCAAGGTGTTTATAGTGCTGATGGGAGCACCATTGGAAAAGCTGAAAGGCAGCTTAGGAACAGATCATTATGGAGAATATATACATGATTGCAAAGAGTCAACAATGACGAATCAATCAAGAAAAGCTGTTTTGCTGTGTTCCTAATTTATCATGACAGTGTAATTCTTAACTTTGTTTGGAGTATTGGGTTTTCTGTGGGACCATTTTCTCCAAATAAACTGTCTTCTCCATATGCTTAGTCCATGAAGGGATGTCCTCTGTCTCTTTCTCTGAAAAAGGTTGAAGAGACGAGAGCCCAGAAGCTGTCTTCTGTAGTAGACACCTCCCACATTTTTGTATTCTGGATGAATACTTTTCTTTTGTACTGACTATTCAAGAATAGAGAATCTGTTTTTGTAGTATGGTTTTTATTGTAGTTTAAAAGTTACTGTTTTAGGATTCCAAATCTGTGTGAGGCACCCAGTGTTCATACAATTTCAAGGAGAAAAAAGCTATGTAAATAAATAAATGAATATCTTAGTTTGTCTTCCTGTAGCTGAGTTTTTGACTCCAGTGTCCTACTAGCCTACATATATGAACACTTGCATTAATATTCCTTAATTCATTATTTTCCAATATTTATAAATTATTCTTTTTTGTAAGTTATTCAAATGAGAGAGGGTAGCTTTCATCTTTCACAGTGTTACTTTTTAATGGGTGGAATCTTCTTACTTTAAAATACCATTAGGTAACTTAAATAGAAGTGTGAAAAATAACACCCTTGCCTGTGATCTCTAAGAAGCCGTGAACCATTGTTTGTATGTCTCTGTAGGATGATTTCAGGCAATTTCTTTGTATTATTTTTTTTTACAGATTTATAGGAGAGAGAATCAGTGGCTTTCTAAAATTAAAAGTGTGAATTCTTAAGCCTGTTTAGATAACAGAAGTTTGAAGTTAGACGTAAAAGCGAAGATGTTTGGCCTAATACTAAAAATATGGGAAAATTATTTGAATTTGAGTGATAAGAAACTTTATTTTATAATTTTGAGGATGGTTTATGTGTTGAAAAAGAATTTTAGTATTGAATGAGATATGTCATGTGTGTAATTAACCGTTCTATGTGGAGTCCTTGGTGCTCTCTGAGCTTGATTGTTTACTGTAGATGTTTGATTATCTGACTAGGTAACATCAGCAGAGCTAGTAAGCATATGGTTTTCTCTCCTATTTATAGACAGTAATTTGCCCCATCAGTGTTGGTGGAGATAGTTTACACTCTGACAATTCCATGATTAAGGTATTGTTTTCTGCTTGATTTATTTGTCTAGTGTTAATCCCTGCTTATCTGTATGTAGGCTGTTGCAAAGTATGGATTGCAATCTTTTAAATTTGTTTTTAGCTTTGTTATTGTTCTTTTGAATGGTACGTAAATATGATCTATGTTTTCTACAAATAGAAACTCCCATTTAATCATTAGCATTTCTGTGAAGCAAAGAAAAATTCACAATTGAAATACTAGAATTATAGTGAAGCATTCTTCATTCAAAACGGCAAATAGAACAGCATATATTTTGTACAATTTTGTCCAATAAAGGAAATATTTCATGATGAAGTTGTATCTGAAGCATTTTTATTGTGTGTAAAAAGTTTTTGCAATGAGTGGACACACCACAATGTAGATAAATAATTTCTTCCTCGTCCTCCTCCTCCTGTTTCTGTTTCTATTTCTTCAGCTGCTTTTACTTCTTCTCTTTCTTCTGCTTTTGTGTACCCAAGGCAAGACTATAATTCACTGTCTCCTAGCTAGCCTTGCACCTAAATCATTACACCAAACCAGTTATTATTGAAAACTGCAAGATGCTTTATTGTATTACACACTTTATCAGACAATAGCTTGTTAACCATTCAGGAACAGGGTTAACTCCTAGCACTTACAGGTTGGTTTAGTCTTGTAAACAAACATCAAGTATGGAAAAATCAGGAAATTCAGGCAGTTCAAATGAATATAAAGGTTTGTTACAAGGTTATACTCTCTACAAGAATCTGAACTTCCCTTGGTCAAGCCTAATAGGTGGTAAACAAGACTCAATGGAATTCAAGATGGGCTGGATTTAGATTTCTTGTAAGCATGAAGGGACTTGAAACTGATGACGTGTTTGATCCCTTCCTCAGGCTTAGTCTGGTCATGTCCTACAAGTCTTTCAGGCTTAACTCTTGTTAAAAATCTCAATGTCTGCAAAGTATTATATTTTTCCTCTCTCCAATTTTTTCATTTGTCGGGACTAGGTTTTGCCTTGTCATGGTGACTTTTTAATAACTAGGCTTATTGACAACTTTGATGCCAAGCCCAAGCTCTTCTTTTAAGCAAAGTTGCTATTGAACATCGAAGCTGAAGTCTAGGTAGGGTCATGCAAAGATGGTCTGCTTATTGTAGTTTATGATTTTGGCCATATATTTCTCCCATGCCTATAGCTATTGCACTTTCCCAGCCATTGCTTGCTCTATCTTCCTCTTCTCCTGTCCACTTACACACAACCTAAGTTGTTTTTACCCCTTTTTAGGTTTGGATGGGATTTGATGTGCTAACCTGGATGCTTATGGGTCTTTGACCATTCTGGAAAAAGCCCAGCTATGGTTAAAATAGCCAGCTAGGAAACTATACCACTGGTCAAATATCTGGGTGTGATGCAGTGGCTAGCTCTATCTCCAATATGAATGCCTATGGGTAGATCTGTACAGGTCAGTCTGTGTCTAACTGCAATCTGAGAGGAAGTGAACACTCTTCCCCTCTCAGATTGTAAATCTTGTACATGTTGTGAATGTGTCGTGTGTGTGTGTGTAATGTGTGTGTGTGTGTGTGTGTGTGTGAATGAGTTTAGCCTAGCCACCAGAAGACTGAGGGAAAAATATTTGCACTCAATAATAGTCACACTGGACCACATTTTCAGCTCTCCTTTTGTCAAGGGCAGAGGGCACTTTTGTTACTCTTCTTTTCCTCACTTGTGTGGCTTAAAAATGAAAATCTAAGCCCCAGGTGATATTCCTAAACAAGCAGCAGGTTTACACTTGCACTGGAACTGGCAAAATTAATTCCCTCCACAGAAAAGAATTTGTTAAAAGAAGAGAAATTGGTCAAAAAGATGAAAAATAGTGCAAACACTAACCTTCCCTAGAGTGCTGCCCTGAACACTCACATACACACATGTAACTGTGGTTTAGTCAGTTTATTAATATTCCCCAGCAATTCCCTTCACCAAGACTCAGAACTGTCCCCATTAAGTCCAGCCACGACCAGACCAAGGTTAGACCACAAAGTAATTGAAAGTTGCTCAAATAAAATAACTCCTAGGTCTTCTTGGATCTAGACTTTCATCTGCCTTTAGTTCAAATTGACATCATGCTCTATCTCCCTCTCTGACACACACATAAATATACATAAATTAATTTCAACAACGAAGATGTTGCAAAATATCAGTTTGAGCAACATGTTATTAAACATACTAAAAGATACAGTCTGTTGTAGGATAGCATGCGTTTTATGGCCAAATTCTGCTTTGCAAATGTACAAAAAAGAATGTAGGACTAAATGAATAATTATTTCAAAATTTATACATTTTCTGATCTTAGGAAAGGTCAAATAAATTTGTTACATCTAATAATTTGGTTTTAAGAAATTCAAAACCTGAAAAATATCTGTGTTACTATTTCATGTTCCAATATGTATTTTCTAATACAAGGAATTTGCCATTTTTATATACTTTGTGTAATATAGAATAATTCTTTCTTTGGTATCATATTCTTTAAGCTGCATTGGATGGCACTCCATTGGATTTTCCTTTTAAATATTAATTATATATATATTATTTTAACTACTGTTTTATATAATTACAGAAATTTGAGTTCAGAAAGCAGAGTAGGGAAAGTTGAAATAAAATTAGACAGACATGACAGTAAGACAGACTGAAAGCTTGAACTAAAGATAGGAAAGTATAATTCCACAGATTAATAAGCATGTTTATTGTTTTTGTTTGCTTTTCTGGATATGTTGTGAGAAATACTTTCTTTATAATTGTGGGAAATGTTCACAATAGCAAAGTCACTATAATGAGAGGGGTGGGTCAGTCAAACAAACAGTCAATCTTACAATAGTCTTCAAAGAAGCCTTAAGAATTTCTTTCACACTCAATGAAAAAGTCTCCGCAAATACATTGACATTTCAGAATCTAGAGAATAGTTACTTAAATACTTTATTTTAAATAGAGAGCAAGGAAGGAAGAACAATTTTGTTTTTGTACAAGTGTTTAAAATTCGATCTGAACTGATTTTAAAAAAAAAACTGAATATGAATAAAACAATTGAACAATAAATTTAAAATAACTTACGACTATAATTGAGCTCAAATATACGTTGCTGAGTGAGAAATTTGCTAAGTGAGTTTTGTCCCATTTTAAAACTTTTCTTGTCACAGTTGTTAAGTGAATCACTGCAGTTGTTAAATAAGTAGCATGGTTGTTAAATTTCTCCATTAGTTTGGTTTGTCAGCAGGTTGCCAAAGGTGATCATATGACTCCAGGACAGTGTTCCCTTAGCGCTCCCTAAGGGTGGTGCCTTAGGGGGCGCTAAGAGACAAGGGGGGTGGCAAGGGGGCTCTTAGAGGCAGCAGGGGAGCAGTGGAGGTGGATCCCTTGCAGGGCGCAATTCAGGGGTGGGATTCTACTGGTTCATTACCATTCCCGGTAGTTCAGAGAACTGGTAAAACAGGCCCCTGGCTGGACCTGCTCCTCTCCGTCCACTCCTTGGTTCCCTGCCCAGTCAGTCCTTATTGCGCATGCATGATGTCGTGCGCATGTGCAACAATCATTGACGGCCACAGCGGCGAATTGGAGAAGTGGAGCAAGCAAAGCCGGAGGTCGGTAATTTTTGCTGCAAAAAGCCTCCAGACAACGCATGTTTTTTTCGGTGGGGCTGCAGTCCAGAGGATGAGTTTGTAGCACCAAGGGGACGGTAGACTGAAAAAGTTTGGGAACCACTGTTCTAGGACATTGCAAACTGTCATAACTGTGAGTCGGTTGTTAAGCTTCCGAAAGCAAATCACGTGACCATGGGGATGCTGCAATGGTCATCAGTGTGAAAAATGGTCACTTTTAAAAATGCCATTGTAACTTCGAATGGTCAGTAACCGAACTGTTGTAAGTTAAGCATTACCTATACAGATACTAACAATTTTCTAAGCCAAACAATATAGTCCAAAGTGAGGCAGAACTAATGCTGGTGCTGGGGATAAGGTCTCTTGCTCAATCAAGGGGTTGGACTAGAAAAACTCCCACATCCCTTCCAACCCTGCTATTCTATGTCCAGTGTTCTAAGACTCCACAATCAATCATCAACGTATTTCTTATTTCAGGCAAAGTCTGCAATTATCATTTCCTCTCGGTCATGGCTTACTGTATATATAGTCTTCCAGCAGGAGCCAAGAGTCTAGGAGGATTCTTAAATGGTGGATATGATCTCCATGAGAAAAGTCATCTCTATAGATAGTCACAAGTTCGACTGTCCTAAAAGCAATAGGCTCATGAATTAACAGCTTTTTATCCTATTTTTTCTTGTTAGATCCTTCCAATTGGAAAGCACAAAGTCATAACTTTTGCCAAATTCTACCGTATTTCCCAAGTGGGAATATATACTGTAACTATCTTGTATCTTGATAACTTCAAATGGATCAAAAATTTCTCTAAGCAGCTTCATGTAGATTTTAAGGATAGGACCAAGACACCCCATAACAGAGTCCTGCTGATCTGATTTCTCCCCTACATGCCACCCCCCTGGACTCAGGAACCATTGTAATATGTTGCATCCAACTCTTAACACTCACAGGAAGCCCAGAATGATATTGTGGCTGTCACAATTCAAAGCCACTGAGGTGTCTTAGACTGAGATTCGTTTAGGTCATAAAACAAGTTGTTCATGATTAAGACTAGTGGTTTCTGTTGCATGCTAAAGAACAAATTCAGGTTTATTTGAAAAATTGAGTTGATAAAACTCCTTTTTAAATGCTTGCATTGGCCATATCAATACGCTAGGATAATCTGGTGCAATCTATCCTTGTTTTCTCAGAAAATAAATAAAATCATGAACACAAAACATTTCCATCTTCATAGTTGTAAATAATAACCTTTAATTTACCAAGCTAAATATTTACTAAATAGTAATTAGTATGGATTAGTATGGATGGTACTAGAATAGCAACAGCAGTAGCACTTAGACTTATATACCACTTTACAGTGCTTTACAGCCCTCTCTAAGCAGTTTACAGAGTCAGCATATTGTCCCCAACAATTTGGGTCCTCATTTTACCAACCTCGGAAGGATGGAAGGCTGAGTCAATTTTGAGCCTGGTGAAATTTTAATTGCCAAATTGCAGTCAGCTGGCAGTCAGCAGTAGTAGCCTGCAGTACTCTAACCACTGCGCCACCGTGGCTCATACATTGAAATAAGCTACAATGATGTTGAATATTTATTATTTTCTTTGATGTTGTGCCACAATGTCGAGGGGTAAGGCAGGCTGCTATCCAATTGATCTAGAAGATGAGATAATAAGGTAATGCAATAATGATTAATGAAATAGAAAATAAATGTTATAACTTGTCAGAAGATAGCTTTTTTGGGTATATTGCAAATCCTGAGTTAAGGATAATTTATTACATGGAGTTCAAAAGAAAATGAACATAGTATTATGAGCACTTCCTTTTGTTCAATACTCTCAGTTTCAAATCAATACATTTTGTACATATACTACATTTTTGCAGGCATTTCAGAATGCCAAACATTATTTTTAGCAACTTTGTGTACCCTAGAAAGAAATACATCCCTATAACAAGTACTGCCATCTGCTCTCTGCTTTTTTAATGAATTGATGGAACCTTTTGCTTTGTGATTATTTAGAAATTAGCGATAAAAATTGCAAAATGTATGCATGTTTCCAATTTTAATCTTTTTGTATTAGAAAGAAAACTGATGTTCTATCACTGTTCTGATCTTTTTAAAAATCTAATTTGCATGTTGGATGTGAAAAAAGGAACTGCTATGTATATAAGATCAACTTGAAGATAGGGGACTTGGCTTTCAAAGAGCTACTATGTACCATCTACACTCCCATAAGAAAACATAGTGTGGCATCTGCTTTGAAAACTATTTTCAAGTAGCTCACATTAATCGAAACACAAAATGATGTATTTCATGTTAATTTCTCTGCATGCCATTTTTTAAAAAATCTCATATAATTTAATCACTTTTAATATGGATTATTGATTGCATTGTTAAAAGTACATCCAAAATTACTTTTCAGAACAAATGACTGGCAAGCTGTGAGGATTTTCAGGAAAAAATATATAACAATGCTGAACTAAACATTAATTAATCATAAATTTAGCTAATGTTAGCCAATATTGATTTAATTTGTCACTTTGACAGCAAAGTTGCAAAATAACAAGAGTTGGAAGGGACCTTGGAGGTCTTCTAGTCCAACCCCCTGCTCAATAGGATACCCTATACTATTCCAGACAAAAGACTGTCCAGTCTTTTCTTAAAAGCCTCCAATAATGGAGCACCCACAACTTTTGAAGATAAGCTGTTCCACTGGTTAATTGTTCTCACTTTTAGGAAATTTCTCCTTAGTTCTAGGTTGCTTATCTCCTTGATTAGCTTCCACCCATTGTTTCTTGTCTTGCTTTCTGGTGCTTTGGAAAATAGTTTGCCTTCCTCATCTTTGTGGCAGCCCTTCAAACGCTGGAATACTGCTATCATGTCATCCCTAGTACTTCTTTTCCTTGGGCTAGATATACTCAATTCATGCAACTGTTCTTCATATGTTTTAGCCTCCAGCTTTCTAATCATCTTTGTTGCTCTTCTCTGCATTCTTTCCAGAGTTTCAACACATTGTTTTTATAATATGACTGCCAAAACTGGATGCAATATTCTAAGTGTGGTCTTACTAAGGCTTTATAAAGCGGTACTAGTACTTCACATGATCTTGAAACTAATAGAGACCATATGGAATATTTAGTTTTTCTATACTTGTAATATGAATCTGTGATATATGGGATATATATGTCTATTTTTATGGTTATATCATCATGTAATCTGCAAGATGTGCAGTAGTGTTACATTATCTAAAATCATTAAAACATGCTTATCCTGTACAAAGTGTTAGCAGCCTGCAAGGGATTCTGCTGCTATAATAAAATGCATCTAATTGCTAAAATTGATGTCTTTGCATAACTGAGAATATTATCAAGACATAGACTTAATTGCAGCACATTTCAGTATATGACAATAAACAATAGTTACTCTTTTGCTAAACTGCATAGTGAGATGCAATTTCTTAGTAGTGGTGTATGTTTAAGCTGTGGGTGCTCCATTATTGGAGGCTTTTAAGAAAAGACTGGACAGTCTTTTGTCTGGAATAGTATAGGGTATCCTATTGAGCAGGGGGTTGGACTAGAAGACCACCAAGGTCCCTTCCAACTCTTGTTATTTTGCGACTTTGCTGTCAAAGTGACAAATTAAATCAATATTGGCTAACACTGGGCTTCCCAGGACTTTTAAGGCACCCTGCACTCCACTTTACTGTTCAAAACTGGGAGAGCTGGAATTGTAATCTTTGAGTGAAGTGGCTACCTTCAATCTTGCTTAACAATAGTTTCATTCAACAGGCTCAATTGTAGTCATAGGTTGAGGACTACCCTGCATAGCTCTGAATATCCTTGTGATTTTTGAAGAACATTTCCCATACATTAGAAACTCCACCATTATTGAAAGCATTTTGAAATCTGGTCACGGAAACAAAGAACCAAAGTGTCATAAGTGTCAACTCGTAAAGCATTCCTGGCTTGCTCTCAAGTTGCCATAAGGAGGAGGGGGGGGAGATCTGATGCAGCAGTTCGTTGCTATGACCAGAAGCACATTCCACACATACCTTTCTCCATATTGTGTCTAAGTTACCAAGCCCAGCTGGAGAGGTGTGTTTTCCATAGCCCGTGAAAGTGTTTCGTTGGAGAATGTGATTTATGACACACCCTGGGAGGAGGGAGGAAACAGGGTCATAGATGAGCAGTAAATTAGGCAGAGCCGACTGCACTTGGGAAAAGTGCCGACATGTTGCTCCTAATAAATAATTGGATTTCTTTTGAAACTTGGCTCGAGGCTCAGAAATTAATTAGAGCATCTGTCGGAACTCTGACAATAGGTTTTCTAGTCACTACTGTATGCTATACTTTCACATTTGAATAGGAATTATTTCACACAAACTTTCAGTACAGAAGCTTGGAATCCCTGCAGATTTTACTCCGCTAGTCATTGCCAACTATATAAGAAATATGGCTTGTCTCTGTTTCAAGGCTATTGAGCCAGCACTGTCCAAAGACATTTCTGTGGTTATTTGGCCAGCATGACATCATACAGTGTATTTATTTACTTGCATTTGCACACTTTTGAACTGCTGGTTTGGCAGGAACTGAGGCAAAGAACTCACCTCTTTTCATGGTGCTATGGTCTCGAACCTGGGCTGCTGGTTTTCCAGCTGATAAACCCAAAATCTTAACACTGAGCCACCACAACACTACAGAAGCTTGACCTTGATCTTCGGACATTTATGAAACTTTTGCTAATCTGCTGCTAGATTTTTTCCAGAAATTGTATTAACTTTTTTTTTTTACTGTTTAAATCGATGCACATTGAAGAGTTGATTGCCGCAGTGGCAAATATAAAGCTAATGAACAGGCTTGAAAATGCATGATCATTCTTTCTAATGTGGGAAACAAATCAGGAATGCTAATTCTCCTTCATCTGGAGAAATACATGATTACTTGGAAGGAAAAGTGTGGTGTGGGGGTAATAGCGATTTTATAGAAGAGCAAAGAAATGAAAGCTTTTCATTGCTGGTTGTCAAAACATTTTTGTAATTCTCAGACCTTGAAAACTAGTTTACCATCATCACAGCATCCTTCTGCCACAAGAACCATTATTTTCATTTAATTTAATTAATTTAATTTTTCTCTTGTTGAGAAATCAAGCTATGCAACCTCTTGTTTTACATGAAGTAGACATGGTTATAGCTACCGACCATAAGTACAGTATCTGTTGCATTAATAAATTAGCTGATGGATTTCTATCATCCTTGTAAAATTAGTTCATAGTTCACTAGTTATATTTTTAGCTTCTCTAAAATAACAAAGCTAGATGTATGACTTTTTCAGTCATACCATTAGGAAATTTTAACGTGAGATACATACATACATACATACACTATATATATATATATATATAGTATATGTATGTATGTATATATATATATGGTATTCAGCTTTGTTCGGATATTTTCCCATGTCATTATAGTTGTGCTTTTAAAGTTGTAGTGACGTTTCGGCAGAATCTCATCTGCCATCATCAGACTTGAGTATTGTGTTTGTCTGTGAGTCAGGCTTTCACAGCCGTTTCTATTTTAAATTTGGTGCTAGCCTACTGCTGTGTTAGAATGGTTTTTTCTTCATCCTGATTGGTTGTGAATCTTGGTCTGTGTTTATTGGTCTTGGAGTTTGCTTGATTGGTGTTTCTAATATCTTCTGTCTGTTTTGTAGCTTTTTTTGTCTTGATTGGCTGGCAACATTGAGTTTCCTCAATGTATTGCAGGCTTTTAGTGCGGCTTGGCTTCGGGTAAACGGACGGCTATCATTTATTAGGAAGCTAGGTTTCATCTGGGTGACTGGTTTGAGCTGGAGGTATCAGTGGGGTCTGTGTTTGCCCAGGTGTTTGCTTGGCTTGTGGTGTGGAGATTTTTTTGTTTGTGAGTGCAGGCTTCCAGATAATTGACAGTCTGGTGGAGTCATCTCTTCTATTCATGCTTTCAGGTTTTTTTCAATCTCTGTGGCTTCTCTGATAATTCTGTAGCTGGGGTTTTCTATAGTGGCTAGCGTTTTGGTACCATTGAAGTCGATGCTATGACTTTTGGCTTTCATGTGTTGGACTAGTGAGGAAGTGTGTTCCAGCTTTTTTACTGCATTTTTGTGTTCATCCAGGTGGGTACTTATCCTTCTGTTGATTTGTCCTATATATGTGGCAGGGCATGATGCACAGGGTATTTCATATATGCCTTGGTTTTCCAGGTCAGTTTTATCTTTGGGGTTTCTTAGGATGGCTGCTATTTTTCTGTCTATTTTGAAGACAGTCTTGATGTGATGCCTGTGTAGTGTCTTACTGATTTTGTCTGTAGTACCTCTTATGTAGGGCAGGACAGCTGTTCCATAGGTCTGTTCATTTTCTAGGTCTCCATTATGTCTCAGTGTGTTTTTGTGGATCAGGCCTGTGATTTTGCTTTTGTGGAAGCCATTGGCTGTCAATACTTTAGTCAGAGTGCATAGTTCAGTCTTTACGTGTGTCTTGTCTGCCAGGCATTTGGTTCTGGCAATTAGTGTTTTGGCCATGGAGTTTATCTGTGCTGGGTGGTGGTGGGATTGGGCTTTTGGTGTGTGTTTTCTTCTGGTATATGGTGTGTCCTAGTGTGTCATCTGTTTTTTTGTAGATTAGTACATCTAGGAATGGTAGTTGTTTGTTTGTTTCCATTTCCATGGTGAATTTGATTTTGGGGTATGTGCTGTTTAGGTGTGTTAGGAAATTGTTTAGGTTTTCTTTTCCATGGGGCCAAATAACAAATGTGTCATCAATGTATCTTAACTATAGTTTGGGTTTGTGGGTGGCATTGGCTATGGCTCTGGATTTGAATTCTTCCATGAACAGGTTTGCAATAACGGGTGACAGTGGTGATCCCATAGGAGCTCCTTCAATTTGCTTGTATCTTTGTCCTTTGTATATGAAATATTTGTTTTTATTTTAATTTGATTTGTCAATCACTTACAAGATAATAGGTATAAGTATATACATAGTTATGAATACATGAAACGGGTACTTATAAGAAAAATAAAAGAAACAATAGGACAGAGACGGTAAGCACATTGATGCGCTTATGCATGCCCCTTATATGTTTGTTAAGCAGTGTTCTTCTAGTTCCATGAGGTGTTTGAGTGGTTAGTATTTATTTTTGATGATTTCTAGAGTTTCTTTTATTGGGACTTGAGTGAATAGTGAAACCTGCCCTACATAAGAGGTACTACAGACAAAATCAGTAAGATACTGCACAGGCTGCCTTCAAAACAGACAGAAAAATAGCAGCCATCCTAAGAAACTCCAACAGTAATGAAAGCCAACAGTAATGAAGTCATTATATGTAAGCTACAAGAAATATATTTATCCGTAGCAACCAAGTCCCTGAGTTCCCTTTACTTTCCTTAGATTTTTTTAAAACCTAACTTTATTATTTTGTAAATAACTCAATGTCCTGAACATACATAATTCTCCTCCCTCCTCCTGTGTGTGTGTGTGTATGTGTACGTATACGTATATTGCCCACACAAATATTTACATATTACATATGTATTTAATCTGTTTTTGCAATATTAATTTGAGAGGTAACATGTAAAAAGGTGCATACTAAAATTGCTGAAATGCATTCTCTGCTAAACATTATTAAATTGGAGCTTATAGATGCAAATGTGGACATGAATAAGCTCATATAAGATCTCTCTGTACGTATTTTATTTAACCAAAATAATGCCTCACAGGTATTAATACATATAAATTCTGTTATATCCTCTCAAATAGCACCATTCACCTTTACACTTAACCTGATTAAACTGTCTTACTGTATATTAAACTGAAAGAAAATCTTCAATAATTCCTGAGCTTATTCTCTTATTGTACCTTGGTTGCATTGACCAAGTCGCTTAGCAGCACTTGCTTCCAAAATAACATACTATAACCATATAACATATTAAGCAGTGTACATTGGTATAATGTATTACTATCTGAGAGAAAACACGCTCAAAATGTTATAAGCTGTATAAAATAGCTGGTCGGTTCTATAGTTAAAGATTACAGGACTAGTTATGCTGGTACTGTATCTGATTTGTAAGTTAGAATCAATAAAATGAAACCTATTAAAGTAAAAGGGAAGTAAAATATGAATAGCAGGAAATGCTATAATCTCAGTCTTTGACTTACTTTCTAGTCAACTTAAAAATTGCTATGATTGTTTATCTTTTAACATGATTTACAGTGGGATTAATCAGATAAACCTATTGATCTAATATCTGATAGTGTACTTGATTTAAGAATTGTTGAGCTATAGGATTGTCAAACTCAAGGCCCAGGGGCTGGATCTGGTACCCATGGTGCTTAGATCTGACCCGCAGAGTTGCCCTGGAAACAGTGAAGGAAACAGTGAAGGATACCTCTGCCGTGGTGCCTCTGCCAGCAAAAATGGAGCTCAGGAGGGCTGTGTGTGGCCCTCTCAAGCTTCATTTTCATTGGCAGAGAGTTGCAGGAGGCCATTGCAGATGAAAGCAGCTTCTGAGGGCCATGGGCGCCACTCCCAAGCTCCATTTTCATTGGCAGAGGGTTGTAGGAGGCTGTCACAGCTGAAAATGGAGCTCAGGAGCCCATTTTCGGCTTGCAAAGTGCTTGGGCCAGCCGATACGAGTGACATTGAGCTGGCCACGCCTACCCTGATCACACCAACCCTGGCCCCCCCAAGGTCGAACACAACCCTGATGTGGCCTTCAGTGAAATCGAGTTTGACACTCCTGAGCTAGAACCTAATAAAGATTAGAATAGAATTTAAAACTTGGAAAGAAATATGTGAAACTCTCTACAGTTCAATTATATATTATCCAAGTGTTAACATAATGCAAACCCCATATTTAATCCCTAACACCATATTTAACAACTCACAAGATCTTCTTCTTCTTCTTCTTCTTCTTCTTCTTCTTCTTCTTCTTCTTCTTCTTCTTCTTCTTCTTCTTCTTCTTCTTCTTCTTCTTCTTCTTCTTCTTCTTCTTCTTCTTCTTCTTCTTCTTCTTCTTCTTCTTCTTCTTCTTCTTCTTCTTCTTCTTCTTCTTCTTCTTCCTCCTCCCCTTCCCCTTCCCCTTCCCCTTCCTCTTCTTTGTTCCAAATATGACAAAAAAAAAAGTTGGGTGTTGTTGTTTTTTGTTTTCAATCCAAAGCATTGTTCTAAGTCATTTCATTCATTCATTCATATTCAGGCAATGACTTTTGTAATGAAATGGGAGAATAATAATTTTCCTTTGCAGATCTCATGCTTACTGTTGTGTAATCTATACTTTAATGTGAACCAGTGAACAATTCTGGTGTTAACCAAACTTTGCAACCTATCAATTCCACAGCTAAAAACATGTCTTCCAGTTCTGAACAGTTTTTGGTACTGTGCTAGCAGAAACCTTTTTAGTCTTCTACCTAATGGTGGAAAAACCGAATCTGAGAATAAGTTCATTTTTTTCAGCGAGAGAAAAATTCAAAACACATTCTCCAAATCAGCCATGAAGTACTTATAAGAAATAAAGATAAATAAGAGCCTTTGCAATCTCCAGACATTATTCTTATTGAAAAAAATAAATCAACTTTGGAAGATTTAAAATATGTACTGTATGCCAAGGAAACTTTAAAATATTTCTGAGTTTGAAGAGCACTGAAAGGAAAAGTCAAGGAAAATAGAACAGAAGTAGAATAAGAGCCTCTTAGCTGGCTAAAGAAAGCATTTGGAAGAATTTGCCAAAGGAGATGTTAACAAAATACTGAAAGGTTCTCCAAACTTTTGTTCTTGCTATATTCTCTTTCTTCTTGAGAGCTCCTTGGTGCTCTCTTAGCTTACTTGTTTTCTTGCACTGATGATGTTACCTTGTTTGGCTAATGAAATGCCTGTAAGAAAACAACCAAGTTCAAAGAGTGCCAAGGAGCCTGTGGTATAAATACTCTCCTTTATTGGTATCACTTTCTTCTTCTTTTGAAATCTGTAAATCATAGCACATTGAAGGCATATCCCATGTCCATATTTTCAAGGAAATGTATTAAGTTTATACCATGTGGAGGTCATGTTGGTTTCTGAGGGAATCAATCAAATTAAAGAATCAGTAAAACATTCAGTTTGACCAAGAGACCTACCACATACATATAAAATCATCACACATTTATCAAATATCAGAAACCTCTTGATATGAGACTTGCACATTTGCTCCTTGAATGATGCTAGAGTGATGTATTTATAGGCCTTGCTTTTTTTTACTCCATCAAAAGTTTGAAAATAGGGAAAAGATTAGTCTCAAAGCACTCTATGAATCTAGTTTACAAAGATAGATTTTTGATCACTGAACTTTGGGAGTTTCCAAAGTTGGATCTTATGCCTGTTCCAATATAGTTTGTTACATAATATAAAAATATGGTATAATGTTGCAATGCATTGTTAAAGTAAGCACATTGGTCTGAGGAGAAAAGCACTGCAGGTGTACAGCTTTATAGGACTTAATTAAATACCAGATGAATATAAATAGGAAGGACAGATTGCATGAGTTTATTGTTTATGTAAGTAAGAACAGAGGGAAATGCTGATTCTTGCATCCTGAAATAAAGACAAGAGACACCATTTTTTCATAATTCTGTATAGATAATAAATAAAAGGAAGAACTGACCCTATGTGGGTACTAAGTAGCAAACCCTAAATAGAGAAATCAATCAGGTTATTTCTACACCTATTTAAATTGCTTTGAATATTTGAAAGCCTTATTTCTGATAATCCAACGAATGTTTGTTACAATGTTAAATGGGTATACAAAGTTTTCATGTGCAGAAATATGAGCCTAAGCCAGACAGTTATTGAGAACTTGGAAAATTACCATTTTTACATAGTGGGAAAATTCTGTAGTTTCAGTGATCTAGCCAGGAGTCTCCTAAGAATACCAGTAGGAACATGAGCTACTAATAGGATCACCTTACCAAAATCAAAAGGGGAGTATAACCTACATTTGGAGTGAATGCAAGTAAAGCTGTGAAGGTATTCAGAAAGATAGCCCATTCAGCTCTGATGATGTTACATAGGTACAGTAGGTAATGAAATTCTGCAAACTTAGAGAGCACCAAAGGACCCCATAGTTCAATCCTGAGCTACAAATATTGTAGTTCTCTATTATCTTCTCTATTAAGAACCACAGTGGTGCAATGTTTAGAATGCAGTACTGCAGACTACTGCTGCTGCCTGCCAGTTGCCTGCAATTTGACTGTTTGAATGTCACCAGGCTCAAGGTTGATTCAGTCTTCCATCCTTCTGAGGTGGGTAAAATGAGGACCCAGATTGTTGGGGGCAATATGCTGACTCTGTAAACCGCTTAGAGAGGGCTGCAAAGCACTGTGAAGCAGTATATAATAGCTATTGCTATTGTCAAGAAAACAATATGAACATGACTGAACCACTTAAACAACTTTAAATAACCTTTATGACTTCATTTGTCAGAAGGTGTGATGACTCGGGGCATGGCACAAAGGCAACACAGTCACATAAGTGTCCCTAATATCTCCAACTTTGCCCCAGGTTACCTTCGGCTGGAGAGAAAAAAATCTCCCAAGAATAGTTTTTAAATGAAGGAAATTTAATCCAAAAACAAAGTACATATAAACTGTAAATAAAAATCCGCACAAACCACAGCTGCAGCAATTCACTTGACAAGGCAGAATACGGAATTGCAGACTTGAAAGCCAACAAAACACATGCAGTTGGGAGACACCAGGAATCCAGATAAGCCTCGACAATAACAGATAACTCACGATTTGCTTTCAACAAGTTGCTGTGCGCAGCTTTCCTTTTTAAACACTGTGTTCCCAGCTGCAGCTAATGAAGGGAATCAGGGCCTTTTCCTCCCCCTAAGGCCTTCCGGGTTCGCTTTAAAGTACTGGTTTTGGTCTTTAAAGCGCTCCATGGCATCGGACCAGGATACTTACAAGACCGCATTCTGCCAGTAGTCTCCCACCGACCGGTGCGCTCCCACAGAGAGGGTCTCCTCCGGGTCCCGACGCCTTCTATGTGTCGTCTGGTGACCCCGAGGAATAGGGCCTTCTCTGTGGGGGCACCCGCCCTTTGGAATGGGATGCCCCCTGGATTACGAACGACTAGTGACCTGAGGGCCTTCAGACGTGACCTGAAGACCTGGCTCTTCGAGCAGGCCGGCCTGAGCTGACTCAAATGGGATTTTAAATGGGGTTTTTGGATTGGTTGGGATGGGTGTACAAAGTTTTAATTTATTTTAATTGGGGTTTTTAGATTTTTATAGGGACAGCCTAGGGTTTAATTCTTTTTTAACTATTTATATTTGTATACATGTATTTTAGTTGGCTGTTCACCGCCCTGAGTCCTTCGGGAGAAGGGCGGTATATAAAACCTAGAATAAATAAATAAATAAATAAGGCATGCAACTCACGTTGCTCCCTTCTCCATTCCTCCCTGCATGCCCTAGGATGAAGAAGGGTGGGCCTGGGTCTTCCTCTGAATTCCCTATGTCTTGCTCTACCTCTCCCCTGCTCTGCCCAGCCGGACTGTGCCCTTCCCCAGTTTCTTCCACAGCCAATGGAGCCACACTTCCATTCCTGTCAGCAGTTTGGCCTCGCCCTCTCAATCAGATTCCTACAGGGGCACGACAGAAGGCATTTCCTTCATTGGTGGAGAACAGTAACAAATACAAAAGTAGATAGAATATCAGGTGACTTTCAGGATATTTACCAAATGTCAGGCAATCTAACAGTGTGGCATGATTACATCATACAATCAACCTTCTGGGTATTAATGTCATACTATTATCAGTCTGCAACATAATTATTATTTAAGTAATTATTATTAGTATAATTAATTATTAAAATCAGGTTTTAATTATAGTAGGAATTCCACTGGGAACTCTGAAGAGGTGAATTTATTTTTTACTATCACCTTCTTGGATGGTAGGGGAGCATGATGTATAATGTGGAGTGATGGAATGTGGAAAGAATATTAGAGCTGACATAAGAGAAAAACGATAAATAATTTGTCACAGAGCAAAGAACTGTAGTGCTTTTGACTGAGAGAACTGACACAGTGTCCCCTGATGTAGATACAGAAGGACTGTAGCAGCATCATTGATGCAAAGATTAAAATGTTAAATGCCATGGAAGAAAGATTGAAGTCTGTTTGTTAGAAAAACAATCAGAATTAAAAAGAATAATAAAACATTTCAATTATGATTCTCTCTTCCTTTTTCCCCGTCTCTTGAAAATGCCATCATGATGGCACGATTGTATGATTTTGCAATCATACCAGATTATAACAGATTAATACTCTTCTTGTATACAGAATGTATAATCCAAAACAGTTAGTTGCAAACAGTTATTGCTTATTGCAACTAATTGGCTTTATTGTTCATGGTAAGCAAGTGTTCAGTTGCTGAATTTGGGGACATTTCCATTTGCTTTGTCTTAAAACAAATGTCTTCAGAATATGATAAACAGCAGCATGTACATTAAGCATTTTAGGAAAGGGTATGTGCTATACCTTTCATTTGTGGGTGAGAATAATCATCAAGTGAACATAAAGGCCATGTTCCTTCTAAACAAAGCATAATTTCTGAATTGGAAGGAACTTAACAGTTGGAGTGTTAAAAGGAAATTTTTGAACCTTCGTTAAAATGATGTAGGCAGCATACGCTGAGATTTTTGCATATATAAATGAGCAATATTTAGCAACCTCATGTCATACCCCTGGTCGGGACTGATTCTGAGGGAGAAGAGGAACAGCCAACAGGGAGTGGAAATGTGACTCTAGAGGTGGTGGAGGAGGCTGGGGAAGGGCAGAGGCTAGCTGAGTAGTCAGAGGACCCAGGCCCATCCCCTATCTATCCTAGGGCACGCAGGGAGGAGAGGATCAGGAAAAAACATGGGTTGCAGGTGAGAGATCTGCATAAGAGTTTGGACCTGCGTGCTAACAAACGCTGGAGACAAATTAGTGTTTTATTTTTAGATGAGGTTTATCTTGGTTGGCGTTCTTCCAATGGACTGTACCTGGTTATCTTTCTGACGTTTGTAATTATTTATCCTGGTCTGTCGTGAAACTTTCTTCAGTGCGGTTTGTTTTTGGTTTTTGCTTCGTTATCTGCTCTTTGAATTTGAACTGTGATTCTTTTGTTTGGAATGTTATTTTGAAAATAGTTTAATCTTCAATTGTAAACAATTAAACAGTGAAGCCAAGCTGAAGGCATTAAAGGACCTTTATTTACGTTTTGGTTTTTGTTATATTATTGATATACTCTCGGTCAATATACTCAGACTTGGGTGAAAAAAGAAAAAAGTCATGTTATATGCATTTGCTTAATTTATTACTCCTTACTAAATGCCAATCAAATAAGTGTGGTTTCACATTAGTTGATATGCAATTAAGAATAAAACAGTAAATGCTTTTTTCTTCATATTTAACAATTATTTATAATATGACAATGATAATATATGATATTATTTTTTGATAATTAAACAAGTAGTTACTGGGAATGAGGAATCATTCTTTGCCTATTGGACCTTCCTCTTGAAATTGAAAGGTGCAAATGTTGTAGAAAAATCATATTTCAGATCTTTCAATTCATTTGCAAAAGTATGAATTGTATTCATTTAATTAGAAAGGAAAGCATGAAAATGTATATCCGAAAGTTATTCTTTGTATGATATAGATCTGTGTTGGCGAACCTATGCTACACGTGCCGGAAGTGACATGCAGAGCCGTTTTCCCCAGCACATGAGAGGTTGCCCGGAAGAGGCTTACTGCGCATGTGCGCATGCCGCCTCCCAACAGCTGATTGTCGAGAATCTGGTGCGCATGGGGGTGGAGGGGGTTGCCTGGGAGAACTGCGCACATGCACAGGAGCACACTGCACATGAGGGATCACTTGTGCATGTGCAGATGTGCTTCGCATGAGAGGGGAAAAGCATACGCATGCGCAAACAAACGCATGGTACACGAGGGGGAATCGCACGCTCATGCGCAGGCACGCGATGTGTGAGGTGGGGTCTCATTTGCATGCACAGGGGGCGTGGGGGGCAACACTCATTGTCTTTTGGGTGCTGGCACACAAGCACGCACAAGCAAGCACATGCACAATTATTGGCACGGGAGCCGAAAAAGGATAGCCACCATATGATATAGATTATTGTACTTGGTAACAGTTTGTGTAAAACATATTTCTAATGATAATGGTAGATGGGAAAAAAGAAGATAAATTACAGAAAAAGTCATCAGGCTATTCAGATTTCTATAAAGAGAATAATTGCTTTGTTATTGTTTTGAATCTGTGACAGGCACAAAGAATAGGTACCGCACATTAAATTCCAATTAATTGCTTTATTGTTCATGTCTATTCACAAGAATCTAGTCAATTAATGGTCAGCACTAAGTTGGTGCTAGAAAAGAGTTAATGGAATTCAAGAAGGGTTGTACTCTATTTTATGGAAATGTAACAACTCTAGGCTGATTACTTGCTTAATTCTGCCCGCAGGCTCTGCCTGCTCTTCTCCTATAATCTGTTTAACTATTCCTATATACATGAAAAAGGCAAGAACCTGAAGAATTATTTTTTATTCTAAAATAGTGATGAAATTTATGTTGTGATGTGTGAACATGGGGCAAAACATTATTTGATAGTGTCAACAATAGATGCTACAAAGTGAAAAGCTAAGAATTGAACATTACAACTGAAAAATAATTTGAAGACGGATTAATGCTCCAACAGAACTGCTTGGAATTCAGTGAAAATAATTATGTTACAAAGTGCTATAGGAGTGTGTGGAATTAAAGCATGAAAAGAGATGCTTGGTGAAATAATGAAGCAAAAGAGACTGTGGGGAAAAACAGATTGATTGATTTAATTTATCCTGTCTTTTATATAGGAGGTTAAGGCAGTCTTTCTTACTCTTCTTCTGCCTACCAGTCACAACTCTGAAAAGTAGGTTGAACAAAGAAAGAAGATTGGCCAGGTCATCCAGTGAGTTTGTATGACTGAAAGTGAACAAGAATCTGGTGTCAGTACAATACCTTAATTTTCTGTATCACACTGACTGTGGAGAATAGAATCATCATTGTAAAAGTGAGGATAATTAAATAAAAATAGTCTATAATATGTTTGGAGGAAAAATCAATCAAAGACAGTAAGGAATGGTTAACTTTCAAAGATAGATAATAGACACAGAAATAGACAGGCAGACAGATATTGATGCAACAAAACCTAAAAATCTACATTAGGAATCTTTAGAAAATAATTTGAAATTGAAATTTTATTTAGATACTTTTTATTTTATTATTTTATTAAATTTGTTTCCCATCTATCTTGATGTGAGACAATAGATATGGTAAAATTGAATTGAATTGAAATTGAATTGAAGGGATTCTGGAAGGAGATTTCTCTGGGAAAGAGAATGATATACTAGAAAAAAGAAGCTGACATGAATCCTGTAAGTATGGCTACCTTATGGAAATGGGCAGGTTTTGCTCAAGCTATAGCTGAGCATCATAAATATATCCCTTACAGCAGCACCAAATGAAAATTATTTTACTCTTGGAATAAATGTTTTAATGGCCATCAATATAATTGTATATAAATTACATTTTATTAATGATTTTACTGCTTTATATAATACATTATTGCAATAAATCTATGGCTTGGAACAATAAGATTAATTTTAATTGTTGGCATCAAAGTAAATTATGTAAAAGAATAATAAATAATGTAATTAGGTTGAAAAAGGGAAAGACTGCATACATAGATGGTATAATTTGAAGAAAATGGTGTGGTTCAATTACAATATGCTGTGTGACTTAAATAAAAATTATGTCTATCCCTGACATCTAGAATGCTCAATTGTTGTTCCTTACACAAAGGGAAATATAACAAGACTGAAATGATAAAAGAAGGACGATTAGGCTAAGTGTGCCTGTAGAAGTGATTGGACAAATTCTACTTCAAAGATTACAAGTAGAGACATTGAACAAAATGTGAGAAGAAGAGGCTGTGTGGCAGATATTACACCAAATTTGGATCTTCAGCAGCTGAATGGAAAATGCATGAGTGTAGAAAGGAATGCTTATTGTACTGAGGCAATTTATTTGAGTCCATAACCAGAAACAAAAGCTTCAGCACATGCAATTCTGCTATTTTTTTAATTCATACAATAGATTGACTCTTAATTTCATTTCCAAGCATAAAAGAATAATGAGGTATTTTTAATCAGTTCAGATAAATGAGTGGAATATTCCCTCCCTTCCCACGTTTTATAGCAATGGAATGTGGCTACAAATTATGACCTGCTGGTTTAGTTATCTAAACTTCACTGTATGTTTTGCTTTTAATGCAAAAAACAAAAACAAAAACTTCTTCCTTGTAAGTGCTATTTCTACTTTCCCTCTCCCTTTTTTTATAGGTAAACAAAAGCATCAGTTAGGCTTATCTGCCAATTCCACAGGCTGGTAGACTTCACACTTCTTTCAGAACGTGACCTTATGTTGGATGATCAATTTCCTTCTAGGTACAGTAGTGCAATGAGATTATCTTTCAATAGCCTTCTGTGCATTTCAGAAGTCCTAACTCTGGCTTTAGAACAGGCAACAGTCTCAGCATCTTTAAAGGTTTCTGGTCCAGCCTGGTTTGTCAAGTGTCTATGGAGATTCTCAATTATCCAGGTCATGGTTGTTCAAAGGTACTTTTCCAAAAGGCAACTGGATTTGGGTTGTTATTTTTTTCCTTGAAAATGTTTCACTTCTCATTTTCTTTTGGAAAAACACCCTTGGGACTTGATTTGTCTGTTTATCATGTCTCTTTCTCTCATCATCTCCTCTCTTCTGCCATTTTAGCCCACCTTAACTTCTCTTTTCCCTTTTGGAAATCCACTGTGAGAAAATACAATATGGAGATTCTTACCTCTTTGCTGACGAGTTATGATTGCACAAGAACTTTTGCTTGTCTAAGAAAATGACATGACAGGATGGCAGGCAACACTGAGCTGCAAAATACTGACATATGCAGATTATAGGTCTGTGGATTCAAAGTGAAAGAAAATGATTTGAATTGTGCGTGAGTGCTCACATATTACTTGTCAACAACCTCTTAAATGTGTTTTTTGTTTGGATTCTGCTGCAGTTGCATGATCCTGGGTTCAGCTACTTCTTTTGATCAGAAAAAACATTTAGATATAACTTTCTTCACACAAAAAAACCATCATGCTTTGACAGTTGAAATAAGATTGTACATTCCATCCAAACAATTTATCCATCAAGTAATCAGCAATTAAAAAATGGGTGCACTGTCATTTCAAGTAAGCAACCTCACAAGAAAATTGTTTGTTTATTTATTTATTTATTTATTTTGTCAAGCGATTATAAGATAACAGGTGTAAACATAGTTAGGAATACATGAAATGGATACATATAAGAAAAATAAAAAGAAACAATAGGACAGGGACGGTAGGTATGTTGGTGTGCTTATGAAGGCCCCTACAGACCTCTTAGGAAAGGGGTAAGGTCAATAGTAGACAGTCTAAGGTTAAAGTGTTTGGGGTTTGGAGAAGAAACCACAGAGTCAGGTAGAATATTCCAGACATTGACCATTCTGTTGCTGAAGTCGTATTTCCTGCAATCAAGTTTGGTGCGGTTAACCTTGAGTTTGTATCTATTGTTTGCTCTTGTATTGTTATTGTGTGTTTACTAGAGTCAAAAACTCCATCATGTCTTTTGAGTTTGGAGATTTTTTTAATTATTATATTTATTGGCATTTTTGCAACATTACACGAAAGAAGGGTAATGTGTTTATTAGAGTCAAAAGTCCATTATGTGTTTTGAACTTGGGGAATTTTTCTCTCTCTCTCCCTCTCCCTCTCCCTCTCCACAGAGAAACAAAGACATACACACATGCATACAAAGTGTACACACTTATACATATACCATAGAAATATAAATAGAGACAGATTTATACAGATACACACACACGTGTATGTCTCTCTCTGTGTGTGAATGTGTGTGTGGCTAAACTTGTGGAATTCTTGGAATCTGCTGTTTTAGTTTTCCTCATAGTAGAGCATGTATTGTAAATAGAACGAAGAAAGGAGAAACAAAGATTTTTTTTCTGTTTGCTTCTACCAAAAGATATCCTTAAAATACTTAGATGATGCTTGAAACACATCTAGCAAAATGTAAGTAGTAAAACATCCATGGGAACAAACTGTCCATGGGTATCTAAAAAATTGAATTACCCATTTTCATGAATATTTGATCTGCTTATTACCTGCAAATGTTCCAGATTGGATGCTCATAATTTGAGTTTATTAAAGTGCTTGAGGCAAAGTTTTGTGTGACAGGTGCAGTTCTGAAAGGTACAGGAATCGTGAAGTATATTAAATTCAACTGAGTAGATATGGATATAGACTTTTAAGGTATATTACTGGAACATTAATATTTCCATTAGTGTACTAGTTACAAATAATTTCTGATTTACCTTTTCTCAAATATAGTGCTAGGGCATATAAAACACAGTTATATAGTTCCATGCAAAGTGATGAATACAATACTTTGACATTTAATATTTTTAAAGCATCTCAGATTCTTAAGTAAAATAAATATAAACTAAAATATTTTAAAAAGAAGATTCAGTAAGAGGCTGTTTCTTGATATAAATCTGGAAATTCCATGTATTCCTACATTTAAAAAAGCATTTCACAAAATGAACTCAAATGTTTTTAACATTTCCATTTAGTCTCACTGTGTTCGTTGAGTTGTAACTTATTTTGTAACAAATATATTCATATGCAATTCTTTTTAAAAAAAAAAAAAATAATTATAGAAACAAAAGATAAAAACAGGATAAGCAGAATAAAAATAAAAAATCCATAATAAGGATATTGTCAGCATCCAAGATTCTGTCTTCTGCTTGACTCTTTCCAGCTGCCATAGAAATGGGGGGAGGAATAATTGGGCCTCGTGTGGGGAAGGGTGCTGGAGGTGAAGTTGTGTGAATTGTAAAAGTTGGGATGCTTTCTTGCTTGTGCAAATGCAGCCACTTATCCTTCCAGGCCAAGATCAACCATCTTGGCATACCAGATGTCTGAGATGCTACCTTAAGATGTACTTACATGACATTATATACACCTCAGATTGGATGTCCAGTTTGAGTTGTTGGGGGTGGGGACATGGGATAACTTTCTATATATAATTTTCACACCTTTTACCTCAGATCTTGTATTTTTTCTGTTGCTACCACTTCAATTTCAGTAAAAGTCCTTTTTCACTATAAAAATGGAGTCTAAGGTTTTCTTTCTTGGATTCTGAATGGAGCCACACCTGACAGATATAGTAGAAATCATATATTAGTTAGGAGTTAGTGTTTTTTTTCTTAAACAATGCATTAAGTAATTAAGCGTAGGATCCTTGATGTTCTCTCTCTGCTAGCACTGATGATGTTACCTAGTTTGGTAATGAAACATCTCCAAACTCAGAGAGCATCAAGGATAGTTCAACCCTGAACTATAAATATCCTCTTCTATAAGTATTTTAAGTTTCCTTAAATAAACTATCTGACAAATCCTCTGTATACAGGTAGTGCTGGACCATTTGTTTAGAAACTGTTCAAAGCTATAGTGGCATGACTTATGACTGTTTTCATCCCTATGGGTGAATTAGTATTCCCAGGGTCAGGTGATCAAAATCCAGAAGTTTGGCAACTGGCATGTATTTATAACGGTTGCAATGTCCCAAGGTCATGTGATCATTTTTTGCGACCTTCTGACAAGCAAAGTCAATGGGGAAGCCAGATTCACTTAACAACTGGGTTACTAACTTAACAACTGCAATGGTTGGCATAACAACTATGACAAGAAAGGTCATAAAATGGAACAAAACACAATAACTATGTTGCTTAGCAGCAGAAATTTTGCACTCAATTGTGGTTGTAAACTTGTAGCCTTACCCTTAGCAGAAAATGTTTGCTTTTAGCTTTAATTGCTTCTGAATGGCTATTAGCCTTGATGGTAGTATGGTTGCCTCTGAAGGTCATCTGCTAGAAGGCCAGTGAGCTTCCTTGTATAGTTGATTGATCAATATGAGAATAGAATGTTAGACTAGATGTCTTATATACAGAAGGCTGATTACTGAATAAATAACAATTGTCAGAAATAAGTAGTGAAAGTACAGAGCTGCAGTCTTTTTGATCCTACTCATCCACTCACTTCTACAGGTACATAAAGCAACACTGCTTGTATCCCATTTCTAAAATATTAGAATTAAAATATTGTTTTCAGATAAGCATCATAAAAACTTCTCTTCCAGCAATACACAAGAACATAAATCACTACGGCACATAGCAACCAAAGAGCCTTAATCACAGTCAGCAATTTAATATTATTTATTTAGCATTTAAGGCATTGATTAAAAAACATAGTTTGGGGTGGGTTTTACCTATAGACATCAGCATCTACAAGAAAGGGCATTTGGTTGTAAAGATGAAGGACATAAGAATTTGAATGCATATTCATTACTGAATTGTGGAAAAGCATTTAATAATATATATATATATATTGGTTTCTCTACTCGCCACACAAGGGAAAAATGATTCACCGCAGCTTTTTCTATGACAATGTTTTCATTTTTTCTTTAATTTACCATCATCTGTTGCAGTAGCAACATACATTTTTCAGGAACTTTTGCACATAACATGAGTTGGCGGGATAAAGATCACTTGGGATATGTAGTAATAGTCAGATATGTTTGCACTCCAAGTGGTACAATCCATCTGTAGAAATGGATATTGCTTCTGTCTGCTAGGGTTTTTTGTTCTTGCACAGGAATAGAAATATTTATACCTTCTCTTGGGTTTTGCACTTGAACTTCCTGTTCCTGTATTCTACTGGCTGTTGTAGGGAGTCATAGCTTAACTTTATAGATTGTCTGAATCCCCAGATTTGGTTGAAGTTTGCTGGGTGATGCAATGTGCCCAGGTGATTGTTCCATGTGGTGAGCTCTACTGTTAGATAGGTTAATCCTATTATGTCCTGGAGGGTCCTATCCCATCACCCTGGAACTGGAGGTCTTTTGTCTTGTAGATAGCCCGCCCCAGTCTTTCTTAATGGGCACCAAATATCTGCTGGGGGCAGGGAGCTGCTTTCTGTCTTTAAAATATGTTTCTTCTTTTATCATCCAGGGAAATACAATATTCTGTCTTTATAATACATCCTAAAACATTTCATTATTCTAGGAGGGGGTGGGTCTTCTCTCAATATGACTAGTATATGAAACAAATACAACTGAATAAACATTATTCTTTAAGAAAGATCATCCTTCCTCTCTTGAGTTTTGGCTCTGTTAAAAAAAAAAGACATGATCAATAGTGAGGAGAAGAGGACAGGAATCTGACCATACATACCAACAAGAAAATGTCATTCACTTGGATTTAGCATGGCTTTTCTCAGCAGATAACGTTTCACATCTTCAGGGCATTTCAACATTACCCCAAGGCCAGTTGGAGGCTAACTTTCAACATCCCTGATAAATTACAAAAAAAAAAAAGGAAAAAAATCCAGCTTTTTTCCAGTTTCAGATAAGCCAGCACAGAAAAATGTTGGCAAAGGCTATGACTGAGGTGACATCATGGAGACAGGTACTCCACAACTGAGGTAAAAGTGTGCATGTAAAAAGGTTCTAATATTTGCTTCGTGCCCCTCTTTTTTATGTTCAATTGGAACAGAAATTATAGTTAAAACCACTTTGTCAGAGCAGCCTATACAGCACGATTTATGCCTCCACAATCATAATCCTATGATTTAGTCCAGTGATTTATTAGATGCTAACCCTGTGCAAATTCTGAATATCTCCGTGGCTTGTGTGAGGAAATACCGCTTTTGTCTAGCATGATAAGATCATAAAAATTATTCCATGCCAATTTTGATTTAAAAGTATGGATCTGAGAGAGCTATTGTTAGAATCAGAAAAAAGGAGAGGAACTGTAGTGCTGCCACAAAAATTCCTCTAGCCATTCATATAATCATGTATATCCCCATTGTGAGCATCTTATTGTGAACATCTTCCCACCGTAGTTATCCCCCATTGTTGCCAAATTTTTCAAAAATACAGAATCATTTGGGAAGCTTTTTTCTTCAGGAATTGAATCCGTTGATTCATGTTCTTCGTCACTGGTTTGAACGCCTGTATTTTCAGCAATCCTATTAATATTCCATATTGCACAGAGTTTTTCACCGTTTTGCTTTCACACTTTTCCTCGATGTTAGCCTTTGGACCCACAACTTGATGCCTTTTAGCGTTGCACAAAATTAGTCTTCCTCACAGACTGCCTTTCTATTTCTCCATGAGCTGCAATCCAATGACCCAATGCTTTCTCATAAGCATTCCTCTTCTTCCCTCTGTCATTTTAGTCTGCTTCTTAGATTCTCAAGTGAATGCCTCCGGCAAAGAACAAAAGAGCTTTATCCATTAAACATTTGACTCATTCTCTGCTTGTGCCTGGCTTGACAAAGTAATGCATCTCTTGATCCACACCTGCTCTAGGAATCCTCAACCCCCTCTGCTTTTTTAACCACTTTATTTTGCGAAGGTACCAAAACCTTTCACAGGTTAACCTGCAAGTATGGCATATAAACATGTTTAATATTCTCCCTCAGTAGGGCTGCAGGCTCAAAATTGAAAGATTATCTTTTAAAAATTTAAAAACAAATTCATAATGTTGCCTGTCACAGACTGATACAAATAGAGTCCTTAAATGAGTCAATATGTACAAAAACAAGTACTGGGGTGCTAGAAATAGTATGTTGGTCATCAGTGAAAGCTACATGTGGCAGGAATGTGATTAAGGCTGATATTCTAATTTAGTGATTAACTAAAACTCTGATGATCAATATTTATAGACCAATGTGCTGATAACTATGGTATGTGAAAGATTGTTACATGGAATGTAAGAGGAGTAACTGCTCAGAGTTTCAGCAATCTAAATTAATTTATAATAATAATAATCTGGAAAATTCTATCAGATCTGAATGAATGTCTTCTGATCTGGAGTAAAGTTGATGAATATATGAAGGCAAAGGAACAAGCAACTTTAATTATGGGAGGTTAAACTCATCAGGGAGGCGGAGCCACTTAGATGGTTCCGCCCCAGGCGCCTAATGGACCCGGAGCGGTTCCAGAGGGAGCTTGGGCCATTTCCTGAGTCTCTGGCTCTCAGCTCGCCTGGAGACCTGGTGGCCACCTGGGATGGGTTGGCCGCCGGGGCTCTAGACCGAGTTGTGCCTCTGCGACCTCTGACCCGGCACAGATCCCATTTGGCTCCGTGGTTTACGGAGGAGCTACGGGAGATGAAGTGCCGGAAAAGACGTCTAGAGGGCATTTGGAGGGCGACTCGTTCTGAATCTGACCGAACACAGGTAAGATCTCATATTAAGACTTACCTTGTGGCGATAGGGGCGGCGAAATCTTCGTATTTCTCCGCCCTTATTGCGTCGGCAGGGAATCGGCCTGCCGCCCTGTTTAGAGTGACCCGCTCTCTGCTCGAACAGAGAGCGCGGGACGACCTCTTGCAGGGTAGAGCAGAGGAGTTTTCTCGATTCCTGCATGATAAAATCGCTCAGATCCGGGAGGGGCTTAACTCCAATTGGATGGTCCCGGGGGAGGTGTCCGGGGCAGGTCTTGTGAATGTTATTTGGGGAGAGTTCGATCCTGTGACCGCCGAGGGTGTGGACAGGTTGCTGGGGAGTCTGAATGCCACCACCTGTTTGTTGGACCCGTGCCCTTCCTGGCTGGTTTCGGCCGCCAGGGAGACGACACGAGGCTGGCTCCAGGGGATTATCAACGCTTCTCTGAGAGAGGGGTCGCTCCCGACCGCCCTGAAGATGGCGGTGGTGCGGCCCCTCCTCAAGAAGCCTTCCCTGGATCCAGCTGTTTTAAATAACTTTCGTCCAGTCTCCAACCTGCCCTTTGTGGCGAAGGTTGTTGAGAGTGTGGTGGCACGTCAGCTTCCTCAGTACCTGGAGGAAACAACTTACCTCGATCCGTTCCAATCGGGCTTCAGGCCTGGGCATAGCACTGAGACGGCATTGGTCGCGTTGGTTGATGATCTCTGGAGGGCTCGTGACAGAGGGTTCTCCTCTGTCCTGGTCCTATTAGATCTCTCGGCGGCTTTCGATACTATCGACCATAGTATCCTGTTGCGACGGTTGGAGGGGTTGGGAATTGGGGGAACCGTCTTTCGATGGTTCTCCTCCTTCCTCTCCGACCGTTCGCAATTTGTGTTGGCGGGAGGGGAGAGGTCCACCTCTAGGCCCCTGGTTTGTGGGGTGCCTCAGGGGTCAGTTCTCTCCCCTCTTTTGTTCAACATCTATATGAAACCGCTGGGCGAGATCATCCGTGGTCTTGGGGTGAAGTGTCATCTCTATGCAGATGACACTCAGTTATACATCTCCACCCCGGACCACCCCAACGATGCTGTGGGGGCTATGTCCAGGTGCCTGGAGGCCGTGCGGGATTGGATGGGCGGGAACAGGCTCCGGCTCAACCCATCCAAGACCGAGTGGCTGTGGTTCCCGGCGCCCCGATATAGCCAGTTGACTCTGTCGCTGGCTATTGGGGGGGAAATTTTGCCCCCCACAGAGAGGGCTCGCAATCTGGGAGTCCTCCTGGATGTGCGGCTGTTGCTTGAACACCATGTCGCGGCCGTCTCCAGTGGGGCATTTCATCAGATCCGTCGGATCTACCGGTTGCGGCCCTTTCTGGATCGGGACGCCCTGCGCACGGTCACTCAGGCCCTTGTCACCTCTCGCCTGGACTATTGTAATGCCCTCTACATGGGGCTCCCTGCGGGGAGCACCCGGAGACTCCAACTGGTGCAGAATGCGGCCGCGCGGGTGATCATGGGGGCGTCACGTAGCGCCCACGTGACGCCTCTCCTGCGCGAGCTGCATTGGTTGCCAGTGGCTTTCCGGGTTCGCTTTAAGGTTCTGGTTCTGACCTTTAAGGCGATCCATGGCATTGGACCAGGTTACCTGCAGGACCGCATCCTACCGGTGATCTCCAGCAGGCCAGTGCGTGCACACAGGGAGGGCCTTCTCCGGGTTCCGTCGGCTGCCATGTGTCGCCTGGCGGTCCCAAGGGGTAGGGCCTTCTCTGTGGCGGCCCCTGCCCTCTGGAATACTCTGCCACCGGAACTGCGTACCGGCATGGACCTGAGGTCCTTCAGGCGCGCGTTGAAGACCTGGCTTTTCGAGCAGGCCGGCCTGGGCTGAGAGAGGGTTTTAATGTGTCTCCAGTAATTTTAATTTGGGGGTTTTAAGGGGGTGGGGTGGGCTTTTTATTTGGCCAAATATCCAATTTAATCTTTTTTAACTTTTGTATTATTGTTGGGGTTTTAGATTGGCTGTACACCGCCCTGAGTCCCTAGGGAGAAGGGCGGTATAGAAATTAAATAAATAAATAAAATAAATAAATAATAAATAAATCTAGATTGTTGCCAAAAAATGTAGATATACATAGGCAGGTAATAGTAGCATCCTATGACAGACTTGAACACTGGGTCGTAACTAACAAAATGAAATTCAATATAGAGAAAAGTAAAGTTTTACACTTAGAAAAACCAAAAGTACACATATAGACTGGGTGAAACCAGGCTCAATAGTAGTAACTTAGAGGGATCTTGGAGTCTTAGTGGACAAGCAGCTAAATATGAGCCAGCAGTGTGCAGCAGCACCCAAAAAAGCTAATGCAACCCTAAATTGTATTAACAGAGGGATACAATCGAGATCAAGTGAGATACTAATTCCACTCTATAAAGCCTTAGAAAGATCACACCTAGTGTACTGCATCCAGTTTTGATCACCACACTATAAAAAAGATATTGAAACTATAGAAAAAGTGCAAAGAGCAACCAGGATGATTAGGGGACTGGAGACTAAAACATATGAAGAATGGTTACAGGGACCTGAGCATGGCTAGTCTAGTGAAGAGAGGGACCAGGGGAGACATGATAGCAGTCTTCCAATATTGAGGGACTGCTACACAGAGGAAAGGGTCAAGGTAACTTCTAAATAGGCCAGATAAGGAATAATGGATGGGAACTGAACAAGGAGAAATTTAACCTGGAAATAAGGAGAAATTTTCTGACAGTGAGAACAATCAACCAATGGAACAGCTTGCCTTTGGAAGTTGTGGGAGCACCATCACTTGAGACTTTCAAGAAGAGATTGGACTGCCATTGGTGAGAAATGGTGTAGGGCCTCCTGCTTGGGCAGGGGATTGGACTAGATGACCTACAAGGTCCCTTCCAACTCTGTTAATCTGTTAAATCTGTTAAGATAGAGATGGATCTCGACAGACTTGAACACTGGGCCTATCTAACAAAATGAAATTCAAGGGTGAGAAAAGTAAGGTTTTACACTAATATAAGAAAATCAATGTACAAGTACAGATTAGGTGAAACATGGCTTAATAGCAGTAACTGTGAAAGGAATCTTGGAGTCCTAATGAACAATCACTTAAATATGAGCCAGCAGTATGTGGCAGTAGCCAAAAAAAGGCAATGCAATCCTAGGTTGCATTAATAGAGGCATAGTATCAAGATCACTATATAAAGCTAGTAATGCCACTGCATCCAGTTTTGGTCACCATATTATAAAAACGATATTGAGACTGAAAAGAGTTTAGAAAAGAGCAACAAAGATGATTAGGGACCTGGAGGCTAAAATATGAAGAACGATTGTAGGAATTGGGTATATCTAGTGAAAAGAGGAATTAGGGATTTTAGCAGTGTTCCAATATTTGAGGGGTGGCCACAACGAAGAGGGTGTGAATCTATTTTCCAATGCACTAGAAGACAAGACAAGAAAGAATGGATGGAAATTAATCAAAGAAATAAGCAATCTTGAACTAAGGAGAAATTTTCTAACAGTGACCATAATTAATCAATGGAACGGTTTACCTTCAGAAATTATGGGGCTCCAACACTGGAGGCATTAAAGAAGACAGCTGGACAGCTACTTGTCTGGAATGGTATAGGGTCTCCTGCATGAGCAGGGGGTTAGACTAGAAGACCTCCAAGGTCCCTTCCAATTCTGTTACTCTGTTAAGTATTATATGACAGATTAATCTCTGAACAGAATAAGTGGAAAATAGAGGTTGAAAGTAGCCCTGTGAGGTAACGTTGTGTGGAGTTAATGCAAGTAGAAAATATGACAAAGTATATTTGGGGAATGATGAAGTGAGAGATTCTGCGATGAGATAATAATCCCCCAAACAATAGCAAAATAATAATTAGTTGTAAAAATGATGAGACAAAGTTGCTGTATATAATGTGTGTAGACAAAAAAGAGAGTTCCAAAGAATGTAATCAAAGAAAGCATGGAATAGTAAGGATCTTAAAAGGCAGAGACAATTCGCCTTTGGCAGCAAAGCTAATTATTGTTCAGCTCAATGTTAGATTTTTTTTAAAAAAATCATTTGATTTATGGATTAATAAAGCTTATTCATCACCATATTAGAAAAAAATACTGATTAACTTAGAATAATGAATCTCCAGAGGCAGTACTATAGTTTAACAAATCTGGACAGATTATATTCATTATGTTAATAGCAACAGACTTAATCTTGTCAATTTCTATGATATATGGAAATTAAGAAGTACTTTTAATTTTTTTTAATCAACCATGCTTTTTTCTCTGTTTGTTTTCCACTATTGTCTTGTATATTCTGATTTAGTTCTTTTCTTTTTTGTTCAATAAATATCTTTTTTTAAAAAAATAAGAACAACACTTGGAAAAAATGCTTGATAGAAATAAAATATTGTTTCACAGTAGATGAATAGGACTAAACAGAGTGAATGTCAAAGTGAATGGAGTTGAAAATAAAAATGATTGCATGTTTTTGGCTTAATTGAAGTAAAGGAATGCTGGAAAAAGTATTTTAGAAATTTGCAGGGGAATGATTGTGATATGTAGGTGAAATAAATTGTAATGACAGCTTAAAATGCTAAAACATCGTAAAATTATTTTCAAAAGTAATAAATGGATAATGTAAAAATGGAATTATGGAACATGTTACTAAAAGTATAAATGATCTGAAATTTCTAGTAATGAAAATCTACAAATACAATAAAAATAAAAGTGAAGATACTTAGGTGATGGATAATTTCTGCCTTTTAGTATCAATTATCAACAGAAAAGAAACCAGCAGTCAAAATATACATGACAAACTAGCATTTGGTAGAGCAGCCATTAAGGACTTAGAAAAGATATTCAGAGGCCAGTATGTGTCTGTAACTGCAGGGAATAATTTTCCTAATAATAGTCTATGGAAGAAATGATTGAATTTTGAAGAAGCAAGAAATTATATTCTAGAGTATTATAATGGAATGTGCGGATGACCTTGGGGAAGGAGAAGACAAGCTGCCTAGAAAACAGTCAAATGAGAGAGGCAAGAGTCCTCAGTAAGTTAATAGTCAGAGAAAGAAAATTAGGGAGTGCCTGCATGAATTGTTCACGCAGTTAAAAGTGGTATCCAGAAGTTGTACTTTTAGAATTGCAAGACTCTATTAATGTAATCTTTCAGTAGAGTACATTTAGTTCATCTAGTCATGTTTTCTGTCTGGTTTACCTGGAAAGGCTGATCAATATTGATGCTTTTGAAGTTTAGTATTGAAGAAGACTCCTAAGGATTCCATTCATTGCCAAGAAAACAAACAGATAATCAAGCAAAACCAATCCAGAGTTCTCACTTGAGGCACAAATGGGCCTATTATGCAAAGACATAGTTTTCTACAGAAGTTTATAATGCTGAGAAAGAAAAAAAGAGGATGACTAGCTGCAAGGAGGATGAATTCCACGACAGCAGTGATGGATCCATTATTGGAAAAGACCAGAAGAATCAGGTTGGATATAGATCCTTTTGGAGAAAATATATCTATGTGGTAGCATATTATTGATATAGGCACATGATCATTCTTATAAACAATGTATTATTTTCTTTGTTTATATATGTGTGTGTATATGTGACTGTGTGTGTATGTATGTATATATATACTGTATGTGTGTGTGTGTGTGTGTGTGTGTGTGTGTGTATCTTTGGTAAAAACCTCAGAAAACATATATAACCTGCTACCTTATATATATGGTTCTTTGATAAACAAATATAATATAAATATAAATGTCAGAAAATATATATATATATACACACACACACATACACACATGCACACATTAAATATACATGTTGATACTTATAGATATAGATATATTACATAGATAGATAGATAGATAGATAGATAGATAGATAGATAGATAGATAGATAGATAGATATGTCTCTATTTTTCTATCTCTATCTAGCTATCTAAATATAATCTATCTATTGTAAAGCTGTTTATCTAGAGATATGAAAATATTTTAGGCATGTTATAGCAATGAGAACGATCAACTATTTTGGCCAATTATCCCACAAAAATTTCAATGAAAAGATGATACAGATCCTAGATATTGTATCCAACATCTTGCTGTCACATGACTAACACTGTGTAATAAATGTAGAAGGTGCATCTGTAGAAATATTAAAATATTTGTTTCTTACAGATGGAGTGTATCACTTGTTTAAGATTTATGGAAATTTACAGATGTGCCTGATGATTACAAGAATATTGCCTCTGTTACCTTATACAAAAGGAAAGGTAGCAAGAATAAGTGCATAAACAAGAGAAAAATTAATATATGACATCTCCTTTGATTTTTAATATTTTTCGGAAGTATATATATATATATAGTTAAAGATGTGTTGATTGCAGATGTGAATCGTATATCTGCAATTGGCTAAAAATCCAAATTAATTGCAACAGTGTAGATTACATGGTGCAATGAGGACTATGAACATTACTGAATCAAAAGCCAAGGTAGTTTTGTTTAAGCAGAAAAATGCAGTGAATGATTGCAAATTCTACATAAATGGTAAAATAAAAATGTATATGTTGCATATCTTGCTAAAATGTTTACTAAAAATGGGGAAACGAATGGAGGTATTTTAATATGTGTAAATGTTAATGGAAAAAGAAGTGCAAATTATGGAGTCCATTGTGAAGAATCAGTGTTTGTCCAAAAACGCTATCTATAAAAAGCATGCTTCTGCTTACTTTGTTTTGTTTCAGTGAGCATTTGTTATGTAAGGAAAAGCATCCAAGTTGAACGCAATGAGAATGATTATATTGTGGTCAAAACAAGAGATAAGATAAAGAATCTGACATGAACCAATGTTGATTGAATATAAGTGAATGAGAAGTTCAAAAAAATATATTGAAGTGGCTTGACCATATGGAAAGAATCCATGTTCAAATTACCAAGTAAATACATAAATATAAAGGAAATGTGAGTGGACGGAGAAGGAGATGACCAAGAGAGTTGTGATTGGATGACGATGATTCAAGGTAGAAATAAATAAATGAGACATTTAAGAACAGGATAGGCACAGCAGCTCAAAAATACTGGCAGAAAATTAGGAAATGGTTGGAGGAAATGACAACAGAACAGATCGAACTTAAACCAGAATTCTTTTTATTAGGGATTTTAAATAAACAACTCTCAAAAAAAGTGAAGTACACAATAGTACATATCTTGACAGAGGCCAGACTGGCCTTTGCACAATATAAGGTTGGAAGCAATATAAGGTTGGAATCAGAGGAACTGATTGTCCAAAAAATAGCAAATTGTGCAGAGATGGACAGTTTAACTTTGGCATTAAAAGTAAAAGATACATCAATGTATTACAACAGCTGGAACTGCTGGTACGAATGGATAGAAAACAGATCGATTAAACAATAAAGGGCAAAAGAAAATTTGTTATAATTGTAGTAGTGATTATATATACATATTCGCTAAGGATTAATTATATAGAGAGAGTATAAAACAAGGTTGAATATAAGGTCCCACAAACTGTCGAGGACAAAATGGTTTTTAATTGTTTTCTAAATTTTTCTTTTCCATTTTTCTTTCTTTCTTTCTTTTCTCTTTTTCACATTTATGTGTGTGTTGTTTGTCTGTTTTAATTGTAAAATTAATAAATTTTATTAAAAAAAAATAGAACAAAACACAGTGTGTACATTACTGTATGGGAGTGGTGGCAACAATGATAGCTTGCAAGGAGGCTATGCAGAAGTCTAGCAATAACATTGATATAAACTAAAATCAGATGTACATCATTTTGTTTTAACTCATATCTTTAATTTCTTATGTTTATTCCTCATTCATTTCTGAACGTTGTTTGATGTTATCTTGAAAGGGAATACATAATGGATATGAATTTATTGTAGGTAAAGAGGCTTTCTTATTAAAGGTAACAGATGGTTTGCTTTGCTTTTTAAATCATGATGCTGCATTGGAAAATTATTTTAGGGTTTATATTATTATTATGGCTGAGGTGAAGGATGCTCCGAAGGAAATAAAAATCTGGAAGTATACCTCTATAATCTGCATTTCACATATCATATACTTATTCTTCACAAAGTCTCTACGCCAGGGGTGTCAAACTAGATTTCTTCAAGGGCCAGATCAGCACTGTATTGTAGTCTCCTCTATGGGGTGGCCATGTGGGGGATGTCTGTGGATGGGACAGACACCTCCTGCAACACCCTGCCAAAATGGAGCACAGGGGAACTCCCGCACCTTTTTGCGGCCTATTTTCGGCCTCCGCATTCTCCTGCGGCACTCTGCTGGCCGGAAACTCTCCGTTTTGCCCAGCAGAGGCGCTGTAGGCTGGTTCTTGGATGTTTCCAGGCTGACCTCATGGGCACCCCATGGGCTGGATCTGGCCCATGGGCCTTGAGTTTGACACCCATGCTCTATGCAATCGATATAGGTAATCCCACCCTTGATCTCTCTGCTTTTTTTAATCTGGTTAATCACTTCTCTTTTGTTTTATTTTTGATTTTGTAAAAAAGCTAAAACCTTCTTACATTTTTTTAATATGTTGTAAAATGGAATTATTTATTGTTGTATAGAACAGCGGTCGCCAACCGGTGGGCCGCGGCCCACTGGTGGGCCATTAGAAAATTTTGGTGGGACGCAGAGAAATCTCACCCCCAGAGCACCCCCACAAAGCAATTAATCCAGGCTGTGCAGAAACACAAGGCTGCGCCGCCCACATGACCCGCAGGAACCCTCCCCACCCACTCACTCCTTCCCTGGTAAACTTGCCTGCTAAATTGCTATTTTTCCTTTTTCTGACCATCATCTGTTCTGCTATACCGGGAGATTTAGATTAGCTAGGAAGCAGGAAATGGTTGGATTTCTTGCTTTCTAGCTAGTCTTTAGATCTTCGGCTCAGTACAGGCAATCCTCCCTTAGGACTGAAGGTTTGCTTGCAAGCAAATTCAGTACAGACTCACGGCAAGCAAATTTGAGAGACTGAGCTAGCCGATGGCAGATAGATAAATCTCTGAATGAATCTGTGATTCTGTGAGCAACTCAATATGCCTGCCTGCTTTACCTGATTTTGGGTAAAAGTTTTTCTTTTTTAAAATAAAAAATTCAATATTTACATGCATGGTGTGTTGTGAGTTAATTTTGTGAGTTTGCTTGCTAGCAAATTTTATGAGTTTGCTTGCAAGCAAATTTTATGTGACAGACTGAGCTAGCCAACAGCAGATAGATAGATCTCTGAATGAATCTGTGATTCTGTGAACAACTCAATCTGCCTGCTTTGCCTGATTTGGGGTAAAAGTTGTTCTTTTTTTATAAAAAAATCAATATTTATATAAATATTTATATTTACATACAAGCCATACCCATCCAGTCACATGACCACCAAGCCACACCTACAAATTAGGCCATGCCCACAGAACCGGTTAGTGGTCCCTGGGATCTAAAATTATGAGTTTGGTGGTCCCTGAAGTCCAAAAGGTTGGCGACCCTTGATATAGACAGTCCACTTTAACAGTTATGATTTCATTTGTTGTTGCTGTTTTAATCATGCCACTCTTTTCTTCTTTCAGAGAAGTTGTCTATACCCCACCTTTCATTCAGATGTTCCTTCTTATTTTATTATGCATTGTATATGGAATCAGAAAAACATACTATTCCCAAACAAAGTATTCTTCTTGAATTCAAAAATATTGTTAATCAATACATGTTTATGAACAGTAACATTGTTGAAAGGGTGTGTTTGTCTGGCACCATGATCATCCCCAAATCCTTTCTAAATACAGGCAGCTAAAGTTCCAAGAATAGGGAGTCATTAGAAAGTTGCAAGACAGAATTGCACGTTGTAAGCATAATGTATGAGCTGATCTAGGGGCTTTCTCAAGGCTATCAACAAAGAGCTTCCCTTGTGTAAACTTTGATAAACTATCTTCTATACCAGGGGTCGCCAACCTATTGCTTTGTGGGGATGCTCTGGGGGGGAGATTTCTCTGCAGCCTACCAAAATTTTCTCATGGCCCACCAGTGGGCCGCAGCCCACCGGTTGGCAACCGCTGGTCTTTATAGATTCAATGTTTGTCATTTCTGTTTACTCATAGTAAATTCCATCAGGTTCAGTAGAGTTCACTGTTAGATTATAATCATATTTACACTTTCTACACATTATTAATATGATAAGATTTGTCTGTTTGCTTAGCAGTTGGGGATAATGCACCAAATAAACTCCCAAATCCTTTCTGGTGTTCATATTGGCACTGTATGTGATAATACATTCCCATAAAGACATTCCCATAAGTCTTTTTCTCCCTAACTAGTATTCAATAATATTGAGTGTTGAAGTAATTATATGCTATAGGAAAAGCTTAACTCATAAAAATTATGCACACAACTTTGCTGGAACCTAAAATAATACACCGTAGTTTTAATACTATCTAATTTTTTAGTTTAATTCTATATACAGTATATAGAGATGGCAAGAGAACGCCTGAAAAAAAATCTGCTTAAATACAATGTTACAAATTATTTGTTATGGCAATTTTGGAAAGCTGTTTAAATCTTTTTCATTCTCACAAAAATTTCCAAGGAAAAATAGGAAATCCCCTGAGACTTCATTGTTTCTATATAATATAGAATTTCTAAGACTAAAAGACTCACTAGTTTGTGTTTATTACAAAAAAATTATCATGTTGTTGAAACAGTGTGCTGTCTAAAATAGAAAGAGTAGTTACAGTGCTGAATGCTGCCATTTTTATAAAACATTTGCCTTAAGTTTTGTATACAATATTTCTTATACAACAGCACAGACTAGTGGTTGCCCAACTATTAACAATTCAGTTATTAGATGATATAACATAAAAACTTGGCTAAAATTATTAACTTTAAAATAGAAAGAACTGGAATATCAGCAAATTTATAATACATAGTGATTAAAAGTCTCTGTCTAAAATCTTATATTCTAGCCTAAGTCAGTTTTATTCTGCATTTAGTATTAGCATTAATGACAAATTGAATTTGTTCTGATACTTCGTAAAATGAAATGTGAAGTATACAATGATGTAATTAGTTGACCAAAAAGATAAATTTCTTTATAGAGATAAATCTTGCCCCAATTTTTTAGAAAGCCAATAATGTTTTTTATTCCAGCTTTTCCAAATGATTATTTCATTAGTTGTATTGATGCATTATAATTACATTTTTAGGTTAGTCAGATGTCATTGTTAATTTGCTTCAGTGATGTGGGCTTCTGTGATACATTGTTTATAGAAAGATAGGAAAATGGCATGCTTGTCTTATGGTTCCAGAATATCAATTACTATGTACAATAAAACATTACTGGATTCTTTGAATAAAAAGAATGCACAATTGGGTGACATACCTATTTAAAATTATGGACTTTATAAAAGCATGCATATTCCTAATCCTTGCTAATCTTTATAGCAATTAAAGCCCGTTCCAATCGGGCTTCAGGCCTGGGTATAGCACTGAGACGGCATTGGTCGCGTTGGTTGATGATCTCTGGAAGGCTCGTGACAGAGGGTTCTCCTCTGTCCTGGTCCTATTAGATCTCTCGGCGGCTTTCGATACTATCGACCATAGTATCCTGTTGCGACGGTTGGAGGGGTTGGGAATTGGGGGAACCGTCTTTCGATGGTTCTCCTCCTTCCTCTCCGACCGTTCGCAATTTGTGTTGGCGGGAGGGGAGAGGTCCACCTCTAGGCCCCTGGTTTGTGGGGTGCCTCAGGGGTCGGTTCTCTCCCCTCTCTTGTTCAACATCTATATGAAACCGCTGGGCGAGATCATCCGTGGTCTTGGGGTGAAGTGTCATCTCTATGCAGATGACACTCAGTTATACATCTCCACCCCGGACCACCCCAACGATGCTGTGGGGGCTATGTCCAGGTGCCTGGAGGCTGTGCGGGATTGGATGGGCGGGAACAGGCTCCGGCTCAACCCATCCAAGACCGAGTGGCTGTGGTTCCCGGCGCCCCGATATAGCCAGTTGACTCCGTCGCTGGCTATTGGGGGGGAAATTTTGCCCCCCACAGAGAGGGCTCGCAATCTGGGAGTCCTCCTGGATGTGCGGCTGTCGCTTGAACACCATGTCGCGGCCGTCTCCAGGGGGGCATTTCATCAGATCCGTCGGATCTACCGGTTGCGGCCCTTTCTGGATCGGGACGCCCTGCGCACGGTCACTCAGGCCCTTGTCACCTCTCGCCTGGACTATTGTAATGCCCTCTACATGGGGCTCCCTGCGGGGAGCACCCGGAGACTCCAACTGGTGCAGAATGCGGCCGCGCGGGTGGTCATGGGGGCGTCACGTAGCGCCCACGTGACGCCTCTCCTGCGCGAGCTGCATTGGCTGCCGGTGGCTTTCCGGGTTCGCTTTAAGGTTCTGGTTCTGACCTTTAGGGTGATCCATGGCATTGGACCAGGTTACCTACAGGACCGCATCCTACCGGTGATCTCCAGCAGGCCAGTGCGTGCACACAGGGAGGGCCTTCTCCGGGTTCCGTCGGCTGCCATGTGTCGCCTGGCGGTCCCAAGGGGCAGGGCCTTCTCTGTGGCGGCCCCTGCCCTCTGGAATACTCTGCCACCGGAACTGCGTACCGGCATGGACCTGAGGTCCTTCAGGCGCGCGCTGAAGACCTGGCTTTTCGAGCAGGCCGGCCTGGGCTGAGAGAGGGTTTTAATTTTTGTCTCCATTTGCTTTTTAGTAATTTTAATTTGGGGGTTTTAAGGGGGTGGGGTGGGCTTTTTATTCGGCCAATATTCAATTTAATCTTTATTTATTTATTTATTTATTTTTACATTTATATACCGCCCTTCTCCCAAGGGACTCAGGGCGGTGAACAGCTCGTCTAAAAACCCCACAATTACAAAAGTTAAAAAGTAATTAAATGTTAGAATTAGCTGCAAACTAAAATTAGAAAACCCCCCCCCCACCCTTAAAACCCAATTTAAAATTAAAAATTTAAAATCATTATCTCAGCCCAGGCCGGCCTGCTCAAAGAGCCAGGTCTTTAACACGCGCCTGAAGGCCCTCAGGTCCGTGCCGGTACGAAGTTCCGGTGGCAGAGTATTCCAGAGGGCGGGGGCACCCACAGAGAAGGCCCTACCCCTTGGCGCCGCCAGACGACACATAGCGGCCGACGGCACCCGGAGCAGACCCTCCCTGTGGGAACGCACCGGCCTGTTGGAGAACGTTGGTAGAATGCGGTCCTGAAGGTAACCTGGTCCCATGCCATGGGTCGCCCTAAAGGTCAAAACTAGAACCTTAAAGCGAACCCGGAGAGCCATCGGCAACCAATGCAGCTCGCGCAGGAGAGGCGTCACATGGGCGCTACGCGACGCCCCCATAATCACCCTCGCGGCTGCATTTTGCACCAACTGGAGTCTCCGGATGCTCCCCGCAGGGAGCCCCATGTAGAGGGCATTACAATAGTCCAGGCGAGAGGTGACAAGGGCCTGAGTGACCGTGCGCAAGGCGTCCCGATCCAGGAAGGGCCGCAACCGGTAGATCCGACGGATCTGATGAAACGCCCCCCTGGAGACGGCCGCGATATGATGTTCAAATGACAGCCGTACATCCAGGAGGACTCCCAGGTTGCGAGCCCTCTCTGTGGGGGGCAAAACCTCCCCCCCAATAGCCAGCGAAGGTGTCAGCTGGCCATATCGGGGCGCCGGAAACCACAGCCACTCGGTCTTGGATGGGTTGAGCCGAAGCCTGTTCCCGCCCATCCAGTCCCGCACGGCCTCCAGGCACCTAGACATAGTCCCCACAGCATCGTTGGGATGGTCCGGAGTGGAGATGTACAGCTGGGTGTCATCTGCATACAGATGACACCTCACTCCAAGACCACGGATGATCTCGCCCAGCGGCTTCATATAAATGTTGAACAGGAGGGGAGAAAGGACCGACCCCTGAGGCACCCCACAAACCAGGGGCCTAGAGGTGGACCTCTCCCCCCCCGCCAACACGAATTGCGAACGGTCAGAGAGGAAGGAGGAGAACCATCGGAGGACGGTTCCACCAATCCCCAACCCCTCCAACCGTCGCAATAAGATACTATGGTCGATAGTATCAAAAGCCGCCGAGAGATCTAATAGGACCAGGACAGAGGAGAACCCTCTGTCACGAGCCCTCCAGAGATCATCAACCAACGCGACCAATGCCGTCTCAGTGCTATGTCCAGGCCTGAAGCCCGATTGGAACGGATCGAGGTAAGTTGCTTCCTCCAGGTACTGGGGGAGCTGACGTGCCACCACACTCTCAACAACCTTCGCCACGAAGGGAAGGTTGGAGACTGGACGATAGTTGTTTAAAATAGCTGGGTCCAGGGAAGGCTTCTTGAGGAGGGGGCGCACCACCGCCGCCTTCAGGGCGGTAGGGAGCACCCCCTCTCTCAAAGAAGCGTTGACAATCCCCTGGAGCCAGCCTCGTGTCGTCTCCCTGGCGGCCGAAACCAACCAGGAAGGACACGGGTCCAATAAACAGGTGGTGGCATTCAGACCCCCCAGCAACCTGTCCACACCCTCAGCGGTCACAGGATCGAACTCCCCCCAGATAACACTCTCAAGACCTGCCCCGGACACCTCCCCCGGGACCACCCAATTGGAGTCGAGCCCCTCCCGAATCTGAGCGATTTTATCATGCAGAAATCGGGAAAACTCCTCTGCTCTACCCTGCAAGAGGTCATCCCGCGCTCTCGGTTCAAGTAGAGAGCGGGTCACTCTAAACAGGGCGGCAGGCCGATTTTCTGCTGATGCAATAAGGGCGGAGAAATACGAAGATTTCGCCGCCCCTATCGCCACAAGGTAAGTCTTAATATGAGATCTCACCTGTGTTCGGTCAGACTCAGAACGGCTCGCCCTCCAAATGCCCTCAAGACGTCTTTTTCGGCACTTCATCTCCCGTAGCTCCTCCGTATACCACGGAGCCAAATGGGATCTGTGCCGAGTCAGAGGTCGCATAGGCACAACTCGCTCTAGGGCCCCGGCGGCCGACCCCTCCCAGGTGGCCACCAGGTCTCCAGGCGAGCTGAGAGCCAGAGATTCAGGAAATGGCCCAAGCTCCCTCTGGAACCGATCCGGATCCATTAGGCGCCTGGGGCGGAACCATCTAAGTGGCTCCGCCTCCCTGCGGTGGGGGGTAGCGGAACAGAAATCCAGCCTCAGGAGAGAATGATCTGTCCATGACAAGGGTGTAATAACTAAATCCCCCCAGTTACAGTCATTCAACCACTGCCCAGAGACAAAAATCAGGTCCAGCATGTGACCTCCCATGTGAGTGGGGGCAGAAACTAACTGGGTCAGGTCCATGGCCGTCATGGAAGCCAAGAACTCCCGGACCAACCCCGAGGTTTCACCGAGCGATGGCAGGTTGAAATCCCCCATGACTAAAAGCCTTGGGGTCTCAACCGCCAGCCCGGCTATTACCTCTAGGAGTCCGGGTAGGGCCGATGAGACGTGGCAGGGAGCCAGGTACGTCAACAAAAGACCCATCTGAACCCCTTGTCCCCACTTCACAAAAAGAGATTCACAGCCAGCCGTCTGAGAGACAGTGGCCTCCCTAGGACAAAGGATTTCCTTTATAAGCACCGCCACCCCACCACCCCTTCCCTGAGCCCTAGGCTGGTGAAATGCAAGGAAACCTGGTGGGCACATCTCAACCAGAGGGACACCTCCCTCTGGGCCCAACCAGGTTTCGGTAACACCTACCAGGTCCGCGGCCTCCTCCTGAGCCAACTCCCAGATCAGGGGAGCCTTATTAACCACGGACCTGGCATTGCACAACAGCAGCCGGGTATTCAGGGCCTGAGATTCTGGACAACCAGGACTGCAGGATGGGTAAGGAGGGTCGGAGCGCGCTACCGCTTGTAAACATCGGGAGCGCGATCCCCTAACCGGATATGGCCCTCCACCCCTAGCATACCTACCTCTCCCAGTTACCGTGCCGATAAAACTGGCCCCCGGCTGCCCACCCCCTGTCTGCCACCCCGACACGGGAACCCCCGAGGCCCCACAGGCGCGCTCGCCGGCCCGGCTGCCCCCAATTCCATGCGGGCTGTCTCCCCCGCCCGCCCTGGACTTTTCCCCTTTAAAAAATCCCCTTAAAAATTTTTCCAGCCCGAGTTTACCACGCCTACCCCGGTTTCCCCGACCCCACCATCGCTCCGGATCCCAGGATCCCTCATTGCGGAAGGTCTTAGAGAGCTTCGAAGGCCACCTAAGGGAGAGGGGGACATCCCTCAAGGCCCAAAGCTCTGTCCGTAGGTACTTCCGTGGACCCGGCCGCCCTATCTCGGCAGTCCCAGAGTGTCCGCAACGTCTGCCGTCCTCCGGCCGTGGAAAATGGAATCCAGTCCAGCTGGGGTATATTCCGCCTCCTCCCCCCGGTCGTCCCACCTCTGCCACCGGTGAGACCCCCGGGGGGGAAAGAGTCACAGGCAGAGCCAGTCCCCCCCCCAGGCCCACCACCTCTGCCACCGGTGGGGGCCCCAGGGAAGAGAGGGACACCACGGCTCCACCTAAGCGGTCCACGGGGGCATCGGCACCATCGCTCCCCAACCGAGTCCTTCCGTGGATCTCCCAGCCGCCGCGTCGTCTTCGGGGCTATCGAAAATGCCCCAGGTCCGCTCGCTGCCCGTCCATAGCCGCCCCGCTCCGCCGACCGCTGGAGGAAACCTCCGCAATCGACCCAAGGCCGCCGGGGCCGCCGTGACCACGCCGCCCTCCACATCGGTCCCACGGCTCCAGCCGACCCCCGACCAGCTTCCAGGTGTCTCGGCTGGTCTCCCTCGATCCTCCCCCGCCTCTGCCACCGGCGGGGGGGCCCAGGGTACAGTGGGGGCCATCGCTGAGGCCGTCCAGGCCGGAGAGGACCGCGGCGGAGCTCCGCATCACACGCACCGGATCCATCGCCACAAATCCACCGAGGCCGCTCCACACCACTCCCAAGGCCTCCGAGGCCGCTCAGAAACCGCTCCGGGGCCGCCGCACCCGGAGCGCGGCCTCCGACGCCACTCCAAGGCCACTCCGAGGCCAACGAGGCCACCCCGAGGCCGCTCCGAGGCCGCCAGGACTGCCGCGGCAACGCTGTCTCCTCTTCCGGCGCCGCGGCTCCGGCGAGCTGGAAAACCGCTCCGGGACTGCTGCATCCAGAACGGGGCCTCCGAAGCCCCTCCGAGGCCGCTCCAAGGCCGCCAAGGCCAGCAAGACCGTCCCGAGGCCACTCCGGGGCCGCCAGGGCCGCCGCACCAACGCCGTCGCTCCCCTCGGCTCCCTTAGCTCCGGCGAGCCCCCAACCAGCTCTCGTTGGAAACCGCTGGTCTCCCCGGGCCCTCCCCCACCTCTGCCACCGGCGAGGGGGGCCAGGGGGCATGGGGACCCGCACCGAAGAGCACCCGGGCCGGAGAGAGCTCCGGCGAAAGCAGCCGCCCGCCATCTTTTCCCGGAAGTTAATATAAATGTTTCTTAACTTTTGTATTATTGTTGGGGTTTTAGATTGGCTGTACACCGCCCTGAGTCCCTAGGGAGAAGGGCGGTATAAAAATTTTAAAAATAAATAAATAAATTAAATAAAAATTCATTGAATAATAAATATACATTATTCATATACATTCCTGCTTACAATTTATTCCTTGATCGATGGGGTGTCTTTTAAACAATTTAATTTCTGAACTGTTGTCTTCCTAATATCTAATTTTGTAGTATTTAGAGAAGATTGTTTACATGAAGAAGTAATTCACACTGTAGAGCAAGGTTGTCAAGCTCACTGGCCACTCTCATGCCCAGTTTAGCAAAGGGGGAAAAAAATCATGATATGTCACCTGACGTTGCCGTGAGGCTGCAAGTTTGACACCCCTGCTATACAGCGACTTCCTTCTTAAAGCATGTATTGGTGTAGTCCAGATCCAGCTTCACTTCATCTATTTAAAGCAGCCTAAAATATGAGGCGGGGACTAAGAATAATAAATAATTAAATAACAAAGCAAAATTTGGGAAATCCTATAGTGTGACTTCTTAAGAGGAGAGTTACTGTATACTTAATATCATAAGGATATTTAAAACGTTAAAATGGACAAATTTAAATGAATAAATTTAAATGAAATCTGCATTTTGCAATTTAAGCTGGCTAAAAGTCTTCCGCGAATCCCTGCCTTACATAGAAGATTAAGAAAGAAAACTGAAACCATTGCTGTAATAGAACTCAAGGCAATATCTATTCATCAATTGCTTGACAGAATCCAATTTGTTCTCCTTATTTTCAGTGAAGTGACATACTGGAAGGATCTGGGCCATTTCATTATGGCGATCCATTTTCCTGACAGTTCCTTGTTTTCCGTGTGTCTGACAACAATATTCTGAACATTACTTTCTAACAAATAGTTACTATTTTCTGTTAAACAATTTTATTGGTTGATTTGATTTAGATGAAATACAACTACATTCCAGGCAATTGCTTAAAAATATTTAATCTAGTAATATATCTAGCAGAAAAGTGATACAACTGCTTCCTTAGTATCCTTCATTAATTGAAGGCTTAACTCACAGTATGAAAATGCAAAAGTGTTTTAAGATTCAAATGAAAGCATGCTTTTTTTAAAATATCCTTTTTCAATAAATTGTTTCAAGCCTGGATGGAAGAGAAGGAATTTACAGCATTAGCATAAACTGTATGAGAATCTGCATACGCGAGCCATACTTATCAAAAGCAGATATTCTGATTATAAATTCTGAGCAACATAGAATTTCTTTCTCCTGCAGCAGCAGAAAGTAGAGAGACATTAAATGGATTATAAAAAGAGAAAATGAGGAATATACATAGGAAGTCAGAGCACAACTTCACACCAATTTCTGAGTAGTTAGATTCTGAAGTATGTATACCTTCCAGATGAGATGTATTAGCAGCACGCAGAAATTTTTTAAAAAATGACTGATGATCTTGAAAAACAAGAATTTTAATTAAGTGCTCACCTACTGTTCTTAGACAGTGCAATCTTGAGTGGATTAAGAATTTCAGGTTGACTGAAACAAGCTGAGGAGAATAGTGCTACTTGTCACAAGAGATGTTTGCCTGGGTTTTCTAATTAAGGTCATGGTTGTGTACGTGTTTGTCTCTCTGTGTGTATATATTTCTTTGTTGGCGACTCCTGGGAAATCAACAACAAAAGTCAGTGAGACTAACAGATGTAATTAAGAAAAGAGACCTTAAGCCACAGGAAGTTTTGATCTGAGTGAGCATTTTGTTGATGTGTAAATTAAAGCTTTTCTTCCCCCCTTGCATAAAATTAGACACTGGAGAAATAGTGTAGGATAAGCAATGCAATGAAGGGAAAGTAGGAATAGAATTGCAGAACTGTTGATTGATACATTAATTGATCATATGCTGTCAAGACAATGTTGATTCTTGGAAAACACTCTGATTTTTTCCAGGACAATCTATTCCCAACCTGATCCTTCAAGTCTTTTTATACCTATCAACAGTGTAATTGAGTTCATCTGCCTCACTGCTGGTCACCTTCTCTTTCCTTGCAGTTTTACCAGCATTAAAGACTTTCGTAAAGAGCTAGTCTTCATACCATGTGATCGAAGTATAATAATGTATGCTTTATCAATTCTATAATTTATTTGGGTTTTTCTCTCTTGATTATTTTGGGAAGGGATGTATTCTTAGGAATCTTGTCCAAGTTTAAAAGAACAAGAGCAAGAATTGACTAAAATATCTATACTTCATTTCAATGTATGTTTTCAAGGTAAATTATGTATAAAAACGAGTATCTCTTTGCTGCTTGGGTCAATATAATGCAAAGGCCATAGAAATGTTTTTGGTGTGGAAGCTAGATTTCCACATGATCATAGGAACATAAACAACAAAAAAGATAAAATAATTTATTTGCAAGAATTAATTCTCACATAGAAGGTTACAAGTAAGCCATGATTTATCTTGAAATAGTCTTTCCCATTTTTCACTAAAGTTATGGTAAATATCAAAAAGAAATCCATATTTTCATATATTTCATAATCCATATATTTTGAAACACACATTTAAGCTCTTATATCATATACATGGTATTACCGTATCAATCGGTTATGATAAAGACATATCCTTCTCAACAGTCTTACTATTATTTATATACCAAAAACAGTATCAGGAAAATTAAATGTTTCCAGCAGATGGCGATAAGCTTCCACTTACCCCATAAATATACTCTTTGCAAAACTTCATTTATACTTGATCCTGCATACTGAGCTTTTTACTTGAAGAACAGAAAGCTGCTGTATCAGTGAGGCTTTTATTATTCATAGGTAACATCTGTTGTAAAAAAAAGTGTCTTTTCATGGTATGCTGTGAGATTTTTTTTGCTTTATTTTGCAAGGTAGATAATAGATTCACATAGGATTTTACCATCTCTTCCTTAAATATGCAGTTTCATATTAAAACCTCTTAAGAAAAAAATATAATATTATGTATTTCTTGTATTTAAGATCAATGCAAATGATATGAAAAATATCCTTTTTAATGAACAAATGTCAGTGCTTAAATTGTGACCAAACCTAATTTTGGTGGTTGAAAGGATGATGGATGAACCATATGATTCATAGATTACACTGTCTCATCCTTTACTATGAAAGCATGTGATGGAGGTCATTAATAATTTTGTACTAAAAGGTACAGAATATTTATCAGAAAGGCACAAGGCATTGTGCTAGTGATACCTCTGACCCTCCCATTGCTGTCTATGTCTGATGGAATCTGGGTACTGCTCTTTGTCTGGAAAGCATTTACCATTTTAAAAAAAGATATTGCAACTGTCATTTTGTAGGTAGCCCTTGACTTCCAATTGGTCATTTACTACTGTTCAAAGTTACAATGGCCTCAGTTAGTGGAGTTTATAGGCCTTAAAGAATTCTGGCATCATAAAATGTCATGCTATACTCATTCTCCCCAATGACATGACCACATCTTTTAAAAACTCTTCAATATCTTCATTAATGACTTAGATGAGGGAGTAGAAGGGGAACTTACCAAATTTGTAAGCTGGCAAGAATAGCTAACATCCGAGAAGATAGGCTCAAGATCCAAGTGGATCTTGACAGACTAGAACACTGGGCCTTAACTAACAAAATGAAATTCAATGCAGAGAAAAGTAAAGTCCTACACTTAGGCAAGAAAAACCAAAAGTACACATATAGACTGGGTGAAACCAGGCTCAATAGCAATAACTGTGGGAGGGATCTTGGAGTCTTAGTGGACAACCAGCTAAATATGAGCCAGCAGTGTGCAGCGGCAGCCAAAAAAGCTAATGCAATCCTAAGTTGCATTAATAGAGGCATAGTATCAATATCAAGTGAGTACTAATACCACTCTATAAAGCCTTAGTAAGACCACACACCTATAGTACTGCATCCAGTTTTGGTCACCATACTATAAAAAGATGTTGAGACTCTAGAAAAAGTACAGAGAAGAGCAACCAGGATGATTAGGGGACTGGAGACTAAAACATATGAAGAAGGGTTACAGGAACTGGGCATGGCTAGTCTAGTGAAGAGAAGGACCAGGGGAGACATGATAGCAGTCTTCCAATATTTGAGGGGCTGCCACAGAGAGGAAAGGGTCAAGCTATTTTCTAAAGCACCTGTAGGCCAGGCAAGGAACAATGGATGGAAACTGAACAAGGAGAGATTTAACCTGGAAATAAGGAGAAACTTTCTGACAGAACAATCAACCAATGGAAGTTGTGGGAGCTTCATCACTTGAGACTTTCAAGAAGAAATTGGATTGCCATTGGTCAGAAATGGTGTAGGGTCTCCCGCTTGGGCGGGAGGTTGGACTACTTCAGTGGTTGCCAAACAGTGGGTTGGGGGCCACTGGTGGTCCACAAGAAAATATTGGTGGTCTGCAGAGAATTGTCACACCCAAAGCACACCCCAAAGCAATTAATCCAGAATGCGCAGGAACACAAGGCCACCCACATGGCCCACAGGAACACCAGGCTTGCTTCGCTTGCATTGCGAACAACACGAGGTAGTGAGGGGAGGGGGGAAAGGGCGAAGGGGGGAACTTGCCCCATTCGCCCCACCCACCTCACTGCTTCTTTCCGCTTCTTTTTTCTTCTACTTTTGGCTGCACTCAAGGAAAGCAGCAAAAGTCTTTCTTTCTCTCCCCCAAACTCCACCAGAAATGAATCTTTGGGATCCTGCAAGGCATCCTGCTCCAAGAGGCTGTGCTGGTGCAACAAGTCTCACAAAGACTCATATCTGGCAGAGTTTGTAGGAGAGAAAGAAAGACTTCTGCTGCTTCTGCTGCTTTCCTTGAATGAAGCTAAAAGTCTCTCTCTCTCTTTCTCTCTCTCTCTCCCCCTGAGAACAGAGCTGGAGATGGTATCCTGTGATCCCAAATAAAGAATGATCGATCAGTAAGAAAATGGGGTGGGGAATTTTCTTCCAGACCTTTTGGGGGATTTTCCCAGGGTCCCTGGTCCGTGGGATTTAAAAGTATGAATTTGGTGGTCCCAAAGGTTAGCGACCCCTGGACTAGATGGCCTACAAGGTCCTTTCCAACTCTGATTATCTGTTATCTGTCCTTAGTATGATGCAGCAGCAAGAAAAATATGAGAATATAGTAAACATCTGGGCACTTGTCAACTATAACTGCATTTATGACTGGTTGCCAAATGCCCCAAGATCATATGACCACCATTTGCAATCTTCTCCAGAAAGTCATTGGGGAAACTGGCAGGAAATTTGCAAGCAGAAGGAACATAGGGGAACTGAAATCCTTTGGTGGGCTGCAGGAACAGAGTAGAAAACTTCAGGATTTCAGTTCTGTTAGTGCAGCCTGCTGAAGGATTCTCCCTTCATGTGCAAAGAGTAGCTGAAATCCTTTAGAGAACAAGGACATTTGAGAACAAATGGGCTGCCTGTCAGGAGGATTTCAGTCTGTATGGAATTGGAGGTCTCCCGGGTTGTTCCCTCCATCCACCTAACAGCCTGGGAGATTGCTTAATGACCACAACTTGGAGTGTCAGGATTGCAGCCATTCAGTGAAGCTATCACACGAGTGTCTTGCTTAATGAACAAGATTTCTATCCCAATTGTGGTCATATGGTGAGGAGCACCTGTATTTCACTTTGGCAATCTTCAAAGATTTTGAAGTCTTTTTGGAGTCTGGCTTTTAGAAATCTGTATTTACAAAAAGGCAATGCCACATTCCTTTTGATATGTTGGCTAAATATAAACCCTAAATTTAAAATGGTGATTTTTATCAGAGTTGAAATGCTATCTTCTCAGTCATACTTTGGTGGGGGGGGGGGAAACATATTACAGGCCTGATGGCATTAATATGAAGGCAAAAGGCAAGAGGGTGAGGCTGGGTGAGTAGGTAGGTGTGTAGGTGGACGTGTTTGCGAAGCAGCCTTTTTCTGCCAAAATACTAAAACAAGGCTGGCAAGTTCTGATAAGTTATTTTTTTCATTAGCAAAGTGAAAAATATTTTTGTTTTTTCCAAACAACTCTACAAGCATTTCTAAAATTAGTTTATCTAACCTTTCATATGTACTAAATCATTGATTCCTTTTACAAATACTATAGGTTAGCGGGTTCACATTCCACATTCTAATAATTCCCAGTTGTATTTACTATACATCAAACTTGAATTCAATTTTTTAAATGTTTTCTAGTGGTTAAAACAGTAGGCTAAAAACTGGGAGACTGTGAGTTCTAGTGCTGCTTTAGGCACAAAGACAACTGGCTGACTTTAGACCAGCTGTTGTCTCTCAGGCGGACAATGGCAAACTGAAATCTTCCCAAGAAACCTGCATTTGCCAGGAGTCGATACTGATTCAAAGTTACCCCTATACACACCATTCCCCCCAAAAAAGTATTTGCATGGTTAAAAAAGAGACATGTGTAGTATTTGGACAGAATTTATAGTATATAATTAAACTGTGTTCTATGCAAAAGATGAGACAAAAAATGATTACTCTTGGTACTCTTGTAGTTGTTGCTAAAGATCCCTGACTGCCTATTGCTGTTGTTGCTGCAAAAGACAGCTGCTTACAGTACTAAAAGCAGAGTCTCCTGTTTTGCCAGCTGCCAAATTTGAATCTCCCTGACAGTTGTGATCAATTCATTCTTCCACAATTGCAGGAAGGTTTAAGCCATGCAAACTGTCCCTCAGCTAAGGAATACTCCCAATAGTCAACTGATTCTCCCTTTCTTTCTCCAGATAACTAATAACTAACTCCTAATAGCTAACTCCTAACTCCTTGTGTTGAGGCACATAATACAGCCTGCAGGAGATAAGAGCAGAGGTTTTCCCAAGCCTGGTGTATTTAACATCTGTTGTGGATTTCATAAAGATCCTCCTACTAGTGAGGGGACTTTTTCCAAGAGAAGCTCCTATGAAGGAGAATCTTGTTAGCAATCATGAAGCTGGAAGTTGAAGAAAAGGCCTGAGATTAACATAATGCGAAAAATTGCAAGCCACTTCAGCCAGCTAAGCGATCGCATTGATAAAAATGGTCCCAACCATCTTATTGTTCCTTCTTTGAAAGAACATCAAACATCAGTTCCATGTAGTTTCATCAAATTACAATCCTTTAATAGTTCCCTCCAGTGGCAGTGAAGGAAGCTTGCAAAGTTGCAGTACAATTCTGCGAAGCACCTGCCTAGTTCATTGGTGAACCAATGCCAGCAAATATTTTCCAAATCAGCTTTTAATCTACCCAAAGCAGTTTTAAGTATCTGATTTTAATCAGTTTCTCCATTTGTTGCAGAGAATAGATAGAAACATTGAAAATTTTGCCCAGTATCAGAAAGGATCTCTCAAAATAGATTTTTTAAAAGGTAGGTTTCCTTTTTTAATATATGGTATTAAGTGATTTGGATAATTGATCCACTTCCAATGGTCTTATTTTGTTTTTTGAAGGAATCTAATTGCCTATTCCAAACCCTTCTTTATTTTAGCTCAGGAAGAATGTTCTCACTACAGTAATGTATTATTTTACCACAGTGGGTATAATATCTGCTTAGCTGCCAAATTTGACTTTCCAATGCCCACACAAGTTCTTTTCTAATTATCATCACATAAATCACATATGGAATATCTCAAAATACACATTATCTGCACAATAATTATTTAAGTGGATTTTATACCATGTCTAATTAAAACATCTGTCCATGTCTTTGCCTTCCAAAGATATCATCTTTTGTACAGATTGAAATAATCTATGGTTACCTAGTTGTCCTCTAACCTTAATCAGGCATGTCAGAGAAATAATATTTCCAGTGGTAAAAATAACTGTTGATGCTTCTTTTTCTGGTATCAAAATGAATTATTTATATTAACGTATAGTCATTACAGACTTCTAAATATTTTTAAACTCTGTGTATCTAGATACATAACATTTAATCCCTCACGTGATATGAGGGATTGTATATGAGGTCTGCAAATCTGCTTTCTAGCCTATCATTGCTAGAAACTTTATCAAGATCATTCTCATTTTCAATGTGTTATATTAAAAATCATTAATTTTAGAAATTCCATTAATATTAACATATAATCATTGCTGTTCTGCTTTCAGAAGATAATTGGACATTACCCTTGTGAGAACCAGGGAAGGAGAGTCTTCACCTCTACTAAATTGTAGCAATATTCCATCATCCACATTAACATAGTTGATGAAAGGAAACATACAATTTATCTTCCTCCCTATATATGAGAAGTTTTCCCTACCTTCATTAAGAAAATAATTTATCTTTTACTTACTTGTTTGTTTTTTAGATTTGTATGACATGACTACCTAGAACATAATCAGTAACTTAAAAATATCCATATGATTTATACTGTTTTCAAAATAAAAGTTGCATTTCTACATGACAATTAAAATTGGTGAGGACTGATAATAAATCTATCAGATCTGGGCTGTAAAAATCCATATGACCAGATAGATTCCAGCAATAAGACATAAAATTATAACCTGTCAAGTAGTGATTATCTGATGTTTTGCAACTAAGATCTGGTATTTTTTTATAAAGATACATTTATAGTATCCACAGATTATTTTTTATATACAGACAAATTTAGAAAAGGAATGGTTTGGGTGTATGCACACACACATACATGCAGAAACAATAGCTTATGCAAAAATTGTATTCTTTTTCCAGAAGAAAATAGTTAAAAATATATTTAGAAAAAAATTATATAAACGTGATTGCCGCTTTCTTTAAAAAAAATGGGAAGCAAAGGGTTCAAAGTGATGTAAATAATAATGTACTGTGTTTCATATAATGTATTGTTTAAATTAATTAATTCAGCTATTGTAGTTAATTTTCTTTAGATTTCTTATTTTCTCAAGTTTAAAACATCTTAAACAACATGCCAAACATGTTGACAGCACTGATAAAGTTAATATTATTTTGTTATTGTACTTACGTGTATTAATTTTCCATTATTATTGGAAATATTAAAAACTCCAGGAAAAAATATAAGAATCCTATTTTGTTGATAGTTCTAATATAAACTACAATAAAATATTGAAAATGTAAAACAACAGAATAACTCAAAAGGGGGAAACAGAAACAGTATTTTCTGTTAGAAAACAGAAATGCATTTAATAAAATGTGTCTATACAAATTTCTCTAGGAGCCAAAGTATTAATTATTACTTCACTGCTGTAAGTAAAGTTGTAGAGCAAAAATAAATCCAACACTATTTAATTAAAATATTAAATATTTAATTAAGATATTCTTTGGGACTCTTTCCTACCATGTTAACATTTTAGCCAATGCTGTTTCTACAAATGTAAATAGCACTGATAGAAAGAAATGTGTACTTTAGCTTTCCTGTATTTGCTATTGTGAAACTGGCAGCTAACAACAAAAATTAATTTCTAGAGTTGTACGAGTACATGCATCCTTGGGAAAAAGACAATAAAACTACATACAAATTTATAATTAACATTTTTAATCATTTTTTTTCAACTTTCTCCAAAATTGTATTACTATACTTGAATCTAGCAGCACAGCAGGTGAATAATTCAGTGTCTTTTAAAGTTCTGACATTAAAAAGGCAAGGGTTTTTATGTGGATGACCATCTTTGAATAAGAGGAGCAATTCCTGAGAGCTTTGGGATTACATGAGTAGTTCACCCTTCCCTTCACCTGCCAGGTCCGATTTAGAAACTCAGGACCTTGGACAGCACCTTCCAACTATCACACCAGGCAAAAGGTGGGATAGTTCCCTCCATCCCATATGTTAGGCTAGCAGTCACACCCTCCATGTTGTTCAGGAATCTTAATGCTGCCTCAATGGCTGTCCTGTAGAACTTGCACATCCTAATAGACATAGATGTTGAAAGTTCTTCTGCTTTGTGGATGGAAAGCATTTGAGTAATCAAGATCCTGGAATTAGCCTTATATTGATGGTATCTCCTCCACTTGATTCTAACAATAACACATATAGGCCTTGACAAGATGGCTTTTTTTTTTTTTTTTTGCTATGACTCTATGATTACCTTCATCTTTTCCCAACCTCTTAAATGAACTCATTGTAACTTATTTTTTCCCCATTAAACCAACAGCAAGTGATCCACAGAAATGGAATGTACCCAGCACTTGTGGGCTATTGAAAGCTGATGCATGACCACTATTCCCCAAGTACATTCTGCCTCCTCCCACGATTCTCAGAAAGAGCTAGTTATAGGTGTTGTTTTTCTATTGTGAAGGTTGGGCAAGGTGTCATTGTATCAAGGTGTTGTGTGCATATATGAGTCATTATAGACTACTAGTTAAGTCTTACCTGGAAAAATCTATGCAGCTTTCTAGCAAGGTTTCAGAATTGGTTTGCCATTGTCACATTCCTAGTGCTAAGAGTGAGTGACCCAACTGGCTTTGTTGCTGAATGGGATTGGAACTCAAGATGCCCCGGTTTCTAACCCAGTACTGTATCCCCTATACCAATATAGCTCTCATAATTATGTTTAGTAAACTAGAAAAGATACAGGTTTGTAGAAGATTACAAAATGGAGTCTTCTCCTTAGATAAACAGGAGTTTGGAGAGAAAGAGATATGAGAACAGATAGCTTGGGTCAGATGCAGTCATAAGGTCTATAACCATATCAACTTACAATGGCAGTTCCAGTTGGCAAATCACACTTAGTTGCAACATCTTGCAGTCTTGTGACTGTGGCTTTCCTATTGACTTTGCCTATTGGAAATGAACTGAAAGTCACTATTGGCAATCACATGACCATTGGATATTACAATGTTGTAATTGCAAGCTGTTGCCAAGATTGTGATCATGTGACTGTGGAGATGCCCCAATGGCCACAACTATGAGGACTAGTTGTAAGTTGCTTTGGTTCAGTGACATTTTAACTTTGAATTTCACTGAATGAGTGGATATTAAGTGAGAATTACCTGTAGTAGCATAAGAGTGCAATGTTGGGCAAATTGTCTTCTTGTTCCCAAAGTAAGGTGAGTGGTAGCATCTTTGCAGATCTGTGAGACTTGTTACTTAATTTGTCAACTGCTTTCTTGATCCCATATGACTTCTAGTAGCTAGCTTGTATTAGGCAAGGAAAGATTGCTGAAGTTCATAGATATCAGACTTCTGATGTCAAATTTAATCTGATCCTTGTATCAGTGACATGGCTGGCATATATTTCTCACCAGCTCTTGCTGTCCCGAAATGGGGAGTGGCAGTAAATCCAGAAAACTAACCCAATCACTTTGCTTAACAAGATTGTTACTTAATTGGAACAGGATAGCAGTTTTGCATTAAGCTTTTTTAATGAGATAAAATATGTAGTCAAAGTTCATTTTCCAGTATTAGATATGTAACAGAATATTTTCTTCAAGAATGTGACAAAAGCAGAAGTAGTTTGGGAATATATCTTACTGAATGTTGCCCCAACTAGAAAATCAGCTATTGTTGCTTATTTGTTTAAGAAATTAGCTAGATCCCAGTTTCTATTTGGTTTTTGCTGAACAAACAAAAGATTAACATTCACTCCAACTTTGTCAGTCAAATCATTAGGCAAGATATTGTGATATAGACATCACAATACATACCCCAGTATTTGAGGAGGGGGGAATGGAGGTTCAATTGTTGTGCTTCATGTAGAGAATATAAAGACCAACATACAATATATATATTTTTCTCCTGGCAAGTTTTCCTACAGTTGATCATTATTTCTCGCTACAGGCATCAAAAGGATGAATAAGCTCTTCTATTAAGTGTACCACTAGAAAATATGTTCTGCTTATGGCCAGCAAGCCTGTCTGATTTTAATGAATGATGAGTTGCCACAGCCCTTTAAAGCAAAGCAAACAAAAAAATTATATGTTAGTCTTGATAGATGCATTTTTTAGCTTAAGCTATTTGTTATCACTGTAATTATGATCAGTGTTCCTGACTAACCAAATGCATAACTTTATGGAAGCATTGACAGCATGAATGTACCATACAAACTTTTACTCCTATTTATGTCACAATAATTATTACGGAGTTAATAAACCTCAGCTTAGTTGTCTCTTTATTGTAGCCCATTATAGGATATGGCTCAGTTTATGTACTAAAATATAAACCATCTTTGCTGTCTGAAATTTAAAATCATAGTTCTACATTCATGAAACAATCTAGTTAATGTTTGTGTTTGTGTGTGTGTGTGTGTGTATGTGAAAAGATTATGAATTATAAAAAAATATATATAAATATCCTTTAAACAGTGAGCTAAGCTCTAATTTTGTGTACATCCTATTTTTTTCTGATTTTACCATATTTATTCATCATTCTAGTATGTTAAGTATGGCCAAAAATTTCTATATGATAGGATTGTGCAAATTCTATCATGAGGCAAATTTAAAGTAAACTATTTGCTCTGTATCCACTTCTGAAAAAAGCACAGCTGCTGTCTCAAGACTTTCTTTGGATCAACTTAGTATGTAAAGGCAAGCACGTAAAATATTTTAGCCTGAATGGCTGACTATGTATACATGCCTACTATACAATTTAGTAGTAAAACTTAGAAGTAGTGAGAGTTAAACATAGTAAAACTGGAAAATATAATGGGTCTTAAAAGCCAATAGAAAACAATTCAACTGACCTTGAAGCTATTTATTGTATTATATATTTCAAATATCTAGAGCCTAGGAATTAAAAGTGTTTCTTTAAAAATATTAGGAAGAATATTCTGGGCCTTAAGGAGTAATTATGGCATGCATGTGTTTGTATATGTGTATTAGCATAATATATTGTATAAGAATCAGTTATCACAATATTTAAGTCAAGTTTTATCCCTAGTTTTATTTATAGTATAATATAAATGCTACAGTATCATATTAGTATATTGTTATCCCTGTATACATATTTTACATATTCTATATAATTTGTACAATTGTATAATATGTTGCCAATTTTTATTGTAATCCCCATTTTTGTTCGCAGATAATATAAACAATTATTATAAATTATTGCAAATTTGAAATAGACTTCTTTATAGACTTTAATTTAAAATATATGCAATAATCAAAGAGATACATGTCATTATATTCATATGTCCTTTTTAATATGTTATATTCCTACTAGATCTTATGTAATTACCTGGACACCATTGATTTTGACTAGATGTTTATATAATGAAAGCCATTAAAATTCTTGGATGATTTTGGAGAATGACAGGCTTCATATTATAAATGTGCTTTAGAAAAAAACCAAATTCAATCATTTTTTAAAAAAATATTCAGTGGCTTATTAATAAGTTGTCAAAGAACAGAGGGTTTGATAATAAATAAATAATGGTAAATAATATAGAAAGCAATATTGCTAAGAAGCTATAATGTTTGAGGTTACAAAATATAATAATCTAAAATATACTTAGTAACATATTTATTAATTATATTTTACAACTATAGGTATTCATTGAAAAATGCCTTATGTTACTTTTATATACCTGTACTATAAACTCGATAACTTTATATCAGAAGGATGATGTGTACTTTTTTTTAAATAAGGCTGCCTGTATTGTACAATATCCTGCATTAATCCACTTTGTAATATTTGATAGATTTTAATGTTTGATGGCTAAACATGGCATTTAAACAATTTTGAATTCTTTAACAGGGAAATCTTGAGGTGTCTTGGATTTCTAATCCTCCAGTCAGTGATACCTTTGAGTGTTGAAAACTGAATCTGTGGTAAGTTGTTTTTTCATTTTTATTAATGGAAACATTCATAATCAGTTCCATAAAAGAGTCATGGTCCAGATTATACAAAAGCATTTTCAATAAAAGAAGACAAAAATTACATTTTTGAAAATTAATTTACTTTGCTGATGCCTGGAACGTCAATTTAAAGAAGCATAAAACTGGAATAACATATGTTGTGTGGGGCACTTTTTATTTGTATAACCCTGTTGTAAATAGTAATGGAAACTTTGGGGTTTGGGAAAAGCATTATTATTAGTGTAACAAGCTGGAGAAAGGAAACCCTTAAATAGCCTAGCATTCAATAAGTCGGTGTTTTTAATTGAACAGAATATGTCCTATATGGTTCACTTGCTCTCAGCTACACACTTAACAAGGAAAAAGAATTTAGAAGCAAAGAAATTTCCATCCCATTTCAAAGATTCCAAGTCTGCAGAAATGCTTCAATAGTATGGCAGAAAAGTAGATTTTATTTTAAAAATCCTTTACCACTGGTTTTGGAAAGAGACCAGTTTACGTGCCAAGGAGCTGTTTGGGCCTAGCATCCTGCATTGTCCATGGCTAAGTCTCAATGAGGACGACACATGTTCAACCTTACCTTACCATTGGGGGTTCCAGAGAACTTATTAAATCATCAAAATACTAACTAGAGTATTTGGTTGTCTTCCCAGCTAGAGAAATGAATAAATTAATTAATCAAAAGTGATCCAATCAAATAAAAGTAATGCAAGTAATCTCACAAAACAGAGAATTTCCTGGAGGCATAAAGCTAGTACAAGAGTCTAAAAGGTGAAAAACACTTTGAATAGATTTCTCTATTTAAAAATCTGAAAATGTTCTTCACAGTAAGTTAGTTCTATAATATGAAATCATCAACCTCAAAAGAGAAATGAAAATGTAGCATCTTCTTCAACATCTGTCCTCCCCTATCCTATACCTGTTGTGTTCTAGACTAGGTAAAACTATACATATGTTGGAGTTGGATTGTATTCAATCTTAGGTTTATAAAAATGGTCTGCTATCTTACAACTTTTTTTGTTTTATATTCTCAGAGTTCTTACAATTTGTTCTATTATGTTCTCACTAAAAATGGAGTGAACTGAGTAAAATATATTGTTAGACTTTAACACAACAAAAGAAGCCTCCCACAACCTTAACTCAAAACAAGCTGGCTTCAAAATTTCTTCAGGAATGATCTCATTCAGATTGAGATGACAGCTATTGGCCAGCAATTGAGTGGCCAAAAAAAGAGATCTAAATACTATCAGGCCACACAAAGCCTTAACTTTTAATCTGTTCCTGTGTATCTGTGATTATTATTCCCTCTGCACATTTTCCATCTCTATTTTCCTTTTGAAATATGCAATTGCTGCTTAAAAATGCTTCTGTATGTGCAATATACCAATTTTTGTCTCCAAATGACCTTGTCTGGGTCTGCTATAATTAGTAATATCTATAGTTCTGTGACTTTTTATGAATTTTGGACAAGAGGCTCATCTTTTGGATACATTTAAGTTTTCAACTAATTCTGGCATATTCATTCATTCATTCCTTAACACTTCCTTTTAATTTAAATAATTTTCCTATTTTTTTGTTTGTTTTTTTTAATATTAATGAAGTAGCCCAGTCATGATAAAAACAAATATAATAATTAAAGGTAACCCTGCATTAAAAAAAACCCACAAATCATTGTTACGATGTCTAAAAACAAATACCATGAAATATAAACCCATTTCAAATAATTAAGCAGGTAGAATTTTAAGATACTGTGCAAAATGCAGGCTTACATTTTTTTTATAGGGTAGGCACAATATTGATAAGAAAAGAGAACTGCAGATCCAAAACAAAAGGCCAACCCAGGGCAAAAAAGTTTATGGGTTTGTATAATAATAGTCATCGACTTAAAACTGTAATTAAGCCTGGAATTACATTTGTAAATTGTGTTGGTTGTTAAGCAGGTCTATTTGTGACTAACCCAATTTTACATTCATGACATCATGATCATTAAGTAAATCTGTGGTTGTTAAGTGAATGCCATAGTCATTAAAGAATTTTCTGCAGTGGATTTTTTTTGCCACAAACTAGAAATAGTTTCTGACAAAAAATGTTATCAATCGTGATCATATGACCTCAGAATGCTACAAAATTCCATAAATTCAGGCTGGTTGAGATGTGCACAAAATATGATTATATAATTCTGGGGAAAGGGTCATCTTTAGAACTTGGAATCCGGATCATTAGTACCTATTTTGTAACTTTGAATGTTTGCTGTGTGACAAGTCATACCTGTATTCAGGAAGTACAGTTTCTCCAGCTTATTGTGTTAAATATTTTTTAACAATGGTCACCATTGTATATTACTCATGAGCAGTGAGGAATACATCATCTGTGGCAGCAATGTGAATAATGTTTATTTGGCATAAAACTCTATTGAATAAAATTACTCTTATTTTTGAACGCATATTGTGTTGTGATTCAAGTTCCTGATCTTAGATTTCTTCCATTGCCTTTTTTTATTTTGCAAACTATTATGGTAACCGTGAGAGGTCTATGACAATTCACCATGGCCAATTGCCATGATCAACTTGCCATAGCCAACTTGCTGTGGCTAACTCACTATAGCCAACTCGCCACGGGACACTACAGGACAAGTTATACTAATATAAATTGTGGAATAGAATCATTAAAGAAAGGATGTAAAAGGAGGGACAGAATGAAATGTGAATGACAAAACTTAAAATAATTTTAAATTTATTTTAAATAATTAAATTGAATTGCTAAATTGTCCTGCAGAGAGTTGTTCCACAGTGAATTGGCCATGGTGAGTTGGCCTCAGCAAATTGGTTGTTCCATTCTGAACCACGAATACAGTGCGGTTGCGTCCCCAGGAAAGGTATCAAAGCCACTGATATTTCTGTCAATCATTATGGGCAACTGGAATTGTCAGTCAGCAGCTCCTACAAATCTATCAAATTATTTCATGGATCATAGTAGTTATTTAAATCAGTTTTTTTGTTAACTGAATCATGGTAGACTGGGCAGATTTCTGTACAGCCCAATATGGAAAATGGACTCTATCACAATGTTATTCTAATTTTCTCTTTTATATAGTTAGCAACGTCTATAGACATTGTGTTTTTCTGTCCCATGAAGAAAACATATCTCAAAATGCAGATTAGGTAAACTAAAAGGAGCAAAGTTGGTGGCAGCTTTCATTATATCCAATCGGAGACTGCTTTTATTCCCAAGGACAAGTAAATTAAAAACAAGTTAACTGCATTCAACTCAACCAAGCACTCCTTGGCAATTATATACCTTCGTAGTAATGTAAATTGTTGCCTTCAGGATGTGAAATCAAAGCTAACAGCTTGAAATGTTGCTGCTGATCAGCCAGATTTCTCTTCAAAAATAAAGAATCTGATCTATATTTTCCTCTCCTACGTTCTCTTTTCTCTTTTTTTCTTTCTTTTTCTGTCTTGTTTTGGTTTAATTATTCTTGGCTATAATATTCGTACCACTGAGTCAAAACAGTGGCCCGTGATGAGGTACATTCTGCACCTCTATAAAAACCTCATCTGGTATTTACAGGAGCTGAGCGGATGTCTCTTCTTCTACTAAAGTTGATGGAACATACCTCAAAGAGAAGCAAAGGGGCTACTTCAGATGTAAAAGTGTGGCTTCTGCATGGTTTGTAAAGCAGATTCAAAGTTTCTTGTGACTCTTCATTAAAGTGAAGAATCAGAGCTTTGCATAGCCCACAATTCTTCCCCTTCTCCCAATAGTTTAGCCCTTATACAAAGCAAATTGTCTTGGTCACAAAATTCATAAAGTTATATCTGAAGAATTAATTTTATGCATGTTTGAGAAGGTACTGGTGAATTTAACAATTAGCCCCTCTTTAATCTATGTAGCTGTATAATTTAAAATCAGAATACATACTAATGCTTTTATTTTCTACAAAACTCCTTCTTCAAGTCAGTGGGACCTGATCCATACTAGAACTATTATGTGACTAGAGAAAGTTTTAACCCTTTATCCTTTCTGATGGTTCCAGTAGATAGAGGGAATTTTCTCATTTAGATATGAGAAAATTTTAAACTGAAGGGTTTTGTTTTCTCTATAACTTATAAGCATGTGAGATAAAATTCAACTACTTGAAATATACTAAAGGTTCTTTGTGCAACACAATAGTCTTAGTTTAGATTTTAGACAATATTATCTATTAAAGGTCATGGTATGTATTATACATATTATTTATTTTATTTTAAAAGATTGAAAGACCTATCCATTCAAAAAATACAACTCTGGGTGGCCACAACAGCCATAAAAAAAAAAAAACCAAGACAATAAAAGAAAAAACCTGATGCTCCAGCCTTTCTTCCCTGGCATAGCCTACACCACTACCTTCAGACTCCAACTTTCCTCTATCCTAGCATGTGGGAGAATATCTTGTGGATATCAGTTCAACAATAAATTTAATGGGACTTCCTCATAAGAAAAAGTTAATGGAATGACAGCTTTAAAATTGAATTTTTACTTCTTAACTGTTACCTTGTTTCATCTATCAGAATGAGAGATACCCATGGAATTTGAAGATGTGGTTTTTACCAGGGTCTTTCATTTCCTATAAATAAATCATTCTTCTAATGTTCAAATATATTTTGGGGGCAGTGGGTTAGTTAAGAAGATGCTAGTGGCTTTTTTTATTGTAAGAATTGTCCGTCTTTGTGTTTGTTTAATTGTTTAATAAAGAAAACTTTTTATATAAAAAAGAAGGTGCTAGTGACTCTTTCCTAGTGCCGTAATAACCAATACTTTTATTGAACTGATGTTGCAAATGAAGTGGACTTTCACTTTTGACTTCATTTCATTTTATTCCATTTTAAGGATGAAGGAGAATTTTTGCTATTTTTGGATGGTCACCAAAAATGTGCCATCAGGATAAAGGAGGGGTTGGTCATGGACAGAATTTGTTATTTGTTATCATTTTTTATAAGATGGAAAGAAATAAAAATGGAAATCTCAATCACATCAGAAAAAGGTTGACAATTATACAGTTCCAGTTTACATAATTCTGTGTGATTACTGAAGCATCTTGGCCAACACATATGATGTCACCTAGCTGGCTGATGAAACATCTTCAAAGCAAACAACCAAGCAGACACCAAGGACCCTACATTTCAACCTGGAGTTAATAAATATTCTTTTTTATTTTATATAGTCCTATATATTATATATTAATATTTTCTATATTCCTATATACACTAAATATAGGAAAGAAGCTTTGCTGTTGAGTTTTGTCTGGGTTTACTTGTTCTTTTAATTACTTTTCTTCTATTTGGAGGACAGTGAAGACATCTCAACAGATGGTTGTGTGCATGGACATATTTTGACAACTACGTCCCTTATCAGTGTCTGTGGTTGGCATATCGTATGTAGCACACATGTATATAAATGAACACATATTGGACACTAATTAAATATTGTTAACATATCCATATGAATGTTAAAACCAAATGAAACATTAAAACATTCACCTGAATTTTAAAAGTTGAAAAAATTGGATCAATGGTCTTTCAAAAATAGGAAGTAATCCAAATGCAACTCTCAAGTGGAGGACAGAGAAAATGCTACCACATCCAAAACATGCAAGTTATAATGTAATAATTAACACATGTGGGCAAGATCAAAATGGGGTGGGTGTAATATGTTGTATAATCCACACTTCAATGGGAATTTATCAAGCAAGCTGTGACTTCAACATCTGTACTTTTCTGAACTTTGTAATCTATTTCTTTCAAAGTATACATAAAAATGATGTTTATTAGAAAATTGGTGTCCAAAGTGTGTGTGTTTGTGTGAAAAGCACTATAAAATATGTGTCAACAGATTTGCCCATTCCTGGCGCAAACACAACTGACATTGAAAATCGGCAGGAAAAGTTTTGGCATAGCATTTTATTCCCACAACTTAGATTTCTTCTCCAAATCTTCTGGCTCTCAGAGGAAATAATATACTGAACATTTTTAATTTGACAGATGAGAGAATATAAGATTACAAATTTCCATTTTAAGAACTTAAAAGACTTTTCCTCTAGGTTTTTCTTCTTGTTGTTCTGATATAGTTGCTCTTGACTAATTTGAGTGTGTAGGGTTTGCAATAGAGTTTTTAATTTTAATATTGTTGAATTTTATTCAAATATGAATGAATAAAGTTCAATTGCAAAAGGACACTAGTACTATTCTTGACTGAAAATGATCCCATTTTTAATGAGGGAATATTTTCCTGGAATACCAATAATGTTCATTTTCTAAGAAGAAAGATATAGCTGAGCATCCTTTTAAGGTATACATTAATTCTGTCTTTGGGCTTTTCAGATATTCTTACTTAAGGAAAGAGAAAGGGGGAAGAAAAAATGTTTATTTTAAAACATTTTTCAAAATGTTTATAATAAATCATAGATATCACAGATCATTTACTCTAGCTAGGTTTGATGCACAGTAAAAAAAAATTGGTATATATCAAAGTCCCAATGTTCCCTATGGCATTTTTTATTTTTTGGGGGGGAATTCATTTCTGGCAAAAAAGATAATAAAATGCAGTTTCGAGTGCCTAAAGTGCAATCACGTGACTGGAGTGTGTTTGTGTGTGGATAGCCATCATAATTTTGATATTAGTTTTAACAATTTTGGGGATCTGTTGTAACATTGAATGGTTGCTAAATGACTGGTCGTTAAGCAAAAATTAACTATATGTTGATTCAGCCTTCATTTAGGAATAGAGAGCTAGTGGCGATGACAAGTATAGTTCATTTCTCAAGCAAACCATAAAAGTATTGCTATTCATTACATAGCCAAATTCTGTCTGGCTGCTATGCATTCCTTCCATTACTTTAACATTAATTTTAGCCACAACTCTAACTTTTTGTCTCTTCCTTTCCCTCTTGTATTGTTGTTTTAACGAACAACGAGGAATTAGGCTGGTTTAATGTTGCAATAAAGCTTATGCTGAGCTTTGATGTCTACAAAGTTATTTAGGATCTTTAATGTGCATTCTCACGAGATCTTCTTCATGGTGTATTTAAATTGCTTTTCCTCAGTCTTTGACTCTAGAGAAAAAAATGTCTGCCTACATTCTGACTGCATTGTGGAGCCCTATTTTACCTCAGTCAGGAGTGGTATTGTCCTTGTAGTGTCAATGCATAAGGAAAAGAATAGTTCTACTCCCTAATTCTGCTTGCTACCAAGCATCATCTGCTGGTGGGAAAAACAAACACCTGTCACTGTTCTCAGCGTGGATTGGGGCTGATGGGAAAGTGAGTTTTAACAGTTGAGTAGAAAAGTTGGCCTAGACGTAGGTCAAACTTTATTCAGGTTTTGTTCAAGTGCTCAAGAGCACTGGATCATCAGATTATACCAGATGATAGTTAAGATCTTTGGGACAAGGTTTTAGCACAATACCAGATGGTTGTAATATTGAATTAGTGTATCATGTTTACCATATGTAGAGAATTGTCAAGCAGAAGCAAACAGAACCACATATGGGATTCTGGGACAGATCAGGCCTTTGTCATTCTCAGCAGTGTAAAGACTCTAAACTTGCCTCCCTCTTAATACCTCCCTCCAGTCTAGCCAGAGATTCCACCACAAGGATGGGCTCACTTCTCTGTCTCAAGTGCTCCATCCTTAAAAAAACTTATTTAGAGGTAAGTCCTTTGGATTCCACAGAGGATGAAACATATGGTATTCTACAACATGGGTAATCAGACTTTTCTTTAGAAACTACACAGTCCTGGAAAAGCCTCAAAGCCTCTTCATTTCCCTCCCCCACTCCCCTGATGGAAACCAATGTACCCTGCAAAGCCAAAATGACAATTCAGAGGGAAAGCAGAAAAGGACTGGCATTTATATGAGCTTCAACTACCCAATAGCAGCTGGGCAAATCCTATCCCCTGATTGTATATCATCAACACTGGAAAGGTATCATAGATATGACAAGATTTGTGTCAAGAAAAAAAAAATACCAACTATAAGCTGGAATACCTAAATTTGAATGTAGGCTTACTCCACCATGGAGTGGGAATAAGATGAAGCTGACATCATAAGAATATGTCCTTTAAAAATGGCTAGTGAGGCATCTTTATGGCAAAATAGGATGTGAAGATTACCCTGATATGTGACATTTGGAATACAGGAAATCCTTCTGTTTCCAAAAAATATACTGGTATATCACTAAAAGAACTCAAGTTTTAATAGTGAGTAAACAAATAGAACTCATTCAGAATCTGGAAACAGTTGTTCTAGCTATTTTTTAAGGGATAGAAATTAGAACTTCGGGCTCAGACATTCTTTAATGTCTTCTTTAATTGCACTTGCCAATTTCCCTTAAAGGTAGACAACAAATTAAATCCAAAGCCACAATCTGATTTGCACAAATAGCTCAATAGTGGAATATTGCCAGCATTGCATTGGCTAGGATATTGAGAAATGTGTCTGCATTATCTTGTCTTTTAATTAACTCATGCCTTGGGAAAAATTGATTTTTTTTTTCATGTTTACTGTATTATACTGCAGAAGTAAACTTCTGGAGTTCTGTGAAGAATTGCTTTGTCCCAGTGGAATATAATGTACATTTGCAGCATTGTCTGTGGGGGAAGGCAAATCAGAGTAAAGAAAGAAATACCCCAGGCTCAGTGAAGCAAGCCTGCCCCTTATCAATGAGCATTGTAACGTTTCATGCATGCTTATGGCTCGACACAGACGTAGCTAGATGTGCAGTCTGGATTTTTCATTTTTATCTATTGAGTCCTTCCGAAGGACCTGGGGTAGAGAAATGTTGATATTGGATGGTGTTAGGGATATGGTCACAGAATGGAAGCTTTTTCCAAGTAAATGTTGTGACCAAGGCTCCCTGAGACCGTAATTAAGCACACACTTAGTCCAAACAACTCTTGATTTATTTCAACGCTGGGAATTATGTTCATTCCCAGCCCATAATGAGTCCCAAACAGTCCCTCAAGATAAGCACCCACTTTTATCTCCTTTGAATTGCTGCCAACAACCAAAGTGCTGTAAAAAAGCAACCAAAATACAAAGTCCACACAGAGTTTCAAGGTTTAATCCGAACAGAGCAAACAACTTCACTTCCTGTAGAGATTTCTCTACCTTCGCACCTCCTTTATACCTTAAGGGAGGGGCAATCACCTCCAAGGCTTACTCCCGAGTCGCCCCTTTTGTCTTAGCTGCTCTTGCCTTCTGGCAGCTCTGTGCACACATGCACTGGGAACAGGCTCCCCTTGTTCCTCTGCCTCGTTGCTGCCAGACTCCGGAGGCTCCGGAGGCAGCATCCCACTCCCAGATGGTCCTGGCCCCATCTCTGCATCAGATGCAGGATCCTCATGCAAGTCTTTCCCAGACTCCCAGACTGGTCCCCATTCTTCCCCCCTGTCCAATTCCACTGCTGTCTGCACAGGCTGTTGGTGAACCACAACAGTAAAGCTGCTTTTTGCAATTGACTGATAGTGAATTTGTCAATGCTGATCATGTTCAAATGTTGGTCCAATTTTGGGACAGCACCTACGCCACCTATTGCTATTGGTGCTACATTTGCTTGCTTTACTTGTTCGTTTATTTATCTGTCTAAGGTTTGTTTAGATGCTTCCCATCTCACCGATATGACTGGTCTGGGAGGCTTACAAATGATAAAAAGATAAATATGATATAAATAAATTTGAGAAGAATTACCTAAGAATAAGAATCAAGGGAATGGATAGCCCAAGGGTCAGATCTTCTTAGCTCATCAGTTAGCTCCATCAAAGAGAGACCCCATCAATGTCCTAAGCCAACTGGCAAAACCAAGTTTGAAGACCCTTTCAGGAAACCAGAAGGCTGGGAACAAATCTCACTTCTGATGGTAAAATGTTCCACAGGGCAGGCACAGCAGGGACCACAGCTGAAAAGGCTCCTCCAGCAAATTGTCATGACATTGATTTTCCATCATGCTTTTCCATTCCAACAAAACCAGCAAGATCCTATAGATGCACCATCTGATCCTATAGATGCTGCCACTGTAACTAGCAACAACATATAGTTTTGAATAAATTGTGTCTGTTGATTTTAATCAAGTATAGATGTAGCATAAAATATAGTAAAACAATCATTTTTGTGACTGTACAAAATTCCACAGGATTACAGAGACAACAGCTATTTTTCTGTTTCTTTATTTTAAGATTAATGGGGTGGGGGATTGTTATAATTTTTATCTTAGTCTGGCTCTGTATATTATTATTAGAGACTATTGCAATCCAATTTTTGATTACCCTGAAATTACTCAAAATTATAGGATTGTAATATAAATGTTTTTCTTCTCAGTGAGAATATACATAAAGCCCCCTTCATTCACAGAAAGCTATTCTTGACGTTTTCGAAAACTTTTTTAAAAAAAGGAACTGAAGCAAATACTGAATCAGATATTTGAAGAAATGAAATTGAGAACAAGTTGTCTAGTTCCATGTTTAACAGACCTATTCAGAAAAACACTGTAAACTGGAAGTAGAGAATCATGCTGGGGGGCGGGGGGGGAACCACATTCAAAGGCCAAAATGTTATTTGAAGCATGTGAGGACATAATACGTATCTTAAACAAAGCACATATTTCTCAGCATTACGCAACCACTGTGGAACGCAGTATGCAAACTAGAGAAGACACAGCTGTTTAAGCACTTTCTGGAAGGGGCTTTATGTGCATGCATAAACATGGCAAATCATATTTTGCCCTTCAATTCAGAATCTCAGAGCAGTGCTGTGACAAAAAGATAAATAAAAAACTGTTAAATTGTCAGTCTCTTTGAAAAAAGCATCATATTTGTTAGGTACTAGGTCTTCACTTAGGTATTACATATTACATAGAATCTAAATAGCAATTGCAGTATCTAAAGCTATCTTATAAATTTATTTAGCCTATGGGGGTCTTTAGGGGCTACTTTCTTTGAAAAGCGATCACCCCATTAAAGCTGGATGGACCCTCACTTCTAAGAGCAAAGCGGTCACTGTGCTTTCTCAACACAAAGAGACATACAACATAATTTGTTGGCAAAATCATGAAGTGAAACACCTCCCTGAGGCAAATCAAAGGCACTTTACCTAACCTAAATACTTCTTGATCAGCTGTTACAAATAACTATCCTGAACTATTAACTTAACTATCCACAAAGAAAAATCTGTAACAATAAAAAGTTATTAATGTTTATTAACTATTAATATTTAAAGTTATTATTAATATTTAAAATTGTTATTCAATTAATAGTACTAGACATTTTATGTAGCTTTTGCAAAAAACTACTTTGAAAATGAAACAATTTCATTTCTGAAATTCTGAGTGCCAATCTACTGTATAGTTCCAATCTACTGTATAGTTCCAATTATAAAATCATTCATTATTCAAATATGAAAATATTATATTTATCCTAGTATTACTGCTAAACAATTAGCAGCATTATTACATAGTTTCCCCTCCAAATGTACCAACTGATATGCTGTTAATTAGATTTCATATGCAGCTAGAATATTAGAGATGTATATTTTCAGAACAATAGAGCAATAGATTTTTTGCTGTGTTCCCATAGGTAAACATCATATACTTTCTGTTTACTTCCATATTGGTAAAATTTACATGAATCATGTCACTAAGCTTGTACAAAGCAATTCCCTCATGCTATTGCTGGAACTAAATGACTTGGTAAGGTATCAAGAATTTTAGACATTTCATGCCGTTAAAAGTGCTCTTCTCCTGTCCTTACAATGGACAAAAAACCTAAACCAAAATTAATTTTGCAGCTGATCTCTATCTAGCATATACCGCTGAGCTTAACACAAAATAGGGAAATGTCATTCTGCATGATGGGAGTTTGATGTGTGAGATGCTGTGTTATAGTAAATTCATCTGTCACTAGTCTGCCCATCTGGATTTTTGATACAGTGGCGTTTTGAGAGTTATTTTCTTTCGTCATTGTTCCCTCTTCTTCCCATTGGTGCACTAGCACTAGCACTAGTAAAGCAAGTTTCTCCAATTTGGCTTCTGTCAGTTACAGGGAAGAGGAAGAGGGGAGAAAAGAGAAAGAAAAAAAGTACCTTTTTGTGGAAGCCAGCATGGGCTCTTCCTCCCTTCCCCTGAACCTAGAATTTTAAGGCCATCTGAGGATTCATGATTTTGATAGAAGAGGATATTTGTAACTTCGGGTTGAACAGAGAAGTCGTTGGTGCTCCCTGAGGTTGGTGGGTTTTTTTTTTTGCAGAAACATCATTACCAAACTGGGTAACATTATACCACTGATGTTGTTAGCTAGTTTGGTAATGGAATGTTTGCAAGAAAACCACCTAGCTTGGAGTAGCATAAAGGACCCCACAATCCCAAATTTGCATTTATGACAGAAATATATTGATGGCACTTGAGTGTGTTGGAGGATTCTTGTCCTTTGAAGATTAAGGGCCAAGTCAATAGAGAAGCTGTCAGGATCAAATGCAATTTAGCATGGGAAATAAGTGGGATCAATCCCAGCAAGCAACACCGCATAGGACTTAAAAAACAGAAGCAGGGCCCAGCAGCCTCTCCAGTCCAGCAGAGACAAGGAGGGATTACAGCCAACCAAAACAGATAGAGGATCTTTGAAGAGAACATTTGTAGCTCAGAGTTGAATTGTACGTTGGTTATTTTCTTGCAGAAATTTCATTACCAAACTAGGTAACACCATCAGTGCTAGCAAGGAAAGCTAGTAGGGGGCATGCATAAAGCGCATCAACATACCTACCGTCCCTGTCCTATTGTCTCTTTTATTTTTTATTTTTCTTATATGTATCCATGTATTCATAGCTATGTTTTTACTTATATCTATTATCTTGTAAGCAATTGACAAAAATAAATAAAAAATAAAATAAAACAACCAAGTTCAGAGAATACCAAAGAATCCAGTTCAGCACTTCCTTTTCCCCTTCCCACTTTCCCACTCAGAGTGAGAAGGCATTTCTTTTCCCTCCCTCCTGGGATCCAGAGTCACGGATAGAGAGTTAAAACAGCTGCACATCCTCTCCTTGTGGAGTTTTCCCCATAAGTTGGAAGATTAAAAAAAAAACAAGAATGTGTTGCATGTAGCAAGAAAGAAATCAAACCAGAAGAAGTGGGAAAGAGCTAGCACTTCAGCAGCTGTCTTCAAGCAACAAAAACTTCTGTAATTTTTGGAGCTACAAGATTTACTTAGAGGGAGACCTGAGAAATGGGGAAAGAATCTGCAACCCAAAGCAAGTTCACAACATCCAATAACCCAAGTGCAGAGATCCACAAAGCAAGGCCATAAAGAGAGGATTGCCGGTCTGGCCTAGTATTATTAAAATGGTAATTTAATTTTTTAACTTTTTTACCCTGTTTTTAGTCTTGTTGTACTTTTAATCTTCAGCCATTAATTTAATCTTTTTAAATCTATTTTAAACTTTTCTCTGTAATAGTGTTGTTTTATTTGGGCTGTACACCGCCCCGAGTCCCAAGTTGGGAGAGGGGGCGGTATATAAGTTAGAATAAATAAATAAACTGTCAGGTCAGCTTGATTGTGATTCCTACTGAACCAGACTGAGAAACCATTTAAAGGCTCAGGAACCCTTTGCAGGTGTTATGGCTTAATTAGCTGATTAGAGTGGACACTTTGAGCCTAGAATATTGAACCTTTTCACAATATTCTAATTTTCTGAGATTGTGGATTTGGGGTTTTCATGAGCTGTAAGCCATAATCATCTCAATTATGACACATCATGGCTTGAACTATCTTGCTTTGTATGTAGTAAGTCTATCTCATATATTAGTTTCACCTTTTAAGTTGCATTACTGAAATAAATGAACTTTTGCACAATATTCTGATTTTTTGAGTTTCACCTGTATACCATATAAAAAAAAAAACCCAAACAGTATGACACTAACACTTCAACAGCAGCTGACAATAGCATTTTAAATTCAGTGATGGACAAAGACTTTTATAACTCAAGCAATGAAGGAGAAGAAAACAACTGCAAATTTCCAACCAGATTTTATAGAGAAGCATAACCACAAACATGCCCCAAATTTTCAAAGCTCTCCTGATTGGACCTCCTCCTTTGTCCTTGCAATTCTTCACACCCCTTTTCTTCAATACAAAAACCTTCATTCCTTTCTCTTCAGAAATACAGAGGTTGACATTTGAAAACTTTCACTTTTGTTGTTATCTATTGTGTTACCAGCATTTTTACAGCTCACGTCTCTAGTAGCCCCAGCAGTATTTGCTGTTTGTATGGCTTACTGTGTTAGGAGAGTGAACTTTATTTGAAAACTAGTTGGAGAAACATGTTACATACTTACTGCTATTGTTTGGGTTAAAGGGGAGAAAAACCTTTTTAAAAATTTCAAATAGTTTAGGAAAACTGTCTCACTCTTATAGAGTAGATGGGATAGCATAATAAATAAGTTACCATGGTTGGAAGATATGGACTCCACTGAGATATTTGTATTAGCCTCATATCAACAATACTGTATAAATATCCCAGGTGCACAAGACAATTTTATACCACCCTGCTGCTTGCAGACATTAATCTTGCTACAACATATCAGGTTTTGCACAGCAGCGATCAAAATCCATCAGATGCTATGACCTGTGCCTCAAAGCAGCCTTAATATTCAATTTGTTAACTGTCTTGTATTATGATAAATTTAGGTACCCATGTTATTAATTAATTTCATATTTATAGGTATATTATACAAAGGTAAAGCACACACACGTGTGTGTATGTGTATAAAGAATTAGAGTTATAAGACTATATTTGGCCACGTGAGATTAGACAAACAAGGAATTCATCTCCGGTGTGGAAGTTCTCATTGTACCTGCAAAGTAACCAAATAATAATCATAACAAGGACCAATAAGAAAAGGATACTAAAGACGATGAGAAGGATAATATTAATTCTACATCCATACAACATCGATAAATGTACATACTGTAGCAGTGGTGGGATTCAAACTTTTACTATCGGTTCTGTGGGCATGGCTTGGTGGGCGTGGTAGGGGAAGGATACTGTAAAATCTCCAGTCAGAGGTGGTATTTGCTGGTTCTCTAAACTACTCAAAATTTCCGCTACTAGTTCTCCAGAACTGATCAGAATCTGCTGAATACCACCTCTGGTACATAGACATTAAACAACACTGTGAAAATTAGGTGAATTAGGTTTACCCTAGATATTAGTTGAATTAGGTTTCACCTGTTCAGTTGTATCTAACCCTATTTCTGTTTCTTAGCTGAGGCAGCCAGCATTGTTCTAATACCTTTTCTGTGTTCAAGTGGTCAAATATATTGACACACACAGAACACTGTTACTTTCCCACTGAAGCGGTACTTATTAATCTACTTGCATTTGCATGCTTTCAAACTGCTAGGAGTTAGGAACTGGAAAAAAATGGAAGCTCACCTTGTTCTTTGGGTCTTGAATCCAGGCTGTCAGCTTTCTAGATAACAAGATTAGTGTCTTTAATTGCTGACCATTGTAACACACACATACACACACACACACACACACACACACACAATGTTATGCAGGGATGGGTTTCTACTGGTTCTATTCACCTCTATAGAACCGGTAGCTCTGAAGAGCAGCAGACATAGAACCTGTTCTATGTCTGCTGATGCTTTTTCCCACCCACCCACCTGGGCTCTTACCTGACCTTTATTTCCTGCTTTTTCAACTTCAGCTGCCCGTGCGAGGCACAGCTGCAGTTTAAAAAGCAGGAAAAAAAATACTTTTTCAAAGGCTGCTTCTCCACACACAGCGCTGCTCAGCTGTTCAGGCACCAGGCTGATGACGATTTACAGGTGCATGCGCAGTGTGCAGGTAAGTACATCATAAATCACCGAACCTCGTAAATCACTGAACTGATAGTTAACCCTGTTGGATCCCACCCCTGTGTATATGTATGCATGTATGTATGTATATAAACTTCGTGTGGTATTACATCTTTATATTCTACCCTTCCTATGCGCGCCTATGAGCACAATAAAGATTTGATTGATTGATGGTTGGATGGAAATGTTCTAAAAGCATTCAGTCTAAGATTATTTATACATTAGCATCAACTTGTTTCAGAAATTCATTATTTTCTGAAAAACTCAAATTATTTGACTCGTCTATTTAACACAGAGTGATGCACTGTAAAGGACAGATATATGGAAGCAGAAATATTTGCATAGGTAACTGTTCTGAGACTTGTACTTCAATTTGTATTTCTCAGAACTTCCTTTGCTCTCTAATAATGGCATGTCCATGTTTGTATGTGTAAGAGAGAAAATACAGATTGATAATATTAAATCTGAAATTGTGCCCAATATCATTGACAATGAAAACAGAAACTGAGTTTTAAGTACTCTTCTATTTTAGAAAATATAATTTAGAAGAACCCCAGGGTTAGTAAGACATAAAGAATCATAACTCATTTCATAGGATTTTGTTAGCAAATGCAGCATCCATCACTGCTATTGCCCAGCAGGGACCACTATTGCAAACAAGGTCTTTTAATTAAAAAAGTAAACTAAATGCATCCCAGAGCTAATATGAACCTTAAATCTGGTGACAACATACAGCTCACAAAAAAGACGTTGAATTTTATTCAAGAAAAGCATGTTAAAACATTCATGAAACACTCAATGGGGGGGCTTACCAGGCAATGGGTAAGAACAATAAAAGGGAAACAGCAGTTGTTGGAAAAATATCAATGAAGAAACACCACGCACAATAATAAACTGTATTGAATGACACAGTAACACAAAGATAAAAATATTCACAGGGCATTCAGTGGGAATAATTAACAGTCAGTAAGAAATAAAATAAAGTTGTAATGATATCATTTCTTTAAATGATCTCCTAAAAAATGTCATGTTCTCATTTTTGTACAGAATAATCAATCATATCTTTGCTCATATAAATATATAATTATTTGACTAACGAATAATTACATTTCTGGTGTCTTTGGCACTGGGAACTACTACAGCTAAACCAGCAAACGATATTATAATTTCTTCTACAAATTTCCATCTTTGGAACTTGGCCAGAACCTTACAGGCTTTATTTTATATCCCTGTTCTATTTTCAGTTGAAGCTGAATTGGTGTTTGCCAGACTCCTTAACTACCAGGAGCTCTGATATCATTGCAACTGGAGTTACTACATATTGAATCTGAAAACGTCTGGTTTGGAAAACCAGATTCAGACACTGAATTATTATTTTTTCTCAGTTTATTATTAAAATGGACATAATTGTTTTTGTTCTCTCTTAAAGTATTGTAGCTTTAATACATCCCAAATGGAATGCTTATATAAGTTTATTACTCTCATGTTCCACAATGTTAAGTAAGTAAATTATGTGGTTTTTTCCCTTTTGAGACAAATCTGCTGTCAGATATCTAAAGTGAAAGTTGCTATTTTCTACCATTCTAAAATATTTTCCTTTTTTTTTTCTGCTGTAGAAAACATGAACACTTATTTCCACCAGTACTACAACTTAAGAATTCAGAACTCTTATTCCGGCATGGTCTTATTCTGAATGCATACTTGAGTGGCATATTAAAAATTGCCACTAGCAGCTCAGAGTAACTTGCTCTCTGCCTGCAAGTCTACAAGGTGGAAGTTCTCAAATAATCAAAGAATAGCACTGCTTGCAAAGGCTTACAAAGAATCATACACCAAAGAGGAAATGCTGATAATACTGATATTTAAGAATGGAGCTTCTCTGTATTACAATAAATCAGATCTTGCAATATATATTTATTTCTAGAATTAAATATAGTGCATTAGTAATCTGATTTAGACAATGCCAAACTTAACTTTCTCTGTTGCTTATCATAATAAAATAATTCATTTTGAATACCATAGTGTAATATGAAAAAAAAACTCTCTGAAAGCAACTGAAATGTAGCTCTGTGTGTTGAATAGATTTCAAATCTGCTTCATTGCAAAAAATTCTCCCTCTTCTTCCCCTTTCCCCCCTTCTACTTGGCTCATCTCAAGCTACTTACTTTTAGCATAATTGGATCTCTTCCAATATTTCTATAATAAATCAAAATTAACATGCTATGCATTTTTTTTGTTCTACTATTAAGTTACAGGAGCATTCCTCTCTTTGTGTAGGTTACATTACACAATTGAATTATATAGTCCAGAGAAAGTACAAGCAGACGCTTTTACAAACCACACATCTTTTTATCTGTTTTCTGAATTTTCTCATGGCATTTTCTACTTTGTGCAGCAGTGTGGTTCGTAACATAATATGGACATTTAAAAAGCATTCCTTTGAATAACTCTGAATCATTCAGTTTCATTCATCTTAGAGTTTGTACATTTTCATAACAATAATAATATAAATATTTCTAAACTCACATACTGTAGTGAGAAACTATTCTTGAAACTTTGCATGTTTTGGCAATCCCTTTTTTTCTGCCCCATTCCCCATGGCCTTGCCTTCATTTCATTCCTGGTCATTAAAGTAAGACAGCCCCAAATCTTGTTCATGGGATTGCTGCGAAATTACTATTTTTACTCTTAAGTGGGCAGTATCCAATACCAGATAAAATCTGTTAAAATCTGTAACATTCTGCCACTTGTGACATCAGATTATCAGCAGTAGGTGATACCAGGCAGATACTTATCAGTTATTTAGGCTGATCCCATCTCTTTAGTTCTTGGTTTCTTCTTCTCCATTTGCCCCAAATTCTAGCCACAACCACACAGTGGCAGAGGTTCTCCAAATTAATGCATAGCTGTCATCTCTGAAGCGAGCCTGGCTGAAGCCATCTTTTGCTGCCCCATAATTGCCACAATCTCTGAAAGAGGGAAGGGAAGAGGAAGTAGATAGACTGGCTAACAGTCAAAATAAAAAAGTTTTCTTGTGGGAACCAAGGTCATCCTAGCAGATGGGGAAAGAGAGGAGTGACCAAGCAGCCTACCAGCTACTTACATTGGACAATATGACCAGGGTGGGTCACATTTCTTCTTTTAATTAGGCAAAAACCCACGGGAACTTTTAGAGTTGGTTTTCACTGGCTGTACTGATATGATGTAGCCAATAAACACATTCTTTCAGGAATCTATCTGCCTCAGAGTTCTGCTTTTGGCTGATATGTTACTCGGAACACTGACACCAGCACTTTCCTTTACATCCTTCTGCAAATTTTATTCTTGTTGCACACAGATAGTTTCCTGTCACAAACCCATGTCTGCCTATATAGCATAATGTGGGCTTATGTATTGATTTAATCACCTTTACTGCCACCTCAATCACAACGTCCAACTAGCTTATTGATGAAGTGGATGTCACCCCACTTGACATCCTCTTCAGATCAGTGGAAGCAATCAGGATGGGTCCATTTAAATGATGGTCCATTGAGGAATAGCTCTGGTAAGGTGCCGTAAGTGCTTTCACACTGTGGGCGCAAAGCTAAAAGAAGGCAATAATGGAATAACATTCCCCTTACCTCTCGATCGCGGGTAGATTTGGATGGTGAGATTTCTTACATACAGTGTATATAAGGAAGGGAACTGGAGATTATGCTAAATAAAAGTGCTGTTTGTGTTGTAGTGGCCTTCATGCTCTGATTTTTTTTAAAAAAAGTTTAGGTTACAACAGGATGAAATGAAAAGGGAAACACCCTGTAAATGATAGTTGCTGGCTAATGATGTGTTGAAGAGGTAGACATGGTAACACTGAAGGAATCCACTAATTACTAATTTCATATACAAAATCAGGAGGGCACCATCCACAATGTAGCTTACACATTGCAGGCCAGCATTGTTTTCTGCTGGCCTGCAATAATCAAAGATGGACTCAGCAGAGGGGGAAACCCCTTGACTAATTCTGAGATATCAGAATGAAAACCTAAATAAATCCCTACCCGAGTTGTGTATTATACATTTCATAAAAGTTAAATCTGCAATTGGTTTAATTGATTATGTGTAGTCAAGTTTTTGAAAATCATCCACAGAATTACATTTTATACCTGATGAAATATCCCCAATCTCTTTACTCCTTTAAGTAAAATAGTCTATCGAAGCACAAGTGGCCAAACACTAATTCTACACAAATTCATCTTGATTATACAAGCAGCTTTGCCACATGGTAATTTTCAAGTTGTAGCTGGATCAACGTGTAACTTGGATGTCTGTCTCCAAATTTTCTTTCTCCAACACTGTTACAACAGAAGCAAATGACTGCTGATTGACTTGCACTAATAACTTCATTTTTAATGCCTTCCTGATATAAACTTGCACAAATAACCTCATTTTTAATCCCTTCCTGATATAAACCAGGAGAAAAATAATTTAGCCCGTTCCCTCTCCCTTCTTCCAAGATTCTTAAGAAAATATGATTCACTGCCATAGATGTACGGGCTGAGGATTTTTCAAATATCCTGCTGGACAAAATCACTCAGATCCGGGATGGGTTGGACTCTGACTGGGCAACTCTGGATGGGGGGTCGGGAGTGGAATTGGGGGAGGTCATCTGGGAAGAGTTTGACCCTGTGACCCCCAAGGACGTGGAAAGGATGCTGGGTGGGCTTAATACTACCACATGTTTACTGGATCCGTGTCCCTCCTGGCTGGTATTGGCCACTCGGGAGGTGACACGAGGTTGGTTCCAAGGTATTATTAATGCTTCCTTGAGTGAGGGGTTTCTGCCTGCCACCTTGAAAGAAGCGGTAGTGAGACCCCCTCCTCAAGAAACCATCCCTGTACCCAACTTTGTTATCTATATTGTCTGGTCTCCAACCTTCATTTTGTGGCGAAGGCTGTTGAGAGTGTGGTAGCACAAGAGCTTCCCTGGCACCTGGATGAAGTTCTCTATTTAGATCCATGCCAATCAGGTTTCAAGGCCCGGGTACAGCACAGAGACGGCGTTGGTCACGTTGGTGGATGATCTCTGGAGGGCCTGTGACAGAGGTTATTCCTCTGTCCTGATCCTGTTAGATCTCTCGGTGGCTTTTGATACTGTCAACCACAGTATCTTATTGCGGCGGCTGGGGTGGATGGGAGTGGGGGCACTGTTTTGCAGTGATTCTTCTCCTTCCTCTCCAACCATTCACAATTTGTGTTGGCAGGGGGGCAGAGGTCGACCCCGAGGCCCCTGATTTGCGGGATTCCTCAGGGGTCAGTGCTCTCACCCCTGCTGTTCAACATTTATATGAAGCCGCTGGGTGAGAACATCTGTGGCTTTGGGGTAGAGTTTTAGCAGTATGCTGATGATATTCAGCTGTACATCTCTACCCCAGACCACCCCAATGAAGCTGTGAAAGTGATGGCCCGGTGCCTGGAGACTGTGCGGGGTTGGATGGGGTGAAACAGGCTTTCCGGCACCCTGATACAGCCAGCTAGTTCCGTCACTGGCTGTGTGGGGGGGGAAATTCTTGCCCCCACAGACAGGGCACGCAATCTGGGTGTCCTTCTGGATGTACAGCTGTCGTTAGAAGAACATATAGCGGCCGTCACCAGGGGGGCTTTTTATCAGGTCCATAGGATCTACCAGTTGCGGCCCTTTCTGGATCGGGATGCACTTTGCACAGTCACATCTGCCCTCATTATCTCCCGCCTAGACTATGCCAATGCTCTCTACATGGGGCTCTCCTTGAAGAGCACCCGAAGGCTCCAACTGGTGCAAAATGCGACCACACAGGTGGTTTTGTGGGCTTCTCAGAGCTCTCATGTTACGCCACTTTTGTGCGAGCTGCATTGGCTCCCGGTGGTTTTTCGGGTGCGTTTCAAGGTTTTAGTTACCATCTTTAAAGCGCTCCATGGCTTGGGACCTGGGTATTTATGGGACCGCCTACTGCCACCATCGATCTCCCGTAGGCCAGTGCACTCCCATAGAGTGGGTCTCCTTGGGTGCTGCCGGTTGGAGGCTGGCGACCCCGAGGGTGCAGGCCTTCTTGTTGGGGGCACCCTCCCTCTGGAATGAATTACCCCCAGAGATGAGGATCATCCCTGACCTTTTGACCTTCCGGCGCGCATTGAAAACTCATTTATTTTATCAAGCCGGTCTGGCCTAGGGTTTTATATGGTTTTAAATTTGGTTTTAATTGGTTTTAGTCCTTATTTTTAAATCCTTGTCTCATTTTTATTATTCAGCCACGATATTTAATCTTTTTAATTGTTTTTAATTATTGTGTTATTATTGTATTTTTAATGGCTGTACACCGCCCCTAATCCCACAGGAAGAGGGGGCAGTATATAAATCTTGTAAATAAATAAATAAGTGTGTGTGTCTTTGTTTATGTTTTTACATTGAACAACTGAGCTCCATTGTGTTTTTATTGTGAGCCAATTCAGATTCAATTTGGATTTGGGTGGCACCTAAATTTAATGAAATAAATACATAAATGTCTTACAGGAGAATTCTATTCCTGTTTTCTCATTTTAGCAGAAAATCTGGAAAGATTGGAGAAAAAGATGTTTTGAATCTTAAACTTTAGAGTCTATAGAGATATAAACTTTTTGTCAGCCTTGAAACCCAAGAAGCAGCTATGTAACTTGGATTTAGGGGAAATGTTAATGAGGAATTTTATTCTAAAATCAACAAAGCCAAATCTAGATACAAAAAGGAGTTCATCAGGAAATAACAAAGTAACAGAAATCTTACACTCAGATATCTCTGGGGTAAGAGAAATTCTAATCTACATATTCTTTGTATATAATATGAGAATACCCTGCTGCCCAATGTATATCAAGCAATGCCAGTGGGAAGTAAGGAATTACTTCTCAATACTTTTTAAATTATTGTTAAGCTCCTTTATTTAAATCCCATAACCACTTTGAAATGTCATAATGTTATATGGTTGTCAGTGTAGGTTTTGGAAGAGAATAACAAGTACAGCCAAGTAACTAAGAGTGAGCAATATACAGCAAGAGTGAATAATTACAAAATTATATACAACAAAAGTACACAGCAATAGACTGCACATACCATGCAGTAATATAATGTACATGCATGCATATTATATATTGTGTAATAATATATAAAATATATATATATACATAGTTAAAAAAATATAGCCATAATTTGAGCATGGAAAAAAATTTTTTTAAAAAAAGATAACATAATCACTACTATGTAGAACTGATCAAAGTATTTCTATCCTTGTTGTTATTTTAGATGTGGCAATATAATCCCACAATGTGAACTGTCAGCCTTAGGGGAAAGATATTGTGTAAATTCCCAGTATTTGGCATATTGAGTTCTCATTCCTGAATACACACAGTGTATAGTATTAATTCAGGAAACTGAACCAGAGACTTTGTAAAATTTAACAAAAACAAACAAACAAATGCATACATACATACATACATACATATATACATACATACATACATTGTAAGTAAAATGCAAGGCTAAAATTATTGCATAAATCATTTTCTAAACTTATTGATAAAACACAAATGATCAAGTATTTTTATTTCTTCATTACATCTCCAACACATTTTTGAATATATAGAATCCCTTTCAACAACCTAACTTGGATAATATACTAAAAAGTCCCACTTTTTATACAATTCTATAGGTTTTTGGGTTAGGATTTGGAGTTGAGTCTAGCCCAATCATTTATACCTAACTAAATTGTCTTCTTTCCCCCACATAGTTGTGCTGGGTACTTGGTGCTGCTTGCAGTAATCCTAGTTGCAAGGAAAACAATGTTCTAAAATTAAAGCTTTCATATTCACAAAATTCAGGTGAAAAGGGGAAACAGGCAAGATCACTGTCCCATTTTGGTGATAGAAATTGAGAGTGTTCATTCCATCAACATAATTCCATTCATGGAGCTGTAACCTTTGTTACATGTAATTGATCTGGAAATATTCACACTCTAGAAGTACAGAAAACCACTATAGAGTAATGGTATTAATATATGATGAGTTCTGCCAAAGCTCAAGTTTGAGTATTGCCTGGAAGCCCTGTAAATCTTTATTCACGCAGAAGTAACTCATTTAAATAATAATGCATAAATGTGGCATTTTAATCTGTGTTTAACTGGATAACAGAGCCCAAATGATAAAGTGGATTAGAAATCTGAATAGAACATTATGTCTATAAATCTCTTTTATTGCAAGGTAAAATGTTGTATTTAAAACACACCCTAACACATAACTTGATATTTCCTCACTCTCTCCTTGCATCTCCTTGTATTTTTTTCCTCCCTGCTTCTCAGTACACAATATGACAGTTCATGAACCTGGCCCCTGGGCTACAGGTTAAGGGACTTGAAAAAGATGCCCTCCTTCTTCTTTCCATTAGTAATTATGAGTACTTTTCCCGGTGTGATGAGTATAATAAAAGATTTTGTACTCCACAATGAAGCGAAATGACATTTTATGGTGGCAGCTCTCTTCTACAGTCCACAGCAGTTTCCTTAACAGATGTGTTTGCTTCTACATATTTCCGTGTCGGAAATTAGGGTAATTTATTTGAGGCTTCACTATAGGTTAAGTACCACAGTTCCTGACATGCATAAATAGGACAGTATTGGAGCTTTTAATGCAGAGTTGTAAGATGAGGTTATGCAGTAGTCAGCAGCACACAAATCACTTGTTCTGAAAATAAAATATGCTGTCAAATTATTACCACATTTTTTTTCCCATTGGATTCTGACAGCGTGTTCACTCGTAGCATTCCACATTGCAGAAGGATAATCTGGTTCATTACTGAATAAACCAGCAGAAAGGTCAGAAAGTGGACTCACGGGTATTAATCAGGCTTACAGCTGATATATGTATTTACTTGAAAACAAGACTTGGTAACTTAAAATAGGTTTTACTCTCTCATGAATTCTGAAAAACAATCCTTATGTTTGGCAAGTGCCTTCCATTAGGAATATATTTGGCCTTCTTTTTATTAATGATCCTGGTCTGATAAGAATGTAAAAGTTCATATGTTATAATATAGTGTATTAATTGGGTTTTCTTAAAAATTTCAATTACACTTTTTTTTCCTTTTGTATGTGACTTCTTCCACCAAGGTAAATAATTTCAGAATTAACTATCACAATATTGTCATTCTCCATCCACACCAAGGTAAATAATTTCAGAATTAACTATCACAATATTGTCATTCTCCATCCACACCAAGGTAAATAATTTCAGAATTAAGTAACATAAGATCCTAATGTAGAATCTTTATAATTCTATTTTTCCTTTGTTGACCATTTTCTAATGCTTTAGGATTTGTGCGAGGAATGGGAACGCATTTGCCCCAGACAGCTTGATTATTTATTTACTTTTTAAAAATGATAACAAAGCAGGTCTAGACACGTCTGCTCTGGATACCTATTGGTTTCGCCAAATTTTCATAATTGTACATAGGACAGCAGCTTAAATAAGGATGCTTTATAATTTCATCTCAAGGTCTTACTTGTGTTTAACATGCCTCACATGTCACTAGGCCAGGAGTCATTCCTTTCTTTGAAATGAAGAAAAGATGCCCCTTCAAGGTCTTTTTAACACTTGCTGGGATGAAATGGGGGGGGGGGGTTGATTACAATAAGCAAATCTTTGAATAGATTTTGTTGTCTATAATGTTGTAGACTGGGTTCCAGGAGGTGGTGATGCATTCCAGGAGAATAAGAGGCAGCTTAGTTTAAATAGTTTGTGTGAGAGAAAGAGAGTGAAGACAGCCTTACCCTTATAGTTCTCAGAGTATACATTTGATGTCAACAGTAGAGTGTTTCAGTACGGCAAGATTCTGTCTATAAGTGTGGTACAATAAAGAAATCTGCTTAGAAGAATCATCACATGTCTTTCTTGTTTTTTAGACTTGACATATGCATAAAATGTAATACTCTAGGTAAAAATTGAGGGGGTGTTAGCATCTAGTGAGAATATGTTTATTGCGACTATTCAACTATTGACAAATATCACTGGATACAATCTGTAATTTTATAAACTTAGACACATTAACCCAGGACAGAGATACCTAATGTATCCAGATAATATGGCTTAAGATATATAAACCATAATAAACATCTTAGTTAACTTCAACTTGTCTTTTAACAGTGTAGAGACCATTGCCCAAAACTACAAGGCCAACAATTCAGTCACTGGCTTCTGTTCTGTGATAGGAACCACAAAGACTGTCTGAACAGTTACTAAATGTAGAGGTCACCAACATTTTAAAAGTAAGAAGAATTATAAGCATTCAAATTACAAACATAACAGACTAAATAAATAAATGGTAGGGACTCAGTAACTTCTACATGCAAGGCCTGTGAGCAAATACATGTTTTTAAAGACTTTTCAAAAAATATCAGGGTGGCAGCTATACAAATCATTTAATGCATTGGGATTTCATATTCAAAATAGTTTTCAATATAGCAATAACACTTAGACTTATATACTACTTCATAGTGCTTTGCAGCCCTGTCTAAGTGGTTTATAGAGACAGCATATTGCCCGCAATAATCTGGATCCTTCCATGGGTCCAGCCTTGGAAGGATGGAAGGCTGAGTCAATCTTGAGCCGGTGAGACTCAAACTGCTGAACTGTTGGCAGTCGGCAATTGGCAATCAGTAAAACGACACAAATCAAGAGATCCTACATGGGCTTATCTCTAAATATGAAAGAATGAGGTTTTATATATAGTAATTCAAGAGCTAGTATGTTGAAAACTCTACGGGTGGGGCAATAAAATCAGGATTTCAACTGGTTTCTATTGTAGAAACAAGTAAAGCAGAATGTGTGTCTTAATCAGAAGAGCTTCTACAGCACAAGACACATCAGGTTGAATATCTAATATCTAGCATATTAAAATAGCTTCTTCAATTTAAAGAATGACTTGTATATTAAAGCTTTAGCACACAATATTATGAGAAATGAAGATTATCAAGGAATGTTTATGAAAGATCTCTTGAGCTCATTTCTGCTTTCTTTTTTAGTTTTTTTCTCCTCCAGAAGAGGCTATTTAAAATGTCATTTTATAAGGTTTGCTAAATAGATTAAATGCAAATGAATTCAAGGGAAACATTTTTCTGTACATTTGCTACTAATCTTTATTATTAAATGGGGGCAATGTTCAATGTCATATAAGCAGTTAATTTTCATTTTTTGCTTTTAATAATTAAATCTAAAAAAAGACTGTGAAAAATCTGTGAAATGTACATATTTTCTAGAACGTGATTTCTCTATGCACCTTTTTAAACTTGAACATTTTATGCTTCATGCTTTGATGCATAAAATAAGTTTATATATGTTTCTCACAGCAACTCCAATAAACCATCAATGTTTCCATTCTTCATTTTAAAGCTCTTCTTTTCACACCTAGAATAAATAGAATGTTTCTGTCCGCTGATTTTATTTTATTTAGATAGGCATAATACCATGTTACTGACAATTATTCACAAGCAGCCCTAGAAGCCTTGTGCATTGTCTTATGGCTGTTTCCCTCATTAAATTTTCATTTCCACAAGTTATATTGCTCTCTTGAAATGAATAGAGGCATGCCAGTGAATATTTTGAGCCCAATGCACTTAAGATGCTAACATCTTTGTAGGCAGGGTGCATTCTTGGTAGATGTTGACATGGACTGTTAGAGTTGTAGCTATTCTAATCTGTTTCCTCCCATTTGTTTTATATCAGTCATGAAGAAAATTGGATGGATTGCAGGGAATGGAGACTGAAACGCAATCCTTTTGGAATCAACATGGGTTGGATAATGGATGGATCACTTAAAATATTTATTTATTTTTCCCCTTTATTATTTTTTTCTACTTTAAAAATGTCCTATTTGTGAAGTTCTAATAGCAAGAGGAAAATTTCCATCTTGTATTTTACTCCCACAATTTATCAGGAGATGGTGCAGTGGTCAGATTGGTCATTCTTGGAAAGAAGTTAAAAGAGAAAGATGGTATGAATAGACACTAGAAGGAGGTACAATAAAAATAATAATGGAGCGACTGTGGCATAAGGATCCAAAGATAATACCAATGCAATCCCAAAACAGCTGGAGCTGAACACCATTGGCATTGACAAATTTACCATTAGTCAACTGGGAAAGGCAGCTTTATTTAAAACAGTATACGTCTTCAGATGATACCTTTAACAATATCAGAGAACAACAATTGCCAATCCCAGGCCTTAGGTGGACAAAAATGTCAAATGTAGTCTAAACAAATGGATGACAAACCAAACCAACAACAAATACAATAAAAATAAAAAATACGATTCCCTGGATCTTTCCAGGCTATATATTGGATCTTTGTCTTTAGCCCTTACAATAGTTATTAGTGCATTTGTAGAATAGTGTCTACTTTGTTTAAGATCTTAAAGTGATTTTTCTAAACTGGGAATACCTTAGACTAGGGGTCTCCAACCTTGGCAACTTTTAAGACTTGTGGACTTCAACTCCCAGAATTCCTCAGCCAGCTGGCTGAGGAATTCTGGGAATTGAAGTCCACAAGTCTTAAAGTTGCCAAGGTTGGAGACCCTGGACTTAGAGTATTAGTAGTCGCTAGAAGAGTTTTCTCATCTAGTTTGGTCTTCAAGACAAACATTATTCCAGACACCCATTGCAACCCTGTCGTTGTCACATATCATTGAATACTATTTGGAAGGTCACAGTCTTGTCAAATCTGTTGGGCCTTTTGATCAATGTTTTGTGATTGTGTTTCAATGGCTAGAAATATATCACTGACCATTTTGTTTACTTGACCTTGTTATCTCTTGCGCTGAATGCCAATTAATCACCATCAACAAAACAAACCCAGAACTCTAAAAGTTGATTCTATAAACTAGAAGATTATTTCCAACTCAAAATATTTCAACTGGAGAATGATACCAAATTCCAAGAAAAAAATGATATAAACTACCAAATATATTGCATCCTGCAGGTTTCTTATGGAACAGATATTTTGAAAAGTTTTGAGCAACTATTTTTTTAAAAAAAAAATCAATGTTAAGCTATTGTTATGCAGCAGTGTTAGCAAAATTTAAACAAATATTGCGCAACATTTTATGAGTTTGGAAAAGTATGTACTAATAATTTTCAATTTCAAGGAAAGCTATCTAAAATGCCCACAATGTATTTTTTATAGTATAATTATGGCTAGAATGATCAGATATTAAAATAATTATTTCACTTCCAGCACGCAGAACAGCACTAATGGAAATTATGCTTTGAAATGTCATTCAATAGCAAACTATTTTCTAATTTATCATACTTTGCAATTCTAGCAATGGGTACATTATTTAATATTCTTCTCAGTTTAGAAATGGTATTTATTTCTAGGATTCTTTAAATAAAACATAATTAAACCTTCAGAAACTTTAGTAAGTGCCATTTAATTCATGTCTTTCCCATTCACCAAACTTCGAACAATATCTAATCTAGCTATTTTTATTTCTGTTAAAAAAGATAAACAATTTAATTAATTTCGGTAGATATCTAGGTTGTTCATAGTCATCAAAGACTAATTCATATATATTATATCTATCAGAGGGTTGTTGTTGTTATTTTTGTAAAAAAAGAGTTCAATGCATTCCTTAATGTGACAGGCAAAGATAACAGGGTGAGCAACCTATTATGCATCAGAGGCCATAAAAAACTGATAATGTATATATTTTTTCCAGGTGGAAATAAAAAGGCATCTGTCTTCCTGGCCTTGACAATCAAATTAAGTAACTGATTGACAGAATGTTGGCACCAGCTTTGGAAGATTTGATCAGCCTCAACTCAAGGTAAGGAAGTTTCTGAAATGTGAAGCTATATCACACTAATTCGTTTACAGTGTTGATTATACTTCATTGGACACAAGAATATATACTGTTTGAGCAAAGTGGAATTAAGAGTCTCTCTTAAACTGAAAGTGGCATCATAAAAACCAAGTTTTGTTTTAATGTACTGAAATACTTTTTTTCATCAAATCTGTAATTCGACTTTTACTAAATAAAAAACAGCACTAAAATGAATGCAGGTTCCACTGGATAAACATAAGCCCTTGATATGAAAACATGTTAATCCAACTTTAATTTTACTTTGAAATATAAAGGTTCGTATCTATAGAGTTCGGGTTGGATTAGAATTATATTATGAAACAGTGAATTAAAAAGATAACATCTAGAAAGACATATTGGCAGCAAAACCTAGCATCCCATTGTATAAATCCATATTCCTTAATTTAGTTTTCTAGAATGTGATTTTCTTGATTCTTTGCAAGGGAAAACAACAGAATCTTGGGTGAAAATTCTGGAAATGGTCATTTAACATATCTGAATTTCTCTAGACTTGGTAAGGTTACTTTAAGGTAGAGAAGATATAAAATAAATTCTTCAGGAGAGAAGAATTCTCAGACATGGGATGATATCAATAATCACTTGAAGTCAAGATGTGAATAAAATGTTAAAGAATAAATGAAGGAATATAAAGTTTGAAGGGACAGTTAGGTTATTAGATCTTGTACATTGCTGAGAACTGGGGGAACTAGTTAATATATGAAGATAGCTGGAGGAATCCAGTTAATTTGTCAGCCAGCTAGTCAACAATAGTCATCCACACTACCTATTTGAAGAACTTGTTGCTATGTTTGCTATGTTATTCAGTGAGATCTACATAGTATTTGGATGGAAGAGTATGGCTGTAGACTAGACCAATAACAGTTCTGACTTCTGGCTTACCTGCCTTTTTCCAGGATCCAAAGGACCAGAATATCTTTAATTTACTTAGATTTATATGACCACCCACAAATGTCCCAACATTTATGTCTTTTGTGCTTTTTAAGAAAAAAAAAAAAACTCAGGTGGCAAAGTGCCCAGTAGGCAGGTGCCATTTTAGAAATGACAGGGTTTCTGAGTTCCACAAGATGACTTTCTTTAATTGTAGGGGTTCAAATAGGCAGGGTAGAGACCACTAGTGATAGGCAGTCCTTCAAGTATCCTGACTCTGTGTCATGGGGATTACTTTGACGGATTCTGGTTAATGCCAGGTGCACACGACGCTCCATCTATCCATTTATAGGTAATGGATGAGCTTCCTGATTGAGGAAAGAGAGGAATGTTGATCTGTCTAAGATTTGTCCTACCAAAGTCCAGATCCTGAAACATAGTTGGGGAAAAGGAATGGCAATTATCTTTATGGGCCCTTAGTTCTACAACTGACCAGCTGTGAATGTTTATACGTTAAGATTTATTTTATTCTATTTTATTTTATTATTCCAATTTCAAGATGATCTTTTCTGGGCAACTTACAAATCAAAGGAACAAAACATATAAAATAAAACATACTGAACTCCCAAAAAAACCAAACAAATCTGTAAGCTAAATTAAAATGGTTTCTAAAAACCACCAAATTCCAAGATCTGGGAAGACAGCCAAAGTTTTAGTAAATTATATAACGTCATAAAGCTGAGAGCCAATAAACTAAGTTAAGCATAAAGCTCCAGCTTGGGACTACTGTGGGTGTGATAGTCCTTCAAGAATGTCTGAATTCCCAAAACTAATACCAATGTAATGAACACTGTTGTAACATTTTGATTATTTCCTAAAAATATATGTACTCAGACAATACATTGTTTAGCTAAAAATGGAAATTTTATGTTGTAAAATAAAAAAAAATATTGAAAAAAATAATAATTCCTGAATGTAATAGCAGGGCTGGTGTTGGAGTCCTTTAACTTTCTATTGCTAGAGGATTTTACTGTCTAGGCCCTGTAACAATACAGGTAGTGGTTGACTTACAACCACAGTTGAGCCCAAATTTTCTGTTCTTATGCACAGCAGTTGTTAAATGAGTTTTGCTCCATTTTATGACCTTTCTTGCCCTAGTTAAGTAAATCACTGCAGTTGTTAAGTTAGTAACATGGTTGTTAAGTAGATCGGGCTTCCCCATTGTCAGATGGTTGCCAAAGCTGATCATACGACCTTGGGACATTGCAACTGTCATAAATACATACCAGTTGCCGAGCATCCAAATTTTTATCATATGACCATGGGGATTCTGCAACAGTCATTGTGTGAACACAGTCATAGGTCACTTTTTTAAGTGCCATTGCCATTTTGAAGGATCACTAAATAGTAGTGAATGATAGTGAAATGAACACTTTTAACTCAAGGACTACCTATATAGAGCTTGGTCTTCATTATTTTCATGGCAAACATGGGTTGGTTCAAAATGATCCAAAGCTTTTTTATTATCAGAGAGTAACTTTATATAGTACTAGAAATCAGCAGTGAGATCCTATCTGTTCCACTACCGGTTTGGTGATTGGGCGTGTGCACCTAACGCACATGCAGCTTTTCCAACACCAGCTGAGACCTGCAGTGCCAATCAGCTGAGAGGATAAAGAAGAGAAAAGCGCAGAGGCAGGTGGGAGAGCCGATCCTGTGCTTTTCTTTTCTTCCTCTTCTCAGCTGATAGTTGGAGGCTTTTTTCCCTCCTCTCAGCTGATCATCGGAGGCTTTTTTTTTTTATTACCGGTTCGGCCAAACTGGGCCAAACTGGTAGAATACTACCGCTGCTAGAAATCCATTTTAGGTGAATACTATATTAAAGACAATTGAGGGCATGTTTTAGTTAAGCATGAACCATTTCTTCCAATAAAGAATAATCATTTTATTTGAAATTTCAAACCTTTTGAATCTTTGTGATTTTATAAGTAAATGTCGAGCTGCATCAACATTTTGAATGGACTTTTATCTCTCATAATCCAACCAACCTTTTGAAACTGACCATTGTCATCAGTTAGGTCCAATGAAAACGTTTCTTGTTATTGTTCTCGGAAGATGTCTCTTGCAGATTTCTCCTTCGGTAATCAGCTGTAAGTTTGTAATTGGCATTAAATTGAATTGCATTAGTCAGCAGTATCATATATACTTTTTTTACAGTGCTCTAAAACTCCAGGTCAAATGCAGCAAATCTCTGAAGATGGATCCCATGCAGAATTAATCACTTTATTCCCAATAATGTTGGAACAGTTATTCCTTTTCCTGGTATCATCATGCTATGGACTTTGTCTTCCTATATCTGCAACTGTCATAAATATGAACCAGTTGTCAAGTTCCCAAATGTAAATCACATGACCATAGGGATGCTGCAATGGTCATAAGTGTGAAAAATGGTCATAAGTCACTTTTTTCAGTGCCGTTGTAGCTTTCAATAGTCACTAAATGAACTGTTGTAAGTTGACGACGACCAGTATTTGGACCTCCCCATAGTTGCCCAAGCAAATTAAATTGGAAAATGGGTTATTTTATTTAAATTTCCAGAAATACTAAGTTCCTTGAGTATTATAATCTGAAAAAGAAAAATTGCCCACTTTGTATTTCTTCCTCTTCATTTGTCTAGGAGAGCAAATCAGTTAATTAAAATAAATTACACATGAATTATTGAAACAGCTATTGGAATAAGTAGTAAGTAAAGCATGCTCCTGTTGAAAGCTTATTGGTAAGATCTTTATTCATTTGTTCCTCACTTTTGGACGGTGGTTACTTTTTATAAAGAATGGTATGACTGCTAGACAAATTAAAGCTAGGTAAATCCACTGAGAAATAATAAATCATGGAATTATATTGTTATAGTTACAGTTCCATAGGAATATTAGAAATTTTTATCATGATTTTTTTCAAATGCTATGGATCATACCAGTATTGTGGTAATTAATTAATTTTGACACAGGATGATTTTACAGTAAATCACAGTACAGTATAATACAAAGCTAAGCTGATAGCACTGCATTCTAAAGTTAAGTGTTCAGAACTTTCAAATCTCATTAACAATATGGATAACAATGTGATGTAAATTACAAAGTATGTTTAAGTTTCCTTTTTAAAACTCTGAAGTTCACATGCACTATTATTTCAGTCTCTTTGAGTGTGTGTGTGTAAGATTATAGATTGTTTTTATTTGCCTGTTCCTCAAATTAAGATTAAAAGTACCAGCAAAAGACAATGCATCATTTAGAGCTGAGTCATTGATTACCACAATTTTGAACTTATTCTGACAATTTGTGCTGACACTTGCAAATACCATGATTTAGGGGTAGTCTTTTTCCAGTTAACTTAATGTGTAACTTAAAAGAAGAAGAACCTCTGATTATGCTAAATAGGCATTGGAATCTCTATCTCCAGATATTTATGTTACACAAAGTCACAGTTATTTAAATATTTATAAAATGAGAGTAGAGAGCAGCACTTTTGAAAAAGCAGTTAATAATGAACCAATATCAAGGGAGCCATCAGTATAACAGCAAAGTGCTTTGCAACTCCAATAACTTCACTTGTGCAGAAGCAGGCCATCAAATTTAATTAAAAGCAGTCAAAAATAAACTGAAAAATTGAACTGTAAAAGCCTCTCCTTTGCCAGTAGCTGAAGGCAAAGAAAAAGAGGAGCCTCGAAAGCAGTAATGAATTGATAAGCCTTACTGGCTGCAACTTGTAATTTGCCCGGCCAGATTTTAGTATCAGTTAAACTAGATTAATAGAGCACATACTGATTCTCTGTCTTAAATCCTTCTTTCTGGTCCTTCTTTTATAAACACCCAGGATAAATGGAAGCCCAAGTGGGTCAAAGTGTCCATTTGTCTCCTGCCTTCCTCACTTTTTCTAAATAATTCTGGCATCCACATTGGCAGCAATGCAGAACAAAGGCTCCAAGACAATTTAAAGGCTGAAACACACCTTTTTTTTTTAACTAACTGGAATTTGCTTTGGTGGAGATGCGTTAATGCAATGGGATTTGGAAAGGAAGCTTGCAAAGGAAGCTGTTGACGTCTCCCATCTGCCACTAGGGACTGTCATGGTGAAATGAATAGCAAGAAAGCTCATTTCTAATGTGATGGGGGCTAATACATTTATTGCTGCTTTAAAATGATCAGATTAATGTGGATCTGTGCAAACTGTACCGCAAGGACAAAAACAATTTACTCGAGATCATTTCATTTTTATTTTTTATATATCTATATATAATACTGTTCTTTAATGAAGCTAAAGGTTCCCTGCTGTGACCTTATTATGTTTTCCAACATCAGTAGGAAACAGATTATGTTGAATTGAAAGCAAGCTCGTGAAACAGCGGGAATTTTGCAAGGGAAGATCAATTACATATTTTTTCCCCTCTCTCCAAGTACTGAATGTAGAACCAGGGGAGGCTGAAGAAAAATCTGCGTACACTCGGTGTTAAAACGAACTGCATTGCCAAATGATGTCATAAGTCAAATCAATCAACCTGTGCACTGCACTTTACAGTGAAGAATTGCATTAAATAGAGTTGATTATAATGTAGGCAGCATAGGCCTTCTCAAAATAACTTGTTATTAATACCAGTAATTTATCTCTGTAATACTGAAAAGTTGATATAATGAAGAAGAAAGGTCAGCAAGCTGCAACTGATTTATCTCTTTTCCTGCTGTTAAATGCCCTCCTGTGTTAAAACTGATTAAAGGTCTTCAAAATGATTCAGTTTTTGCCTTTTAGGCTGACCGTGATCAACAACTGAAATTGTGAATTTAAAAAAAAATGCAAATTCTCACCAACTTTCCGCTTTATGTGACAGAAAGCATCAGTTTATTCAGTTTGAATTTAACTACGTAAGCATTGTAAGGAAGCTTACTTTTTACCAGCTCTTTCATATGGTACATTGAAGAAGTATGTTATTTAAATTGGAGGACATCAATAAAGATCTCAAATGAAATAATTGAAAATATGGAGTCTGAATCTTACTTATGTTTAGGAGGAGCCTCTCCCCAAACTGTCATACACAATACCACCCCACAGAAATCAGCTTTGTCCTTTCCTGTGTTGCTAGTTTAGCAAGGTTTACAACACGTTTTTGTTCTGACGCTATTTGACTAATTCAAGGCATACATTTGAACGTTGGAATAGTAAATAATAAAATTTTAAAAATGTAAGGCTGGAAAGGGGACAATAAATGTCACTATTTAATCCAAGAAAAAGAAAAAGTCATTGCTATCCATGGCAAGTAGTTATTTATATTTATACAATTAAATGGTTCCTATACTTCCTTAAACTGGAAGATGAGAATCCAGTTTCTCTGTTTAAATCAGCCTTTCCAAATCTGATTCCATGTGGATTTGTTAGGATACAATTCCCAGAGTTTTTGGCCAAGATGACAATTCACCACTCTGGCTAGGATTTCTGAAGTTAGTTATCTGGACAGTGCAGGACTGAAAAACACTTTTTCAGACAATGAAAATTTCACACAAAAACAATTAATATTTAAATATTAAAATAAAACTCTGAAATCTTTATAAACAGAAGGAATTTAGCTGGACCAGGAAAACTAAATATCAAATTCTTACTTAACCACAGAACTCAGTGAATGACTTCAGGCTAGTTAGGGGTATACGTGCAATACATAAATAATATACACCAACACATTTTGTTTCTGAAGAAAATATAGGAATACTTGCTTCGGTAAGCTATATTAATTGTGGTTACATTGTGGTTTTACTACTAGATGATGCCAGGCTTTGATTTTGACATTTGGGCTGTTAATCCAAGTACTCTGATTAAAAATGCTTCTTACAAAGATTATAAAATTTACAATACAATAATTCAAGGAAGTACCTTACTTTCAGTTGAGATATATATATATAAACATCTTTGGAGCACAAAACTGGGTGCTACATTCTTCTGTGAAGAAAGAGCAGTTTCCATCTACTCCTTGTTTGTATAACTCCTCTCCCATTTATCCATGTGAGCAATAACTCTGCTCTTTATTAGAATAATGATGTCACTTAAAGATTCAGCTCCAAGCTGGAGAAACCATTTTTTCCAAACAGATTCATAAGAGCAAAATTCATAGTTTTAAATGCCTTGATAACAAATGTGATTGTCAAAGATCATTTATAGGAGTGAGAATGTTAGCTAAAAAATTCCATGCCCATTCCCAAGGTTTTGTATATTTATATTTTTGTATCTGATATAGTATGAATGAGTTCATTTTGGGTTCTTTCTGCTGTTAAAAGCAATTGGACTACAGCAAGAAATACTATGGACCTACTACATTTCAGAATTCATCTGGGATTAAGCTGTGTACAAGTAGAACCATGGTGGCGCAATGGTTAGAATGCAGTATTACAGGCTAATTCTGTCGACTACCAGCAGTTTGATTCAAGGTTGTCTCAGTCTTCCATCTTTATTAGATCAGTAAAATGAAGACCCAGATTGTTGGGGGCAATATGCTGGCTCTGTAAAACCATTTAGAGAGGGCTGTAAAGCACTGTGAAGCGGTATGTAAGTCTAAGTGCTATTGCTAAGTAGGTCAGCAGAGGTGCAAATAACTATCACATTTTCATTCCATTGTTCCCTATCTTAGCTTAGAGCAATGTGTATTATCACCTATCTATCTATCATAAACTGAAATTATTCAAAATAGGTATCACTCTGGTTTTTGGGTTATGTTTGGAGTTATGGGTTATGTTTGGAGATACCACATGGCTATAGCAAGTGCTTACTTTGCAATCACTATGTGTGACTATAAACAAAAACTTGCATTTTGCATTACAAATTATTTTTAAAAATATTCTAACCAGTAGCATAAACTGTAGGTGAGGTGTGCCACTGCAGTAGCATTCTTTACACCAAACCTACAATACAATTGCTACAATTGCTGCAAAAGTTTGTGTTGTAAAATCGAGAATATAAAGTACTAGTGTGCTATGTGCTTAAGGATTAGGGAGATGCAAGGTTAAATATACAGTCAGTCATAGAAACTCACAGGATGACTTGGGTTAATTGTTCTCTTGATACAACCTACAGTATTTCATAGGGTTCCTATAGTGAAAATTATTCCTCCATGAGAATTTGTTCCTCTTACATTTAAACCAATTCTTGATTTAAAATAATCATTTCAGTCCTTAAAAAAATGTTGTACATGTTCTACAATCTAACAGGTTCAACATTCAAAATTTGGATAATATATTGTTGCATATATTGTATCCGGTTCTAAGCAGTGTGATTAAGTATTTTTGTAATCAATTCTGTGGACAGCATATGGTCTCTAGAATGATTTCATATTGCGGTAATACGTTGTACTGTTTAAACAAGGTTTCCAACTGTTTGAATAAGCTGAACCCAACAGGAAAAAAGTTAATTAACTGTTGTTGTGACTGGCAGTAGAATTGAACATTACATTCAAAATCAATTGTCATATAAAAGAAATCGGTGTAGAATATTGGGTTCTCAATATAATGAACACAATTACTGTCATGTACTCTGATCTTATAGTCTGGTAGATTATTCTTATTGTATTCCCATTAACAGCTGTTAGTTATAGGAAGGCAAAGTCCATAGCATGATGATAGTAGTAAAAAGGAATAACTGTTCCAACATTATTGGGAATAAAGTGATTAATTCTGCATGGGAATGGCATTTGCAGTAGGAGCACGGTATCAAATGAAATATGTTCAAAGTAACAAACTGAGCCAACTTTATTTTGCAGAGAACAAATGTTTCAAGAGAAACAAGTTCAGAGGCGGTATTCAACAGGTTCTGACCAGTTCTGGAGAACCGGTAGCGGAAATTTTGAATAGTTCAGAGAACCGGCAAATACGACCTCTGATTGGTCCCACTCCCATCTATTCTCTGCCTCCTAAATCCCAGCTGATTGGCTGGGTCTTCCTTGGTTGCCCTGCACAGGAAAATGGAGCTGGAAAACAGGATAGTGGGATGGGGAGGGAATGGGGATTTTGCAGTAACCTTCCCCTGCCACACCCACCAAGCTATGCCCACCAAGACACTTCACACCCACCAAGCCATGCCCACAGAACAAGTAGTAAAAAAATGTGAATACTACCACTGAACAAGTTAGTTTATCATTCATTCATTCATTCATTCATTCATTCATTCATTCATTCATTCATTCAACTTCTATAGCCACTCAACCAAGTGATATGGAACTTACAAGTCTCAAATTTTAAAATAATTTAAAATACATTAGTACATTACAATAAATACATTAATGTATTTATTGTTTTAATCTATTAAAACACCAAAACCTCCATAAAATAAATACCTGTAACTATAAACAGCAGCCATGAAGATTAATTTGCTATTAGTGAAGTCAAGTAACATGAAGCCTCTTCACACATTTTGAGACCCAGGCCTGGGTACATAGCCAAGTTTTTAGTGCTTTCACAGAAGCTTAAAGGGTTGAGGTCATTCTAATCTCTGAGGGAAATGGTTATTGGGGAATTATGAGAGTTGAAATCCACCCATCTTGAAGTTGCTGAGACTGAGAAACACTGAGTTAAATAATGTCAGAATTTGCAGCAAGCCAGCCAGTACACAAGTAAATAATTCATCAGGATTCATTTATAGAAGAAACTTCTTTATATAGAATAATATACAATATGATGCATGTATACAATACCCATGCAGCAGAACTCAGAATCCAGAAGTCATAATCACAGAAGCTAAGATCCAAGGACAAACTAACTCTTATATGCAGTAAGCTAAGCCACGCCCAGGCTCTGAGCCGTCTGACAAGGCTCACAACAGGTGCTGTTTCTTAGTCACCAAACAGTTCCCATTGGCTGATTTGTTGTTATGGCTATCCCAGTTCATAATTTCTTATATATTGACAAATAATAGAGGTGTCTCTGGGCATGCACATACACATTTTAATAATTATGAATCCTGCATATCATTGCTAATTAGTTCTGCAAACTATTTTTTAATCTCAGATTTGGAAATCTGTTCAAAAGCAAATGATGTGTAAAATATAAGCTGATGTAAATGTTATTTTAAACTAGGATGTGTCTTCTGATTAGAAGCAAAAACTCTATAATCTCCCAGTAGGACAGCACAAGTTTAAAAATAGGAATTGTTATCCAACTGATTTAAGCAATAGTCTATTGCTATTGCTATTAATATTGCTATTAAGCAATATTTCTTTAATGGTACAAGTCCTAAAAATTATTTCATATACCAAAATTATGAATATTGAAGGTTGTGATTCAATCTACAATTTATGCTGAGAAATTTAACAATTACCAATTGAATCTCACTGTTCGTTAATAGACTTTGCCAGAGGTGCTATAGTCTTTTTTCATATTCTAAGTGAATTTGCTTCCAGAGTTTTCTAAGGTATTTTATCAGGAAAAGTAGAAGGCAGGCTCAAAAAGTCAGTGCCCTCCTATATATATTAAATAGAATAGAATAGAATACTTTATTGGCCAAGTGTAATTGGACACAGAAGGAATTTGTCTTGGTTTAAATACTCTCAGTATACATACAGAAAAGCTGCACTCATTAAGGATCAAGAATCATAATGATAGTTATAGGGTATAATCAACAATCAAATCATACTAGGAAACAGTCAATATAAATCGTAAGGATACAAGCAACAAAGTTACAGTCCTACAATCACAAGTGGGAGGGGATGGATAATAAGAATTGATGAGAAGATTAACAGTAATAGTAGTGTACCCTTTGTAAATAGTTGAACAATATTGAGGGAATTATTTGTTTAGCAGAGTGATGGCTTTCAGGAAAAAACGTTCTTGTGTCTAGTTGTTCTGGTGTGCAGTGCTCTATAGCATTGTCTTGAGGGAAGGAGTTGAAACAGTTTATGTCCGGGATGTGAGGGGTCTGTAAATATTTTTCACAGCCCTCTTTTTGACTTGTGCAGTATACAGGTCCTTGGTTGAAGGCAGATGGGTAGTAATTGTTTTTTCTGTAGTCTTCTGAAGTCTGTGTCTGTCCTGTTGGGTTGCAGAACCAAACCAGACAGTTATAGAGGTGCAGATGACAGACTCAGTAATTCCTCTGTAGAACTGGATCAGCAGCTCCTTGAGCAGTTTGAGCTTCCTGAGTTGGCGCAGAAAGAACATTCTTTGTTGTGCTTTTTTGATGATGTTTTTGATGTTAGGTGTCCATTTTAGGTCATGTGATATAGTAGAACCTAAAAATTTGAAGGTCTCTACTGTTGATACTGTGTTGTCTAGTACTGTAAGAGGTGGTAGTATGGGAGAGTTTCTTCTAAAGTCTACCACCCTTTCTACGGTTTTGAGTGTGTTCAATTCCAGATTGTTCCGGTTACACCATGAGGCAAGTTGTATAACCTCTTGTCTGTATGCAGATTCATCGTTGTCTCAAATGAGACCAATCACTGTTGTGTTGTCAGCAAGCTTCAGTATTTTGACAGATGGATTGTTTGAGATGCAGTTATTGGTATATAGGGAGAAGAGAAGTGGAGATAGCACACAGCCTTTGGGGGTCCCTGTGCTGATTGTACAGATATCGGATGTGATTCTGCCTAGCTTCACCTGCTGCTTCCTGTCTGTTAGGAAGCTTATGATCCACTTACAAGTGTGTTCAGGTACCGCTAGTTGGTTTAATTTACTTAGAAGAGTGTCTGGAATGATGGTATTGAATGCTGAACTGAAGTCTACAAAGAGGACCCTTGCATAGGTATTTGGAGATTCAAGGTGTTGCAGGATGTAATGCAGAGCCATGTTAACAGCATCATCTGTCGATCTATTTGCTCGGTATGAAAACTGCATGGGATCTAACAGAGGATCTGTGAGGGTTTTCAGGATAGCATAAGCCTTTCAAAGATTTTCATAACTACAGATGTTAGAACAACTGGTCTGTAATCATTCAGTTCTTGATGGAGGGCTTCTTTGGCACTGGGATGATGGTAGAACATTTGAAGCAGGAAGGAACATAGCACACCTCTAGTGATCTATTGAAGATTCGGGTGAAGATGGGGGCCAATTGGTCAGCACAGACTTTTAAGTAAGAAGGAGTTATCTTGTCTGGCCCTGGTGCTTTTCCTGGCTTTTGTCTGTGTAATAGATCTTGCACTTCTTTTTCTGTGATCACCAGAGGTTGTGAGCCCAATTGATTGGGGCCAGTTCTAGGAGGCTTGGCTGTTGTTGGTGTGTTTAAGATATGGGTTGTGGAGATAGATGGTTGTAGTTTCTTTTCAAACCTGCAGTAAAACACATTCAAGTCATCTGCTAGTTGTTGATTTCCTTCTGCCTGGGAAAGAAGTTTGCTGAAGCCAGTTATGTTTTTTGGAGTTTTCCACATGTTTGCTGGTTCATTTGTTGAGAATTGATTCTTTAACTTTTTAGAATAGCTTCTTTTTGCTGCTCTGATCTCTCTTGTCTATGTTTCTGGCCTGGTTGTATAGCATTCTGTCACCTTTTCTGTAGGCTTCCTCTTTGGAATGACGTAGCTGCTTAAGTTTAGCTATGAACCAAGATTTATTGTTACTATATATTTTCAGGTTCCTTGTTGGTACACATAAGTCTTCGCAGAAGCTAACATATGATGTTACAGTATCTGTGAGCTCATCTAGGTCTGCAGAGGCATCTTCAAAAACATTCCAATCAGTGCAATCAAGGCAGACCTGGAGTTTCAGCTTTGCCTCATCCGACCAAGTCCTCACTGATTTAATTGATGGTTTCATGGTTTTAAGTCTTTGTCTGCAGGCAGGTACAAGGTGAATCATGCAGTGGTCAGAGTAAAAAATAGATAAAAGTAGATAATTCCCTAGGATGGAGAAGGGATGGGCCTGGGTCCTCCTCTGACTGTCCAGTCACCTCTGCCCTTCCCTAGCCTCCTCCACAACCTCTGGAGCCACACTTCCACTCCCTGTTGCTGTTCCTCCTCTGCCTCAGAGTCAGTCTCCACCAGGGGCATGACAGCTAATATTGCTCTCCAAGTTCATAGAGAACTAAACTTAACCCTAAATGGACTTACCCTTCAATGGGATTTTCTAATATATTTTACTAGGAAACCTGGATGAGGTATGCCAGAAAGGTCATCACCCTCCTAAGCATACTAATGCACTCTGAATCCGTTGGTGATGTGCATTCTGCTATCAGTTCATGGAGATTAATTTTAATCCTTAGTGGAATTCGGATCCCCGTGAGCTTTTTTCCATGCATTTTTCCACTAAACATAGATGAAGCAGATTCAAAGAGTCAGCACTCTCCTACAAAAACACCCAGGAGCTTCAAATCCATTTTCGTCTGCAAATTCATGGAGATGTAACTGTAACTCTAAGTAGATTTGGCTCCCAAAGGGATTTCCCCTCTAATTATTGAAAAGGCAGACTCAAAAAACCAGTGCCATCCTAAGTTCACCCAAGCAAAGTGGACATCATCAATAGGTTTGGAGCGTGTCGCTATGCTTAGGAAGGGTGATGACTTTTTGATTCACCATGAATTTAGCAAGTAAAATGGACATTGCCAACAGATTCAAAGCAGGTGAGTATTCTTAGGAGGACACTGACTTTTTGAGTCTTCCATTTCTATGTTTCCTTATAAAATACATGGGAAAGTCCCTTTCAGTAGCAAATCCACTTAGTGTTAGATACCCATGAAATGAGAGAGCAAAATGTAGGTTGCAAACAGTTTTGGAGTACATCCCTATGCTTAGGAGGGCACTGACTTTTCAAACCTGGCTCATCTAGGTTTCTAGGCAAAATTCATGAGAATTGTGGCCAATCCCAATTAGGGTTAGGACTCAGTGAATTCAGATAGGAAAATGGACACCTCCAATGGATTTGGAGTGCATGGGTATGCTTAGGAAGGTGCTGATGTTGTGAATCTGCCTTAATTTACATGTAGTGGTAAAATACATGGGAAATTGGCTTTGGGGAAAAATCCACAGGATTAAAATTAGGTCTCCATGAATTCATTTAACAAAATGAATATTTCCATTGGATTAGAGCTCATAGGTATGCTTAGGAAGATGCTGAGTTTTTGATCCTGACTCATCTAGGTTTTGGAGATGTATAACATGAGTTCTGAATATATGCTAGTATAAATCCTATTTTGAACTAGAATATTTCTTGCAGATTAATAGCAAAATCTCCAATGTTGCAGTAGGGAAGCACAAGTATACATATTGGAATTTTTATCCAACTGATTTAATAGTCTACATACTTTTCAAAGATACGATCCTAAATGTGTTATCATATACTAAAATTATGAATATTAAAATTAAAACTAGAAGTTATGGAATATCTAAATTTTATGCTGACAAATTTAAAAATTAACAATTGAATCCCACCTTTTGTTTGTTAATATAATTTGCCAGTTTTTAATTCTTTTATTTCTTTTTTTCTAATGCTACTTTACTGGGAGTACATAAGATATTTTAGGTTTGCCAAGACAAGGCTGAATGATGCTTTGGCTTAGTAAAGTGCATTATATTATTTCAAAGCTTTGGCAGATCTGTAGATGAAAAATGTCAAAAACAGAATTCCTTTCCAGCCCTTTCAATAGCTCACTGGAACATTTGAACAGTGGATGTTCTATATCCTATGATCTTCTATGTATAAAGAGTTGATTCATTATTCTTGCGCAATGAAATTGAACTTATGATGGGAAGATTCCTTCATGAAATTTCTCTAAGAGATGATTTGCTTTGGATGAAGTGAAACATTCTTTCAAAGTTTGCCACATCCCTAGCCTGTATTTAGCTATTGAAATTCAGATTTCAGAGCACTTCCATCTACCTAGAGATATCGAAGACTTTGAGTTCTATCTTCTTCCGAGTTGTCACCTTAAGAAGTTTAAATGAGATAGCAGCATTCATTTCTTCACATTGCTGCAATGTATCTCTTACATGTGTCTTTGAAGATTCTCGGTTATCCAGGTGCTTTTTGAAAGGTAATTGGGCTGTTTTCTCTTAAGGAAGAAGAAAATGTTTTGCTTCTCATCCAAGAAGCTTCATTAGTTCTGATGGTGAAGGGATAGTGCTGGGGGTGGGGTGGAATGAAAGGATTGCAGCATTCCTCCCTTGACAGATGGGGAGGAATAATACACCTGTTATCTCCATTCTACAATGCAGCCCTTTTAGCAGCTCCAAGAAGATTCCACAACCAATTGCACCCTGATTCAAGTGACCTTGAGGGCACAGATAAACTCCCAACAGCTCTCAGCAAGAGTGCTAACGACCAGATTACTGCAAAAAAAAAATACAATCCTTGCATCCAGCCCCCATCCTATCAGAACTTATCCTTCCATCCTCCCCCTATCCACTCTCTACTATCAGCACCTATCCTTCCATCTACCTACCACCAGAACTGGATGAGAAGTGAAATGTTTTTTTCCCTTCTTTCTCAAGGAAGCAACAATCCATTTTTCTTTTCAACAAAGCACCTTTGAAATATCTTCATATGTATCTTCCTTTTCTCCTCCACTTGCCAATGCTTCAATTTTCTTAATCATATTTGTTCCAGAAAATGTGTTAGGTTTAGTGAGTTTATTGCAAACTCTTCAGTAACAAGTGTCTTCTTACCATCAGGACATACTGTGGCACCGGTCTGTTCCTAATCTTGGCTTACCGTAGCCAGTTTGGATACATTCTAGCACTTTTGATGTGCTTTTATTGATTTATTGATTTATTAGTTAGACTTATATACAGCCCCCTCTCCCAAAGAGACTCGGGGCGGTGAACAGCCAAGATAAAAAATACACATACAGAACACATGATTCCTGATCTCCTCTTCACCAAACTAGGGCATTTATATTCTGTGGTCTCACAAGAAAAAGACAGAAAGCTGATCTTAACAGTCATATCTGAACTTCTTCTCCTCCTTCCAGGGGTTGGATTCTACCAGTTCGCACCTAATCGCTAGAACCTGTTGTTAATGTACTAAGCAGTTTGGAGAACTGGTTGTTAGAATAAATTACTGGCTTAATCCTGTAAGGAAGGTAGGAAGGAAACATTCTGGTGTTGCTTACAGAAACTGCCTCTCTGTTAACTCTTATTACATTCTTGGCAGGACTAGACTTCCTGTCTCTGGAACTTCTCTGGAGTTTCTTTTCCCCTCTTTTGCTGGTACTTTGCTTGTGTGGACCATTCAAAGTTACAATGGCACTGAAAAAAGTGACTTATGACCATTTTCCCCACTTATGACTGTTGCAGCATCCCCACAGTCATGAAGGCCAGGAGAGGAGATGCGTGCCTCGATGTGAGTGATATTGAGTTGGCCACACCCAGCCAATAACATGACCACCAAGCCATGTCCACCCAGTCACATGACCACCACCTAAGCCACGCCCATCACCTAAGCCACGCCCACAGAACCAGTCATTAAAAATTTGAATCCCACCCCTGCCTCCTTCCCACCATCAAGCAGGAATACCAACACAATTACCACCATTGTCCTTATCTTGAGAACTACTGGGGTGTGTTTTTTTGGGGGGGGGTCTGTGTGTGTTTCAGTTTGCTGATTAATCAAGCGTACTTCCTACCTGTGAACTGGTTTGTTATTTTTACCTGGATGAAATTGATATTTGCTCATTGGAAACTCCCTCCTCCCAATATTGCATATTTGAATTGTTGGTTTTTAATCTTGTCAAGTACTCTGCTCACTGTAACTCTTGGTTTCACCCAACATTAGCTTCCCAATTCATATGTTACTATATGAAAATTCACATTTACAAATGGGTTCTCTACATGAATGCATGACATGTTTCATACATATAATTCATATTGGAAGAGAAATTCCATTATCTGATGGGTGGACTTTTAGTGTAAGAGTATTTCAGATTCAGAGGTGTTTTTTTTTTTTACTTTGTGTTACATCTTTTTTTATGTTGCAAAATGCACATGAGAGTTTTATGAATTTTCCTGAATAAATAAGAAAACAGCATAGAATGAACTTATGGCTAGAAAAATGAAAAAGTGAACACACTCATGCATTCTTATTTTTGTCTTCGTATCTCTTACTTCTATTTAAGATTCTGTCTTTCCATACAGAATCAAGCTCTTTACTCCTGAGAGGTAGTCACAATTTGTCTTTATGCCATTTCTTAAGAGTCAAATTTAAGAGTCTCTAATGTAGTGTTTATCAGTACATGACAAATAAAAAGGTGAAAATCACACAGCAATCAAGAAAAGTTCAGGCTATTGTTATTAATTGAAAGATGCCATAATGGATGAAAAATTTGCAAGTATAAATCAGTGATTGCAACAAAGGTCAATGTGTAGTATTAAAAATTGTATGTTGATTGCAACTTGTTTTTTTTATTGCAGACCATTAAATTGCAGTAATGAATTTACTGAGGACCTGTTAACATACATGGATGCACATTCTTTGTATCCTGGGGTTTGATTATCAGTATCTGATGACTGGATGCTTTGTCCCATTTATTTATTTAAAAGATTTATATGGCTGCCCATCTTAGAGTTGAATCTCCCTCTGAATATTTCTAACAATGACATTGTAACTTTCTGTTGTGACCACTGTTTTGTGAGATGTGGCCAGATATCAAAGATTCCTTTTAATGTCTTTTTTTTGTATTTAGTCATCTGTCAAATAGTCTCGTACTGATCTTGATTTGCAGTAAGATCTGGAGTCTTCCCCCCCCCTTTTCTGTTCAATAATGGCTTATTCTTGGAGAGTGTTTAGGCAAATCTCTGCAGCTTTCTTGGAAGGTTTTTCAGAAGCGGTTTGCCATTGCCTCCTTCCTAGGGCTGAGAGAGAGAGGATCTGGCTTGAGGTCACTCATCTATACCCCAATATTTTGAAGATGGCCGACGCGGTGCTCCGCCGCTGCTCTCTCCGGCCTAGACGGCCTCAGCTGCGGCCCCCCTTGTCCCCTAGGTCCCCCCGCCGGTGGCAGAGGCGGGGGAAGATCGGGGGAGGCCGGTTGGGACATTTGGAGACCGGTCGGGGGTCTGCTGGAGCCGCGGGACCGATGCGGAAGGCGGTGTGGTCGCGACGGCCCCAGCGGCTCCGAGTCGATCGTGGAGGCCCCGGAGGCCTTTCTCGGCGGTCGGCGGAGCGAGGCGATTGCAGACGGGCGCTCGGCGGCGGCGGCGGCCTCTGGAGTCGCTATGGCGGCGCTTTCTGTGTTCTGTGCGCCGACGGCCCCGGCGGTCTCCGGGACAGAGATACTGCCGCGGCATGGCCCCAGCAGCCCCCTGAGGAGCACGGTAGTCCTGGATTTTCCAGGGCAGAGCGGACTTGGGGGAGCCGTCTGAAAGGCCTTGGACTGGCCTCGGCGGCTTTGCTACAGCCGCAGAGGCCCTGGAACAGCTGCCGCGACACCCCCGGAGTTCCGAGGGGCTGTGAAGAGGCCTCGGCACCCCCGGTGAGGTACGGCGGTGTGGCAGGCTCGGCGGCCTCGCTCGGGCCGCGGCGGTCTTGGGAGGCCCCGGTCGGTTCTGACATGGGCCTGCTATGGTCATGGCGGCCCTAGAGTGGACCTAGGGCACCCTTGATGGCCCCGAAGATGGCACGGAGGCTGGGGGACCCACGGAGGGGCTCGGCTGAGGAGTGGTGGTGCCGATGCCCCCATGGGCCGCTTAGGCGGAGCTATGGCTATTCCCCTTTCTTCCCTGGGGCCCCCACCGGTGGCAGAGGTGGTGGGCCCGGGGGGGGGGATTGGCTCTGCCTGTGACTCTTTCCCCCCCGGGGGTCCCACCGGTGGCAGAGGTGGGACGACTGGGGGGAGGCGGCACATACCCCAGCCTGACTGGACTTCATCATCCGCGGCCAGAGGATGGCAGAGACCGCAGGCGCTCCGGGACTGTCGAGATGAGGTGGCCGGGACCACAGATGTACTCGAGGGCAGAGCTTTGGGCCCTGAGGGATGTCCCCCTCTCCCTTAAGTGGCCTTCAAGGCTCTCCAAGACTTTCCGCAATGAGGGATCCTGGGATCCGGAGCGATGGTGGGGCCGGAGAAACCAGAGAAAGCGCTGTAAACCCAGGGTCATTAAATTTTTAATGGGGTTTTTTAAGGGGTTGGAAGGATCCAGGGCGGGTGGGGGAGACAGCCTGCATGGAATTGGGGGCAGCCGGGCCAGCATGCGCGCCTGGGGGGCCCCAGGGGTTTCCATGTCGGGGTGGCAGACAGGGGGTGGGCAGCCGGGGGCCAATTTTATTAGCACGGTGACTGGGAGAGGTAGACATGCTGGAGGTAGAGGGCCGTATCCGGTAAGGGGATCGCGCTCCCGATGTTTGCAAGCGTTAGCGCGCTCCGACCCTCCTTACCCATCCTGCAGCCCTGGTTGTCCGGAATCTCAGGCCCTGAATACCCAGCTGTTGTTGTGCAATGCCGGGTCCGTGGTTAATAAGGCTCCCCTGATCTATGATCTGGTTCAGGAGGAGGCCGCGGACCTGGTAGGTGTCACCGAAACCTGGTTGGGCCCAGAGGGCGGTGTCCCTCTGGTTGAGATGTGCCCACCAGGTTTCCTTGCATTTCACCAGCCTAGGGCTCAGGGAAGGGGTGGTGGGGTGGCGGTGCTTATAAAGGAAATCCTTTGTCCTAGGGAGGCCACTGTCTCTCAGACGGCTGGCTGTGAATCTCTTTTTGTGAAGTGGGGGCAAGGGGTTCAGATGGGTCTTTTGATGGCGTACCTGGCTCCCTGCCACGTCTCATCGGCCCTGCCCGGACTCCTAGAGGTAATAGCCGGGCTGGCGGTTGAGACCCCCAGGCTTTTGGTCATGGGGGATTTCAACCTGCCATCGCTCGGTGAAACCTCGGGGTTGGTCCGGGAGTTCTTGGCTTCCATGACGGCCATGGACCTGATCCAGTTAGTTTCTGCTCCCACTCACATAGGAGGACACATGCTGGACCTGATTTTTGTCTCTGGGCAGTGGTTGAATGACTGTAATTGTGGGGACTTAGTCATCACACCCTTGTCATGGACAGATCATTCCCTCCTTAGACTGGATTTCTGTTCCGCCACCCCCCACCGCAGGGAGGCGGAGCCACTTAGATGGTTCCGCCCCAGGCGCCTAATGGACCCGGAGCGGTTCCAGAGGGAGCTTGGGCCATTTCCTGAGTCTCTGGCTCTCAGCTCGCCTGGAGACCTGGTGGCCACCTGGGATGGGTTGGCCGCCGGGGCTCTAGAGCGAGTTGTGCCTCTGCGACCTCTGACCCGGCACAGATCCCATTTGGCTCTGTGGTATACGGAGGAGCTACGGGAGATGAAGTGCTGGAAAAGACGTCTAGAGGGCATTTGGAGGGCGAGCCGTTCTGAGTCTGACGGAACACAGGTGAGATCTCATATTAAGACTTACCTTGTGGCGATAGGGGCAGCGAAATCTTCGTATTTCTCCGCCCTTATTGCATCGGCAGGAAATCAGCCTGCCGCCCTGTTTAGAGTGACCTGTCTCTACTTGAACCGAGAGCGCGGGATGACCTCTTGCAGGGTAGAGCAGAGGAGTTTTCTCGATTCCTGCATGACAAAATCGCTCAGATTCAGGAGGGGCTTGACTCCAATTGGATGGTCCCGGGGGAGGTGTCCGGGGCAGGTCTTGTGAATGTTATCTGGGGGGAGTTCGACCCTGTGACCGCCGAGGGTGTGGACAGGTTGCTGGGGGGTCTGAATGCCACCACCTGTTTATTGGACCCATGACCTTCCTGGCTGGTTTCGGCCGCCAGGGAGACGACACGAGGCTGGCTCCAGGGGATTATCAACGCTTCTTTGAGAGAGGGGTCGCTTCCTACCGCCCTGAAGACGGCGGTGGTGCGGCCCCTCCTCAAGAAGCCTTCGCTGGATCCAGCTGTTTTAAACAACTACCGTCCAGTCTCCAACCTTTCCTTTGTGGCGAAGGTTGTTGAGAGTGTGGTGGCACGTCAGCTCCCTCAGTACCTGGAGGAAACAACTTACCTCGATCCGTTCCAATCGGGCTTCAGGCCTGGGCATAGCACTGAGACAGCATTGGTCGCGTTGGTTGATGATCTCTGGAGGGCTTGTGACAGAGGGTTCTCCTCTGTCCTGGTCCTATTAGATCTCTCGGCGGCTTTCAATACTATCGACCATAGTATCTTGTTGCGACGGTTGGAGGGGTTGGGAATTGGGGGAACCGTCTTTCGATGGTTCTCCTCCTTCCTCTCCGACCGTTCGCAATTTGTATTGACGGGAGGGGAGAGGTCCACCTCTAGGCCCCTGGCTTGTGGGGTGCCTCAGGGGTCGGTCCTCTCCCCTCTCTTGTTCAACATTTATATGAAGCCGCTGGGCGAGATCATCCGTGGTCTTGGGGTGAAGTGTCATCTATATGCAGATGACACTCAGTTGTACATCTCCACCCCGGACCATCCCAACGATGCTGTGGGGGCTATGTCTAGGTGCCTGGAGGCCGTGCGGGACTGGATGGGCGGGAACAGGCTTCAGCTCAACCCATCCAAGACCGAGTGGCTGTGGTTCCCGGCGCCTCGATATAGCCAGCTGATTCCTTCGCTGGCTATTGGGGGGGAAATTTTGCCCCCCACAGAGAGGGCTCGCAATCTGGGAGTCCTCCTGGATGTACGGCTGTCGCTTGAACATCATGTCGCGGCCGTCTCCAGGGGGGCATTTCATCAGATCCGTCGGATCTACCGGTTGTGGCCCTTTCTGGATCGGGACGCCCTGCGCACAGTCACTCAGGCCCTTGTCACCTCTCACCTGGACTATTGTAATGCCCTCTACATGGGGCTCCCTGCGGGGAGCACCCGGAGACTCCAACTGGTGCAAAATGCGGCCGCGCGGGTGATCATGGGGGCGTCGCATAGCGCCCACGTGACGCCTCTCCTGCGCGAGCTGCATTGGTTGCCGGTGGCTCTCCGGGTTCACTTCAAAGTTCTAGTTTTGACCTTTAGGGCGATCCATGGCACTGGGCCAGGTTACCTGCAGGACCGCATCCTACCGGTGATCTCCAGCAGGCCGGTGCGTTCACACAGGGAGGGCCTTCTCCGGGTCCCGTCGGCCGCCATGTGTCGCCTGGCGGCCCCGAGGGGTAGGGCCTTCTCTGTGGCGGCCCCTGCCCTCTGGAATACTCTGCCGCCGGAACTGCGTACCGGCACGGACCTGAGGGCCTTCAGGCGCGCGCTGAAGACCTGGCTTTTTGAGCAGGCCGGCCTGGGCTGAGGTGGTTTTAATTTGTCTCCATTTGTTCTGTAATTTTAAATTGGGGTTTTAAGGGTGTGGGGTGGGTTTTTCTTATTCGGCCAATATTTAATTTAATTCCTTTTAACTTTTGTATTACTGTTGGGGTCTAGATTGGCTGTACACCGCCCTGAGTCCCTAGGGAGAAGGGCGGTATAGAAATTTTATAAATAAATAAATAAATAAAATAAATAAATAAATAAATCTGGCTTAATGCCTAAGGCAGGGCTAGAACTCCCAGTCGCCCATTTCTAGCCTGATGCCTTAACCACTACACTGAACTGGTTGTTCTTGCTTTTTTAGATATATTTAAAAACTTATGATTACCTTGCTCAATTCCCAGATCACTGCTCCCTCCCTCCCTCTCTCTCTCCATCTCTCTTAAAATCAAGCTCACTCGGTTGAGTAACTTTTATTCCTTGGGATATTAGGACAGAATTTATGCCTTTCATTGTTTATATTTATTTCATAGTTTCTTGTGACATTGGTAAATTCACATGAAAGTTGTGTTTTATAGAGCCTGACAGTAAATAATATAAATAATCTTTCATGCCATCAGATTTGGTATTGCAGCATGTAATCATTATCTTTTTTGTCCCGTGGGAAAAAGAATCAAATAAAACATATCACTCAGTTAATTTAGTCCATTCAAACTAAGGGCTTCCTTGTAGGAACAGCAGCATGAAGCACTTAGAAGCAAACACCACTTTTGTATTTCCCAATGTCACATTGTTTGTTCAAAAGAAAACAAGAAAAAAGAAGAAAAGAGCGAGAAAATAGGGACAAAATAGTGTTGACTGGCCAGCAAGTAGATCAAGGCAGGAGTCATGGATGATCTACAAAGGAAAAACATTAATATCAATTCTGAAAAAAAGAACATGATCAAAGATAACCCAGATCCTGTTCACTTTGGGAACCGAGCAGCAACACCAGGGGCTCGTGTGTTATTTCTTTGCCGCGAAATATTTTGTGTAGCTGCATCACCTTTTGCCTGACATATTATCATGAAGATGATGATCATGATCGTGACTGATGGCCATTGGCTCCAAACAACTCTGGCTGATGTCAAAGTGGGGCCAATCAGCTATTTTTGTTTTGTTTTGTTTCTAACCTCTGTGCCACCAGAGCTCATAATGGATCCCACAACATTATTCTAAGACATATATATTTGCTTTCACACGTAAAACAAAAACAATAGAAAGTAATAGTTTAGAGCATTTAAAATGGTACTCCCTATTTGCCTAGGATATTTATAATTGCACACAGTTGGCCCAAGCTGTGGAAACTTCACAAATATTGCAGCAGGCTAGAATGGGCCATTGATTTAGAAGAACACTACGATGGAATTATGTGTAATCTGATGATATGTTCTGAACAGGAAATAAGTCCCATATTATTCACAGAATTTATGCCAGCTAATTATGCATAGAACAAGTGGCTTATGTATGTTAAAAAATGACTGTGTGCATCTGAAATGGAATCGGTAATCCTCTTGTATTGAAAAGGTGATAATCAAAAGTACATGATGTGGTGCCTACTTCAATGAATATAAATACAAGTATAAACAAATGGCATTTCATAAATCCCTCCATATCTGAACTTATTGTAGTGTGGTGGCATAACTTATTTCTGGATTTCTTCCTTTTTATCCTCACAACCACTCAACTTAGGTTAACCTGGCCAATAGTAACTCATCTAGAAGATTTAAGAAAGTCCATAGTTAAGTAGAAAAGTAAATTGGCCATCTCTGTCATCACTATTATAATCAGTAACTCATCTCATTTAGTCATTTCATAAATAAACATGTTGGTTTTCCATCTTTTCCCATAGCTGCAGCATACATAACATAGAAAGTTGTTTTCCAGAAAATCTTACTCCAAAATATTTTCTTCTTCTTCTTTTTTTTTGAAGAATGATTGCCATGTTCCTCCCTCTACTGGTTTGCAGTTCTGTCTCTATTTCTGTCATCCAATCAATATTTGGTGAATGTTTCCCAAGATAAGAGTTGGGGAGAAAATGTTCAATTGAGAGATAAATGCTTCAGTGGATTCATTCAGAGATTTATTTATTTATTTATTTTTTAAAAAAGGATTTATAAGCCTTTAAAGTGCTTGAATTACCAAATACTGCATTTTTATAATATACAGGATTCTTTTAATCTAACCCCTGTGTTCTGGATTTTTGCACAGTGTCTTTGAGATAATGGCACGATTCTACATTTGCATTTGTAACATATTAAAACATAACACATCCTGAAGGAGGGGGTCATGATATATATTTTAATTTAATGCTACAGTACTTTTGGTAGGACGTGTCATTTTATTAGCATGCCTGTTTGCCAGAAAATGCATACCTTGCAAAATAAATAAATAAATTGAAATGTTATCCGTGTTGGTTCTCAAAGAGAAAATGCACCTTTTCCTTCAAAAGTGCAAATATGCACTTAAAAGACATTAATCATCGTGTTATTCATCCATAGCAGAATTTTATTAGCAACACCATGCTAAGCACGGATTTGACAGACATGCCTTAACAGGTAGAAATCTGCCTGCCTTATTTAATTATGATAAGCAATGAACGTGCATCAGCATCAAAAGCTGCAAAAACAGAAGCTAAGTTTTCAAACAAACTCCGTTCCAAGAGAATTCTATTAATTCAAATTTCTAATCTAGCATATTTTTTTCCAAGATGACTAACAAGATACTATATGCAGAGAGCTAATTTCCATTGCCATTCCCAAGGAATGCATATTCAGAGGTTCAAAGAAACACATATGCAAGCAGTCCTCAACTTATAATAATCTACTATTGACCTCACCGCTTTCCTAAGAGGTCTGTAGGGGGCATGCATAAGCGTACCAACGTGCCTACCATCCCTGTCCTATTGTTTTGTTTTTTTTTTCTAATATATATCCATTTCATGTATTCATAACCATGGGTGGGATTCAAATTTTTAAAAACCGGTTCTTTGGGCGTGGCTTAGGTGGTGGGCATGGCTTAGGTGGTGGTCATGTGACTGGGTGGGCATGGCTTGGTGGTCATGTTATTGGCTGGGTGTGGCCAATGCAATATCACTCACATTGAGGCATGCATCTCCTCACCTGGCCTCTCATGACTGTGGGGATGTTGCAACAGTCGTAAGTGTGAAAAATGGTCATAAGTCACTTTTTTCAGTGCCATTGTAACTTTGAATGGTCACTCCACACAAGCAAAATACCAGCAAAGGAGGGCAAAAAAACCTCCAGAGAAGTTCCAGAGACAGGAAGTCCAGTCCTGCCAAGAATGTAATAAGGGTTAACAGAGAGGCAGTTTCTGTAAGCAACACCAGTATGTTTCCTTCCTGCCTTCCTTACAGGATTAGGCCAGTAATTTCTTCTAACAACTGGTTCTCCGAACTGCTTAGAATGTTAACAACCGGTTCTAGCGAATAGGTGCGAACTGGTAGAATCCCACCCCTGTTCATAACTATGTTAATACTTATACTTATAATTGCTTGACAAAATAAAATAAATAAATAAAATAAAAATAGTTCATTTAGTGACTGTTCAAAGTTACAATGGTACTGAAAAATGTGACATGATCATTTTTCAGAGTGACCATCTTTACAGCATCCGCACAATTATGGGATCCAAATTCAGATTGCTTTGGCAACTGGTTCATATTTTGACCATTGCTGGGTCCCAAGGTCATGTGATCCCCTACTGCAACCTTCTGACAAGCAAAGTCAATTGGGAAGCCAGATTCACTTAACAACCAGGTTACTAACCTATCAACTGCAGTGATTCATTCAACAACTGTGGCAAGAAAGGTCGTAAAATGGAGCAAAACTCACTTAACCACAGAAATGTGAGGCTCAATTGTTTGAGGACTACCTGTAACTATGTCTGTAGTATCTGATGAGAGTTTTGCAACCTGTTTTCTCCATGGTTCCACAACTATGTAATGGAATTATGTCTATATGAAAAATAATTACTTTGATACTCAGTATGTTTGAAACTGAAATCCGCGATACATATTTCTTTATATTTCCTTGTGATTTGCCGTTTATGTTGATACAATATCGATTTATTGTAATGATTTGTGATTTGTAGTTTATGTTTCTACAACATTTATTCATTTATTTATTAAATGCACATGGCTCTTTTGTGCTACTCGGATTTTTTTGTGAATCAGTTTCCTATTACAATGTGTTATCTTTTCGGGCCTGTTTTAAATTTAGTAATTTAAATTATTTAGTAATTTAGCCCTTCCTATTCTTTATAGATTTTCAATAGGAGACAAACTATTCACAAGAAAAATAATTATGCAGACAGATAATAAAAATAATTCCAGTTTAGAGCTGACAATTTTGCTTCTTTTTTCCAATAGATTCCAGGTAATTGACTCTAGCAATTAAACTTGGTTTGCTATTTAGACATGCTTCTGAATCATACTGGTTTCTTTAGTTTAGTTTATTAGTTTAGTATTAGATTTTTATACCACCCCCTCTCCCAAAAAAGGGACTTGAGGCAGTGTACAGCAGATAAAACAGAAACAAAGTATAAAGTTATAAAGTTAAAAACAATTTAAAATGATTAAATTAGTGGCCGAATATAAAATTAACAAGTATAAAAACTGATAAAAATTTAAAAATACCAAATTTAAAACCCCACAAATTATTACTGGGCCAGGCTGGCCTGTTGAAAAAACAGGGTCTTTACTGCACGCCGGAAGGTCTGAATGTCGGTGATGGCCCGTATCTCCGGGGGCAAGTCGTTCCAAAGGGAGGGAGCTCCCGCACCCTTGGGGCCACCAACCGGCATCGCCCAGCCAGCGGAACCCCAAGGAGGCTGACCCTATGGGAGCGCACTGGGCAGCTGGAGGCTGTTGGTGGCAGCAGGCAGTCCCATAAGTATCCAGGTCCCGAGCCATGGAGCGCTTTAAAGATGATCACTGCCACCTTGAATCGGATCCGGAAGGCCACAGGAAGCCAATGCAGCATGCGCAGGAGTGATGTAACATGGGAGCTCCGAGGAGCTCCCAAGATCACCTGCGCGGCCTCATTCTGGACCAACTGCAGTCTCCGGATACTCTTCAAGGGGAGCCCCATATAGAGAGCATTGCAGTAGTCCAAGCGGGAGATGACGAGGGCGGAGGTGACCGTGCGAAGTCTTTCTCCAACTACCAATATGTAAACATGTATACATTTTTTAAAAAATCATTACTCCAACCAACATAGTAGCATTTTGAACTAGAAAGGAATCTGTGGCAGTGGCAGTTTATTCTATTGACATAGATTTTAAAAATTGAGCAAATAAGCTTCACTAAATGCACATTAATACACAGAATATATTGTTCCAGTCATATACATTGTTATTTTTAAATTTCAATAAGCTTTGATTAGCTTGATCAAAGTATCATACTTTATTCATAAACAATTACTTCTGGGAACGTCAAATTGATTTCTGCAATGTACAGAAAAACAGGGTTCAAAGTTGGATAAAACCTAATTAAATAATCATTTGTTTTACTTCTTGGAATACAGGAAATAATTGCAATGCATTCTTCTGCTTTTGAATATCATGTATTGGCCTTTCTCACCTGTTGCAATTAATATTATTCTAATTATATTTATTAGGAGGCTAAGCCACATAGAATTGACTAAAAAAGATGTCAATATTAAATTACGTGTCAGATTAAATCACATAAGCACAGACCAACTTAAACAAGCTCATGATAAATGTAGTTTTGCCGATAACATTTCTGTAAAGATCAAGATATTAAAAAATGGGAGAAAAGCCACCCAAAGGATACAAATTTCTGTTTGTTATTACATTCTTACTTGCTATATTCCATATTTATTTCTCCTTTCCCCATTTATTTAGGGAGCAACATTGTACTTATCCTGAAGGTCACACTAATACCTTGAACACTCACATAAGGGCTACTAACCAGCTGTTGGTTTGTGGCCTGTTGTTGGTTAGCAATGTGAGTTATCATGGTCTTTCCTTAGCTTTTCCTTATTTTCCCTATTTTTCAGATTCAGGAAAAGTATAAAATTGGCACTGTAACAGATGGGACTTAATTGAAATAGGTCAGTTTTTCCAAACAGACCTCATTGCAAGCAATGGGAAGGAAGAAAGATCCTGCTGAAAATCTTGAGATAATTTACGGTGACCTGTTTTTAAATAAGTTGGACTCTTGAGATTTTGGACTCTTGGGAGATACACATACACAAAAGTCTGATAATTAATCAGATTCAAACAATGGATCAAAAAATTTACCTCAGGTTCCCCAAATGCAGTCAACCAAGTGGAGATAGCTCTGGGGACCAGGTAAGATTGCCTAGGTAAAATTGTCCCAGCCTTCTGTACATTAGGAAATACTCATAGAGCTTTGAGTCCAGCTGCATATTCCAACTGTAATAATAATAAATTCACTCTGGTTAATCAAAAGATTCTGCTTTCCCCTTTTATTCATCTATTTGTACTGAAAGAAAATATTTGTAGCTTGCGGTTGAGCTTTGAGTCTTTGATGTTCTCTGACCTTGGTTGTTTCCTGCACATGTTTCATTACTAACTAGGTAACACCATCAGTGCTAGTAGGGAGTGGTTTTTTTTCCTCATTTTATATGTCAGTGGCTTGCCCTGACAGTGTTGGTGGGATGGGTTTGGTGATTTCTTTGATTGGGTTGTTGTTTGCTGTTAATTTATTTGACAGTTCCTTAAATGAGTACTGTTTGCTTCTTGACTGTTAGTCTAATGTTAATCTTGGTGTTAATCTCTGTCCATCTAGGTGTTGATAGCTGTGAGGAGGTGTTTTGGACTTTTTGTTTCCTTTTTTGCTTTTTGATTGTCTCTTCTGAATGGTATGTAGATATTGTTTATCTCTATGTGCCTATGGATGGCTGATTTGTCTGAGTGCCAGGCTTCCAGGAATTATCTAATGTTTTGGGATTTGACTTGTCCTAAGATGCTCACAGTTTCCCACTTAAAACTTTGGCTGAGTATGTGCATGTGTTTGAAATTAAGGAGTTTTCATTGTATTTTCTGAAAACTAGTTGATGTTCATAGATACAGTCTGCTAGTCTTCTGTCTTTTTGGCCTCCATATTGGCTCATCTATATATACCTAAGACTGTAGGAATCAAGAAGCTAGTTGTCACTATATAACCCTTCATGTTATATGGCCAAGTTATTTGCAGATTGAGAGATTGTCTCTTCCCAGTTGTTTCTATTCATTAAATCTAACAATTGCATATAGCATAAAATAAGGTTAAAAATAAGGTCCTAAAAACTGTCGAGGATGAAAGTGTATTTAATTGTTTTCTGATTTTTCTTTCTACTCTTTTTTCTTTTTCTTTCCTTTTCCTTTCTCACATTTATATACATGTTGTTTGTCTATTTTAATTGTAAAATTAATAGAGTTTATTTTTTAAAAAATCTAACAATTGAAGCCTACTGTGGGATAGCAATAGCAGTTAGACCTATATACTGCTTCATAGTGCTTTATAGCACTCTCTAAGCCACGGGTGTCAAATTTGCGGTGTCATGTTGCCATCACATATTGTTTCATGATGTTTTTCCCATTTGCAGAGCTGGGGTGTGTATGGCCTGCGCGTGATGCATCTGGCCTGTGAGCCACCAGTTTGACACCCCTGCTCTAAGTGGTTTACAGAGTCAGCATATTTCCCCCAGCAATCCTGATCTTCATTTTACTGACCTCAGAAGGCTGAATCAACCTTGAGCATGCAGGAAAGGGATCTTTTCATTTAATGATTTTGCCTTATGGAAAACTGTTCTTCCTGAAATTAGATTTGGTCCTAAACCTGCTAAAGACTTTCAGAAGATTCTTAAGACATAGATATGTTCCCAGCCATGAGAATTAGATCATCAGTAGGAATCCATAATATGCTTATTATTTCATCTAGGTTGATTTGGTTCTTCAGCTGTTGCATTTATTGCTGTGTTTTATATTTTTTGTTTTAATGTTGTAAGCTGTTCAGAGTAAACTCTGTAACTTAAGGAATCATATAACTTTAAGAAACAAAAAAATAAGATATATTATTGTTATGATAACATGTATACTTCTGTAATCAAACTTGGATGCAAGTTATTAAATGTATTGTCCTCAGGTTATCTTACATAAAATATTAAAATCATATCTAATCCCTTTAAGATCAATAAACCCTGTGCTGCTTGAGAATATTGTATAATGTAAAAGGGAGGGATAATTTCCAAAGCTTTCTTTTCAGCATGCTGTATTAGGAACAGTATTCAACAGTTTCTTTAGGTAAAGCATTTGCCTTGTTAATGCTCCAGATAATGTCATCATGAGAATATTAACTTCCTGTGGAGAGTCACAGGTTCTGTGCAACACAATTCAAGGAGGAATGCCTTCATATTTATTTATTTATTAATCATACTTTTATACCGCTCCCTCTCCCAAAAAAGGGACTCGGGGCGGTGAACAGCCCACTAAAACATACAATAAAAATGTAATAAATACTATTAAAAATAAATTAAATAACCAAATCGGCTGTCTATTAAAATTTAAGTTAAAAATTTAAAACTAATAAAACCCTAATTTAATTAATTAAAACCAAAAAACATAGTTACTGGGCCAGGCCGGCCTGTTCAAAAAGCAGGGTTTTTACTGCGCGCCGGAAGGTCAGAATATCCGTCATAGCCCGTATCTCCGGGGGGAGATCATTCCATAGGGAGGGAGCTCCCACAGAGAAAGCCCGAACTCTCGGGGCCACCAGCCGACAACGGTCAGGCGGCGGCACCCCAAGTAGGGCCACCCTGTGGGAGCGTACTGGGCGGCGGGAGGTTGTTGATGGCAGCAGGCGGTCCCGTAAGTACCCAGGTCCCGAGCCATGGAGCACTTTAAATACCATCAGTACCACCTTGAATCGAATCCGGTAGGCCACAGGAAGCCAGTGCAGCCTGCGGAGAAGTGGTGTTACGTGTGCGCTTCGAGGGGCGCCAACAATCACCCGCGCGGCTGCATTCTGAACTAACTGCAACCTCCGGAGACTCTTCAAGGGGAGCCCCATGTAGAGAGCATTGCAATAATCCAAGCGGGAGATAACGAGGGCGGAGGTGACTGTGCGAAGTGCGCCCAGATCCAGAAAGGGCCGCAACTGGTAAATCAGACGAATCTGATAAAAAGCCCCCCTGGCGACGGCTGCAATATGTTCTTCCAAAGACAGCCGTACATCCAGGAGGACACCCAAGTTGCGTGCCCTTTCCACGGGGGTCAAAACCTCTCCCCCCACGGCCAGCGAAGGAGTAAGCTGGCTGTATCTGGGCGCAGGAAACCACAGCCACTCGGTTTTGGCCGGGTTGAGACGAAGCCTGTTACGACCCATCCAACCCCGCACGGCCTCCAGGCACCGGGTCATCACTTCGACGGCTTCGTTGGGGTGGCCTGGGGTGGAGATGTACAGCTGAGTATCATCAGCGTACTGATGGAACTCCACCCCAAAGCCACGGATGATCTCACCCAGCGGCTTCACATAAATGTTAAACAGCAGGGGCGAGAGCACCGACCCCTGAGGCACCCCACAAAGCAGGGGCCTTGGGGACGATCTCTGCCCCCCCGTTAACACAAATTGCGAACGGTCGGAGAGGAAGGAGGAGAACCACCGTAATACGGTGCCTCCAACCCCCAACCCCTCCAACCGCTGCAATAGGATACTGTGGTCGACAGTATCAAAAGCCGCCGAGAGATCTAACAGGACCAGGACAGAGGAACAACCTCTGTCCCGAGCCCTCCAGAGATCATCAACCAACGCGACCAACGCCGTCTCCGTGCTATGCCCGGGCCTGAAGCCCGATTGGAGGGGGTCAAGATAACTCGCTTCATCCAGGAATCGGGGAAACTGACGAGCCACCACACTCTCAACAACCTTCGCAACAAAGCGAAGGTTGGAGACGGGACGATAATTTAATAACAATGCTGGGTCCAGGGACGGTTTCTTGAGGAGGGGCCGCACCACCGCCTCCTTCAAGGTGGTAGGTAGAAGCCCCTCTCTCAAGGAAGCGTTTATAATACCCTGGAACCAGCCTCGTGTCACCTCCCGAGTGGCCAAAACCAGCCAGGAGGGGCACGGGTCCAACAAACAGGTGGTGGCATTCAGTCCCCCCAACACCCTGTCCACGTCTTCTATAGTAACAGGGTCGAACTCAACCCAACTGGCCTCCCCGATATCCACCCCCCCCCCCCCGCCCGGAAATGCCCAGTTGGAGTCCAGCTCGTCCTGAATCTGAGCGATTTTATCCTGCAGAAAACTAGAAAACTCCTCAGCCCGTCCCTGTAAGGGATCCTCCCGCGCTTCCCTCTCTAGAAGGGAGATATATATGTGGTTATGTCACTGGAATATATGGAATATATGTGATTTCCTCATGACCCTGGAACTGCAGTGTCTTTGTTCAGGTACAAAGACTTTCCTTTACCAACAAATACAATATGCATAAACTAAATGCCATTAAAGCTGTGAGGAGATGACTACCATTATCTTGATCAAAGCTTTTGTATTAAAAAAAAGTCTTTATAGGTTGTGATTTCTTTAAAAGTATTGTTATATTAGTCCCAGAAGTTCTAATAATAAGCAACGTATATGTGCTATACACTAGAATCTACCTCCACAAAAATATGCTGGAAACATTGCTTGTGTACAAATGACTACAGCCTAAGTTATTAGCTCTTCCATTTAAAGCAGAAAACTTTTGCTGATCTTTGGTGATCTTTTAGATTTCAGTCAGACTTGCCATACAGTTAAATGCAGACCAGACAATCTTGGTGCTTATCACATTTTTCCAAGCATTATGGACTAAATCTAAGTCATTGACACTTCCATGAACTGTCTTTTGTTAAACATGGTCATTGTATCTCAGTTTTATTACTAATACCTTAATTCACATAATCACATTTTCCAGTAAAAAATAGCCAGGAAACGTCAGCGATTAGGACACAGTGTATATGCCACCTTCAAGGAATCAATTTGGTCTTCTGCTTTATTTATTTTATTTATATCCCACCTTGATTTTTTTTATAAACAACTCAAGTGGAGAACATATCTAATATTTCTTCCTCTTCTATTTCCCCCACACTGTGAGGTAAGTTGGGTTGGGAAAGTGTGCCTGTTCAAAGTCACACAGCTGTCTTTCATGGCTAAGGTGGAAATAGAACTCACAGTCTCCTGGTTTATAGCCTGGTGCCCTTACTCCTAGAGTAAACTGGCTCTCTCCATTTTTATCTTTTTGTAAATTATGGAGTCTTAGGTGCAATTCCAATATAGTTACTTCCAGTTCTAAATGTAGTTTGCCACCACTGCTGAGTTAAATGTCTTCTTTTGATTTTACCAGAGGCCAAAATCCATTTAAACATCTTCCACTGTTTTCACACAGATCACAATAAATGATAGGCACATATTACATATTATCTCTTTCCACCTGTTGTTTTTTTCCACTCCTTCATTTGTCCATGTTGATTTATCTTTATGTTTTAAGATGCATGAAGATATATCACTGGTTTGTCTTGTTCTCAATCATGTGCCTCAGAACTCATGAGATTATATTGTTAGGATTTTTTAAGACTCCCCTACTCCAGAACCAACAAGCATATCAGAAGTATTTGTTTCAAGATGCAGAGATTTTAAATACAAAAGGGTCATTCCTGAAACCTGTACCTAAACATCTATTCAGCTGTCTAAATTCTACACTATCCGGAATAGTACAACAATAAAAAAAAATCCAGAAACAATAAAGACAAAACCAATAAAACAATAAAGACAAAAATCTCTGTCAAATGACATTAGAATATTCTTTTCACGAGCATGGATGTGTTGTGAGGAGCATTAGGATTGTCAGCACAGCAGTGGTAATGAAGGTGAAGCACAACAGGTCAAGTACAGCTAATTGCAGAATTCTAAAATCTCTGATTACTGTCAGGGCATTAGACAGAAGACTTGCTTGCCATCTAGCAGGCAATGGTGGGTGGGGGAGAAAGAGAGAGAATTAGAAACAAAGGTCAAAGCATCATCACTGCAGTTGAGCTATCTGAGGCTAATAGATCAACAGAAACACTTACATGCATGGCTGGATTTAATAGCCATATCCACACTAAACAGCATCTGTTTAAAATGATATCCAGCCTTAGAAATGAACTGCAGTAATAATCATTGTTCAAGTGTGTATGAAATAAAGCTTGTCACAACAAAGGACTCCAGAAGTGGAATACAAACAACAGCTTTCTGGTGAGGGTTCTTTTTTTTTAAATAACTCTAATTTTTACTAAATATTAAAATGGCATTTCTTCACATGGATGCTGTTTTGATGGTATTGGTAGATGTTCTGTCCTCACTACATGTTAGTCTGTGTGCAGCTCCATATGCAGCTAAACTCACCTATCCTCCAATAAAACAGACCCTGTGTGTAGATCTGAATGCTTTATTGAAAGAACAGGATATGATGAAAATGGTGAAAATAGGAATACATACAATGAGAACCAAATACAAGATAGACATTATTAAGTTACTGCTGAACATAACAATTAATAAGTACAAGCAATTTAAATCTCACCAGCGATGCTTTGTGTGAGGGATGTGGTTTGTCCTTGGATGACCATGTGCCACAGATTAAGATAGATCTTTGTTGTGCTTCTGCCTTCTCCAAATGCTAAAGGAAATGGAGTCTGGCTTCCCAGAGTGCACTTGGTTTGAGAGTGTGAGCTGATGGATAATATGGGTTGGGTCAGCTTCAAACACTATACTTGATATTTTGTCTCTCCAGTCATTAGATTGGCTAGAGACCAACAACAGTATATAGAAGTTATATGCTGGGGCATGACAATAGTTATCGATTCACAATGGCAATTGGGACTGGAATTTCCATCACGAAGCAATACAGTCATAAAGATTAATGGGAATGACAATCCCTGCAGTCCCAGTTGCCATTGTTTAACTGAATCCCATGATCTTTAGGTGAGGCCAATTTCTCTCAGCCAAAATCAGTAGGGAAGCTGGCAGTAAGTTGCAAATCCAGGAACATTGCTACTACTGGATAGTAGTAGCAGGGAATAGCAGGTAGTAGCAGGTACAGGGAGAGGATGTGAGAAGTACTATGCAGAGAGGTTGCATCAGAGCGTGCAAGAAATGCTGTGCAGATCAAAGAGGCTGCACAAAAGACATCACACAAGTTGAGGATGGTGTTATGTAGGTTGAAGAGAGTATACAAATGTACGGGAGTTATTGTGTGGGTCAGAGAGAGTGCATGGGGTGGAAATGGCTGGCATGACACAACTGCAGAAGGGAAGGTGCATGGGTAATGGGGGAAGATTTATCCTAGCATCCTGCCGCCTTCTCTGCTGGCTTCCCAATTGACTTTCTGGAAAAGCAGTAGGAAGGTTGTAAATTGTACCCATATCATCATGGGATGCAACCAGTAGTCATAAGTGCAAACAGGTGGCCAAGAAGTCAGTTCATGGTCACATAATTAAGGGGGCTATTGAGACAGCTGGAACTCTGAGGAGCACCATTCATTCAATGCCATTGCAACTTTCTATCTATTTATATGGCAGCATGCACTGGAACAAATATATATGCCGCCTAATGAATTATATTGATAGATACTGGAGAGGAGTCTGGGTTTATTGTCAATTTTGTATGTTACCTATGTCTGTCTGGGCCAAATAGATTTTACTTGCTGAAAACAGATAGCTTAAGAACAGTTGATAACAGTTCAGAAATTGTAAATAAAACAATATATTAATTCTAAATTAATTTCATGGTTGAACAAGATTAGCAAAATAATCTAATCTTGAACATGCCATGTTTGGTGACTAAAAATGTTGATATCTCTTTATTTAGATTTAACTGTGCACCAAACTAAATTTATTTATGTCTGCATGGAGAACTTTCCAGCCCAGA